>OX336397.1:76894664-77595366 GCA_946902985.2 Meconema thalassinum
ACATATTTGAAGATGGGGTGACCCGTCCGGAGTTTCTATGTACTTCAGCATTGTTTTAGACAGCTCAGTAAAAAGATGACATGTCATCAACATTAGGGCCCTAGTCATTACTAAGCACCACCCATACCTCAGTAGCTTCCATAATTATAATCACAGCCATGAATGAGACTGAGACATCGGTGAAAAGCCACATTTTACTCTAGCCTGTGCCAACAGACAGATTTAAATGTACTGCATTCATCAAGGGATGGCAAACAGGCCAGACTATAAGGAACCAACCAACCTTAAAGGAAATGGAACAAGTTAATTATAGCCTTATAGATCACTACATGCGGAAACAATCATAAGATTATTTTTTCACCTTTACCATTCCGACGTAAGACGCGGTAGTACCTTATGGGTATCATTATATACTACGGTATGAGGTAGAGTGGAAAGAGGGGGAAAGGCTGGACCTATACAGAACCTTTGAGAGAAAGTACAGCGCTCACGCTTAGTAAGTCTACTTCACTTGTTTCCTAAGCCCCCTGCTTCATTCAACTCTGCATCACCATGGCGACCGTACGCTCGGCAACATATCTTGTGGTTCTCTGCATTGCAGCGACTTTGGTCGCCTTTGTAGCCGCCGCCGAAATACAGGTATGTCTCGATTTTAACCCTTTCAATGTCACTAAAATATGTTGTACTATTAAATACATTTTATTAAGACATGCTTATGTTTACTTTCCTATATTGTTTTGAAAGACAATTAAAACGAGAAAAACCGTACAAAATCTGAATCAGTTCAAGATAACCATGGAATTTACCATGGACGTATTCAAGGAGGGGGGGGGGGGGGGCACGGGGGTCTTGACCCCCATCCCCCAAAACGGAGACCAATCTTTTTTTCAAACTCAAAAAACGAAAACACAATAACCAGGCAAATAAAACTTAACGAATTTTAACTGAAAACAGATTTTTTTCATTTTATTCAATACTGAAATTATCTTTATTGCAATTATTATGTTCTGTTACAACTGTACATATTTACAACTTCATACCTGTTATATAAAAACGATTATTTATATAACAAAATCAACTCGTCTATTTTGTTTAGCAAACCTTGTGATCACCGAATCGATGTTTACAGTGATGTCACGATTAATGTGCAGCAATGCACGGATAGGAATTTATGGCATTTTTCGCACCAACAAATTTTTCCTACGTCCAAACTGCAAGCTTGGTTGGCAATTTAAGCTGTGACTTTCTCCCTTTGTCGGTACCAACTCGACTTGCCGAAACTGTAACGTACCTTGATACTTTTTTCGAAGCTCGATATAAAAGTCGCAAAACACGCCGTTGCAATTTGTACGAATATTTTTGGTGCGCTAAACGCATCAAATTTCTATCCATGTAACATGCAAAAAAAATTCGTCTTCAAAATCACTGTAATCACAGTCTGATTCGTCCAAATACCTTGAATTCGTAGTCAGAGTATTATCATACGAGCCTGTCATTACAATATATCAGCTGATACTGTAAAAGCTCAAGTATTTAACCAAACTTGAAAAAATTAAATGAAATGATTCACGTAGTAATTTCCTCTTTCAGGTGCGTTCGTTAAGGTTGTTTATTACATTCCTGCCACCTACCGTAATTCAATGTAAACTAGAGGGGGAATTACTGCTCGGGTCTAAGCTGCGTGAACCTGAGAGGAATGTGTATCGCGGACTATGAGTAGTGGTGTTGACGAGTGATAAGGTTTCTCGGTCCATGCATAGTACAGAACCAAATACATTGGTCGATGACTCACTCACTCATTCCTAACAGCACAGTGGTTTGAGCAACGGCCCAATGTTAGCACTATTGGAATAGAAAGGAATACCATATATCACGGTGGGCTGTTGACAGATGCTTCTCTTCTAGCCCAACCTTCCCTGCTCTTTCCCCTCACCCCGCAAGTTCATAAAGTTTGGACCCGAGCAGTACGATGCGGAATATATCGTAAACGACACGCAAGGCAAAGATATTAAAGCAGAATATTCCGGAAAAGACACTGTAAGGGTTAATAGATTTTATGTTCCTCTTAAAAGTAATACGCTTATCAATGCACATTCATTAAACATATGTCCGGCTCCGTGGCTAAATGGTTAGCGCGCTAGGCTTTGGCTGAAAGTGCCCCGGGTTCGATTCCCGGCTGAGCCATCAGGAATTTTAATCTCCTGGGGTTAATTCCCGTGGCTCGGGGACTGGGTGCATGTGACGTCTTCATCATCACTTCATCCTCATTACGACGCGCAGGTCGCCCACGGGCGTCACCTAGAAAGACCTGCACTCGGCCTCTCCGGATGTCACACGATCATCATTAAACATATATCGACCATTCGACGGAGTCTTCTTCGGCTTTTATCTAAGACAAAAATCTAATCTAATTAAAACTTAAAATCAAATATATTCTTAACGCTATATCTAGGTTCATAATAAACCAAATATAGCTTTGAAGCCATTTTACAGTGCTGCCTTATTAACAATTAATATTATATTTTTCAGTCGGTCAATATAAAAATCATTCCAATTACTGGAATATTTGAAAAAAGGTACAGTCAGTCTGAGAGACTAGACTTTATATCATTTCAAATGACGCATTCTACAAATGCTTCGCTCGAAGCCCCAGGACTCTTTCAACAGACTCCATTACCCATTAACTTAGGCTTCCCGCGCGGGCACCTCTTTAAGGGTCACTCTGTATTTGAGTCTGACATCTTTTACAACTCTTTGAATCTGATATCTTGCGAACCTTTTTAAGGGTCAGCCTGTATTTGAATTGAATCTAACATACTGTACACCTCGTTAAGTGTCACCTTGTAATTTGCTCTGACATCCTACACACCTCTTTAGGAGTCACCCTGCATTCTTATCTGCCATCTTGTACACCCCTTTAAGAGTCACCTTGTACTCTTATCTGGCATCTTTTATATCTCTTTAGGAGTCACCCTGTATTCTTATCTGGCATCTTGTATATCTCTTTAGGAGTCACCCTGTATTCTTATCTGGCATCTTGCATATCTCTTTTGGAGTCACCCTGTATTCCTGTCTAACGTCACGCACTCGCCGTCTCCGTATCGCATAACGCCAGACCACAGCAGTAAACTCAGACTCGGTGCATATGCATTGAACAACATGATGACGTCATACACGCCGTAACCGTAACGCATAACGTTAGACCCAAGCATAACGACAAAGTCGACAATATCATTTGAAATGATAAAAAAACCTGAAATAAATTACATTTGATTAATAATAATAATAACCCCTATCACTACAGTCCTTGAAGGGCCTTGGCCTACCAAGCGACCACTGTCCAGCCATTTAGCCTGCAAGTACCTAGGGTGATGTGCGGTCAGAGCATCGGGTCCCCTCGGTCGTTAATCATGGTTTTCGTGACCGGGCCGCTGCCTCACTGTCAGACAGCTACTCAATTGTCCTCACGAGGCTGAGTGCACCCCGTTCCAGTCTCATGTCAGATTCTAATATCCCTGATGGAGCCGGGAATCGAACTCGGGGTCTCCGGGTGAGAGACAGGCGTACTACCCCAACACCACGGGGTCGTCTTACATGTGATTAAGATGTCACGGACTATTGAAGACAAAGAAATAGTAGTTACACCCTCATAGATTAGTTAGGGGGAGGAAGACTGTTTTTTGTTGATGTGATCGTCAATTCTAAGTCTGCAAAATTAAAATAAATAGGATTTTTTGTGCTTAATGCCCTAATATTTATCAGTAATAATTACCACTCTTACTTAGTTTTCTGACGTAAGCCTCCGTGGCTTAGGCGGCAGCACGCCGGCCTCTCACCGCTGAGTCCGTGGTTCAAATCCCGGTCACTCCATGTGGGATCTGTGCTGGACAAAACGGAGGCAGACAGGTTTTTCTCCGGGTACTCCGGTTTTCCCTGTCAAAAATTTCATTCCAGCAACACTCTCCACTATCATTTCATTTCATATGTCATTCATTGAATCATTGCCCCGGAGGAGTGCGTCAGGCCTCGGCAGCCGGCACAGTTCATATCCTCGCCGCTGGATGGGGGCTTCATTCATTCCATTCCTGACCCGGTCGGAGACTGGAAGCAGGCTGTGGATTTTCACTTAGTTTTCTGACGAGTTTTCTTGCATTTTGGTTTTGGAGGGCATCTCTGCATATTATTATCACACAGTTGGTGTCACTGTAGGTTTGGTAGTGTTTTGCAGAGCAATTTCTCTTGCATATTTGGATCTGGTGATGCTCGCTTGACGAGCGAAACATATCTTCCCTTAGTTTTCTTCTTCTTTTTCTCCTCCTTTTTCTTAGTTTTCTTCTTTTTCATCTTCTTCTTATTCTCCTTCTTCTACTTCTTAGTCTTCTTCTTTTTGATCTCCTTCTTCTACTTCTTAGTCTTCTTCTTTTTCATCTTCTTATTCTTCTCCTTCCTCAATAGTCCGTAACAATATAATAAACATGTAATTTATTTCAGGTTATTTTTCACATATTCCTGTAATTGGAATGATTTTTGTATTGAACGACAGAAAGCTACAATCCCTCCCTGTATTATTCTGCTAAGGTCCCATTCTAGTTTTGTACCGAAAGTAAGGTCCCATTAACACCAACCTACACATATGGGGTACCTACAGGTTCAGCATAACCCAATGCGTAAGCGAAACGCACTCACTTACTCTTTAAATGCCTCACAATTAAATAAATACCTTTAAACATGTATAGGCTATTTACAATGAAATAATGAAAGAATGCAACACGGTAACCATGGTAACAGAATCCCACAGTTCCATCTATTTCTGTAAGACGCAATGCAATTCCAATTATCACATTACTGTGAATGTTTCCAGACGGTTATAAGGTTATCACTGAACCAAATTAAGCTGTAAAATTCATCAATACATACATATAATACATATAATAAGGGGCACTCTAGAATTTTTTCACGAAATTTTCACGTGTGAGTGTGGTACGAAAGTCTTTTTCACCAGACTATAAAGGGTCTCCGAAAACCATATTTAAAGGCCCTTAAATTAACAGTGTCTGTGATATTCCCAGAAAACTAACTTCGCTCTGGTATATCTATGAAGGAATAACAAACCCCTAACCACTGCGCCAGTAGCTGAATTGATAAAGTCTGATTATTCATACCAAGGATAAATCAGTCATAGCATTCATGATTGAGATTTTGCTATGTTGTAATCTTTACAGCTAGAATATTCACGGGCAAAGCTAGTATTAATTATTCATAATAAACTGTACCGGTAAATAAATGGATATCCTTCCCAAACATTGCATTTAAAAATTTGTTAGTTTGTGTTGTTGATTCGTTTTAGGAACTTTGCGGCATCGTTATCATGTAGCCCCGTGTACTTGGGTGTGTGTAAAATTTTGTCACATAACCTATGTCACTGTGATATCCCTGTAATTGAGGTAGGATTTGGATAGGAAGCGACCGTGGCCTTCAGTTAAGTACCATCCTGGCATTTTCCTGTAGGAGAAGTGGGAAAACCTCTTCCAGGATGACTGAGTTAAGAATCGAACCCGCCTCTTCTCAGACCTATGCCTCTCGAAGCTTAGTGTACCCCAGTTCAGGCCTCAGACAAGAATTAAATTTCTCCGAGGTGACAGTCAAGAATGCTAGCCACTACGCAGAGGGGCGGACAATTATTTTTGTAATAGGAATCTCCGTTTCGCGGGCTTATAATGTAACCTGTGAACATGCTGAACGCAGTATTCAGCGAAACGTCAGGACGACAAAATGTCCTTGGAACACGACCTATAAGCCCGCGAAACGGAGATTCCTATTTCAACGCCGGTCGTGAAAGTCTACATTTTTACTTAATTATTTTTGTCTTAATGGGTGGAACAGTGAGGTCATCTGTCCCTATTAACACGGATTAAATTACCGGTATACAAATTTAGAATACATTTAAATTCAGAGGAAGATGCCAAAATATGAAAATACCCAAAAAATAATATATATAAATGAAATGCTGTTCGTTAGTCTCGCTAAAACTCGAGAACGGCGGGACGGATTTGGCTAATTTTTTGTCTTGAATTATTTGTGGAAGTCCAGAGAAGGTTTAAAAGATGAATCAATATGAAAGTTGTAGCGCACGAGTAGATTCAACAAATGAGTGACGGCACGCGAATCGCATAAACAAAGTCCCGTATGCGTTCATATACCATTCATCCGATTGCTATGAAACATTGGCTGTATTGTTGTGCACACTCCAGGAAAGGTTTCTGAATTAGTAAATCCTTTTTACAATAGGTAGCGCACAAGTAGATTCAACAAATGAGCGATGACGGCCGAAGCGTTTCAACAAAGTCCTGTATGCATTCACATACCATTCGTCCGATACCGATGAAACTTGGGTGAGAGGTTGTGTACAATACAGGCAAGGTTTATGGCTTAGTAAACCCATGTTATAATAGGTAGCGCACGAGTATATTCAACAAATGAGCCACGACGCGCGAAGCGTTTCAACAAAGTCCCGTATGCCTTCATACACTATTCGTCTGATAGTGATGAAACTTGGGTGAGATGTTGTGTACACCTCAGGGAAGGTTTCTGGTTTAGTAAATCGACTTAACAATAGGTAGCGCACGATTAGATTCAACAAATGGGCGACGATGGCCGAAGCGTTTCAACAAAGTCCTGTAACTTATGCGTTCACATACCATTCGTCCGATAGCGATGAAACTTGGGTGAGAGGTTGTGTACATTACAGGCAAGGTTTCTGGCTTAGTAAATCCATGTTATGATAGGTAGCGCACGAGTAGTTTCAACAAATGAGCGACGACGAGCGAAGCGTTTCAAATAAGTCCCGTATGCGTTCATATACTATTCGCCTGATAGTGATGAAACTGGGCTGAGATGTTGTGTGCACCTCAGGGAAGGTTTCTGGTTAGTAAATCGACTTCACAATAGGTAGCGCTCGATTAGATTCAGCAAATCAACGACGACGGGCGAAGCGTTTCTACAAAGTCCTGTATGCATTCACATACCATTCGTCCGATAGCGATGAAACTTGGGCGAGAGGTTGTGTACACTACAGGCAAGGTTTCTGTCTTAGTAAATACATGTCATGGTAGGTAGCGCACAAGTAGATTCAACAAATGAGCGACGACGCGCGAAGTGTTTCAACATAGTTCCGTATACGTTCATATACCATTCGTCTGATAGCGACAAAACTTGGGTGAGTTGTTGTGTACACTCTAAGGAAAGTTTCAGGCTTAATTAATCCATTTTACAATAGGTAGCGCTCAAGTAGATTCAACATATGAGCAAAGGCGCGCGAAGCGTTTCAACAAAGTCCCGTATGCGTTGATATACCATTTGTCCGAAAGCGATGAAACTTGGGTGAGATGTTGTGTACACTTCAGGGAAGGTTTCTGGCTCAGTACATCCACTTTACAATAGGTATCGCACAAGTAGATTCAACAAATGAGCGACGGCACGTGAATCGTTAAAACAATGTTCCGTTTGCGTTCATATACCATTCATCCGAATGCAATGAAATTTGGAGAAATGTTGTTTCCACTCCCGAAAAGATTTCTGATTTAGTAAATACAATTTACAATTGGTTGCGCACGATTAGATTCAATTAATGGGCGAATCGTTTCAACCAAGTCCCGTATGCGTTCATATAACATTCATCCGATTATCATAAAACTTTGGGGAGTTGAGCCCAGTCCTGCGAAGGTGTATGAATTAGTAAATCTGTTTTTCAATGGGTGGCGCACAAGTAGATTAAACAAATGAGTGTCGTCGCGCGAATCGTTTGAGCAAAAACCCGTATGCGTTCATATGCCATTCATCCGATTGCGATGAAACTTGCATGAGTTGTTGTGTACACGCCAGGGAAGGTTTTCACTTAGTAAATCCATTTTACAGTAGGTAGCGTACGAATATATTCAACAAATGGGTGACGGCGCTCGAATCGTTTCAACAAAGTCCCGTATGCGTTCATATACCATTCATTTCATTGCGATGAAAATTCGGTGGGTTGTTGAGCACGCTCCCAAGTTTTTTTTGAGATAGTAAATCACTTTTACAATAGTTTAGAGGTGGTTACCGGAAAAAGAAAAACAAAATTGGGAATCCAAAAGCACTTCAACATACAAAGTTACAATGCCAACACTTTTTTTGATTGGCATTGCAACGCATGCCGGGTACAGCTAGTCTCAAATAAAAATCTAATAATTATAAAATAATAATATTAATAATAATAAACAAAAATATACAGAAATCATTATTTCAGAATTCCAAAAAAGAACTAGTTTTTTGAGTAAAATTAAAAAATTGAATTGAAACATTCTGGTGTTTGAAGCCATTTGATGCTTTGCAGTCGGTCCACCCAAATGAAAAAAATGAAAAAAAATACATGAGGTTAATAATTTAAAAAAATACATGAGATAAATAAATAATGTATTGCAGCCTCCGTGGTTTAGGCGGACTCTCACCGCTGGGTCCGTGGTTCAAATCCCAGTCATTCCATGTGAGATCTGTGCTGGACAAAACGGAGGCAGATAGGTTTTTCTCTACATTTCATTTCATCTGTCATTCATTTAATCATTTCCTCAGGGAAGTGCGACAGGCTTCGGCAGCCGGCACAGTTCATATCCTCGCCGCTAGATGGGGGCTTCATTCATGCCATTCCCTGACCCGGTCGACTGGAGGCAGGCTGTGGATTTTCATTTTCAATAAATAATGTATTAATCTCATGTAAACTTTTTGAGAATTAGGGAATAACAGATCTCATTTGGGTACAATCGTGTTGACCGACTGAAAAGCACCCAACTTTCATTATACATTGTGTTAAAGATGTCCAAAAAATATGCACAGCATGTACTGTAGTCAGTTATCAAAACTGGGGATTTCTTGAAATATTTTCAAAATGAGGTGCATTCAGTTATCAATACGGAAATACTTCTTCAAAATTGTTGCAATTTGAGGGGCGTGGTCAAGCTGTTGGCCTCCCACCAAGTTGGACTGGGTTCGATGATTCCCGGTCAATTCATGTGAGATATTCGAAGTGAAATGCCATGCCCTGTGGTTCGGATTCCACGTACAAAGTAGGTCCCGTGGCTCATAATCACAGGATTCATGGTCACGTAAATCTACAATCTTCCTTCCTTACTTTGTTGCAATTTGAACACTGATGTTATCTGCCCCTCAACTTGATGTTAAGGGTGGTGATTTTTAACATGTTGAAATCAGAAAATTAGCATTTGAACATTGAGTATTTTTTATACATTTGCATTTTATAGCAGTTTGGAAAAAATAACATAATTTTTATTAATCTCTCAAATCTGACATTAATGTGTGTGTTGTCTGATAACCTGTGTTTCTGTTATGACTGTAGTAGTGTGTGTAACTGTAGTAGGGATGATGGAGATGATAATTGCTGTTGTCGGCCCCGAGGTTTTGGAGGTAGCGCGCCTGCCTCTCACCCGGAGGCCCCGGGTTCGATTCCTGGCTCCGTCAGCGATTTTAAAACTGACGTGAGAGTTGGAACGGGGTGCACTCAGCCTCGTCAGGACAATTGAGTAGCTGCCTGACTGTGAGGCAGCGCCCCGATCACGAAAACCAAGATTAACGGCCGAGGGGACGCGATGCGCTGATCACGCGTCACCCCAATGTCTGCAGGCCAAATGGCTGGGCAGAGGTCGCTAGTTTATCGGCCCGTAATGGTTTGGGTGAAAATGAAAGATGAGATGATAATGAAATGTAAACTATAACTAAAACTAACTACATACTAGAAGAAGAAATGGTAAACAAAAGAAGAACTAGGCAAAGAAAGGACAGGAGGAAAAGAAATGCCCTCTACCCTCGAAGAATGAGGATTGAGGGACTTGGAAGGATGGAGAGCCATGAAAGGCAGATAGGAAAAGGGAAAGATGAGAGGGACCGCCCCAAAGGCAATGAAAGAAGGAGAAAAACCGGACCCAGCTCAGGAATTCCTCGGGGTCGCCTACTCCCGATCTCACCATCCATGAGCCCTTGAGGGTGTAGCATTATCCAGGGTGCACCAGAAGTGGTGGGGCTACTCACACCCCGCCTCCTTGAGGGCCTTGAGCAGAAGGAATGAGATAAGAAGAGAAATGAAGAGGTCTGACCTATCGAAGAACGAGGGATCAGAAAAGATGAGACAAAGGCCCATTAAGTCGGGAAAGTGAACGACTCCCTAGGCCTCGGATACCCTAATACCGTCGGGGTGGGAAAAGAACAAGAGTTGACCAAGGGTGGTCGTTAGGAAAGATGACAGAGAGGAGCCCGGCACAAGTAAGTGGAAGCAATGCTGAAATCAGCTGAGGCCCCGTGGTCGCCAACCCACGTCCCACTAGTTGTGAGCCCCCAGGGGAGGACATGGATGAGGTAGGTGCCCCGGGACTTGAAATAAGGTATTATCGCGGCATTTTCCTGGAGGGAGTGTGAAAAATCCCGGGAAAAGAACACACTCACGATAGCCGCTGTCAGCGCCGGTAATTTAACCAGCAATCTCTGGACTTGCTGCAACTGCCCACGTGACCTTGGTGCTCGGTTTAACGAACTACGCCGCGGGTTACAACAACGTATAAAGCAACAATGTATCCTCTGCTACTCCAAAGAATAATAAATCCCCAGGGCTCACAACTTGTGGTACGTGGGTTGGCGACCACGAGACCCCAGCTGAGTCCGGCATTGCTTCCACTTACTTGTGCCGTGCTTCCTCTCTGTTATCTTTTCTCTTGACCTCCCTTGGTCAACTCTTGTTCTCTTCCGACCCCGACGGTATTAGGCCTAGGGAGTCTTTCACTTTCTCGCCGTAATTGGCCATTGTCTCATCTTTCCTGATTCCTCATTTTTCGAGGGGTCAGACCTCTTGTTTTCTTTTCTTAGTGTCTCCTACCTTCTGCTCCAGGCCCTAAAGGAGGCAGGGTGAGTGTAGCCCAACCACGTCTGGTGCACCCTGGATTGTGCTACACCCTCAAGGGCTCACGTCTGGTGAGTTCGGGCGTTGGCGACCCTGAGGGCTTCCTGAGCTGGGTCCGGTTTTTCTCCTTCCATTGCCTTTGGGGCGGGCCCTCTCCTCTTTATCTTTCCTATCTGCCCTTCCTGGCTCTCCTTTCTTCCAAGACCCTTAATTCTCATTCTTCGAGGGTTGAGGGCATTTGCTTTCCTCCTGTCTTTTGTTTCCCTTATTCTTATTGTTGTTTTCCATTTCCTCTTCTAGTTTGTAAGTTTGTAGTTAGTTTTAGTTTTAGTTTCTTGTCATTTACATTTTCACTATCACCCAAACCATTAGGGGTCGATGACCCAGATGTTAGGCCCCTTAAAACAACAATTATCATCATCGTCATCATCATCATCATCAAATCACAATACATTAAACGTATCTAAATTGAATTGAAAAAAAAAAAGAGGAAGCCCCTTGTAGTTTTACGGGACAGTTAATCTCACGATCATGAGCCACGAGACCTCCATTGTAACGTGGAATCCGAACCACAGAACGTGATATTCCTCTTCGAAACTCTCACATGCATTGACCGGGAATCGAACGCGGTCCAGCTTCGTGAGATGCAAGCAGTTTAACCACTGCACTATCACGCTCCTAAAATAGTACATTATGCAACGAGCCTATAATGGCAATAATTGAGACACGAGTATGTTTATAAAACGAGCATATTCGAGTTTTATAATTTCCATACGAGTGTCTTAATTACCTTTATAGGCGTGTTGCATACGACTGTTTATGTTCGACGATAATTATTATAGGCTAACTATTTTATGTTCGAACATAAATATTCGTAAATATCTGTCGAGACTTTGCCAGTTTTATGTACTGAACAGAGCGAATTTGACGCAGAGAATACCTTGTATTTGACCATGGCCTCCTCGATTACCCCACTATGACACTAGGCCACGCAGTGAAATTTAAATTAGAAGGCCTTGGAACTCAGCGCAGGTGCGATGCTATCCTTACCTAATTGGTCAAACAATTGTTTCTTGAGCTCTGATTGGTGGGGGAAACTGTTTCATAATGAAAACTTGTACTATAATGACCCTCATTATACCGTAGTACAGTTTTCTGACATATAATATTTACATTTTGAATTCTGGTCTGAGGAAAAGCTGAGAAGAGTTGTCGATTCATTTAGGGCCTTGAGTATTGTGAGTGTTATGTCTGATAACACGCAGTGTTTTGTAATTGGAGCTAGGATTGGGTAGGCACCATCCCAGCATTCAACTAGAGAAGTGGGAAACCATGGAAAACGACTTCTAGGTTGTCTGAGGCGGGAATCGAACTCTCAGCGTGGCTCTCGGTAGGAACTTGTCACATCCGTATGAGGTATTCGCTTGTCCCTTTTGGGTGCTTGGCTACAGTTCAGAATGCCTCTTCGCAATTAGAACACCTATGCGGAATTCTTCTGAAATGACTATAATGCCGAATGACTTGTCACCTCTGTTACATGTAAACATCTGAATAAAACATGCCTAAATAAATTGTGACACTTGCACCGTTCTTTCCCTATGCTAATGCATTTGTACCAGACGCAAAGTTTAGCGACAAGTCGAGACATATGACGGCAAATCTTTGCTCTCGGAAAGAACATTTTTTTAAAATTACAAATTAGCGTACATTTCCCAGTCTTGTAACTTACAGTATATCTCGTAGGCAACGGTTTAAACCCACCAGCGTGCTACTACAGTTCCTGCGCAACCACTTGAATCATCCTGAAGATTGAACAGATGAACTACTGTGTCTTAGAGAGTGATGAAAGAAAAACACTTTCAACTTTCCCTGAGGAGTCGAATGCAGAGAGAGTTGTAAACAAGAATAAAGGGATATTTCAATACGATAACGATTGGTGCAAGAACTATCTCCTTGCAGCATATAGCCTAGACATCTGTTCTGTAGAAGTTTGTTGACCACTTTCCATTCTTGATGTCACATTTATGATTTAATCTCCTGGGAGTGAAGATTCAAGGAGAATTAATTTCAACTCTGAGATTTGCTGATGACATCGTCATCTTGGCCGACACGCCTGAGGATTTGAATGAGTTTTTGAATGGTATGGACTCCGTCTTACGGAAAGAATACATGATGAAAATTAATAATTGTAAAACAAAAATACTAGAATGCAGCCGAAATAAATCAGAAACCTCTATGGACATCAAATTGGCAGGTGAAAAGCTGAAGGAAGTAGGAGACTTCTGTTACTTAGGAAGCAAAATAACCAGTGATGGACGAAGCAAAGAGGATATAAAAAGTAGGTTGGCTCAGGTAAGGAAATCATTTCTACAAAAAAGGGATCTGTTGTCATCGAATATAGATTTAGGTATTAGGAAGTCATTTTTGAAAGCCTTTGTCTGGAGCGTGGTGCTCTATGGAAGGGAAACTTGGACTATTGGTGCAGCAGAAAAGAAGAGAATTGAAGCATTTGAAATGTGGTGTTACAGGAGAATGAAGAATATCAGATGGGTAGATAGGGTTACAAACGAAGAGGTATTAAGACGAGTGGGAGAAAGAGATGTTTCTGGCGTCTGCTAATGAAGAGAAGAGATTTGTTAGTAGGACACATACTAAGACACCCAGGAATAGCAAGCTTAGTGATGGAAGGAAGGGTTGAGGACAAGAACTGTAGGGGAAGACCAAGGTTAGAATATGTTAAACAGATTTCCTCGGATGTAGGGTGTGGTAGCTATGTAGAGATGAAGCAATTAGCACAGGACAGGGAGGCATGAAGAGCTGCATCAAACCAGTCAAAAGACTGAAGACTCAAACAACAACAATATCACATACTACAAGAGGATCGGAATGAAATATTTCTATCTACAGACCATTCTGAACAAAACATGTTCAATAATGTGTACTTACAGTGCTCATAGGCGATGCTGAAAATGTCCTCCCTCTCTTGTAACACACACCTGACATCTTCTGATGAGAGAATGTCTGTTAACTCTTTTATTATTTACGGAGCCTGTTTCCTTGAATCGTTTAGCGAGCCTCCTAATTGTATCTTCCTGGAAACTTTATTAGAAATTTTCGTCTTGTTTCAGAACAAGATTTTCTGCTTTTCATATACGAATTATGGATATACACACGTTCGCGCAATGTGAATTGGTGTCCAGGCATGACCAACAATCACAGTAATCACAATACTCACTAAACGTGCAACACTAACGTCTATGCTTTGCAGATACACGTCCATATGAATGACAAAACACGTGTGAACTAACGATATGAGTCAGTGGAGCGCGCCAACCACCGGCTGAACCGCGTATATACGTATATCTTAATCTCATGTAATTTATTTCAGGTTATTTTTTCACATTCCAGTAAATTAATTGAATTTTCTTTGGTGTTGACCGACTGAAAGTTAAAATATGAATATTGTCAATATGGCAACACTGAGAAATGGTTTCAAAGCTACCCTACTCTTATCTATGGTTGTGAGACCTGGACAACTTACAGGAGAAACCTAAAATGCCTGGAAAAATACCATCAACGATGCTTACGGAGTATGGAAATGAAAATCCACAGCCTGCTTCCAGTCTCCGACCGGGTCAGGAATGGAATGAATGAAGCCCCCATCTAGCGGCGAGGATATGAACTGTGCCGGCTGCCGAGGCCTGACGCACTCCTCTGGGGCAATGATTAAATGAATGACAGATGAAATGAAATGATAGTGGAGAGTGTTGCTGGAATGAAATGTTGACAGGGAAAACCGGAGTACCCGGAGAAAAACCTGTCTGCCTCCGTTTTGTCCAGCACAGATCTCACATGGAGTGACCGGGATTTGAACCACGGACCCAGCGGTGAGAGGCCGACGTGCTGCCGCCTAAGCCACGGAGGCTTCTTACGGAGTATACTGAAAGTTAAATGGCAAGATCGCAAGAGCTCACTGGCCAGTCGTAACTGGCCGTGAAAGCCAATATACCATATTTTTAGAAGCCTTCCTGGAAGGTTATGGCTGCTTGAGCTTTTAGTTCTCGCAGTAGAGAGGAGCAGGCGCGCTTCATAAAAAGGGAGGAAGCACGCATTCGCTACTCCTGTGGGAGTCCAGGAGGGGACACGGAGAGCCCGCTGATGAGCCAGCTTTGTGTTCTACGCGAAATCCCACACACGACACGGCTCAAACCTAGAAACATTGCTGAGTTTTAATTCACTGGCCGTGAAAGCCAATATACCACCTAGAAGGATTGCTGGTTGTATATTTTTTAGACGGGAGGAGTTCTGTCTTTGGTAAACAATTACAACTAAATAATGCAAGAATTTTGCCGTCCCATTTCACACGACATGATTGTGCTGTTAGTCACTCACTTTATTCAACACTCTGAGGGACCTTGAGTTGAACGAACAAAAATAAATAATTAAAAGTCTGGATACAAAAGAGAGGTTCTCACGTCTACTGTGAAGTAAGAAGATTACCACTGACAATGAAAGCATCCCAACTAGAACCCTCTACTTGGAACAGTATTGCCAATCTACGACAACTAGGGTACACAGAAATGAGGTACTTTTCATTCAGCCAACACGTTAATATGCCAATTAAATTTGGCGGAGAATAACCCATATACTTTCTCCTGATAACCTGATATACCATTTATACAGTTTGGTTCATTAGGTGAACATCTTCAGATCTAAGATTCAGTAATCAGATAAGTAACTCACATCATTATTTAGGTAACTGTATCAAGGTGCTTGCATATCTTAACAACACAACTAGTACTAGCAAAGCAAACGCAATATAAAACACTAACTGAACATGAGTATACAAATTTAACACGTTCAGTATAGTGTGCCCGTAAGTCCCCAAATTCTTCAAAATTTTCAAAATGTATTTTATCATTTGAAATGATCTTGTCGACTTCGTCGTTACGCTGGGGTCTGGCGTTACGTTACGGTGACGGGACGAAATGTACCCAGATGCACTGAGGTGTGTGACGTCATAGTACTGCTTGGTGCATGTGTTCCCCGACAATCTCTACTTCGTTAGTATAAGACAAAAATCCCCGATTCTTGGATGTCACGAGTAATCTCAAGAACCACTGGATGGATTTTGATGCGGTTTTCACAATTCTGTAAGTGATATCTCGAGGAAAGATTCTGTAGAAAATAATTTAAGTATGATGAAAGGAAGCCAAGCAGTAATGATTTCAGTGAAAAAGTCGAAAACAAACTTGGCGTCCGTGCGCTTCTTAAGCTTACGCTGAGCAAATCGTTAAAAATAACAATATACTATGAGCGTAAGAATTGGTCAGCATGAAAAGTTCTACAAAAAAGTCCGTGAGAGCATATCTCTATCTTCAATACATCGCCCACTATAAGTGTTTTAAACTGGATGGAAGGGGCACGTCCCCGTGCGCTCGACCTTGCTTTGCCCTTGGTTTGCACTTCGCGAGTAATTTGAAACAAGATAAGCAAGATAAGTATTATGCAGATCATTTTCTAACATGTCAAGAGTCTTCGGTTTCGAGCGAAGCGAGAAGCCTCCAGCCTTTTTAGCATTTTCAGCATTTCTAGCATTTAAAATGATACAAAGTCTAGTCTTTCAGACTGACTGTCACTTTTTTATTTTTATTTTTGCACATTGTGAATGGGCGCATGGGTATTTTTGACCCAAGGCTTAAATAATACTCTATATTTTCGTTTTGGTCAGCCCTTATTTCCTGTCGCTTACAGTACCTTCCTTCCTGGCCTTGAACTTCACCCAGCAAAAGAATCTTGTCCACAGCTTTTTGAACACTCGAGTTATTTCTATATTATTTATGGTCGGGTCAGATTTACCCATGGCGCCAGTCCTCACTTGACAATTTTCGGCTTACGTTAGTCGGGACAATCTGTAAGGAATAAGGGAGAAAATCCACCTATTTTGGTGCAGCACAATAACATAGCTCACGTTCTTGTTGATCCATGTTTAGGGTCTAGGGACACCTTGGTCATCAGCTCCTTAGTTAACAAATGTTGAAATGACTGCTTTACCACCACTAGCAAGGCCAATGATACTGTTACGAAAATTTTTGCCAGTTTTCTGCATGTTAAATTTGATAAATATAAATAAACCTCATTTTATATTGGAAATAGTTCATAGGAAGACACCAGGTGTAAAATTGCTTCATTAAAAGCCGTACGACTACGACAAAAAGGGAGTGACACACTGTGGGTCAAAATGACCCGGCGCCAGTCCTCGTGTTATATTTCTTCACGCCAGTTCTCAAGGGTTACGCCTTGGAGATCACCCACATAATCAGTGCCAAGAAGTGATTGGTTGAGTTGATGCATTCTCAATTACTAGCATTACCCGTCGCGGCTTCGCCCGCGAATATTCTAGTTGTAAAGAGTACACTTAGCAAAATCTCAATCATGAATGCTACGACTGATTTATCCTTGGTGTGAATAATAAGACTTTATCAATTCAGCTACTGGTGCAGTGGGGGTCGGGGGTTTGTTATTCCTTCATAGGTATATCAGAGCGAAGTTAGTTTTCTGGGAATATCACATACACTGTTAATTTACTGGCTTTTAAATCTGGTTTTCGGAGACCCTTTATAGTCGGGTGAAAAAGACCTTTCGTACCACACTCACACGTGAAAATTGCGTGAAAATATTCTAGAGTGCCCCTTGACCCCCTTAAGCGCATAATACTGTATGTATTGATGATTTTTACAGCTTAATTTGGTTCAGTGATAACCTTATAACCGTCTGGAAACTTTCACAGTAATGTAATAATTGGAATTGCATTGCGTCTTACAGAAATAGATGGACCTGTGCGATTCTGTTACCATGGTTACCGTGTTGCATTCTTTCATTATTTCATTGTAAATATACATATTGTAAGGTATTTATTTAATTGTGAGGCATTTAAAGAATAAGTGAGTGCGTTTCGCTTACGGATTGGGTTATGCTGAACCTGTAGGTACCCCATATGTGTAGGTTGGTGTTAATGGGACCTTATTTTCGGTACAAAACTGGAATGGGACCTTAGCAGAATAATATAGGGAGGGATTGTTGCACATAAGTATTGTCGGTAACTAAGAGGTTAGTTCTGCGAGATACTTATTATAATTTCCTACAAACTGCCCAGCACAGTATATAGGGCAACCGCGCAATGTCAATGCCCCAGTGAGAGTGAAATGGTTTCCAAATCCGGTTTGCGAGAACGAGTATAGCAGGCCATGCTAGTCCGTTACATAACAAGGAACAATTATTAACGTACTGGTATTACACTTTCCTTGGCATACAGCGTACTGCACAAACTTAACCTCAATCACCTTTCTATCGCTCTCAGACGTGAATAGGTGGTTTTATTCGAGGTCACTTAGCCCCGTGTACTTGGGTGTGTGTGCAATATTGTCTTACTAAAGTATTGGCCATCTCGTGGTGTAGCGGTTGGTATTCTTGTCTATCATTCCGGGTTTGATTCCCGGCTCTGGCAAGATATTTTAATTCTGATGTGGGGGCTGCTCAGAGAAAATATCGAGTTTCAAGCCATGAACATGAGTTCATAAAACAAATATACGACACGCTTATTGCGCTATCTGAACTTCATTTTTGTTTTTGTTATTGATTATATCAGACGCTGCGACATCGTGGTTACATATCCCCGTATATTTGGGTGTGGGTGGTATTTGTGTGATATTTTTATTGTTATTGGTTTTACGTCCCTTTTAACTACACTGGCTTTTAGAGACGCCGGGGTGCCGGAATTTTGCCCCGAAGGGGATCTTTAACGTGCCAGTAAATCTACTGACACGGCTCCCTCGCATTTGCGCACCCTCAAATGCCAGCTGACTGCGCCAGGTTTCGAACCTGCAACCTTGGGCTCAGCAAGCGAGAACGTTACCCCTGAGCCACGCAGCCAGACATTTATGTTATAACCTGTGTTATTGTTATGGCTGTATTAGTGTATGCATTTGTAATTCAGGTGAGGGCACAAGATGTCTGTAGTATTACGCTTTTCATCTGCCAATTTGACGTTCATAGGGGTTTCTGATTTCTTTCGGCTGCATTCCAATATTTTTGTTTTACATTTATTAATTTTCATCATGAATTCTGTCCTCAAAACAGAGTCCATACCATTTAAAAACTCATTCAAATCCAAAAACAAAAGTTTGGTGCTTTTCAGTCGGTCAACACGAATGTACCCAAATGATATGGCTTATTCCCTAATCCTGAAAAAAATTACATGAGATTAATAAATACACTTGGATGTCTAGTTTCGATCGTCAAGTGATCATCATCAGATCCATTACACTTAGGCTATAAAATCTAGTCTGAAAGTATGGGTGAAAATATTTACAATATGTACACTTAGATACCATCAGCTTTTCAAGTCAAAACTGAGAAGAGCATGGTTCGATTCCCACCTCAGTCATCCTGGAAGTGGTTTTCCGTGGTTTCCCACTTCTACTCCAGGCAAATGCCGGGATGGTTCCTAACTTACGGTCACGGCCGCCTCCTTCCCAATCCTATCTCCAATTTACAAATACACACGCTAGCACAGTCATTACAATAACACAGGTTATCACAGAAATTTTGTCTGTACTAGTGTATTTGTAATTCAGGTGAATATTGGGAGGGAGGCGGCAGTGGCCTTTAAGATAGGAATCGTCCCGGAATTTGTCTGGAGTAGACTAGAAGTGGGAAACCACGGAAATCAGCTTCCAGGATGGCTGATGTGGGAATACAACGCACCACTTCTCAGATTTGCCTCACGAGGCTGGGTGGACCCCGTACCAACACTCAGTCCAGAATTTAATTTCTTGCCAGACCCAGAAATCGAACCTAGACTGACAGCCAAGAATGCCAGACACTACACAAGGAGGTGGTGTCAAGAAATTGAATTGTAGTCTGATGGTTGGAACATGGTACACTCAGCTTTATGACGCAAACCTGAGAATAAGTGGGTTCGATTCCCACTGCCAACAGTAGTTTAGTATTATATTATTACTAGCGGACCCGTGCGAGAGATCTCGTATGTTCATAAACCACACTTTCCCCAATAGGTTTATAATGAGAGACTTAAGGAGAAAGGTTGTTATGTTTTTATTTCAACCAAATTATTATAGAACACTATTTACATTTCAGTTAGAATTCCAAGTTCTACGTTCCATAAATTATCAAGGCAATCACTGAAAATTGGATCATCATAACACTCACCGGTTATTAGATAATCATGAAATTATATGATTTGAGTACTCATTCCTTTGATTTAATGTTTCTGACATCCATGCAAAATGATAAAGGAACGACCTCAGAATGTTTAAATGACATGAAACAGGCGTCACATCGGCCAAAATGTGAAGTGGACAGCAATTATGGAGTGTATTTTCCAACAGTAATAGTATCTGAAAATCGCACACTTCGTACATTTTTTAAAAGTTATTTTTTAAAGAAATTATAGATATGAAATTTGAGTGCAATTCGTCACTGCTAAAGTATATTCTCTTTCATTTGAATGCTCATTTGTCACGATCGGTCGCAGGAGGGATCTATACTACTGAAATAATATATATGATTTTTTTGATTGTTTCAGAAACGTGGCGCCGTCTACAGGGGTGGAGTAGTAACGCAAGCAGTGGTTCCCAATGCTGTGTACTACTCCAGGCCTCCTGTTAGGGAGAGTGAGAAAGGACAGGACTTCAGTAAGATCCCTGGGGTACCCGGCGTGGATTATCCTATCTACCATAGCGTTCCTCCCACCAGCTTCCACTGTGGTAATGTGCCCTTCGCCCCCGGCATGTACGCTAACGTGGAGACTGGCTGTCAGGTGAGTGTTACAGAAAGATTGTGAGACAGCAGTTGTGTCAGTGAATGATCGAACTGTGTTCTAGCCAGTGGCGACTCCTCATTGTTTCATTTCAAATGATCTTGTCGACTTGGTCGTTACGCTGGGGTCTGGCGTTACGTTACGGTGACGGGACGAAATGTACTCAGATGCACTGAGGTGTGTGACGTCATAGTACCGCTCGGTGCATGTGTTCCCCGACAATCTCTACTTCGTTAGTATAAGACAAAAATCCCCGATTCTTGGATGTCACGGGTAATCTCGAGGACCACTGGATGGATTTTGATGCGGTTTTCACCATTCTGTAAAGGATATCTCGAGGAAAGATTCTGTAGAAAATAATTTATATATGATCAAAGGAAGCCAAGCAGTAACGATTTCTGTGAAAAAGTCGAAAACAAACCTGGCGTCCGTGCGCTTCTTATGGGAGGATGTAACCGATGAGGGGTCAAAATATCAAAATTTTGAAATAAATGTTTTTGTGTATTATGGTCTCTTTTATACTTTGTGTAAAAATTTCAAGCTCATTACTCAACTGGAAGTATTTTTAAAATACATTTATATCTGATGCTGCATGCTTGACAAAGTTACTTAAATGTGGGTAAAGAACATATCCAATCAAATGTTGTTTTCTCAATATCAATTTTTCCACCACATAGGTACACTTTTCTCAGAAACCCTAAATGCTACACAACTGAAATTTTCAGGGATTGTTTATTGAGTGAGTACACACATATTTATGTAGAATTATGCTTCTATTTAACCATTTGTAGAATTTGCATGCATTTACATTCGTATTTTCACGGAGGTTTATAAAATCCAAAATTTAAATGGCCATAAGTAAAATACTTTTCATGGTATTTGGATAATTCTACATAAAGTTAGAGATAGTGACATACATTTAAACTAGTTAAAAGCTCAGGTCAGGATCTTTTATAGTTATGTTGTAAAGTGTACCTAAATAAGAGGATATAACAAACATTTTGCAGTGACTGTACAGGTGCCATTTTGCCACACAAGATAGCTGTTGCTTGCCACGTAATGGACCAAACACCATTTGACAACTGTACAAAGTTTCAATGCTCTATGTTTTATATTGTGAACTCAGTTAAGTGTTAAAGCCAGCTATGCGTTTTCGGTTACATCCCCCCCTTAAGCTTACGCTGGGCAAACCGTTAAAAATATCAATATACTATGAGCGTAAGAATTGGTCAGCATGAAAAGTTCTACAAAAAAGTCCGCGAGAGCATATCTCTATCTTCAATACATCGCCCACTATAAGTGTTTTTAGACTGGATGGAAGGGGCACGTCCTCGCGCGCTAGACCTTGCTTTGCCCTTGGTTTGCACTTGTCGTTCGCGAGTAATTTGAAACAAGATATGCAACATAAGTATTATGCAGATAATTTTCTAACATGTCAAGAATCTTTGGCTTCGAGCGAAGCCTTTCTAGCATTTTTCAGTATTTGTAGCATTTAAAATGATACAAAGTCTAGTCTTTCAGACTGACTGTCACTTTTTTATAATATGTAGGACGTAATAGGATAGGCTACGTATTCATTCATCTTCATTTTCCCTTTTTCAGCTGACACTGAGTGGGGGCAAATGTGGTTCCTCTCCACTTTGTTCTGTCGTTCCACCATTCCTCTTCCGTCACGGTGTTCCAATCCAGGGTCCGTTTTCTAATGCTATACTTCACCGAGTCCATCCAACGCATTCTTAGTCTTCCTCGTCCTCTCTTCCCTGTCATCCGTCGTTCCAGTGCTCGTCTCGGTAGCCTTTCTTCATTCATCTGTTAGGTTAGATTTCGTTGTAACGCTCTATCAAAGTTCCAACGTTCACCACTAGGTATCATTGATATCTGGTAGCAAAAGTTGGAACTATAAGGTGCGTTCAAAAAGTAACGAGCCGGAGGCTGGAATGCGCAAACCGGTGACTACATCGGCTAATCGTGGCGTGTGCAACGAGGTGTGGTTCTGACCAGAGCTTGGAAGGTCACCGCCCGTCGTTAGAGGACACGCGTGCACGTCACGTGACGATACAAAGCGAGCAGCAGCATGCATCAATCGTCCAACGCTGCCAGTCGCATTGCAAACAGTGACATGGAGGCGTCAACCGAAGAGCAAACAGGTGTTGTTCGGTTTCTGGCAGCGGAAGGAGTAGGAGGAACGGACATTCATCGTCGAATGTCACAAGTGTACGGCGAACACTGCACGTCCCTTGCTAGGGTCAAGGCCTGGCACAAGTGCTTCAGGGAAGGACGGGTATCATTAGCCGGTGATGCCCGGTCTGGGGCACCCCCCTGCATTACCGATGACAACGTCCAGCTGGTTGATGCACTCATTACCCAGGACCGCCGAGTGACAGTGAACGCCATAGCCGCCGTGGTCGCTCCACGACAATGCACGACCTCATACGGCCAACACAGTCGCGGCACTCCTGCACAAATTCAAATGGGAGGTTCTCGGCCACCCTCCACACAGTCCAGACCTCTCTCCCTGTGATTACGCCATGTTTGGTCCCCTGAAAAGGGCTCTGCGGGGCCAACGATTCACCTCGGACGTCCAGCTGTACGTGCGGAACTGGTTCACATCGTAGCCCAGGGAATTTTATGAGACAGCCATTCACTGCCTCGTGTCACAGTGGGACAAGTGCCTCAACATCCAGGGTCAATACTTCTAACATACAGGTACTGGTTTCTGTAATTATGACTCCGGCTCGTTACTTTTTGAACGCACCTTATACTTTAAATTGAACGGAACTTGTAGCTCACCCTGGTGGCGTCCGCTTGAAGCAGCTACAGCCTCTGGCGAGCCGAATATGTCCTCGGAACTCCCGGCACTAAACGCCATACGATAAATAAATAAATAAATAAATAAATAATAAATAAATAAATAAATAAATAAATTCATCCGTTTGACATGCCCAAACCATCTCAATCTGTTTTGCTCCAGTTTTTCATTTAGTTTCTGTAATCCCAGTTCTTTCCGTATATCTTCATTTCTCACTCTATCTCTCCTCGTTTTCTGGACCATACTTCTCAAGAATCTCATCTCAGCTGCCTGAACTCTGCTCTCATCCCTCTTAGTCACTGTCTAAGTTTCTGCTGCATATGTCATTATAGGAACATAATATGCTTTGTACATAACTTCTTTAGCCTTAATTGGCATATCCTTGTTCCATACTACCTGTTGGTAGAAAGCACTCCCGAGTTGTATTCTCCTAATTTCCAAATCTAGTCTTCCATCTTCAATCAGTTCACTTCCCAAGTATTTGAATTGTTTCACCACTTCAAATTCCTTTTCTCCGACTTTGATTACTCCTTTTCCCTCTTTCTTAGCTCTACTCATCACCACTGTTTTACTCTTCTCCACATTTATCTTCAATGCCCATTGCTCAATCTGTTTATTTATTACGTCTAACTGTAACACAATTTAAGGCTACTTATCAACTTAAGACAATTATTACAGCTGGGCTAAATTGAGATATTAGACTCAGACGTTACACAATACAATACGATCGAATATCACTCAAAAGATGTGCACACACTGAAAACAGACTATCCATTCTGACCGCGCGAAATCGTAACCAATAAGCCCGTAGTGATGGTTTAATTTCAACCAATAGCGAGACTTGAGGATCTCAGTCGACGTCCTCAGAGTGCCATTTAACAGACCAAACCTGCCTCTTTCTCCTCGAGGGCTCCCATACATTTCTAAAGCTATAAACACGTGCTTTTGAGGATGCAAGGCTTACTTCCTCAACTTTCTACTCCGGGCGGTGAAGGTCATACTTCACCCTTCTAGGGTTGCAATGTAGAACTATTTACAATTACTGGCAGTGACAGTAAACCCTCTAAGCAGTAAACAGAGCTTATCGAGAGGGCGCGCAAGGTGTAATTCTTTACTGAACGCCAGCTGGTTAAAGTAAGTTTTGTTTTGGAGGGGACGTGACCTTGCTATGCGCACACTAGATGCGCAGTAGCCAAGGTCGGCCGGGGGCGCGCGCGGCAATGAAGTCCTGACCTCACCACTTTGGATTTTTTTTTTCTGGGGGTACATTATAAACATTGTGTATGCAGAAAAAATTCGGGATTTGGAGCACCCGCTGGAGCGAATTTCTGCCGCCATCTTGACAGTTACTCCTGAAATGATTGCACGTACCAATCCAGCCATTGGGAAAGCATCCGTTCAATGCTGATGTTGGTGGTCGGCCTGGCCTAGAATTTTTTCTCTACAGTTCTTGTTTCCTTAAACTGATTAAACCATCGAATGACAGCTTTGTAATCAGGTGCAGTTTGTCGCGCGATGCAGTCATTGGTGCGCGCGCCCCCGGCCGACCTTGGCTACTGCGCATCTAGTGTGCGCATAGCAAGGTCACGTCCCATCCAAAACAAAACTTACTTTAACCAGCTGGCGTTCAGTGAAAGAATTACACGTTTAACATAAAGGGTTTCGGTGCTATAATTTTTTGAAATGTTAGCATTATTTTTCGATGACCCTGTATTATTTTACAAAACAATTAATGTAATTGTTTAAAAGTTATAGCTGAGAGCTGACTGTAGGATGATCCTCACGTCCTACATGGAGGAATCACCACTGGTTCAACCCCGATGAAAGAGCTCTGTTTAATACTGGGTGTGTGTGTGTTTGACTGGTTTGATGCAGCCCTCCATGCCTCCCTATCCTGAGCTAATCGTTTCATCTCTACATAGCTACCACAACTTACATCCGAGGCAATCTGTTTAACATATTCTAAACTTGGTCTACCCCTACAGTTCTTATCCTTGACCCTTCCTTCCATAACTAAGCTTGCTACTCCTGGGTGTCTTAGTATGTTTCCTACCAACCTATCTCTTCTCTTCATTAGCAGTCGCCAGAAACATCTCTCCTCTCCCACTCGTCTTAATACCTCTTCGTTTGTAACCCTATCTACCCATCTGATCTTAATCATTCTCCTGTAACACCACATTTCAGATTAGATTGCCGCTGAGCGTGGCTGCGCCAGTGTTTGTTGATTATTGTAGCAGGAGCCTCGCGGGGCAAAGCGGAGGACACAGTGATGACAGAGTGCAGCCTGCAAATAAGTCTAGCAGCACTGCGCGCGCTACGTGTCTTTGAAGCGCAGATAAGGGTCACAGGAGCTCATGTCACCACGGACAGTTAAACTATGACTGAAGCTATTGGAGCTGAGTCATATCCTACTCGCGCAACTGTACCTGTCAACGAAGCAGGCTGACGTGTGACACAAGTAAACAAGGAATAGTTAACCATCTCGACCGCCGGCAATCAATTCTTGAAAGGGTAATAACACCACATTTCAAACGCTCAATTCTCTTCTGTTCTGCTGCTCCAACAGTCCAAAGTTTCACTTCCATAGAGCGCCACGCTTCAGACGAAGGCTTTCAAAAATAACTTCCTAATTCCTGAATCTATATTCGATGTCAACAGAATCCTTTTTTGTAGAAATGCTTTCCTTGCCTGAGCAAACCTACTATTTATATCCTCTTTGCTTCGTCCATCACTGGTTACTTTGCTTCCTAAGTAACATCTTTTCATCTCTCAGTTTGGTGTTTATAGGGATTTCTGATTTATTTCCGCTGCATTCCAATATCTTTGTTTTACTTTTATTAATTTTCATCATGAATTATTTCCTCATAACAGAGTCCATACCATTTAAAAAGGTCATTCAACTCCTCTGGTGTGTCGGCTTGGCTTGCCACGGTGGGTGAGTGGTTATCGTGTCTGACTACCAACCCCAAGCTTGCAGGTTCACTCCTGGCTGTTTTGAGTTTGAGTTTTGAAAGGCGACAAAAATCACGGCACGTATGTCATACGTTGTTGGCATGTTAAAGAACCCATTTGAATTCTGTAGGCCGTATTCATAATGGCAAATTTAATCTCGGAATTTCCGCCAACACAAAGTTCCTCCTTTCTCTACTAGAAAGCGCTGTAGTGTCAAGGAGCAAATAACAAAGCTTGCACCCGGCACTCGAGGTATACGATATTACTTTTTTTTTATTATGTGTCGATTAAGATGACGATGTCATCAGCAAATCTCAGAGTTGAAATTATTTCTCCTTGAATGTTTACTCCTACTTCAAATATTTCTCCAATTCCCTTCATTGCTTGTTCAATGTATAGATTGAAAAGTATGGGTGATAAGTTGACCAAAGTCCTACTATATTTTTCATCAAAAATATGTTTTGAACTTCTTTGTGATATAAATAGAAGTATTCTTTGAACAAGGTTGCAGAAAGTCGAGACCGGATGCCACGTAATTTTTCAGTAAAAAAAAGCGACAGTCAGTCTGAAAGACTAGACTTTGTATCATTTTAAATCAGGGGTGTCAAACTCAATTTTGCAGAGGGCCATATATTAAATTTAGAATATGTAGGCGGGCCAGGTTCAAATTAAAAAAAATGTACTGAATTATTATAACATTTTATTTACTTAATTATATAGTAGATAATATACGGTTGTTAAAAATCATATCAAAGTTATAAAAGAGGGTAATTATTTTGAGCTCGAGGATCCAGATACCTGACTTCTCTTGTTTTTGACAAGCTCATTGATGTCAGGTATCATATTCGTTGTAATTATTTTAAGAATTGATTGGAGATGTTCATTCGTAAGTCTTGTGCGATGTTTGATCTTATTTATTTTCATGACGGAAAACATCTGCTCACATAAATAGGTGCTACCAAACATGCACAGAATGCGTGCTGCATGCTTTTTTAATTGCGGGTAGTTATCCAAACTCTTGAAATATTGTGTATAAAATGTAAGAGCGTTAACCTATTTTAATTTTTCTTTCAAAATACTGTCTGATTGAAGATCTATCAACTCCATTTGCAAATGGACTGGTGCCTGCGAAGCTTCAAAATTGAATGGATTGTTGAAAATTGGGAATTCCATTTCATTCATTTTGTGGAAGTCTTCAAAACGATTGTTGAATTCCGTGATCAGATTTTGCAGAAGTTGAGAATATTGATCCAATTTATTTTGGTTCACCGTGCCAAATGATTTTAAATGAGGGAAATGATCCAAAGTTTGATTTTTTTACCTGATTTTCCCACAGCCTCAACTTTGTTTCAAAGGCTTGAATACATGAATACATTTGAGTGACAATCAGATTTTTACCCTGTAACTTTACATTCAGATCAGTCAAGTGTTTATTCACATCTACTAAAAAGGCACAATCAACCCACCAGTCATTGTCATAATCAATTGGGTAGCTTTTTTCTAACATGAAAGCTTGAATAGGGTCACGTAATGCAAAAAATCTTTCTAAAACTACTTCTCGACTGAGCCAACGAACTTCGGTGAAATAAGGGACATCAGAAAACTTTTCGTCCAAATCTTGTAAAAACTGCCTGAACTGTCGTTGATTTAGTCCTCTGCTCCTTATAAAATTTACTATTTTAACTATAGGTTGCATGACATGGTCCATTTTTAAATGTTTGGATGCCAATGATTCCTGATGAATTATACAGTGAAATCCCACAAAATTCCCTGATGTTTTCTGTTTTAACTTAGTTACAACGCCCGAATGTTTGCCAGCCATGGCAGGAGCGCCATCCGTAGTTGTGCTGCTAAGTATATTCCAGTCGAGTTCATATTCTGATATCAAATGCTCAATTGCAGAATAAATATCATTTGCTCTTGTAGTACCTGTCAATGGGACGCACTTTAATAGTTCTTCAGTTATTTCAAAGTTACTGTTAATACCTCGTATAAAAACAGCAAGTTGAGCTGTATCCTCAGTATCAGTGCTCTCGTCAACAGCCAGTGAAAAGTTTGTAAATTCCTTAATTTTCTCCTTCAGTTGAAGAACCAAATTTTGAGATAAAACATTTATTCTTGAAGCAGCAGTGTTTCTTGACAGCGAAATATTTTTAATTATTGACTTTTGAAATGGAAATGAAACATCGGCCACTTTCAACATGCAGTCTTTAATAAACTCACCATCAGTGAAAGGTTTTGATCTCTTCGCGATTTCTAATGCAATAATAAAACTTGATTTCAGGGCATCTTCGCTCTCAGTATTAGCTTTAGTAAACATCGATTGTTGACCTTGAAGTTTAGATTTTAAAGATGACAATGTGTCCATTCTTATTTTTTCAGTGTAACAATCGAATTTTGATTTATGATTCGTATCATAGTGTCTCTTCAAGTTAATCTCCTTACAAACAGCAACTGTTTGATTGCAAATCAAACACAGTGGTTTACCTTTCCATTCTATGAAAAAATATGCAATTTCCCATTTAGACTGAAAAACCCTGCACTCACTATCAACTTTACGTTTTTGTGACATTATGCCAAAATCGTAATAATTATGGAACTCGACACAGGATATCGCATGCGCACGACACAAACAAATGCACAGTACCTTCACAATCACTGGACTTCACAATCACTATGTCGCAGTACAACTAAATTAACTAAAATCTTTCTCCGACCGTATCGCTTCGATTACTCGACTCAACTGACTAGACTCGAAGCGCGTGGAAGATTCTAGCCTTCGTGGTATTTCCGCTTGTTGCTAAGAGATGGCGTTACTGTCTACCTCTCTCACTTGTCTAGGCACGCGCTGCCCTTGAAATTACTTATAAATGTTGTAGTGTGCGCATTTTAAAACTTCCGTAGAGGAATTGAGTGAAGTCATGATTCTTCTGTCTGTCACACATTGCGATCGCGGGCCGTATCTTTGACATCCCTGTTTTAAATGCTACAAATGCTGAAAATGCTAGAAAGGCTGGAGGCTTAGACTCTTGACATGTTGGACAATTATCTGCATAATACTTATCTTGCTTATCTTATTTCAAATTACTCGCGATCGGCAAGTGCAAACCAGGGGCCCCTTCCATCCAGTCTAAAAACACTTATAGTGGGCGATGTATTGAAGATAGAGATATGCTCTCGCGGACTTGTTTGGTAGAACTTTTCATGCTGACCAATTCTTACGCTCATAGTATATTGATATTTTTAACGGTTTGCCCAGCGTAAGCTTAAGAAGCGCACGGACGCCAAGTTTGTTTTCGACTTTTTCACTGAAATCGTTACTGCTTGACTTCCTTTGATCATACATAAATGATTTTCTACAGAATCTTTCCTCGAAATATCCTTTACAGAATGGTGAAAACCGCATCAAAATCCATCCAGTGGTTCTCGAGATTACCGGTGACATTCAAGAATCGGGGATTTTTGTCTTATACTAACGAAGTAGAGATTGTCGGGGAACACATGCACCAAGCGGTACTATGACGTCACACACCTCTGTGCATCTGGGTACATTTCGTCCCGTCACCGTAACGTAACGCCAGACCCCAGCGTAATGACGAAGTCGACAAGATCGTTTAAAATGATAAAATAAATTACAAAGACGAGCAGCTTAGCCACTGCACCATCTCGCTTCCCAGATACTATTCTGTAGCAAACCTTAAACGCTTGGTGAATTATTACTATCAATCCGTCTCTGGTTTTTATACGCATCTGTAAAAGCCAAGGCCATGTATTTATTTTGCTTTTAGATAAAACTGCAATATTTCTCTTAAGACAGCTTGTTAATAATAAACCATTATACCATAACTGATGTTTGGATAACATTAATTTAAGTACCTGTTTAAAAAACTCTCAGTTTAGCACACACAACAGGTGGTGGGCGAAATGTTTAAACTGATGACGGTGTTTGCAAATGTCAGGGCTGAGGATGGAGCAATACCACGCACGTTTAGTTGGTGTAATTATGAAGAACTGGAAGATGGTCAGTGTTGAAATGTGATCAACTCCGCCTTTTAGATTACTATAATACAATCGGATGAGCGGAAAAATACTTAATAACAGACATTCTCGTATTGCGCAAATCTGGAGGTTAATACGCAGCCTACACTAAGAAATAACTTGGAGATAAAGTCTTTCGACCACCTCGTAGAGTTCTTGGCTGTCGCCCCGGAGGTTTGGGTTCGATTCCCAGCTCTGCTAAGAAATGTTAATGCTAGTGTGAGGGCTGGAATGTGGCACACTCAGCCTCGTGAGGCAAACTGAGGAGAGGTTAGTTCGATTCCCGCTCCAGCCATAATGTAAGTGGGTTTTCCGTGCCCCCCCCCCACTTCAATTCCAGGAAAATACTGGGATGGTTCCTAACTTAAGGCCAGCCGCGGTCCTTGGTGTTGCAGTAGCGCGCCTGCCTCGCACCCTGGAGGTCCCAGGTTCGATTCCTGGCTCCGTCAGGGCTTTTAGAAACTGACGTGAGAGCTGGAACGGGATGCACTCAGCCTCGTGAGGACAATTGAGTAGCTGTCTGACAGTGAGGCAGAGCTCCTGACATGGATACCAATATTAACGCCCGAGGGGATCCGATGCGCTGATCACGCATCACCCCATAATCGGTAGGTCAAATGGCTGGCCAGTGGTCACTTCTAGGCCTAGGCCCTTCATGGGCTGTAGAACCATGGGGCTTGGTTTGGTTCCTAATTTAGGGCCACGGCCGCCCCCTTCCCAATCCTATCCCTAATTTACAAATACACTCACTAGTACAGCTATCATAATAACCAGATCAAAAACTAATCTACGCAGCTCAAAAACTAATCTACGCAGTTCAAAAAGTCAATGCGCAGCTCAAAAAACTAATCCATGCAGTTCAAAAAGTCAATGCGCAGCTCAAAAACTAATCTGCGCGGTTAGAAAAATCAATGCGCAGCTCAAAAATCAATGCGCAGCTCAAAAATCTAATCTGCGCAGCTCAAAAAGTCAAATCAATAAACTAATTCAACACACAAATACACGGGGTTATATGACCACGTTGTCTCACACCCTCAAATAAAACAGCAACAACCTATTTACATCTGGTAACGATAGAAATGTGGTTGAGGTTAAGTTTAATTTTTCGAAATTAATGTTTTCTCATTTATTTCATCCCAAAGTGCTCGGAGTGTAAGATATGCTCCTCGTTGAAAATAGAACATACTAAAGCCCTGCGCGGATGTGGAAAGCGGATAAGCTGCAGATGACGTTTGCAGTAAAATTGCGGATAGTTTTTAGAATACAATCCGAACTTGTAGAATATCATTACTAGAGACTGTCACAAATCTTGAATGAAAGGGGCTAAAATTCTTGTTTAATAAGGGTAAAAATTCTTGAGTGAATTTGTAAAATTCTTGTGTGAAACTGAATTTTTCACACTGCTTTATTAAGTTATTATGTCAGTAATAATTCGTTATTGAGAGTTGTACGTAGAAAGCAGTTCTGCTTTGGAACTTGGTCAATAAATTTTATGAAAAAGAAATCCTAAATTTTCAAATTTCGGTAATTTATTAATTGCTGAAAAATTCTGTTTTCTTCGCGAATAACGACAAAATAGATGTTAAATTCGCGAGTCATAGATCTTTTGCGATTTTTCGCGAGTGTTCCGAGAGTTGAAACGTGCAATTATTTGATATTTTTCATTTAAAACATATTCTAAACCAATGTTTATTTGCAGATTAAGGCTTTCACGGCCCGGATTACTATACAAATAATTCATGGTTTTTTTAAAACCATGAATTATTTGTAGAACAATGTTTATTTGTTTTAGTTTTTTTTTGTGTTTTCGCGAGTTGCGAATTTTGACTGTCTCTAATCATTACTCTACTAGGATTCGGTTGTATGTTTTCCGTTATGTTTTTTTTTTTCATGCCAAATGTAAGACGATTTAAGTTAATCTCATTCAAATTATGTTATTATGCATAATTAACACTCCGAACTGAAAAGGGTTGTAATTCTGGTTGTGTAACATTCATTTTAAACATAGCACATAACATACATAGCTTAGAAGAACCACTTTCTCATCTATTGCCTAAATGTGTTGCATTAATACATTATGCTTTATCTAATAAACTAGAAACTAAATTGCTAAACACTAAATTACGTGATAAGCGCTTCTTTTTTTCGATGTCAATGAACAACGACCAATATCCATTTTACGTCTCGGCATGATGGGTTAAAATCACTGACTGGACTATTAATTCTATTATCATGGAGATGCATGTGCAACAAATTCTTGTTAGACGTAATTTCAGAATGGCGAGATGCATGGAACACAAATCCCCCTTCCGTCCAATCTTAACTTGACTGTGCATTTTGCGGTACGAAAAGTTCACAGGCGAAATGAAGAAAAGTTGAGTTGCACTTCCAGGGAAACTCCAAACACAACCCCTCTTCTCTGAAGTCTTAACTCAACACGTTTTGGCGCGTCTCGCTTGGAAGTGATGGGCTCCATATCAGCAACGCTGTACAGCTTTTCCCGGAGCGGCTAGCTGGTGAACCATGTGTTATTTCCTCGTACAAATACAAACCGATATAAAATAAGTGAATTAATTTACGTATTTCACAGTCATACAGCATAACGTTTTGATGTATAACGATTAAAACGCAACCAAGAACTACATTTTCCAACCACCCCGAGCCGAGAAAAAGTTACCTTACAACAATGATAACAACTTTATTTCTTGGACACACAAAATTGTGAAATTAATAAACCAGTTATACAACATTCCAGTATATATTGTGTTAAAATTTGGATTCGATCTGATGACGGGTTTTTGAGATAATAATTCTTAAATGTGGCGCATAGTTGAAACAAGCTTAAAAAGGTGCACTTTTTGTGTTCCAACTGCGATTAAAAATATTAAAATATAAATTTAAAAATCCAAACCTACATGGACTAACGTAAAATAGAACGACGAAAATGTTGATGGTATTGGATTTTATGTATTAGTTACTTCACAACCTACCTTCAAACTCGAGTACACATAATACTTTGGTCGACATCAGTCTTTCAGACTGACTGTCACTTTTTTAAATTATAAATCCAAGCGACAGTCCCTTCGAGATTATATTGTTATCTAAATTGTTTGTTCCTATTTTCTTATTAATTTTCTGAATATACATGTTTAAGTGGTCATTTACAGTCTATTTCTGTAAACACTAGTTCCCGTTCGGTAAGTTGAGGATGATTGCACACTTACAGCTGCCGTCAAACAACCGAAATATCACGTTCTTACCAAAAAATGCTCAAAATATGACCTAATGGTAAAACATGTTCGAAAAATGCATTTATATGACAAGTAGAAACCCCTGTATTGTGACGATACTCACTTGATTTGCATGAGAAACCAATCGGGCATGGAAATAGAGGCAAAGAATAACAAGTAGTTCCGTAAAGAACTATACAGCCTATTTTCATACACACATCAAAAAAAGTTTTGCATCACCTCGGTTCCCAGATCTCCGGCATATAGACGTTGACTGTGTATATTGTATCCAAGATACAGTCCCTTTGACTGTTCATAGATGTCACTAAAACTGCTCAAAGATGTAAACAACCATGCATGAGCAGGGCCTATTAGACGGAGGGGGTACGACAGCCGATCAGTTCCAGTCATTCCACCAGGACGAAGGTACGCTGCTCATGTTGTCTGTAGTTCTACCATGCCTAGAAGGTCAATACCGCAGTTCGATCGCGTCCGCATTGTTACTTTGTGTCAAGAAGGGCTCTCAACAAGGGAAGTTTCCAGGCGTCTCAGAGTGAACCAAAGCGATGTTGTTCGGACATGGAGGAGGTACAGAGATACAGGAACTGTCGATGACAGGCCTCGCTCAGGCCGCCCAAGGGCTACTACTGTAGTGGATGACCGCTACTTACGGATTGCCGCTCGGAGGAACCCTGACAGCAATGCCACCATGTTGAATAATGCGTTTCGTTCAGCCACAGGACGTCGTGTTTCAACTCAAACTGTGCGCAATAGGCTGCATGATGCGCAACTTCACTCCCGACGTCCATGGCGAGGTCCAGCTTTGCAACCCCGACACCATGCAGCGCGGTACAGATGGGCCCAACAACATGCTGAATGGACCCCACGGAATTGGCATCACGTTCTCTTCACCGATGAGTGTCGCATATGCCTTCAACCAGACAATCGTCGGAGACGTGTTTGGAGGCACCCTGGTCAGGCTGAACGTCTTAGACACACTGTCCAGCGAGTGCAGCAAGGTGGTGGTTCCCTGATGTTTTGGGGTGGCATTATGTGGGGCCGACGTACGCCACTGGTGGTCATGGAAGGCTCCGAAACGGCTTTACGATACCTGAATGACATCCTCCGACCCATAGTGCAACCATATCGGCAGAATATTGGAGAGGCATTTGTCTTCATGGACGACAATTCTCGACCTCATCGTGCACATCTTGTGAATGCGTTCCTTCAAGATAACGACATCGCTCGACTACAGTGGCCAGCATGTTCGCCAGACATGAACCCTATCGAACATGCCTGGGATATGTTGAAAAGGGCTGTTTATGGACGTCTTGACCCACCAACCACTCTGAGAGATTTACGCCGAATTGTCGTTGAGGAGTGGGACAATTTGGACCAACAGTGTCTTGATGAACTTGTGGATAGTATGCCACGGCGAATACAGGCATGCAACAATGCAAGAGGACGTGCTACTGGGTATTAGAGGTAGTGGTGTGTACTGCAATCTGGACCACAAATGCTGAAAGTCTAGCTGTATGATGGTACAACATGCAATGTGTGGGTCTCATGAGCAATAAAACGAGCTGAAATGTTGTTTGTGCTGATCTCTATTCCCTTTGTATTTAACGGTTCCGGAACTCTTGGAACCGAGGTGATGCAAAACTTTTTTTGATGTGTGTATAATATCCTACTTATGTTAATTGTCTCTATCAACATACAAAATTTCAGTTTGATTGCTGTCATAGATTAATAGATATTGAGAACCGTGTAAATATTTCGGATGGTCGCCATGTTGGAATTTTACATAGCCTATGTAGGCCATAGAGTTATGTACAATTAGATGAGGAATATTGTGTGGGTTCATTATTCAAACCTTCACTTCGATCGCATGATTAATACACAAGAAATACAAACTTAATTTTAATATTTGGCACAGCCGCCATCTTGATGGTATGTAAACAATTGAACTAAATTAGATGCCAGTGCATTACAATGTGTATAAACATTTGCTGTACCAAGTTTTATTGAGTTTGGATGGTTTAATCGCGAGAAAAGTCTATTTAAAAGTTTCGACTTCGCTTGGCCGCCATGTTCGTTTTGTAGTTAACAGGTTTTTGAAAGTCTCATAGGTGAACTTCTAGTAGTGCCCTTTATCACCGTACAAAATGCCAAAGTTATATCGGTATTAGTTTCGGAGATTTGGAATGCCGGTGAAATATTTCGCACAGCTGCCATGTTGGACTGGTGAGACGTAATAAAATTTGAGTTTCATTGAAATCGCTCCAGCCGTTTAGAAGTTATTAGGCGGGGGAATGGGAGGGCACACATAGGCACACACGGACAAGAGGTGATATATGATATATGAATTTTCCTAAGCATCCGAGCCCCAATGATGACGCTAGTAGTGTTGACAACTTAGCCCGTGTTCCCATAGCTACAGGTCACTGTCAAATAATAAACTGTTTAGCCACACTAATGCTTTGTCGAAGATCACTTCTTTTGTTGGAAATCAGTAGTGGAGAAAAATTAATCTCAACTTAAGGAACTGCCTAGCTCTATCGTTGTTTTAATTGGTCCGATATCCTAGATGTAAGGCCCCTTAAAGCAGCAATTATCATCATAATCATTATCAGCAAACACGGAACGTTAGAATTCACGCAAGCTGGGAACAAATTGGTTTCCTCACTATTTCTAGTAAAACGCTTAATGTGCTTATCTAACTTAGTAAACCTTTCACTTTATGAGTTATTGCGTCACGTTGGTTTAAGGCGAAAGTTATGTCTGTGCCAAGACATATTGGTGGCCCACTTTTATTAGCATTATTGAGAGATTAGATTCATATTAGCGATACCCGTTATGAATATTCATTCTTTTGAATATTGAATGACATATCGCCCATTGGCTGCAACAGTGGCTTAATTTGAAATCTGTGGGAATCGAACCCATTCTCCTTAGTTTTTGCTTCTCGAGGCTGAGTGCAGGCCCGTCGAGAGGTAGGGGAAAGCGGGGCTACCGCCCCGGCGCCTGGACTTGCTAAAGGAGCCCGGGGTGGCTTACAGTTGACAACTTCACTCAAATTCATTTCTAAACCATTTTGAATATTTTTGATACGACTATGTTCAATGTAAATGCAACCAATGAATAGTATCGAAAAATTTACAAGGAGAACTATAATGAATTTTATAAAATCCATTGTATATTTAGCTTCTCGGCCGGGCTGTCAGAGTTGTTCATTAAATTTATAATGTACAGAAGTTGAATATTATATTTATAAGGCGGTACGCTTCTAATTCAAACTCTAAAGTAGGATTCCATTACCGTACCAGTACCTGGCCACACTAATATTATCACTTGAAGGTTTTGTAAATTTTACTTCTATTTATGCCATTACTCAATGAAAACTGATGAACATTGACCAAAGTATCTACATACAGTAAACCACATATACTGTGAGTACCTTTAACAGTTTTCAAAATCTTTTAGTAAGGGAAACAGCACAGAATTCAGTTGTACGCTGCTTTCTGTCAACTGCTAGTATTTTGTATGTCCTTCTTTTGCTTTGATTACGACCTCAATTCTCCGCGGCATACTTCGAATGCAGGACTGGACAATCTCCCTTTTCACAAGTTCCCTTACATTATCGATGGGGTTTAAGTCAGGAGAGTTACCTGGCCATGTTTTTCTGTAGTAGAAAGGCTTTTACTCTTTTTGCTGCATATTAGCGATACCCGTTATGAATATTCATTCTTTTGAATATTGAATGACATATCGCCCATTGGCTGCAACAGTGGCTTAATTTGAAATATGTGGGAATCGAACCCATTCTCCTTAGTTTTTGCTTCTCGAGGCTGAGTGCAGGCCCGTCGAGAGGTAGGGGAAAGCGGAAAGAGTAATACTTCCCCTTTTCCAGTCTTCCACTGTGAATGATTTGTGCTGTGCTGTCTTGGTCACAGGAGTCGCTTCTTAATCATGGCAGCAGTGACTAAAGGCTCAAGTGAGGAATGAGCCTTTTCTCTAGTTACTGATATTCTGGTCTTGTTTCATCATCCCTTCAACAGCGTAAAGGCGACCAAAACCGTTCCCTGAGATCACTGACCACACCAGAATGGATATCGGATGCTTTACAGTTCTAACAATGCATGAGGAGTCCAGTTTCTCGTCTGTCTTTCGTCGTATGAATTTTGTTTTGTCCTTCAGACATTGGAAAGTTTGTTCATCAGAAAAGCACACATGAGAAAGAAATAGTCTGATGTTGTAAAGGCATATAATTCAACAAGACGATATAAAACACACCATTTTGAACATTTTTGGATGTTAAAGAGTAATAGTTCCCCTTTTCCAGTCTTCCACTGTGAATGATTTGTGCTGTGCTGTCTTGGTCACAGGAGTCGCTTCTTAATCATGGCAGCAGTGACTAAAGGCTTTTTAGATAGACGATGGCACTTGTAGCCTATTCATACAATCTTCTACACACAGTTCTTTCAGATACCATCATACCACTGGCATTGAGTTCACTAGTTACGTGATTAATAGACTTTTTCCGATTGTCCTTGCCGACTTGCTCTATTTTTCTGTCTTCACGTGGCGGTGTATTCCTATGTGCACCGCAGTTTCCTACACGACGACACTCTAAACCTTTCCTACCTCCTAATGTTTTCTTTACTAGACTCTCAGATGATTGACTTATACCTTTTTTCGGGCTATTTCACGCTCTGAACAATCACTATGCTCGAGTAACGCTGAAATGGTAGCCTTTTCCTGGGTGTAAGATCGTATCTTTTCCCCATTACGATTATAAAGTAATCAGAATAGTTCTATTAAAACTCAGCAATTCTTCTAGGTTTGTGCCGTGTCTTGTGTGGGGTTAACAATCACCAGGAACAAATGAGTCACTACAAATGCATAACAGTGTTGCCAACACACATAGAAGACAGTATATAAACTTCCCTCAACAATACATTCGTGACCAAAGCACCTACAACTTCATTACCTTACGAATAAAAGAAATCGAGGCGTGATTATAATAATGTGGCCAGGTACTGTATATTTCATACATTTAAAAAAGAATCACGGCTAATTCTTATGTAGCTCGAACACGGTCAGATACAACGAAAATGAAATTTTAAATAAATCATGATCAAGATCTTAAAGTAAAACATTAATATTTTAAGACAAAAGAAGAGTGGTTGAAGAAGAACTGAAATAAAAATAAAATGATATTCAATATGGACATGATAAACTTCGCGGAGCTTCTTTTATGGCTAAAGTAAATTCAAACTTAATACAATAAGGTGGTTCCAAAATAATGTACCAGGGGCCCGAAATCCCTCGACCTAGGGCCAGGGGCGGATCTAGGGGAGGGCGAGGAGGGCGACCGGTCAGGGCCCCGCGTCATGGATTCTGTAATAGTACATTATGCAACGAGCCTATAATGGCAATAATGAAGACACGAGTATGTTTATAAATCGAGCGTATGCGAGTTTTATAATTTCCATTAGAGTGTCTTAATTACCATTATAGGTGAGTTGCATGCGACTGTTTATGTTCGACGATAATTATTATAAAAAAAATTATGTTCGAACATAAATATTCAGATAAATATTGAGATTTCGCCAGTTCTATGTACTGAACAGAGCGCATGAGACGCAGACAATGCCTTGTATTTGACCATGGCCTTCTCGATTACCCTACTATGACACTAGGCCAGGCAGTGAAATTTAAATTAGAAGGCCATGAAATCAGCGCATCTAATTATCTAATTGCTCAAACAACTGTTTCTGGAGCTCTGATTGGTGGGAGAAACTGTTTCATAATGAACAAGTAGTTAAGTGAAGAACTATACAGCCTATTTTCATATATCCTACTTATGTTAATTGCCTCTATCTACATACAAAATTTCAGTTTGATTGCTGTAATAGATTCGTAGATATTGAGAACCGACTAAATATTTCGATTGGTCGCCATGTTGGATTTTATATATGTAGGTCCTAGAGTTATGTACTGTTACATGAAGATTGTGTACGTGTAGCATTCAAACTTCAATCGCATGATTACGACACAAGAAGTAACAAGGAGATTTTAAAATTTCGCACAGCTGCCATCTTGTGATTATGGAAACAATTGAAATAAATTAGATGCTAATGGATTGACATTCGTATAAGGATTTACTTTACCAAGTTTCACTGCAGTTGGATGGTTAAATTGCGAGAAACGTCCATGTGAATATGTATACTTCGCGTCGCCGCCATCTTGGATTTGTGATCACCAGGTTATTTAAAGTCCTATAGGTGAACTTAAGTTCATAGCCCCTATGAACATTAAAAAATCAGTTTGATTGCTATAATAGATTCGTAGATATTCAGAGCCGTCTAAATATTTCGGATGGTCGCCATGTTGGATTGTTAAATGTATAGGCCATAGAGTCATGTACCATTAAAGGAAAATTATTGCGTAGGTTCATTATTCAAACTTTCACATCGATTGCATGATTACGACACAAGAAATAAAAACTTAATTTTAAAATTCGCAAAGCCGCCATCTTGAGGTTATGTAAACAATTGAAGTAAATTATATATCAGTGTATACTATGTGTATAAACATTTCCTGTACCAGATTTCACTGCGGTTGGAAAGTTAAATCGCGAGAAAGGTCTATTTAAAATGTTCAAATTCGCTTGGCTGCCATGTTCGTTTTGTAGTTAACCGGTTTTTGAAAGTCTTATAGATGAACTTCCAGTAGTGCCCTTTATCTCCGTACAAAATTTCAGGGTGATACCGCTAATAGTTTCAGAGATATAGAATGCCGGTGAAATATTTCGCACATCCGCCATCTTGTGGTTATGTAAACAATTGAACCAAGTTAGATGTCGGTGCATTACAATGTGTATGGACATATACTGTACCAAGTTTTATTGCGTTTGGTTGGTTAAATCGCAAGAAATGTATATATAATAATAGTCGCAAATTCGCGTGGCCCCCATGTTGGTTTTGTAGTTACCAGTTTTTCAAAAGTCACATAGATGAACTTCTAGTAGTTCCCTTTATCACCGTAAAAAATTCGAGGGTGATATCGGGAATAGTTTCGGAGATATTGAATGCTGGTGAAATATTTCGCACAGCTGCCATGTTGGATTGGTGAGACGTAACACAATTTGAAGGGCACGGTCGGGGTCGTGCGGAATAGTGCTATGAACTTACCGAGTTTCATTGAAATCACTCCAGCCGTTTAGAAGTTATTAGGGACACACACACACACACACGCACGGACAAAAGGTGTTCTCATAAGCCTATTTTTTCAAAATGGAAAATAGGCTAAAAATAGTGTTATAATGAGCCTCATTATAGTACAGTTTTCTGACATATAATAGTCAGGGGCGAACATAAAATTTAATTAATTAATTAATTATACTTTTCAAACTAATTTATAATTCATATTCCTTTTTTCAGTACAGCTATGACCTCCCGTGACCGTTAAGCAAGTTTAGATTTCAGTGAAATAATAGAAGACTTCAGCCGGGAAAAAAGTTGGGAAGTAATATTTTAATATTTCATAGTTTACATAATCTTCTTCAAGGGGACTTGCAGGTTTCTTTCATATTATTAAAAAAATGTACTGTAGTGTATTCAAAATTGTAACTATTCTTTATTTTATTATTATTACCAAACTATTTTCCATTTGATTTGAATTTTTTAAATTTCCTATTGCTGTGGGCCCCACCTTATTATATCGCCCACGACCCCCGCAAGGCCGTAGTCGCTCTCTACGGCCCTGGCTGAGTGTACCCCGTTCCAGTCCTCAGAGTAGAATTACGTCCTGTTTGGGTCAGGAAGGTTCACTCCTTACGTCTAGCGACTGCACCGCTACTGTCCGAACCTGTGGTAATTCACAACTGTCCTAGTTCTGTAAGAAGCGGGCGGGCATCGACCCTAAGACTACTCTCACTAGGTGACCACACCTAATAGTGAATGTGTTACTTAATAGCTACGTAATAATGTCATGATCACGCCATTCTCAATGTCGCCGGTCCGGCCGGTGACTGGACAGGGTTGTCCATGATTATTGAGTGTAGGCTTACATGATTACGGTATATCCGTAGGGGTGCCAGATTTCAAGAATGGAAAACGGAACGGGGAACAAAACAAAACAAAACAAAACAAAAACAAAAAACAAAAAAAACGGAATTGTTCCGGCTAAAACGGAACGTCTGGCAACCCTACATGTACGTGAATATGAAACGGGCTAAAATAGCGGATATCACACTGATATTGTGTACACCTGTATCTACAAAATGAATGGACCTAGTTGTTTCCGGTGTTTGTGATAATTTATCATCTAGAAATATTGATTTAGAAGCTGCAACTTGAGAAAACATTTTAAAATTAAAATTCAAAAATTAAAAACAGATAGTTATTGTTGTTGCGGAACAGCGAGGTCTTGTCCCTAATTAAGAAACAAAACTTAAAAATTAACGTATAAAATTAAATACAAATTAAACATTTAAACATTTAAAAAATAAAAATAAATTTTAAAAAATATATTAAAAATAATATTAAAAATTAAACAAGTAGTTCCGTGAAGAACTATAGAGCCTATTTTCATATATCCTACTTATGTTAATTGCCACTATCAACATACAAAATTTCAGTTTGATTGCTGTAATAGATTCGTAGATATTGAGAACCGACTAAATATTTCGGATGGTCGCCATGTTGGATTTTATATATGTAGGTCTTAGAGTTATGTAGGCTACTGTTACATGCAGATTAATGTGAACGTGTAGTATTCAAACTTCAATCGCATAATTAGGACACAAGAAAAAACAAGGATATTTAAAAAATTTTCACAGCTGCCATCTTGAGGTTATGGAAACAATTGAAATAAATTAGATGCCAGTGGATTAACATTCGTATAAGGATTTACTGTACCAAGTTTCACTGCACGCGGATGGTTAAATTGCGAGAAACGTCCATGTGAATATTTATAATTCGCGTCACCGCCATGTTGGATTTGTGATCACCAGGTTATTTAAAGTCCTATAGGTGAACTTAAGTTCATAGCCCCTATGAACGTTAAAAATGCAGTTTGATTGCTAAAATAGATTCGTAGATATTCAGTATCGTCTAAATATTTCGGATGGTCGCCATGTTGGATTGTTAAATGTATAGGCCATAGAGTCATGTACCATTAAAGGAAAATTATTGCGTAGGTTCATTATTCAAACTTTCACTTCGATCGCATGACTCCATCACAATAAATAAAATCTTAATTTTAAAATTCGCACTGCCGCCATCTTGAGGTTATGTAAACAATTGAACTAAATTAGATACCAGTGGATTACAATGTGTATAAATATGTCCTGTGCCAGGTTTCAGTGCGCTTGGAACATTAAATCGCGAGAAAGTTCTATTTAAAATTTTCAAATTCGCTTGGCCGCCATGTTCGTTTTGTAGTTAACCGGTTTTTGAAAGTCTTATAGATGGACTTCCAGTAGTGCCCTTTATCTCCGTACAAAATTTCCGGGTGATACCGCTAATAGTTTCAGAGATATAGAATGCCGGTGAAATATTTCGCACATCCGCCATCTTGTGATTATGTAAACAATTGAACGAAGTTAGATGTCGGTGCATTACAATGTATATAAACATATACTGTACCAAGTTTCATTGCGTTTGGTTGGTCAAATCGCGAGAAACGTCTATTTAAAAGTCGCAAATTCGCTTGGCCGCCATGTTGGTTTTGTAGTTACCAGGTTTTCAAAAGTCATATAAGTGAACTTATAGTAGTTCCCTCTATCACCATAGAAAATTTCAGGGTAATATCGGTAATAGTTTCGGAGATATTGAATGCTGGTGAAATATTTCGCCCAGCCGCCATGATGGATTGGTGAGTCGTAACATAATTTGAAGGGCACGGTCGAGGTCGCCGGGAATAGTGCTATGACCTTTCCGAGTTTCATTGAAATCGCTCCAGCCGTTTAGATTTTATTAGGGGGGGGGGACACACACACGAATCACACACACACGCACACACACACGGACAAAAGGTGATCTCATAAGCCTATTTTTTCAAAATTGAAAATAGGCTAAAAATAACAATAAAAATGTAAAAATAAAAATAAAAAGTACAACAAATAAATAAATAACTTAATTCAACGAAGAAATAAGTAATTATATCAATGAATAATTGATTGAATAAATAATACAGGCCTGCGCTGAAAAAAAATACAAGGGAAGTGATATGAGATATCACTTCCATAGGGCACCACGATCCAGACAAAGGCTTCTAAAATGACTTCCTAATACCTAAATCTATATATTCAATGTCAACAGATTCCCTTTTTGTAGAAATGCTTTCCTTGCCTGAGTCAACGTACATTTTATATCCTCTTTGCTTCATCCACACTGGTTAATTTGCTTCCTAAAAAGTAGAAGTCTCCGACTGCCTTTAGCTCTTTACCTGTAATTTTGACGTCCATAGGGATTTCTGATTTATTTCAATTGCATTCCATTATATTTGTTTTACATTTGAATCGGTCGGCGCTGAAAAGCATTAAGTCAACAAGTAGTTCCGTGAAGAACTATTCAGCCTATTTTCATATATCCTACTCATATTAATTGCCTCTATCAACATACAAAATTTCAGTTTGATTGCTATGTTAGATTTGTAGATACTGAGAACCGACTAAATATTGCAGATGGTAGCCAGGTTGGATTTTTATTTATGTACTATTACATGAATATTATAGTGTACGTGTGGTTTTCAGACTTCAATCGCATGATTAGGACACAAGAAGTAAAAACGAGATTTTAAAATTTCTCACAGCTGCCATTTTGTGGTTATGAAAACAATTGAAATAAATTAGATACCAGTGGATTAACATTTGTATAAGCATTAACGTGCAAAGTTTCACTGCGCTCAGATGGTTAAATTGCGAGAAACGTCCATTTAAATATTTATACTTCGCGTCGCCGCCATGTTGGATTTATGCTCACCAGGTTACTGAAAGTCCTATAGGTGAACTTATGTTCATAGCTTCTATGAACTTTAAAAAAATCAGTTTGATTGCTGGAAAAGATTCTTAGATATTGAGAACCGTCAAAATATTTCGGAAGCTCGCCATTTTGGATTATTATATGTATAGGCCATAGAGTTATGTACCATTAAAGGAAAATTATTGCTTAGCTTCATTATTCAAACTTTCTCTTCGATCGCATGATTACGACACAAGAATAAAAACTTAATTTTAAAATTTCGCACAGCCGCCATCTTCAGCTTATGTAAAAATTGAACTAAATTAGATGCCAGTGAATGACAATATGTATAATCATTTACTGTACCACATTTCAATGCGCTCATATGATTAAATCACGAGAAAAATGAATTAGAATGTTCCAATTTCGCTTGGCCGCCATGTTCGTTTCGTAGTTTACAGGTTCTTGAAAGTTACATAGATAAACTTGCAGCTGTGCTCTTTATCACCGTACAAAATTTCAGGTTGATATCATAAATAGTTTCGGAGATATTGAATGCCGGTGAAATATTTCGCACAGCCGCCATTTTGAGGTTAAGTAAACAATTGAACGAAGTTAGATATCGGTGCATTACAATATATATAAACATATACTGTGCCATGTTTCATTGCGTTTGGTTGATTAAATCGCGAGAAACGTCCATTTAAATGTCGCAACTTCGCTTGGCCGCCATGTTGGTTTTGTAGTTACCAGGTTTTCAAAGGTCACATAAGTGAATTTCTAGTAGTTCTCTTTATCATCATACAAAATTTCAGGGTGATATCTGTAATAGTTTCGGAGATATTGAATGCTGGTGAAATATTTCGCACAGCCGCCATGTTGGATTGGTGAGACGTGACAAAATTTGAAGAGCACGGTCGAGGTTACCCGGAATAGAGCTATAAACGTACCAAGTTTCATTGAAATCTCTCCAGCCGTTTAGATTTTATTAGGGGGGGGGGCACACACACACGAATCACACACACACACACGCACAAACACACGGACAAAAGGTGATCTCATAAGCCTATTTTTTCAAAATTGAAAATAGGCTAAAAATGGTAATTTTTTAAACAATTATTATTCTGAAGCATTGACCCAAGGGACTTGGAACGGCATAGGGAAGAATTAAGTCAACCTTTTGTTTGAAAGTCACTGCTACATGTAGTGCGATCAGAGGAGAAGAGCATTAAGTCAATGACTCGCTACCTTCCAGCGCCGTATTCCGTACTTAATGTTGGCCGCACTGCAAGATTCCAGCGTGTTACAGTGCTATTGTAAATTTTATTTTCGACCCTGACCATTATCTGTCAGAAAACTGTACTATAATGAGGCTCATTATAACACTATTTTTTATTATGAAACAGTTTCTCCCACCAATCAGAGCTCAAGAAACAGTTGTTTGACCAATTAGATAATTAGTTGCGCTGAGTTCCACGGCCTTCTAATGTAAATCACACTGCCTGGCCTAGTGTCATAGTAGAGTAATCGAGGTGGCCATGGTCAAATACAAGGCATTCCCTGCGTCTCATGCGCTCTGTTCAGTACATAAAACTGGCGAAATCTCGACAGGTATTTATGAATATTTTTGTTCGAACATAAAATATTTATAATAGGCCTAATTATCGTCGAACATAAACAGTCGTATGCAATTCGCCTATAATGGTAATTAAGACACTCGTATGGAAATTATAAAACTTGCATACGCTCGTTTTATAAACATACTTGTGTCTTAATTATTGCCATTATAGGCTCGTTAGCTTGCCACGGTGGGTGAGTGGATAGCGTGTCGGTCTACTAACCCCAAGATTGCAGGTTCGCCCCTGACCGTGGTAAGTGATTTTTGAACGGCGGCAAAAATACGATACGCATGTCATACGATGTTGGCATGTCAAAGAACCCATTTGAATTCAGTAGGCCGTGTTCATAATGGCAAAATTAATCTCGGGAGTTTCCGCCAGCACAAAGTTCCTCATTTCTCTACTAGAAAGCGCTATTGTGTTCAAGGAGATTAGATATCTAACATCTAACCTCCTTGACTTTCATAGTCAAGGAACTACGAAATTCGACATGCAAGCTACCCTCTGGGTGTCAAATAGCAAAGCTTGCACCAGGCATCCGAGGCCATACGATATTATTATTATTATTATTATTTTTTTTGAGTCGTTTCGGCCATCAATGGACCACGATGTTCTTCACTCATATGATCACTGTAAAGCTTGTTTTCTTGTCTGCCAGTAGATCTTCATTCTTGACGAATGTTCAGCTCTCCTTTCTTCCGTCCACTTGCAGTGAGGGCGAGGCATCACAGATGTCAAAGGGTGTAGATTACTAGTTGATTTAACCGCCTTTCTGAACAGGTTCCTATCCCAAACCAGAGCTTGATTGATTCGAGCTTCTGTTAGGTCCTTTTTAACTTGCATCGACCATTTACAATAGGAATTTTTTTTAGAGATTGATGAGTGGATTCGATATGAAAGTCGATGATGCTCCATCCGCTCCAAATGTCCAAAGAAAGACATTCTCCTTTTTCTCATCACACTCACCAAATCTTCTATATGTTCAAATAATTCATTGTTATGTCTTCTTCTGTAAGTACCATTATCATTAACAGGTCCTAATATTTTCCTTAGAATTTTCCGATCCTTAAGTTCTAATTTTCTCAATGGGCCTTTGTTTGTCATCTGTAAGCATTCTGCAGCATACAGTGCTGACGGCCTAATTACTGTATTATAATGACAAAGTTTGACATTCCGGGACAAGCTTTTACTTTTGTAAATGTTTTTGCAGGTTTGAAAGGCACCTTCCAATTTGTAACATCTGCTCTCAATGGCAGCTATTTCTGAATTATTAGGGGTAATCCATTCGCCTAGGTATTTAAATTTTTGGACTTTTTTGATTTTTTGCAGACCAATCGTGATGAATTTTGAGGCATCTTTGACATTTGTGATAAAATTATTATTATTATTATTATTATAGGCTCGTTGCATAATGTACTAATATCTGTGCAGGGTTCAGATGGTTTTTATGCTAACAATCCATTTCGAAATAAACTGACCACGGAGCTGAAAGGCATTAAGTCACGTTTCCAAAATTGATTTGAAAAATATGTTTATTAAATTAAAATTGATATTCCACTAACACAAATATAACCTGAATAATTGCTTCACAACATAGATGACTAATATAGTGTGTTTGTTAAGTTCTCTTCTGTCAATGATGTTTTAACTGTCTCCTGAAAAGTTGCAAAAACTGATTTAATACTTTTCAGCGCCAGCCGATTCATTTGTTCATTTTCATAATGAGTTCTTTCCTCAATACTGAATCCATACCATTTAAAAACTCATTCAAATCCTCTGGTGTGTCGGCTAAGATGACGATGTCTTCAGCAAATCTCAGAGTTGAAATTATTTCTCCTTGAAATTTTACTTCTACTTCAAAATGTTCTCTAATTTCCTTCATTGCTTGTTCAATGTATAGATTGTCAAGTATGGGTGATACGTTGGAACCTTGCCTTACACCTTTCTGAATACCAGCTTCTCTCTCATGCCATTTGGCTAGAATAACTGCCATATGGTTTCTGTTTAGATTGTAGAGTACCCTCCTATCCCTGTAGTATATTCCAATCGATTTCAAAATGTCAAACAACTTACTCCAATCAACGTTATCTAAAGTCTACATATGAATATCTATGACTTTAGTGATTTTTTCAAGTTTTTCCGTATTGATTTTGATAAGTTATGTACTTGTCCACTTTACAATACAAAATATCTTTTTATTTATACATTTTGATACATGTTTCGGCCCTGTGAGCCTTCTTCAGTCAAAATCAATAAAATTCTCCTAGATCATTCTAAAGGTTGGTCTCTCATAAAAATTTTTGTAAATCAATGAGAGACGAACCTTTAGAATGATCTAGGATAATTTTATTGATTTTGACTGAAGAAGGCTCACAGGGCCGAAACATGTATCAAAATGTATAAATAAAAAGATATTTTGTATTGTAAAGTGGACAAGTACATAACTTAAAGTCTACATATGCCATGAAAGTTATTTTATCTTTCCTCATTCTACCTTCCAAGATCAGCCTAAGACTTAGTTACAGCTTCCCTTGTTCCTAAGTTTCTCCTGAAACCAAATTGGTCTTCACCCAACTCTGTCCTTCCATCCTCTAGTCAGGATCTTTCAAGCATGAGTGATCAAACTGATGGTATGGTAATCTTCACATCTGTCAGCTCCTGATTTCTTCAAATTAGGGATGATAACATTCTACTTGAAATCAGAGGGTACCTCACCAGTCTCATAAATCCTACATACCAAGTAAAATAACCTGATCAGACCTTCATCACGTACATTATGTATGGATACGATATTGTACAGAATAATTCAGTAAGACACAGGGTCATTATCTAAGTGCGCCCCGATAAACGCGGTAAGCTAAGCCCGCTTTGACGGCGCAAATCGCGGGCGCGCGTACACGGTTTAGCCAGTTGTTGGCGCGCTTTGCTGACTCATATCGTTAGTTACACGTGTTTTGTCATTCATATGGACGTGTATCTGCAAAGCTTAGACGTTAGTGCTGCACGTTTAGTGAGTATTGTGATTACTGTGATTGTTGGTTATGCCTAGAAACCAATTCACATAGCGCGAACGTGTATATATATATCCATAATTCTTATATGAATAGCAGAAAGATTTTTTCTGAAACAAGACGATAATTTCGAATCGAGTTTCCAGGAAGACCTGTGCCTAACGCCAGTACAATTAGGAGGCTCGCTAAACGATTCAAGAAGACAGGTTCCGTAAATAATAAACAACGTTGTGTTCTTACAGAACAAAAATTAGATGAGGTTGTTGTCCATTCTTCCATCAGAAAAAGTCAGGTGTGTGTTACAAGAGTGTGAGGACATTTTCAGCATCGGCTATGAGCACTGTATGTACACATTATTGAACATGTGTGGTAAAAGTGTAGAAGTGCGCGCCACCACCGGCTGAACCATGCACGCGCGCCCGCGATCTGCGCCAGTCACAGCCGGCTTAGCTTGCCATGCTTATCTGGGCGCATATAGATAATGACCCTGTGCAATGCGAGGTTATCCTGAACTTCTAATATCTACTTTTAGTGCTTTATTTAATTTGTATCAAGTTTATTTCTTAGATAACGCAGAAATTCTAATTATGGCATGAATGTATGTTTCAGGCTTACCACGTATGCCATGATGGTCGCGAAGGTCATCAAGGGGCATCCTTCCTGTGTACCAACGGTACGCTCTTCAACCAGGCTGAGTTCGCCTGCGACTGGTGGTACAATGTCAACTGTGCTGAAGCTCCAGCACTCTACAAGTAATTTACATACATTTATATTTTAATGTTTAAGAGTCCGTAGGTTTTTTAAAATATTTTTTGCCCTCATTGGAGCACTTTAATCAATCAATCAATCATCATACATACATACATACATACATACATACATACATACATATTTATTGACGGCTTCCACCATTTTCTTGTATACAGAATAAAGGACATTAAGAGTTAATACGAGTCCAGCAACACTCTCCACTATCATTTCATTTCATCTTTCATTCATTTAATCATTGCCCCAGAGGGGTGCGTCAGGCCTCGGCAGCCGGCACAGTCCATATCCTCGCCGCTAGTTGGGGGCTTCATTCATTCCATTCCTGACACGGTCGGAGACTGGAAGCAGGCTGTGGATTTTCATTTTCACGAGTACTCTACTAGTACAATCAACTGTATTCATACAGATTGTCTAATGAAGAGGGAAACAGATATTTTCTCCAGGTTCTTTCATCGGTATTGAACAAGTCTAGGCTGACCCCATTTGAGATTCACATCATTCTGTCAATGGGACTATTTCGACCATAATTAGTCGGATGCCAGTTTGTTTCAAAGACATTATGCTTGCACATCGAACGGGGTGGCACATAGATATTGATTTCATTTAGTAATTCTGGGCAGTTAAGTGAGAGTTTACGATCTTGTACATATTAAGAATATAAAAATTATCACGACGGGATTTAAGAGTTGACAGCTTTAATTGCATCATTACTTAATCATCATCATCATCATCATCATCATCATCATCATCATCATCATCATCATGAACCGGCTCCAGTTTTCCGGGTGTGGTGAATGAGCGCTCTCCATTTACTGTAGTTATTTCCAAGAATGTTTCCTCCTCCATGATTTGCTGTAAATCCAGACGTCTCCCTGCAAGATCATTTCTAACCTGATCGATCCATCTCTTCCTTGATCGACCTCTTGTCTCTTGCCTTTCAGTTCTTTCTCAAACCACACTATAGCTGTTCGTTGTGTGTCCATTCTTTTGAGATGACCGAACCATTTCAGCCTGGCTTCAACACAGATCTCATTAAGAGATCGTTCTACTTGAACAAGATGGCGTATCTCATATTTTTTTAAAATATTTTATTTAATCAATACAAACACAATTAAGTCTAACAACGGTATTTGGAGATTAGCGATTCAGCTTCAGCTTCTTCCGCATCCAAAATTTCTGCCCTTTGTTCATCCGTGATGGTGTAGTTTTTCCGTTCAAATGATGTTAATGTGAGTCGTAAGTATTTGTTCCTTAATATATTCTTCTCTTCTCTATTTTTAATTTGGAGCATCGTTAAATTTAATTCATCTAAATCATGATGGATCTCTTTGAACCAGTCGTTCTTTGTTTTACTCTTCCAGAAGTAACTAAAGAGCTGTTTTATTAGTCTGGTTTCTGGTAGGCGTGAGATATGGCAGAAAAAAGAGATTCTCCTTTTCCGCATTGTATCTATTATTGGTTCACTCTCTCGATATACCACTTCATTCGGCTGCATTCTCCATTGGCCATTTACTTGGTGCTTTTTGTTAAGAATTGTTCTGATGATTTTTCTGTCTGCTTTATGCAGTTCGTCAGTTGTTGATTTGATGTTCAACTTGAAGAGTGTTTCACTACCATAAGTTGCCTCGGTTTTAACAACGGAATTGTATTACCGAAATTTGGCATTCATTGAGAGAGAATGAATCATCATCATCATCTGTCAGTCAAGTATTAGGCCAGGTGGCCTGTTACGGTCTCATTCCATCTTTCAGCTGGACGTCCAATAGATCAAACCCTCTTTGGTCGGCATCGTACAATCTGCTTTGGGACTCGTTCTCTAGGCATTCTGTTGTCGTGGCCTCTCCAGTTCTTCCTATAGGTTCCTATGTAGTTTCCTATAGGTTCTGTCTTTAGTTCTTTCATCACGTCCTCATTCATTTTGTGGTACCAACGTGTGTATCCTGCTGTGCGTCTCATAAACTTCATCTCAGCAGCAGTTATCCTAGTTTCATCTCGTTTCCGGATTGTCCATGCTTCACTTCCATATGTGAGGACAGATCTAGCTAGTGTTTTTTAGACTCGTAGTCTTGTGTTCCTCTGAACTAAGGATGGTTTCAATACTGAATTCACTGTGCCTATGGTTTTATTATTCTTTATGATCTTATTAGAAATATCTGCATCATTGTCGAATGATAAAGAGTAGCCTAGGTAGTTGAAGGTGTTTACTCTTTCCAACAGTTTGTTGTTGAGGCAGATCTCACTCGGAATTGGTTCTTTGCCCTTGAAAGCAAGTACTTTTGTTTTTTTCTGAAGATATTTCCATGTCATATTCAGTGGCTATTCTACTGAGATGATGTATGGAACATTGTAAGTCGTCCTCTGTGCTGGCGAATACATACGACGTAAAATTGAAAATGTTTAAAATTTTTGAAGATTATCCGGAGCCCCTTAATTGAAAGTGCTAGCCTGTTTTACAATGTTGTCCTGATGAGGTCGATACCATTGAAAGTAAACATTTTGTTTAATAATATTGAATCTGAAATGTGAATATGCAGTTTATTAATATTCGTGTTTGTATGTTTATTTTTCCAGTCTGAACCTGGATCCCTTGAAGAACCCCTACGTGCCAAAACCTAAAGTTGAGGACCACATTCAAGCACCTGTCGGTCTCGTAGCTCCTGCTGGTGTCTATGTCAGGGGTTAAAATCTCCCAAAGACTGTCTCATATCGGCTGAATCCTTGCCAAATATCACACAAAGTTACACACAGTTAAACTGCTGAATAGAACTCCTATTTAAATCCTGTCACATAGACATCAAATTTTATTTGAAGGAGTACGAAAAAATTTCATTATCATCTTATTTTTAAACTATAGCGATATTGTTTTCCAACATTCGGAATCTGGATAAAAATTGGTTTTCTTAACAACGGTGTAAATAAAATTTTAGACGTTCAGAGAAATACTGTACATTGCAAAAGGAAGAGGTGAGTGAACTCCATGGTTAAGTTTATATTCCAGATATTTATAAAGCTAAAAACCAACCACAAAATTAATTGAAAGACGTTGCACTGAACAATTTTCATTTCATTTTCAATTACCTCTCATTTCTTTTATCACTTATCTTGACTTTTAAGTTGTCTTCCAGCAATTGAGAAATCAGTTTCTGGAACAAAACTGATATATAAGACCTTCAATGTTAAACAGCACTTGATTGTTTACATATACTATACAAAATGAGAGAAAATGAAGTACAAAGAGCATTGGTCACAGTTATTTATTCGTAGTTTGAGTAAGTGTAAGCCTACTCTAATTGATAATTCACGCCTTTGAACACAAAATTCGTGTGAAATATGGCACATTCCTATTGTTGAAAACAGCAACGGGCATGTGTTGAATTATTTTCATGCTTGAAAAGTGTAAAATTCAAGACAGTAATATACTGTATTGCGGAAATAACTTGAAAAGTAGAACGGGATGTGGAATATATCGAGATCTTATTATAAATTTTAGCATATATTTCCCCCCATAATTCCAGCTGATAACTTAGATGTTATGCCCCTTAAAACGATATAAAACTTATTTTGTAATAATTCCTCTATTTTTTAAAATCAGAGGCCATGAACGTAACCTAGAAAATTATTATGTGAATAATATTTAATATTAACTAAAGAACTCTCATTAGCCAGTGAAATCAATGAACGCATACCAAAATATTGTTGGAATTTTGCAATAGAAAGAACTAGCTATGTCTGTTTCATACAAAACAAACACAAAATGCAGTGAAAATCCCTTTCTTTTACTTCCTAGAATACCTAGATTTTTCCATAAAAAGCAAAATTTTCTGAATGATATTATTAGACGATACATTGTATTAGGATAATTATTGTTAAGACAATACAAATGTTGAATTCACAGTAAAAGCAGGAATTAATCAATTTTACTACAATGTAATACATTCCTCTTGAAATCTAATTGCTGATATATTTTGCTGTGATAAATTTAACAATTACTATAAAGCTTTACAGTGATTTGCTATCGTGAATTTAACATCCCTCCCTATATTATTCTGCTAAGGTCCCATTCCAGTTTTGTACCGAAAATAAGGTCCCATTAACCCAATGCGTAAGCGAAACGCACTCACTTACTCCTTAAATGCCTCACAATTAAATAAATACCTTAAATCATGTATATTTTCAATGAAATAATGAAAGAATGCAACACGGTAACCATGCTAACAGAATCTCACAGGTCCATCTATTTATGTAAGACGCAATGCAAGTCCAATTATTACATTACTGTGAAAGTTTCCAGGCGGTTATAAGGTTATCACTGAACCAAATTAAGCTGTACAATTCATCAATACATACAGTATAATGCGCATAAGGGGGTCAAGGGGCACTCTAGAATTTTTTCACGAAATTTTCACGTGTGAGTGTGGTACGAAAGGTCTTTTTCACCCGACTATAAAGGGTCTCCGAAAACCACATTTAAAGGCCCTTAAATTAACAGTGTCTGTGATATTCCCAGAAAACTAACTTCGCTCTGATATAGCTATGAAGGAATGACAAACCCCTAACCACTGCACCAGTAGCTGAATTGATAAAGTCTGATTATTCATACCAAGGATAAATCAGTCATAGCATTCATGATTGAGATTTTGCTAAGCGTTCTCTTTACAACTAGAATATTCCCGGGCGAAGCCGCGACGGGTAATGCTAGTACAATATATTCTACTGTTAGTCACAGACTGACAGACAGATGATAAAACCAGTCAATCAGCTATGTTTAAATAATAAAAGACTGAATTGTTGAATTAATAATTATCACAACATTTAATAAGATTACCGCACTAGTTCATAAAATTTGGAGCTTTGAAGAAATCATATCTGAGATGAAATATTAATAGTATAACATAAATGAATAAGCCATTAATTACAGTAGAATTTGTTAAATAATAAATAAATCATTAACTAACCAACCAATCATACAGAATCATGAGTAGAACATATATTTCTCTATTTTCACTGCCACTCGTAACATTTAACCCTTACATTGACTAGTCGTATATTTAGAAAAAGCTAAACCACTACATTAATTCAATATTCAAGATATTATTTATGCAAATTTAACCATCTTGCCTTTTACTAAATATATTAACAATTGACAGAATAGATTTAATAAGTTAGCATTGAGACATTTGTAGATAACTGACCATAATTTGTTCGCTTTAAAATTTTGCTTTAAACGGTGTATCTGCATATTCAAACCGTTTTGGAAGAGACTTACACATCAATTCAACGTGAGCTTGGTAGAACTTTTTGAAATTTAGCTGAAAGCGTGTATCTACATTTTAAAATATTTTCGGAAGGGGTCTACACATACGAATAGAGCACGCAAGGTGGCATATGACTGTACCAATGATTCTTGGGGTCAGTAAACCGCCTCCCCTCCCCCTCTTCATAATTAAAATACGTCATGTGGATTGACACCCTACTCTAACGAAGACATTATCTTCCTGCAAGGATTTTAATTAGTGTGCAATTGTTGAACTCTTTAAAGTATTTTAATTAAATTAGTTATTAATCCATCCGAGTAATAATTTAATAGTCACATTGTTGACCGTAAAATCAGATTTTATTCACCCGGTAGTGGTCTGAGATTACTTACACTACAAAAATATCCACAAAATACAAACTAATCGATATCTTACTGAAATTTGGATGCATCAGCGAATTACCTTATATGTTACTTTCTTCTAACCAAGGTTTGTTTTAATTGCGCAATTTTATTGTAAACAATTGATTATTAATTCCTCCAGACGCCATATTGAAAGTATGGAGTGGCTACCATTATGTCTCGACCATACCAAGCTACATATAGGGTTCTACTGCATCACGAAATTTCGTTAACGCAACTCTAAAATATAGAAAATAATTTATTTTTAAATTATGAAATTTCACGATGGCCTCTCCCGTATTTTTTTTAGCAGATTGGAAACCCCGCTGAATCCGGCAAAGGGAGCAATGGAATTATTGTTCCATTATTTCAGGATTCTGGCAAGTTATACCGAAACGAGATAGGAATACACGAACGTAAATAAAGCAATGCGTCACCGAGAGTAGAGCTCGTCATATGATTTCTGTCTTAATGTGGTAACCCGCGACCAGAGCTCGTCAAATGACGCTAATGGGTTAATCGTAGTCTACTAATTATTATAAATCAGTCTAGATAATTTAGAAAAGAGGACGTTTTCAATCTGCATGATTCATCAGCTCTAAGAATCGATTATGGATGATGAAATAAAGGTAGCAATACTAAACTAAGTAGAAATCAACACGCCACTAACCAACATAAATATTTTACCACGATTTCTCAATATTCCAATGCTTCTCATTACCAACACTAAAGTAATGAACGTTACGGAATGTGACGATACATTGATCATCAAATATCTATACAATATTGCATGATTATATTGCTATGCATCATTCTTTGCATATTTGAAGCTCTACTCCAGTTTTGTGTTCTTGAATTCTATGCCTATTAAATGGCACTATTCAATCAAAAATGTGATGGAAATAAATCGTTACTGCATAGTTTACACATTCCAATACAAACCCGTACATTTTTAACAGTTTAATGGGGAAAGATCAGACAATCATCTGCCACGATTAAATAACAGAATAACAAATTTAATATTGGGAAAAAATGCTTTTATTAACCTTTCTTCTTCCTCCATCACTTATGTTTGACACCGTCAGCTTATTCTGTATGATTGATTGTAGTCTTTCCAGTTTATTCAAACACTTTTAATAAACCTATTTCATTGTTCGTCCTGTACTAGATAATGACATAAATTTGATTTAATGTATACAAACACGATACCAATACAATATTTGTGAAATTAATTTACTGGAAATTATATGAGAATCATCTGCATAACAAAATATAATTCTTCTTCTACTAGTGCCTCGTTTTCCAAGAACATTGGTGATCAGTATCACGATCTGCAGTTTGTCCATAGCGTTTTAAAACAGTGACACTATATTCAGTCCAAACCACTGGCTTCAGTTCTTACTTAATACCTCGGTAAGTGTCCATGATTCAATTCCAAAGAGCAGGATACTAAAAGAATTATTGATTTGACATAATTGAAACAAAGAATTCTGATTACTTTTATTAGGGCTTGTTTTATGTACGAACCATATTTGGATCTTAGAAGGACAATCAATCAACTTAAAAACTTTTCCAAAGTAACTCGGTAATAAAAAGAAAGACTCAAAAACGTTATCTGAAAATTTATAATTGTGAACTTCACAATTCTTTAAGAAGATTTTGATTCCCTGTTGTTTTTAATGTGACAGTTTTCTCTTAGTGTTTAATAACTTCACAAAGACATTACATTTCTAGATTAAGTTATAATGTACTTGTTTACTGTGTAATTAAGTCTTGTGAAATTTTAAATAAACAAAAAAAAATCTGAGTCAGATAACAAGGACTTACAGTAGATAAGTAGCATATTCATTATAAATGTACATCCGTTTTAAGATTTGGTGTGCATGCTTATGACAAGTAAAATGGAGCCAATGTCAAAGTCAACTCTGACAATTTTGGCAAATAAACTCAAAAAATCAACCGATATGAGGCATGTTTTTAAAAATATTACTTTCCCCTTTATCCTGTTTTTTTTCCTTATTTCTTTCTTTTACTTTCATTACCTTCTTTATGATTCTCTCCTTCACATTTCCTAATTTATTCTGAACATTATCTTCAAAGTGAACATATTTATTAATGAACTTGTCTTCATGATTAAATAGCAAAATACAAAAACTATAATTAGAACGAGGTGTTAACCGATATTAGTGAATGTTGTTATATGATGTTGATGTGAAATTTTGTAATTTATTTTAGTTCTATCAAAATGAGTCAATAAAATATTAAGTAGCGCAGTATATGTGTCTTATTCATAATCACCGTCATCATCATCATCTTCAATTCCCCTTGTCCAGCTTCTGCCAGGTACTTCTCCACTGTTACCTCTCCTTCTACCATTCTTCTTCAGTAATTGTATTCCAGTCCAGCCTTCTATTCCTTATACTGTGGCTCAGGGGTAACGTTCTCGCTTGCTGAGTCCAAGGTTGCAGGTTCATATCCTGGCGCAGTCAGCTGGCATTTGAGGGTGCACAAATGCGAGGGAGCCGTGTCCGTAGATTTACTGGCACGTTAAAGATCCCCTTCGGGGCAAAATTCCGGCACCCCGGCGTCTCTAAAAGCCAGAGTAGTTCAAAGGGACGTAAAACCAATAACATTATTATTATTATTATTAACTTACTTTTGGCTATGGTGATGACTGGGTGTTTGCAATTCAGCACAAACAAATCGAGGTCACTGAAGACATATTAATGAAGGACTTAAGTGCAATGATTCAATACTTCCGTAAATGGGGTCTTCAACCAAACCCTAACAAAACTGAATGCACATGCTTTCATCTAAGCAACATCCTTGCCAACCATGAACTAAACATATATTTTGAAGGTAAACGTCTGTTCCATAACAAATACCCAAAGTACCTTGGAGTTACACTTGACAGAACGCTGTCATTTAAACAGCATCTAACGAAGACTTCAGCTAAACTGAGACCAAGAAATAACATCCTACAAAAAATGTGTGGTACAACATGGGGCTCCACTGCTTCTAACCTTCGTTGAACTGCCCTAGGTCTTGTATACTCAACAGCAGAATATTGCAGCCCTGTTTGGTTAAACAGTAGCCACACGAAGCTAGTAGATGTAGGCTACAGCTAAACCAAAGTATGCGGATTATTACTGGTACAATCTGGTCCACGCCTGTTTTCTGGCTACCTGTCCTGAGCCGTATTCCACCTCCTACGCTGAGAAGGAAGAATATCCTCCTGAGAGGATATAACAAAATCAGCAACAACTAACAATTGCAAATCCATGAGGACATACCTGCCATCCAAATCAACAGACTCTGCTCCAGACATCCTGCAATCAGAACAGCAATCAACCTGGCAAACCATAATTTCAATCTTCATGAAGCCTGGGAACAAGAATGGTATAGTAACACCCCACCAGAGCTACATAGTTTTCTCCAAAGCAACAACAAATCACGGGGACTTAACTTGCCCCGTAGGACTTGGTGTACTCTGAATAGGATACGTACCAACCATGGGAGATGTGGTGACCTTTTTCACAAATGGGGAAAGATTGCCTCACCTGAGTTCTCCTGTGGATACCCGCGTCAAACAATCAGACATATAGTCGAAGAGTGCCCTCAGAACTTGTTTTGTGGTAACCGATTGGACTTTTTGCATGCTACAGCAAATGCAATTGACTATGTTAATAATTTATCTGTAAATTTGTAAATCCTGTATATATTTTTCTTGTCTTCCAAAAGTGATGTGTAAATGCCATACGATTAATAATAATAATTAACTCACTTCATACATATATCATTCACTGCAGATAGAATCATCACAATTGATAATTGCAAGTTTTTCAATGTTTTCAGGAGACAAATTACGTCTATTTTAATCGTTTTCAGTGCATAAATGTCCGGTCCCTGCCATCAATTGAATAGTCACTATTACCTGACACCCACTGTTTTAATAAATACTTTCTGCTGCTCTTCTCTTAGTCATTTTGAATTAAAGATATGCAGACTAACAATAAAGTGAAACATTAACTGAAGAAACTCCTCACAAAACTAATCCCGGGCTATTGGCTGTCGAGATGGTGAGAGGAATATCCCACGCCATTCCCTTCTTCAAATAGCCAGGCAACATTGCGTGAAGTACGAGTACTGTCATCTCGTTATCTGTTTCTCAGAAAGTTGCTCACAAGGGATACTACCCACATGGTGAAGGAAATGTCCAACCCCATTCCCTTCTTGAAATAACCAGGCAGCATACTTGCATAAAATATTAGTTATTAATCTGTTGCTCAGAAAGTTGTTTACAAGGGATGTTCAACACGCAGGCGAAACCTATTTTGTTCAAGATATTTCAAATTATACTTAATATCGAATGTATATGCTAAAATATGCTGTTATGTTCAGAATATGCAAAAAAAACCAATAAACCCTCAAAATATGTATTTGCATATTTGCACATATGCATTTTCAAAAAATCCGGTCCGTACTCATAACATGTCCGAACCATCTCAATTTATTTTTCTCCATCCTCATCATCACATCATCATCTATGGATCCTTCCAGCGGGCTGGGTAGGTTTTTTGTGGACAATATGCCTCCATCTAACTCTGTCATTATAAATTTCTCCTTTAATATCTTGGAACGTCAGTCCTCTCGGTCAGAGATCTTCCTTAACTTGGTCTATCCACCTTCTTCTGGGACGTCCAATAGGTCTCTTCCCCGGTACCTTCCTTTCCAAGTACCGTTGGTTGGTTGGTTGGTTCCTTAGTTTAGGGGCTGCGACAACACGGTCATGTAGCCCCGTGTACTTTGGGTGTGTGTAGAATCTGTCTGATAACCGGTGTTAATTGTGATGGCTGTATCAGTGTGTGTTATCTGTTTTTTTATTCAAGTAAGGACAGCAGACATTGAATTTCAAGTAGTTCCTACTTTTGCCGCCAAACACCACCGTCAACGACTACTAGTTCAGAACTTGGCTACCGGACGCCACCGCAGTCGGCTCCTGGCGACGAACGTAGGAACCTTAAGAGCGTTGTTTAACCGATACGTTAATTTAGCTTCACACAGGTGTAATTTGTGGAAGGTTCTTTAACATGCCATAAATCTATGACATGTGACCGCCGGCTTTACTTCCCCTCCGAAGGAAGGCATACTGAGGGATTTTTAACGCTCTTAAAAATCCGACGACTTCAGCTGGGTTTGAACCCGCGATCTTGGGCATAGAAGCTCATCATGCTACCAACTACGCCACCGAAGCCACCTCAAGTACATGACTCCGGCATCCTTTGTACATGACCAAACCACTTCAACCTTGCAATACGCAGTCTCATTTCCATTGTCAAGGTCATCTGCATATCTTTCCTAATATAGTCATTTCTGATTCTGTCTGTCCACGTTTTCCGCAGAGCTGATCTCAAAAATTTCATTTCACATGACTGTATTTTACTGATGTCTCTCTTCAATAAGACACAACTCTCTTAACCGTATGTCATGATTGTCATCCCATAATTCAATTTTTCTACCCCTATTTCCATTCTGACCTTATCATTTCTTACTCTGTCTCTCCTTGTCTTCCCCACCATTCTCCACAGAAACTTCATCTCACTGGCCTGAATTTTAATTTCTTCTCTTTTGGTCAATGCCCAGGTCTCTAATGCATACAGTATGTTAATATAGGGGTACAGTATAGTACATCTTGTACATCATCTCTTTACATTTCACGGTGACTTCACTTTTCCACAGAAGGTTTCTTCACTCTGGTAGAACGAATTTCCCACTTGTCCGCTGATCTCTTTATCCAACCTTGCATCTTGCATTTCACTTCCCAGATATTTGAAGTATTCATATGTCATAGATCTATGACAGCGGCTTCGGTGGCGTCGGTAGCATGCTGATCTGCTATGCCCAAGATAGCAGGTTCAAACCCGGCCGAAGTCGTCGGATTTTTTAAGAGCGTTAAAAATCCTTCAGTATGCCTTCCTTCGGAGGGGAAGTAAAGCCGGCGGTCCCATGTCATAGATTTATGGCATGTAAAAGATCCTTTCACAGACTAAACTTGTGTAAAGCAAAATTTGTTAGGTTAGATTTCGTCAGAACGCTCTATCAAAGTTCCAACGTTCGCCACTAGGTATCAGTGACATCTGGTAGCGAAAGTTGGAACTACTTGAAATTGAGCGGAACTTGTAGCTCACCCTATGGGTGTCCGCTTGAAGCAGCTGCAGCATCTGGCGAGCCGAACATGTCCTCGGACACTCTCGGCACTAAAAGCCATACGATAAATGATAAATAAATAAAAAAAAAGATCTATGACATGTAAAAGATCCTTCCACAGACTAAACTTGTGTGAAGCTAAATTTCTAGGTTAGATTTCTCTATCAAAGTTCCAACGTTCACCACTAGGTATCAGTGACATCTGGTAGCGAAAGTTGGAACTACTTGAAATTGAGCGGAACTTGTAGCTCACCCTATGGGTGTCCGCTTGAAGCAGCTGCAGCATCTGGCGAGCCGAACATGTCCTCGGACACTCTCGGCACTAAAAGCCATACGATAAATAAATAAATAAATGAATTATTCAACAACTTACGTGTCTTATTATTGCATAGCTTGCTTGCCCCAGTGGGTGAGTGATTATCGTGTCGGACTACCAACTCCAAGCTAGCAGGTTCGCTCCTGGCCGTGGTAAGTGATGTTTGAAAGACGACAAAAATCACGGCATGCATGTCATACGTTGTTGGCATGTTAAAGAATCCATTTGAATTCAGTAGGCCGTGTTCATAATGGCAAAATGAATCTCGTGATTTTACGCAAACACAAAGTTCATCCTTTCTCCACTAGAGAGCGCTATAGTGTCAAGGAGCTTAGATATCTAGCCTCCCTGACTTTCATAGCGCTCCAAGGAACGTCAAAATTTGACATGCAATCTGCCCTCTGGGCGTCAAATAACAAAGCTTGCAACCGGCACCTGAGACTATAACATATTATTATTATTGCATATTAATTTCTATATAGAAATCCTGATGTACCATAAGTATGAGACCTTACCAATTGTCCCCCATCACTACAAACTATGTGATTCATAGTAATTTGTTTGTTGTTGGGTTGAAACAGGGTTGTATTCAGTGCTCCAACACGTTTCAAAATCACAATTTTTGCAGACACGACACTTGTATAACTTGTGAGTTGGCAGTAGTAATTCTTTGGGAGTGATGAACGTGGATCCTACTTCTTATTTCGTTATGGCCTCTATGGGACCACGGGCAGCTCTGCTATGCAGTGCCGGATTAAGGTAAAATGAGGCCCAAGTCCCTCAGATTTTTGGGGCCCCTTTATTTTTAGCCTACTTTCGATTTTTGCAAAAAATGAAAGTAGACTTATGAGATCAACACAGGGCGAAAAAAGTGTGTCTGTCTGTGTGTGTGTATGTGTGTGTGTGAGTCTGTGTGTGTGTCTGTGTGTGTGTGTGTCTGTGTGTGTGTGAGTGTGTGTACTCTGAATGTCTGTCCTCCCCTATCAATTCGAACACGGTGAATGCGAATTGAACGAAATTTGGTACAAAGGTAGCACTAGCAAAGGACACCTCAGTGTCATGTTTTATATCGCCGCCATCTTGAGGGAAACGTAATGGCGGCCACACAAATGTTCAAAGCTTAAATCAAACTACGACTAACCTAATCATCCGATCTCTACCAAATTTTGCAACAACATACCTTTATGGGGGGAGCATCGTTTGACCAAACCAATAGGCCAGCAGCGTAATAGTTTGCGGATGGCGGCCATCTTTGTGTGAAAATCGATTCCCCCTATTAATTCGAACACGGTGCAACCGAATGGAACGAAATTTGGTACAAAGGTAGTACTAACAAAAGGCACCTTAGTGTCATGTTTTATAACGCCGCCATCTTGACGGAAACGTAATGGCGGCCACACAAATGTTCAAAGTTTAAATCAAATTACGACTAACCTAATCATCCGATCTCTACCAAATTTTGCAACATCATACCTTTATGGGGGGAGCATCCTTTGACCAAACTAATAGGTCATCAGCGTAATAGTTTGCGGATGGCGGCCATCTTTGTGTGAAAATCGATTCCCCCTATTAATTCAAACACGGTGAAACTGAATAGAACCAAATTTGGTACAGAGGTAGCACTAGCAAAGGGCATCTCAGTGTCATGTTTTATATCGCCGCCATATTGACACAAACGTAATGGCGGCCACACAAATGTTCAAAGCTTAAGTTAAATTACGACTAACATAACCATCCGATCTCTACCAAACTTTGCAACAACATTCCTTTATGGAGGGAGCATCCTTTGACCAATCTACTAGGTTATTAGCCTAATAGTTTGCGGATGGCGGCCATATTTATGTCAAAATTGATTCCCCCTATTAATTCGAACACGGTGGAACCGAATGACCGAAATTTGGTACAGAGGTAGCACTAGCAAAGGGCACCTCAGTGTCATGTTTTATATCGCCGCTATCTTGACGGAAACGTAATGGCGGCCACACAAATGTTCAAGGCTTAAGTTAAATTACGACTAACATAACCATCCGATCTCTACCAAACTTTGCAACAACATTCATTTATGGAGGGAGCATCCTTTGACCAATCTAATAGGTTATTAGCCTAATAGTTTGCGGGTGGCGGCCATCTTTATGTCAACATTGATCCCCCTATTAATTCGAACACGGTGGAACCGAATGGAACGAAATTTGGTACAGAGGTAGCACTAGCAAAGGGCATCTCAGGGTCATGATTTATATCGCCGCCATATTGACAGAAACGTAATGGCGGCCACACAAATGTTTAAAGCTTAAATCAAATAACGACTAACATAACCATCCGATCTCTACCAAACTTTGCAATAACATACCTTTATGGAGGGAGCATCCTTTGACCAATCTAATAGGCCATTAGCCTAATAGTTTGCGGATGCTGGCCATCTTTATGTCAAAATTGATTCCCCCTATTAATTCGAACACGGTGGAACCGAATGAACGAAATTTGGTACAGAGGTAGCACTAGCAAAGGGCACCTCAGTGTCATGTTTTATATCACCGCTATCTTGACGGAAACGTAATCGCGGCCACCCAAATGTTAAAAGCTAAAATGTAATTACGACCAACCTAATAATCTAGTCTCTACCAAATTTTGCAACACCATATCTTAATGTGGGAAACATATTCAGACCAAACTGCAAGAACATCAGCCCAATAGTTTGCAGATGGTGGCCAAGTATGTGTGCAAATCGATTCCCCCTATCAATTCAAACACGGTGAAACCGAATTGAACGAAATTTGGTACAGAGGTAGCACTAGCAAAGGGCACCTCATATTCATGTTTAATATCCCTATAGCACGTTGTATTTCAACAAGCTACTACAACCAACATTCAATTATACTCCTTGAAAAGGACAAAGAGTTATAACAATACCCATGCATTTAGGAGAAAGTAGGCTATATGTTCTTTACTGAACATCTTGTTTTCAAATAAGTTTTATTTTTTAGCACCCGTATATTTAATAAAATATATACAAGAGTATTTTTTCTCAAGATGAATAATACATTTTTTATTAAATCATATATACATACATTTCAATTGAAACGATCATCGTTATTTGAAAACATTTCGGATGATTTGATGAACAATTTAACAAATTATACTATTTTTTACTTCTGTAAAATGCTAATCAATTTTTTTTTTCTGTTTTTTTTTTCGGTCAATGAAATCTTCTACAATGTCATCAAAACCAATTTCCCGCAGAACATCTGACTCGATATACATTAAACTTAGCATGTCTAATCGTTCTTGTGACATGATACTTCTTTGCGCACTTTTGATCCGTTTCAATTTTGAAAACGAGCGCTCCGCAGAACAATTCGTTGCCATGAGAGTCAGGAAAATACGAAAAGCAATTTCAACGTTCGGAAAATCAGGCTCAAGATTGTCTCGAATTTGAATATCGTAAAGTTCAGAATGAGTGAACTCAGTTTTTAAAGGGCATTATAATTTAATATAATGCTGGAACTGTCTCAGTTCTGGATAACATTTTTCTAAATCTTCGGAATAAAATTTTGGGGGCCCCAGATAATTGGGGGCCCAATGCCTGGGCCTAGTCGGGCCTAATGGGTAATCCAGCACTGCTGCTATGGTTTGGGTCTGCTTCCTTTTCTCCTCCCAAAACCTCTTCATCTACTGTCTCCTTCTGTCCCATTATTCCTCGGAAATCTTAGTGTCCTCTTTCCTTGTCTTGCCCATCGATGATTCTCAATCCCTTTATGGTATCCTTCTCTGTCACTCAGTTCCGGTATATCGGTTAGTGCATATTTATTTCTCCAGTTCTCTGTCCCTTCCACCTTGATCCCCATCTCAGTCCAGTCCTTCCGTAGTTCAACCACCCATTTGGTTCCTGTTTTTCCTCTTGTCCTCCCTGTTGTCTCCCATATCCTTCTAGTCAATCTCCCCATGCCCATCTTTAACAAACTTTTAGTACAGTAGAGTCCCGCTCAACCGACCTTCGCTCATCCGACACGGGTAGACTTAATTGAACGTTTGGTGTACACTAAATTCGGACACACTCGGTGTGGAGGTTGCAGCCGTGGGACAAACTATGACGAAGATGAGGAATGGTAAAGAAGAAGAGCGAGGTATTGCAGAACAAAAGGATAAAACGATGTCTCACAGTGAAGGATAAGGTGCATTGGATATGGCATTAGCAGTGGGATTTACTTCCTCCATTTTTGGTCCGTATTGACTTAGATGATTATTTTATTACAAAAATGTTCGTCCGTCAATCAACACTTTAAAAACATATAATCAAATGTGGTACATGTTTCAGGCTACTGTATGAGACCCTTCATCAGCCACACTACAAAGAATGTATGGAACATCTCAAACACATTAAAGGCATTAACTATTTAAAATACATGATTTTAGGGCCTTTAAATTGTCTTTAATGTGTTTGAGATATTCCATACATTCTTTATAGTGTGGCTGATGAAGGGTCTCATACAGTAGCCCGAAACATGTACCACATTTGATTATAAGTTTTTAAAGTGTTGATTGACGGACGAACATTTTTGTAATAAAATAATGGCATTAGCACCCGTGGAGCAACGGTCGAAGGCAATCACAACTAAGGTGTTGATATTTCGTCGATGGCGAGATCTCGCAGCAAGAAAACGTGAATCAGCAGGCAAGCAGACATTGTTGACAAGTTTCTTTTCTTAAGGCATTTTCTTTGTCCAATATTGCATGTACAATATTGAATTGATAATTCAGTAAATAGAGTAGGCCTACCGTTAACACCAAGGACTGGTCTGCAGCTTGGATACAAGAAAGATAACCTTCATGTGTCATGCCTGGCCTTTGCCGACGACCTCGCCATACTGACCAACACTATAGAGGAAGCTACTCACCACCTACAGAGTCTTCACGATGTAGCGGTTCGGGCTGGCCTGAAGATTAACATTGGGAAGACTGAATTCATGACTAACATCAAGGAAGCCCCGTCCACAATTCCACTTGAGGGGGTCATCATCCGAAAAGTCCCTGCGGTCAAGTACCTAGGAGAGTGGATCTCGGCAAACCAGAGTGAGAATCTGGCCATAGACACCAAGTGCACCAAATTCGAGAGGGCCTACCACTCCTGCCGCAGCATCTACGCATCGAAGTTCCTCTCCAAAAACCTCAAACTCAGACACTACAATTCAGTAGTAAAACCATCTGTTCTGTACGCCTCTGAGTGCCTCGTAATGGCCAGGAATGGCCCACTCAGGGAACTTGAACTCAAGGAGAGGAAGATCCTGCGGAGGATACTAGGACCTATACGGGAAGAGGGAGGCACCTACACAATTTCGTTACAATGATGAGCTTTACAGCCATCAAGAAGACATTGTGACTTGTATAAGAAAAAGGCACCTGGCCTTCTATGGACACTTGACCCGCATGATCCCTTGCCGCTCATCAGTAAGATCTTCACAGTGACAGGAAGAGGGAAGGCCTCTAGGACCAAGTGGATCCCTACGGTCAGGACGGATTTAGACCACCTAGGGATCCTACTTAATTCCATACAGGACCGCCAACAATTCCGGCAAGCCATCCGACAGGGAGTTTTTCCTGTATCACTGACAGCTAGGAAGAACACCGGTGTCAGCAGACCACCATGGACGGAGGAAAGAAAGCTGGCTCATAGTCAGATGATGAAAGAGTACTGGAAGAAGAGAAAAGACAAAGCGACGAGGAGATACGAGCCCCGTGGTCCTCAGTAGGCCCAAACGAAGAAGAAGAAGAGTTCCGTTAAACATGACATTGTTTTAGTAACACAGTATAGCCTATCTATTAGTTCATTTTGAGCGTCATTCTGTATTATCCAACATTTTCGGTGATCCGACATACTCCAGGTCCAGTTTAGGTCGGATAATCGAGACTCTACTGTACCTACACTATTAATAATTCTTATAAATATATACTTTTATAACAAATTTCGTGCTCTTTTCAGTTTTATTTCTTCTGAGATAATCCTCATAATTTTGTATAGTTCATTTCTTGATCTTCGTACTGCACCGTCTTGTGCTTTTACATTAAACAAAGTAGCAGAGGCATGGTGAATACAGTGGAAGTAAAAACAATAAAAACTAAACAGGATTACGTAGGGAACGAGGAAGGAATACTTCTTTCGATGCGTGCTGGGCCCAAGATTTCGAATCGAAAGAAAGATGACTTCCACAGAAAGTAAACCAGAACAATGGTTTAAGGAAAATCAAAAGGAAAAATTAAACTTAAGTAATAGAGCAAAGGTTCCAGAGACCGTGTTAGTCGTAACTTCGCTGCAGTGCGAAGCCAAGACTAAGTTGAATCGAAAGACAAACGAGGAACTCAAATACGAGAAATCATAAGACAGAAGCAAATATTGTACTTACTGAATAAAAATATATTAATAATAAAATAAACACATGTGTACTGATTACAAATTAGAAATGAAAATAAAACACGAGCAACTTAAATATAAAATAAAAGGAATCTAGAAATAAATTCAAATCATAATAGCAACTAATTGGAAACGCGATTCAATAATAAAACTTAATAAAGATGAAGCAAAATTAAAGAAATTAAAGAAATTCGTGGGATAGATTACAAGAACGACTACTTACAGAGACGACATGATCTGGACTAGAATGTCCAGCGTCAAAAACAAAACTCAGACGCTCATGATGTTGTGAAATCATGGGGTAGGGGGGGGGGGGGGGGTGAAAGTGGTAGGGATTGGAGGGGTGAGTATGTAGGAAACAGGGGTGGGGGATGACACGGAGTTACGTAATATAACGAAGCCAGAGGAAGCAACACAAAATTAACACATAAAAATAAAGGAAATGAAAATTACATTAAATTACGTGACATTACCGGGACAGGAAATAAAAAAAAAATCAATCAGCTAAGAAATATGCTTCGTAGGAAGATGTAGGCTTACACAGAGGTAGAAATGCCGAATCACAACGACATACGATGAAACAAAGAAAGTAATGCGGCGCATGGACAGTGATTAGCACGATGACCATCGCTCACATACATTTCAATAAAACAGAGGGAGGATCTGACTGAAGACGTGAGACTCAGCTCCGTAACTTCGCCGATTCCATCCATAAAAACAAGGCTCTGATGCGACAATCCACCGGAGGTCGTCATAAAAGAACGCCGAACCAGGTGGTGACGCAATACAGAGCATAATTAAGCCTCGTAGAAAAATAGCAGATATTTCAGACCTGAGAGATTTACGTAAAAATAAAATCGATTACATGAAAGGGAGGGATGACAAATAAACACAGAGACTTCGCTAAACTAACGTAAACAAAGGCGAAGGGACTTGGGTTCATGGATCGAATTCACATCATCATAAGGAAGGGAAATTGTAAGTGAATCAAAGGGGACACAAAATGAAAAAATATGGAGAAATAGAAATTTAGAAAGACCTCAAGTTAGATAACTTCAATGACTGAATCGTACTTACATTTAGTTGCTTTCTGGGTGTGGGCAAAAGCCCGACACGTGCACACACGTCCGTCTTACATGACGGCCCAAAAATAGAAGGGAGCAACCTTCTCTAAAGGAAAGCAGTAACGCGCTCCGAGAGAAATAAGTCGTAGAAACATCCCCTCTCCAGAACATAAAGGGGGCCAATGGGAGAAGCAAAGCTTAGCAACAAGTTATGCTTCAACCAATGGTAAAACTGTGTCAGTAGGGGTGAAAAGTTTCACCATCTGACGAAACATTTACGCAGAATTACAAAGTTTGAACGCAGTAGGTAAGACAGAGAAACATATGTCACAATAATGCGACATGAAGGAAATGATGATAATAATAATAATAATAATAATAATAATAATAATAATAATAATAATAATATTAATAATAATAATAATAATATGACAAAAAATAATGAACCTGATAAAAACGGTTCAGTACCCATCTTTCACCTCCCCTTTTCGGTTCCAGTATTTTTAGCCTACTTTCGATTTTTGCAAAAAATGAAAGTAGACTTATGAGATCAACACAGGGCGAAAAAAGTGTGTCTGTCTGTGTGTGTGTATGTGTGTGTGTGAGTCTCTGTGTGTGTGTGTCTGTGTGTCTGTGTGTGTGTGAGTGTGTGTACTCTGAATGTCTGTCCCCCCCTATCAATTCGAACACGGTGAATGCGAATTGAACGAAATTTGGTACAAAGGTAGCACTAGCAAAGGACACCTCAGTGTCATGTTTTATATCGCCGCCATCTTGACGGAAACGTAATGGCGGCCACACAAATGTTCAAAGCTTAAATCAAATTACGACTAACCTAATCATCTGATCTCTACCAAATTTTGCAACGACATACCTTTATAGGGGGAGCATCCTTTGACCAAACCAATAGGTCATCAGCATAATAGTTTGCGGATGGCGGCCGTCTTTGTGTGAAAATCGATTCCCCCTATTAATTCGAACACGGTGCAACCGAATGGAACGAAATTTGGTACAGAGGTAGTACTAACAAAAGGCACCTCAGTGTCATGTTTTATATCGCCGCCATCTTGACGGAAACGTAATGGCGGCCACACAAATGTTCAAAGCTTAAATCAAATTACGATTAACCTAATCATCCGATCTCTACCAAATTTTTCAACAACATACCTTTATGGGGGGAGCACCCTTTGACCAAACCAATAGGTCATCAGCGTAATAGTTTGCGGATGGCGGCCATCTTTGTGTGAAAATCGATTCCCCCTATTAATTCGAACACGGTGCAACCGAATGGAACGAAATTTGGTACAGAGGTAGTACTAACAAAAGGCACCTCAGTGTCATGTTTTATATCGCCGCCATCTTGACGGAAACGTAATGGCGGCCACACAAATGTTCAAAGCTTAAATCAAATTACGATTAACCTAATCATCCGATCTCTACCAAATTTTGCAACAACATACCTTTATGGGGGGAGCATCCTTTGACCAAACCAATAGGTCATCAGCGTAATAGTTTGCGGATGGCGGCCATCTTTGTGTGAAAATCGATTCCCCCTATTAATTCGAACACGGTGCAACCGAATGGAACGAAATTTGGTACAGAGGTAGTACTAAGAAAAGGCACCTCAGTGTCATGTTTTATATCGCCGCCATCTTGACGGAAACGTAATGGCGGCCACACAAATGTTCAAAGCTTAAATCAAATTACGATTAACCTAATCATCCGATCTCTACCAAATTTTGCAACTACGTACCTTTATGGAGGGAGCATCCTTTGACCAATCTAATAGGTCATTCACCTGATAGTTTGCGGATGGCGGCCATCTTTATGTCAAAATTGATTCCCCCTATTAATTCGAACACGGTGGAACCGAATGAAACGAAATTTGGTACAGAGGTAGTACTAGCAAAGGGCACCTCAGTGTCATGTTTTATATCGCCGCTATCTTGACTGAAACGTAATGGCGGCCACACGAATGTTCAAAGCTTAAATCAAATTACGATTAACCTAATCATCCGATCTCTACCAAATTTTCCAACTACATACCTTTATGGAGGGAGCATCCTTTGACCAATCTAATAGGTCATTCACCTAATAGTTTGCGGATGGAGGCCATCTTTATGTCAAAATTGATTCCCCCTATTAATTCGAACACGGTGGAACCGAATGAAACGAAATTTGGTACAGAGGTAGCACTAGCAAAGGGCACCTCAGTGTCATGTTTTATATCGCCGCCATCTTGACTGAAACGTAATGGCGGCCACACGAATGTTCAAAGCTTAAATCAAATTACGATTAACCTAATCATCCGATCTCTACCAAATTTTCCAACTACATACCTTTATGGAGGGAGCATCCTTTGACCAATCTAATAGGTCATTCACCTAATAGTTTGCGGATGGAGGCCATCTTTATGTCAAAATTGATTCCCCCTATTAATTCGAACACGGTGGAACCGAATGGAACGAAATTTGGTACAGAGGTAGTACTAGCAAAGGGCACCTCAGTGTCATGTTTTTTATCGCCGCCATCTTGACTGAAACGTAATGGCGGCCACACGAATGTTCAAAGCTTAAATCAAATTACGATTAACCTAATCATCCGATCTCTACCAAATTTTGCAACTACATACCTTTATGGAGGGAGCATCCTTTGACCAATCTAATAGGTCATTCGCCTAATAGTTTGCGGATGGCGGCCATCTTTGTGTCAGAATCGATTCCCCCTATTAATTCAAACACGCTGAAACCAAATGGAACGAAATTTGGTATAGGGGTAGCACTAGCAAAGGGCACCTCAGTGTCATGTTTTATATCACCGCTATCTTGATGGAAACGTAATCGCGGCCACCCAAATGTTAAAAGCTAAAATGTAATTACGACCAACCTAATAATCTAGTCTCTACCTAATTTTGCAACTCCATATCTTTATGTGGGAAACATATTCTGACCAAACTGCAAGAACATCAGCCCAATAGTTTGCAGATGGTGGCCAAGTATGTGTGCAAATCGATTCCCCCTATCAATTCAAACACGGTTAAACCGAATTGAACGAAATTTGGTACAGAGGTAGCACTAGCAAAGGGCACCTCATATTCATGTTTAATATCCCTATAGCACGTTGTATTTCAACAAGCTACTACAACCAACATTCAATCATACTCCTTGAAAAGGACAAAGAGTTATAACAATACCCATGCATTTAGGAGAAAGTAGGCTATATGTTCTTTACTGAACATCTTGTTCTCTCTTCATTCTCCAGTTGTTCGGCTCCATACCTGGTACAGTCTTTGCAGCGTACACGACAGAATCCCTTATTGTTGCTTTGTAGTGTTGGATGTTTGCTTCCGTAGATATATTTCTTTTATTGTACACGTCTCTGGTCGCCATGTAGGATATTTTCATCCTTTATCCCCTTCTTATCTCTGTTCCGTCCTTTTTTATATTCTCCGAGGTATTTGATCTTATCGAGTCTCTGCACAGTGCCTTCTGGAGTTTTCCAATTGCCGCCGGTATTCAGAGTCTTTGAATTGTCATAAGCGATCCTTAAATCTAACCCTTAGACTTCGGTTTGTAAGCTGCTACATTTGGTCTGTATTTCTATATGGCTCTGAAGGATGGACAGTAAATGCGGCAACAACAAAGAAGATAGAGGCCTTTGAAATGTGGATTTACCGCAGAATGCTGAAGATACCATGGACTGCAACAATAACTAATATTGAAGTACTGCATAGAATGAACAGACAACGAAACTTATTATGCACCTGTAAAACTGTAAACTGTACACCTGGGACACATCTTGCGGAACACCAAATATCGACTTCTCAAGTTGATACTGGAAGGAAAGATCGAAGGTCAAAGAAGAAGGGGCTGAAGAAGGATTTCCTGGGTGGATAACATAAAACAGTGGACAGGATTACCCAGCATCGACAAATTATTCCACATCGCAGTTCATAAGCAAAAGATGCATCATGTGATCGCTAACATCCATTAATGGATAAGCATCCGAAGAAGAAGCGATCCTTAGCCCTAACTTGCTGAAGTTGTCAAGCTGTATTTTTGCATGTTCTTCCGTCAAGGCAGTCCACTTTTGCTCCTACACTTGCACTTAGATGATATATGTCATTTTCATGTTTTTCATACCTTATTTGATATTCTGGGGGTCATTACCAATTGAAATTACTGTCCATTATCACTTCTGCACTGAACATATTTGCTAAATTACGTAAATATATGACTTACGACGTCATTTCTTGGTCATTCAACGATGTCAATTGCCATTGCTTGCTCAACTGCTACTGAAAGACGCGCATTAGGTTTCTTCAACTGTTACCGAGACGCACACAAGCGCATACATTGACCCCATTTCACTGTTGCCAATGTATGGTACACAAAATACATGACACAGGTCATGCGTAGTAAGAAACTATTGGCTTGCGAAGCGGAGCGAGATACTGGCTTCTGTTTGGCTGAAAATTAGACTACTGCTTGCGCTTCTTAACGGAGCGAACTATACATAAAACAAACACCACACGGCTGCGCTTAGCGTATGCGTGGGGTTGGCAATATTTTATTTGTCCCATAAATCACTCCTACAATGACCGACACAGCTGAAATTTCACTGTAGGCCTATAAGTCGTGTTGGTTGGTTCCTCAGTTTAGGGGCTGCGACAACACGGTCATGTAGCCCCGTGTACTTTGGATGTGTGTAGAATCTGTCTGAAAACCGGTGTTAATTGTGATGGCTGTATTAGTGTATGTATCTGTTCTTTAAATTCAAGTAGGGTCTGCAACTTTGAATTTTTCAAATAGTTCCTACTTTTGTCGCCATACGCCACTGTCAACGACTACAAGTCCAGAACTTAGCTACCAGACGCCACCGCAGTCGGCTCTTGGCAACGAACTTAGAAACCTAAGAGTGTTGTTTACATTCTTAACCTATGCAATTTAGCTTCACACAGGTGTAATTAGTGGAAGATTCTTTAACATGCCATAAATCTATGACATGGGACGGCCGGCTTTACTTCCCCTCCGAAGGAAGGCATACTGAGGGATTTTTAACGCTCTTAAAAAATCCGACGATTTCGGCCGGATTTGAACCCGCGATCTTGGGCATAGAAGCTCAGCATGTTACCAACTACGCCACCGAAGCCGCCTGACAGGTTTCTACGGCCGCTCTGCGCGCTTGTGGAACACGCTGCCAAGGGATGCCAAGATCTTGCCTCTTTGGAAATTCAAGCCGGGATGGATACAACTGGGGAGGTGTGATCAGGCGGCCTCACCTGCAAAGCAAACAGGGGCCTCAAGAGGGATGGGAAGGGATGGAAGATTGGGATGGATAGGCGAGGAAGAGGGAAGGAGGCGGCCGTGGCCTTACAGTAGGTACCATCCCGGCATTTGCCCGAAGACGTAGTGGGAAACCACGGTAAACCACTTCTACTCATTTGGACCACCCGAGGCAGAATAGACCCCGTTCCAGTCCTCATACCACTTTTCAAATTTCGTGGCAGAGCCGGGAATCGAACCCAGGACCTCCGGGGCGGCAGCTAACCATGCTGACCGCTACGCTACGGAGGCGACCAAATATCTTTGTAAAACATGTAAATATAGCAAAACCAAATGTAGCCTAGTTGAAAATTGTGCCAGTGAAACATGTAATATGTAGCCTATGTGGGGCTTGGCCTTTTTCATTAGGCCTTCCATACTTCTGTTTGATTTATGGCAAATAAATAATAATATTACACAAGGTATTTCGGCTTATTTAAGTAGTTTTGTACGTTCATCACTCCCGACTTGCCACGGTGGGTGAGTGGTTATTGTGTCGGACTGCCAACCCCAAGATTTCAGGTTCGCTCCTGGCCATGGTAAGTGATTTTTGAAAGGCGACAAAAATCACGACACGCATGTCATACGTTGTTGGCATGTTAAAGATCCCGTTTGAATTCAGTAGGTCGTGTTCACAATGGCAAAATTAATCTTGGGATTTTCCGACAACACAAAAGTTCCTTCTTTCTCCACTAGAAAGTGCTATAATGTCAAAGAGTTTAGATATCTAACCGCCTTGACTTTCATAGCGTTCCAAGGAACGACAAAAATTCGTCATGCAAGCTGCCCTCTGGGTTTCAAATAACAAAGCTTGCACCCGGCATCCGAGGCCATACGATATTATTATTATTACCACTCCCTTTGTGTCTTGCTCATTCAACGACAACTGCCAAGTTTGTTTGGCGCATCAGGTCTCTTCAACTGTTACCGACGCGCACACAATGATGTCACATTACTGTTGCCAACATATGAAGACTCCACGGGAGAAACGGGGTAAGTCACATTATGTAATTTTTTTTCCAGGAGAGCCAATTTAAACTTTCAACACTAAAAAGAAATACTTAAAACAGCCCAATTGAGGGCAAGCAATATAGTTATTTTGCCGAATTTATTTCTTACTAGCTGAACCCGGCTTGCGTTGCAACGCCAATCAAAGAAAGTGTTGGCATTGAAATTTTGTTTCTTGAAGTGCTTTTGGATACACAATTCTTTTTTTTTTCAATTTCCGCTAACTGCCTCCAAACTATCGTAAAATGGATTAACTAATTTAGAAACATTCGTTGGAACGTACACAACAACTCACCAAAGTTTCATTGCAATCGGATGAATGGCATATGAATACATACGGAATTTCATCTATACGATTCGAGTGCTGTCACTCATTTGTTGAATCAACTCGTTCGCTACCTACTGTACTGTGAAATGGATTTACTAAGTTAGAAACCAACACGTAAGTGCACACAACAACTCATCAAAGTTTCATCACAATCGATGAATGGCATATGAACGCATACAAGATTTTGTTGAAACGCTTCAAGCGTCGTCACTCATTTGTTGCATCTACTCGTGCGCTAAATATTGTAAACTGAATTTACTAAATCGGAACCCTTCTCTGGCGTTTACACAGTAACTCATCAAACGTTCATCGCAATCGGATGAATGGCATATGAACGCATACGGGATTTTGTTGAAACGATTCGCGCACCATCGCTCATTTGAGTCTACTCGTGCGCTCCCTATTGTAAAATGGATTTACTAATCCAGAAAACTTTCCTGTAGTACACATAACAATTCACCCAAGTTTCATCGCTATCGGACGAATGGTATATGAACGCCTACGGTACTTTGTTGAAACGCTTCACACGTCGTCGCTCATTTGTTGAGTCTACTCATTCGCCACCTATTGTAAAATGGATTTACTATGTCAAAAACCTTCCCTGAAGTGTACCCAACATCTCACCCAAGTTTCATCGCTATGGGACGAATGGTATATGAAGGCATACGGGACTTTGTTGAAACGTTTTACGCGTCGTCGCTCATTTGTTGAATCTGCTCGTACACTACCTATTGTAAAATAGATTTACTAAGCCTGAAACTTTTCCTGGAGTGTACTCAACGATTCGCCAAAGTCTCATCGCAATCGGATGAATGGTTTATGATCGCATAAAAGACGAACAAACGAACGTTCATTTTTATATCTCTACTTAGTATAAAACAAAGTCCCTGATTTGTGTTTGTTACTGTTAAACTCGAGACCCACTGGATGGATTTTGATGCGGTTTCCACCATTCTGTACAGGATATCTCGAGGATTATTTCTGTAGAAAAAAAAATTATGATCAAAGGAAGCCGAGCAGTAACGATTTCAGTGGAAAAGTAAAAAAAAAAACAACAAAAAAAAAACAAAAAAACTGGCGTCCGAGCGCTTTGTAAGCTTACGCTGGGCAAACCGTTAAAAATATCTCAATACTATGAGTGTAAGAATTGTTCAGCATGAAAAGTTCTACAAAAAAGTCCGCGAGAGCATATGTCTATCTTCAATACATCGCCCACTATAAGTGTTTTTACGTTTTAATTTCTTCCAAACATGTCCATTCAACTACTGAGGCGACCGAGTACGAGCTTGCTAAGGGCGAGTCTATCATCTCTGTTACAGCCTAGCTAGCGGGCGAACCTATTGCCCCAGATAGAAGCCAGCAGCAAACCGTCCAGTCGTGTTGAGTTAATACTCCTGAGAAGGATGGTTGTGTTTGGAGTTTCCCTGGAAGTGTAACTCGGGGTTTCTTCAATTCGCCTGTGAAACACAGTCAAGTTAAGATTGGACGGAATGGGGGATTTGCGTTTCATTCACCTCGCCATTCCCTGAAAGTGCAACTCTCATTTCGCCTGTGAACTTTTCGTTCCGCAAAATTCACAGTCAATTTAGATTGGACGGAAGGAGGATTATATTATATTAAATTATACTGATTGGCGTATAATCTCTACTTAGTATAAAACGAAGTCCCCGATTCTTGGATGTTACGGGTAAACTGGAGAACCACTGGATGGATTTTCATGCGGTTTTCACCATTCTGTAATGGATATCTCGAGGATGATTTCTGTAGAAAATAATTTATTTATGATCAAAGGAAGCCGAGCAGTAACGATTTCGGTGGAAATGTAAAAAAAAAACTGGCGTCCAAACGCTTTGTAAGCTTACGCTGGGCAAACTGTTAAAAATATCTAAATACTATGAGTGTAAGAATTGTTCAGCATGAAAAGTTCTACAAAAAAGTCCGCGAGAGCATATGTCTATCTTCAATACATCGCCCACTAAGAGTGTTTTTACGTTTTAATTTCTTCCAACCATGTCCATTCAAATACCGAGGCAACAGTTTACGAGCTATCTATGGGCGAATCTATCATCCCTGTTACAGCCTAGCTAGCGGGCGAACCTATTGCCCCAGATACAACCAGCAGCAAACCGTTGAGTCGTGTTGAGTTAAGACTTCTGAGATGGGTGGGTGTGTTTGGAGTTTCCCTGGAAGTGCAACTCAGGTTTTCTTCATTTCGCCTGTGAACTTTTCGTTCCGCAAAATTCACAGTCAAGTTATGATTGGACGGAAGGGGGATTTGTGTTTCATGCACGTCGCCATTCTTAAATTACGTCTGATAAGAATTTGTTGCACATGCATGTCCATGATAATATAACTAATAGTCCAGTCAATGATTTTAAACCATCATGCCGAGACGTAAAACGGATATAGGTCGTAGCTCATTGACACTGGAGAAGAAAAAGTGCTTATCACGTAATGCATTCTCCCGGGCACATGTAATACAAACAAGAACAAAAGTTAAATTATGGACAAGTGAGAGGATATGGGACGTTCTTTCTGTTTCCACTAAAATTAATTGCCCAAGGTTGCGGGTTCAAACCCGGCCGAAGTCGTCGGATTTTTTAAGAGCGTTAAGAATCCCCCAGTATGCCTTCTTTCGGAGGGGAAGTAAAGCCGGCGCTCCCATGTCATAGATTTATGGCGTGATAAAGAACATTCCTCTAATTACACTTGTGTGAAGGTAAATTTTAGATTAGATTTGACTAACGCTCTTGGGTTCCAACTTTCGTCACCAGGAGCAGACTGCGGTGGCATTTAGTAACCAAGTTCAGAACTAATTGTCGTTGACGGTGGCGTTTGGTAGCTAAAGTAGGAACTAATTGAAAATTGAGTGTCTGCTGTCCTTACTTGAATTATAAACAGATAACACACTCTAATACAGCCATCACAATTAACACCGGTTATCAGACAGATTCTACACACACCCAAAGTTCACGGGGCTACATGACCGCGTTGTCGCAGCCCCTAAACTGAGGAACCAGTCTGTTAGGTACTCAGCCCGAAGGCTGGTTGGATCCTCAAAAGTACCGCCGTTAGATTATGTGGGTAGATACCCACAAAAACCCAAGGCGTAGTAGGCAAGATGAGAAGTGAGGTAGTTTGCCTTTGCTTTCCTCACTGAATCAGAACAGCAGTACTAACCCTATGAGTAGAACCCTTCACAGCAACCATAGGCACTGACTGTGCCCTGGATGTCATTACTCAGCACCACCCATACCTCAGTAGCTTCCATATAATCACAGCCATGAGTGGGACTGAGCCAACGGTGAAAAGCCACATTTTACTCTAGCCTGTGCCAACAGACAAATGCAAATGTACTGCATTCATCAACAGATGGCAAACAGGCCAACTGAGGAACCAACCAACCAAATATAAAAACCTCCGTATCTCGGTAAAATTCCACTTAATTTGAAATCAATCTCAACTGATCTGTAGTTACGATGGCTGGCCACCAGAATGCGCCATAAACTCATTTCCGAAAAAAATGGACTACCCTGTTCTTTTCGTGGGCTCTTCATATGGGATAGAAAATACATCTTGTAATTATGTGGCAAAGGATTAATTGGTCTGGATAAAGATTATTGAAGAGTAGTATCATAAATACGCGGTTACTTTAAATAGAGTGGATGAGTTTAAATACCTGGGTTCGGTGGTGACTGGAGATGAAAATCTGGATGTGCAAGTGTCACACAGGATTCAGGTAGGATGGTTGAACTGGGGAAAGATGTCAGGAGTGCTCTGTGACTGCAGGATAAAGCTTACAGTCGGCGCAGAAATTATGTGCACCCGAGTTTGGAGATAAATAGCAAAATAACGAAAAGGCCCACTGAAAAACAAGTAACATCACCAGTTTCCTTGTTTATTTCTGCGTTGATTGATGATAAAGGTAACTTTTAGAAACTTATTTTAATATTTTTTATGGTAGGTGTAATGTAGAAAGTACCGGTTTTTGGTGGGTTTCGAGTTACCTTTATCATCAATCAACGCAGAAATAAACACGGAAACTGGTGATGTTACTTGTTTTTCTGTGGGCCTTTTCATTATTTTGCTATTTATCTCCAAACTCGGGTGCCCATAATTTCTGCCCCGACAGTAAGGTTAAGGGCTCTGGAACATGGCTATCACGGAAAACACACAGTAACAGGCTTGACGTAACAGAAATGAAAATGCTCAGGTGGATGAGTGGAGTAACTACAGTAAACGTGATAAAATAAATGGTGATAAAAATCCGGAGTTTGTCTGTTTGGGGAGATTATATGGTTATAAACAAGAAGTTCCGTGACGAACTAAAGAGCCTACTTTTCATGCCAACGATTAATCTACAGTATATGAACCTATCTAGAATAATGACGAAATTAAGTTGGCAATATCGAAATGTCTAATTAGTTCGAAATATTCCTGGTATAATAGCCTAATAGAACACTACAGTTGGCAGCCCTGGTGACTGAATATATTCTTAGTTCCATCTCTTAAGGTACAGAATACAAAATTTGGTTGAAGTCCAATGGATAGCATGGACTTTACATGCAGTTAAACATTGGACTTAATGCAGCGCGCGTAAAATGATGTAGGCAACAATGTCATGCATGTGTTGGTCAGAAATAATTTGAAATATTATCATCTATTGTTGTGCCAATTTTGGATGAAATCCATTTGTTAGTATAGTAGTTACTGGTATTTTAAAATTGGACCTATCAGCAGGCTTAGAATGATGTTGGTAACACTGACGTACATTAGTTGCTCCAAATTAATCTAGAATGGCATGTACTATACGTGCGCAAAGTTTAGAGCTGTTGGCTTGCATACTTTCTGATAGCCTATATTGATATTAGGGTGAAAATATAAACAGCATTTATTAACAGTTGGCAGCCCTGATTGCTCTTAACAATACGCATAGTCATATATGTTATGGTACACATAGCACATACGAAATTTGGTTGAAATCCAATTGATAGTATAGAAGTAACATGTATTTAAAAATTGGTCTTATCAGCAGGCTTAGAATCATGTTGGTAGCACTGACATTCATTAGTTGCTCCAAATTAACCTAGAATGTCAGGCACTATACGTGTGCGAAGGTTAAGGCTGTTGGCTCACATACTTTCTGATATATTGGTATTTGAATAAAAAAAGAGAGCATTCATTGAAAGTTGGCAGCCCTGGTGGCTCATAAGAATACGCTCAGCCATATCAGTTTATGTACACATAGTACATTCGAAATTTGGTTGAAATTCAATTGATAGTGAATGAGTTATATACATTTAAACATTGGACCTATCAGTAGGCTTAGAATCATTTTGGCAACACTGTCATGTATGGCCTCCTGAAAATTAAACTGAAGTATTATTATCTATGTATGTGCTAATTTTGGAATAGTTCCCATGTATATATTCCAAGATATCCAACATGGTGCTGAAATTTCGATTATGATTTTTCAGCAGTTGGTAGCACTGACATCATTTTCAAGTATGGCGTTGAGATGTCCCGGTATAGATCTTTACTCATACCAAATTTGGTTTCGATTGCTGCAGCCGTTTAGGAGTTGATAGGGACACACACACACACACACACACACACACACACACACACACACACACACACACACACACACACACAGCCAGCCAACCAGCCAGACAGACAGACAGACAGACAGACATACATTTTCCCGGATCGATCTCATAAGACTACTTTTCCCTCATTTTTGCAAAATGTGAAAAGTAGGCTAAACATAGCAAGATAAGAGAGACATTCAAGGTTGTGAAATATCTAAGAAGGTACAAGAAAAACGACTTCAGTGGTACGAGAATGTGAGAAGAAGAAGATGATGATGATGATGATGATAATTGTTGTTTAAAGGGGCCTAACATCCAGGTTATCGGTCCCTAATGGTCTGGATGATAGCGAAAATGACAATGAAATGGAAACTAGAACGAACATTAAGTTAGACTGAAAATGCTTACAAAAGGTAGTTTAGAAGGAAAATACTCACAAAAGGTATAGATTGAAAAATACACACAAAATGTAGTTTACATTCGAAATACTCACAAAATGCAATTGAAATTCAAAATACTTACAAATATAATTTAGATTCAAAATACTGATTTGGATTGACAATACTTAGAAAATTCAATTTAGACTGAACATACTTACAAAATGCAATTGAAATTCAGAAAACTCACAAAAATGGTACCCTACATTCAAAGACTTACTAATTAGCAATTTAGTTTGTCAATCCTACCAAAATGCAATTGAGGTTGAAAATACTCGCAAAATGCAATTTTGATTGAAAATACGGTTCTTACAAAATGCAACATAGATTGAAAATACCTACAAAATGTAGTCTAGAGTCAAAATATTGACAAATAGTACATTATGCAACGAGCCTATAATGGCTATAATTAAGACACGAGTATTTTTTATAAAACGAGCGTATGCGAGTTTTATAATTTCCATACGAGTGTCTTAATTACCATTATAGGCGAGTTGCATACGACTGTTTATGTTCGACGATAATTATAATTTTATTATATGTTTTAACATAAATATTCATAAATATCTGTTGAGAGTCAGCCACAAGAATTTTGTTATCGGAGAGCGAGCGCGAGACATCTCTCTGTCTTTCAAGATTTTTGAAAGACCGACGCATGCACTCTGTGTGCTTGCAATGCCATATGCAAGCCATATGTTTACATCTGCCGTCCCTCAGTAATATTGTCACCGGAGTCGTTTGAATGCGCTGTGTAGAAATTAGTGTTGGTGATTTTAAGGTACAGTGCTATTTCTTGTTTCATATTCGCCAGTTTATTTACGCGAACATATGGACGGTGCGTATTCCATGTCGGTAATTTATTATAGTTCGATGTTGTGTTTATGTCCGACATGTTGGATTTTGAACGCATGCGCGAAGGTATCGTTACCTAATTGGTCAATGAACGAGCTCTGATTGGCTGGAGAAACTGTATCATAATGAAAATAAGTGTTATAATGACCATCATTATGACACCGTTTTCTGACACGTAATAGTGAGGGTCGAACATAAATGTAATTTAGATACACGGGGAGCCAATTCACCCAAACAGGACGGGAATCTTAAAGAGAAAAGGAAATATAATGAATAGGAAAAGAAGGCTGATCCCTAGAAGAATGAGGGATCAGGAAAGATGAGAGAAGGGCCAATTAAGGTGGGAATGGAAGAGACCCCCTAGGCCCCGGATACCCTAATACCGTCGGGGTCAGAAGAGAACAAGTGTTAAACAAGAGAGGTCGACAGGAAAGAAGATGGATGGTTGGTTGGTTCCTCAGTTTAGGGGCTGTGACAACGCGGTCATGTAGCCCCGTATACTTTGTGTGTGTGTAGAATCTGTCTGATAACCGGTGTTAATTGTGATGGCTGTATTAGTGTGTGTTATCTGTTTTCAATTGAAGTAAGGATTGCAGACATTCGATTTTCATTTAGTTCCAACTTTAGCTACCATACGCCACCGTCAACGACCAACTAGAACTGAACTTGGTTACTAGATGCCACTGCAGTCGGCTCCTGGCGACGAACGTTGGAACCTGAGAGCGTTAGTCAAATCTAACCTATAATTTAGCTTCACACAAGTGTAGTTAGCGGAAGGTTCTATCTCATGCCATAAATCTATGACATGGGACCGCCGACTTTACTTCCCCTCCGAAGGAAGGCATACTGAGGATTTTTAACGCTCTTAAAACATCCGACGACTTCCGCCGGGTTTCATAATAGTGATAATTAACTAATACTGTACACGTAAATTTTCCAGGAGTGTATTTACATATTTATACACTGTTCATTGAGCACAATCGTGTTGACAGACTGAAGAGCAACAAATGACAAATATGTATGTATTCACTTCAACTTCTTTTTCCCCTGAATTCAATCCAGATTATCGATGGTCCGGATTATCGACTCTCTATTGCTTACTGTACTTTCTTTACAGGACGGTTCGCGTACCACCATTTGTATACCATAGCACTGAACTAGAAGTTTGCGGTCTTTCCAGAACTCTGATCTTGGCGCTAGCTGTCAAGCGATGTCCTTGGAGTTCCCACAATATCCGACAGATGGCAGAACAAGACGGATCCTATTGTAACACTGGTGAGCTGTGCTCAAGTTCCGTACAAAACGGGATATTAATATTGTAATCGTCGATTTGCTGTTACCCTCTTCAGGGGCGTATCCAGAGCGGGGCAATTGGAGCTGTCGATCGATTAGAAATTTTGATCGGTTAACGGAATGCCTTTAATCGGTCGATTAATCAAATTTTAGTCGATTTCACACATTAACAGTTCGAGAAAAAAAACACATTTGAATATTTTAAAATGTTTACAATTATTCCATTTACTCTGAGGAAGATAATAAATTTAAATTTAAATTGTATTGTTGGCGTGCAAGTAAAAAATAAATTCAAAAGCATTTAATTTGAAGAAAGCAATTAAGGGGATATTATCGCTTTTATCTTGCTGAAGCAAAGGCAGGAGCGTCAGCTAACTTTAATGACCTGTCAATCTTACAATAGCTGATGCTAGCACGCCAAATGGTAAATAATAATACAATACACTAGTTTTGTGCTGCGCAAAACAATTACTTTTTCTACACCACACTACTATTTTCATCGGTTCGATTAATCGACTAAAGCACATTGATCGATTAATCGTAATTTTAGATTAATTGGTTAATCGATCCTATTAATCCATTACATCGACAGCCCTAATTTTTACTAATGGCAATTGGCTGCAATTATATCCATATTTTTTTCTTGTGGACACAATAACTGCCGTTATTTTGCACCAATCCATTTCAAATGTGAACATAAAATATAACCAATCAAAGTCTCTGTCGATTTCCTAAATAGTCAAAATCGGACCAAGGGGATGGAAATGGGGGACCTTTTTCGAAAATGTGAAATATCGCTATAACTAGAGCGCTGCGCGGATAAACAAAACGTTATCCGCATCCGCGGAAAAATCGAATCCATTAAAATTCCGCACTATTTTTTCGGATAGGGGCCAAACACTTATCTCAGTAAAGTGTTTTGATAACAACAACGATTGACCAAAGGGGTGGGAAAAATGGAGTTTTTAGAGAAAAAGAATCATAGCTCCCTTAATGCAAGTATACACCTTGGAAGAAATAGCGGGGAAAACTGGCCTTCAGATTAAACATTAAACAAGCCCTGAGATACATAATGACAACAAAAGAAGATAAAATAAGTAAAGTTGTAAATTTCAAGTACCTTGGTGAGATAATCCAACCTAACGGACTCGACAAAGAAGGAAATCATGAGAGAGCCAGGAAAATGCAGCTTGCTTTCCACCTTACGAAAACACATACAACAAGAAAGCGATTTCTATTAGGACTAAACTAAGACACTATCAAACAGTAATTCAACCGGAGTGCCTGTATGCTTCGGAATGATGATGATGATGATGATGATAATTGTTGTTTTAAGGGGCCTAACATCTAGGATATCGGCCCCTAATGGTTTGGGTGACCGTGAAGATGAAAATGAAATGTAAACTTATAACTAAAACTAACTACTAACTTATATACTAGAAGAAGAAATGGGAAACCAAAGGAGAATAAGGCAAATAAAGAACAGGAGGAAAAGAAATTCCCTCAACCCTCGAAGAATGCGGATTGAGGGACTTGGAAGGAAGGAGAGCCATGAAAGGCAGATAGGAAACTGAAAGAGGAGAGGGTGCGCCCCACAGGTAAGGTACAAAAGGGGGAAACCGGACCCAGCTCAGGAATCCCTCGAGGTTGCCAACTCCCGAACTCATCAGCCGTGAGCCCCTGAGGGTGTAGCATTGTCTAGGGTGCACCTGAAGTGGTGGGGCTACTCACACCCTGCCTCCTTGAGGGCCTTGAGCAGAAGGCAGGAGATAACATGAATAGAAAAAGAAGGCTGACCCCTCGCAGAAGGAGGGTATCAGAAGAGATGAGACAAGGGCCAATTAAGGCGGGAAAGGAAGAGACTCCCTAGGCCTCGGATACCCTAATACCATCGGGGTCGGAAGAGAACAAGAGTTGACCAAGTGAGGTCGACAGGAAAGAAGACGGAGAGGAGCCCGGCACAAGTAAGTGGAAGCAATGCCGGACTCAGCTGGGGCCCCGTGGCCGTCAACCCACGTCCCACTAGATGTGAGCCCCTGGGGGGAAGCTTCGGAATGCCTAGAACTAACAACTAAAATAGACACTGAAGAAATTGAAAGAAAGGAACAAAAGATTTTAAGAAACATTCTCGGACCAAAATATGTGCTCACACAAACCGATTACGCAGTAACAAAGAAGTATATAAAACATGCAGAAGAATCTCAGATACCAAACGAAAACGAAGGGTTAAATTCTTTGGACTTGTTTCAAGAATGCCTGACGACAGATTCACTAAGAAAAGTTTAACCACTTCAACAAGCCCAATAAAAAAGGCAACTCTTATGAAAAATGGTTTGCTAACACCAAGAAGGATCTACAAGAAATGAACACCACTGATCAAGACATCCGCAACAGAACGACTTTCAGAAATAAGATGCACACATTTGAGGGGTTCCTAGAGCCAGAAACAGCGACCAAGAAGAAACAACATTGGACAGCTGAAAAGAAAGAAGCTGTGAGTAAGAGAACGAAGGAATACTGGCGCTAAAGACAACTGATATCATGAAGAGTTATTTACGTGGTCCTTCGTTGGCCAAACTCGTTTGTGATGACGAAGACACAATATCAAAACCGTTTAAACTAGTCAACAGTCCTTTCAAAATTACCTAAAACTTTTGTCTGAAAGAATTTTTGTTATGACCCATCCTTACGCCAATGGGTGAGCAAAACATTTTCGGAATTGGAAGAAAATGTGGCTTCACGTTTGCTAAACTTGTGGAAGTTCTGTAGGTATACAACAACTGGATGACGATGATGGTAATTGTTGTTTTAAGGGGCCAAACATCTGGGTTATCGGCCCCTAATGGTTTAGGTCAGGGGTCTCCAAACTTTCCAGCCTTAGGGCATTCTGATTACTCCAGTAAGTTCCGAGGGCCAAAACCATATTATCATTGTTGCCGGTGGTAAAAAGTGAAATAGTCCACTGATGAAAAAAAAGTCCGAAAAAGTACGCAACGTTGAAAAAAGGCTGCAAATCGGACTAAAGTCCGCAAAACGGCAACACTGCATATTATTAATTTTCCTGTCATTATCTGTAATTTCTAGATTAGTCGTAGAGTACGAGCCATGAGGAGTAACGTGACACGACATCTGGTGGACACAAGCGGAAATAGGTAGTACCTTCTATCGCTAACAGATGGCGCTAATAGCACGTACAGAGTAATCTCGTTGGTTCGAGAGAGTTCTGGTGTCTTCCACTCACTTCTAGATGGCAGTAATTGGAATATATAAGAAGGCTAGTTGCGCAACCACAAGTCAGTTCCTATGACACTGTTGTGAAATAAAATAGTGCGTACCTCCTTAAAACGTGTTTGTGCGTGTTTAAGTTTAAGACATCTTTGTAACAGTATTTTGATTTGAATTGTTGCTTTTGAGTGTGATTTAGTAGTATGGAAAAGAAGCGAAAAATTGATAGTGAATGCAGAAAATTCAAAGATGAGTGGAACATTCAGTATTTCGTAATTGAGTCCAGTAACAAGGCGCTATGTTTGATTTGCAATGAAAGCATAGCCGTTCTCAAGGAATATAACATTAAACGTCATTATGAAACAAAACATTTTCAAAATTACTCAAAATATACAGGAAGTTTGCGGACAGAAAAAAAAAGAAGCTATGAAGCGCGGATTGAAATCGCAGCAATCTTCATTTACAAAACTCAAAACCGAACAAGAGGCTGCAACTCGTGCCAGCTTTCGTGTGGCTCTTGAAATTGCAAAACGTGGAAAACCATTCACCGATGGAGAAATGATCAAAGAATGCATAATTGCAGCAGCCGAAGAAATGTGCCCTGAAAAGGTAAATTTATTAAAAACTATCAGTATGTCAGCAAACACTGTGGCTCGAAGGGTAGAAAACATCGCTGAAAATATATCCCCTCAACTGTTCGGCAAAAATGGAGATTATATAAATAATTCATGCTTTTGGGCTAATGCCGTGTGTATTTTTAATTTAAACCATACGTTTCGGAGAAACCTTGCCTCCTTCTTCAATGGAAGTAAACAATGTGGCCAAAGAAAGTATATCAATGAGATTACAAAAAATATAGATAAATTCCTCTGTTCGTCACCAGAGAGCAGCTGCCAGAAATAACTGTATGGACCATGGTGGAACGGCGGACAGAGTAGTAAGTAACAAGAAGGTAAAGGGGGCGGTGTGAAAATATAGAAACTCCTCGAAGAATGAGGAGGGAGGGGGGAGGTGGGAGGGTTAGATGGATATAAGGAAACATAAACAAAAGGGAATAGTAGCTGAACGATACCTAACGTCATACAGTCAACGGCGAATAAACAGATGGAAACTCCTCCAGTGACGAACAAAGGAGATCAAATCCAGGCTCTGAGCCCTAGAGGGAAAATGTACAATTTTTAATATGTGAAGGACAGAGAGACTGAGAGGAACTATCTCCCTAGATCCTTAATAACTGGTAGCCAAGTGTCACTTAGCTGATATCCAGTGTCTCTGTTAAAATTATTGGGATTTTTACGAATTTCAACTGCCTCCCTTATAATTCTAGACCAGTTGTGCTTAACAAGGGCAAGCGCATGAGCATCCTTGAAACATACATCGTGCCCTGAAGACAGGGCATGTTCAGCTATAACTGATTTGTCAGGTTGGTTTAGACGGATGTTCCTTTGATGCTCTTTGATGCGAGTGGCAATGGATCGTTTTGTTTGTCCAATGTAGACTTTTCCGCAAGTACATGGGACTTCATACACCCCAGGTTGTAGTATTGGGGACAATTTATCTTTGTTTAATGCTAAACGTTGACCAATTTTCGTCATAGTGCCGAAAAATGTTTTTATCTTATGCTTGCGGAGAATCTTAGCAACGCGGTCAGTGGTGTTGTGAATATAAGGGAGGTAAGCAGTTCCTCTCACGTCGGAGCTCTGAGAAGGTTGTCTATCCCTCCTTCTGGGATGTAGGGACCTATATATAGTGGATTCATTATAGCCATTAGCCTTAAACATGGTTTGTAAGGCATGTAACTCTTCCTGAAGAGTTGATGCCTCACAAATACGTTCCGCTCTTTTGGCTAGAGTTGTTATAATTCCTTGTTTTTGTGCTGGGTGGTGGTGGGAGTCCGCATGTAAATAACGGTAAGTGTGAGTTGGCTTACGGTAGACGCTGTGCCCCATGGAGCCATCCGCTTTCCTCCTCACAAGAACATCCAAAAAAGGTAAGCATCCACCTGACTCTAGCTCCATTGTGAAGTGGATTGAAGGATGCAGCTGATTTAGGTGGTTCAGAAAGTGGTTCAGTTTCTCAGAACCCTCCTCCCACACCACGAACGTATCATCCACATACCTCCACCAAATCACAGGTTTGAAAGACGCCGAAGATATAGCCTCCCCCTCAAAATGTTCCATGAAAAAATTTGCCACGACAGGCGAGAGTGGACTTCCCATGGCCACACCAACAGTCTGCTCGTAATATTTACCATCCCACAAGAAATAGCTGGAACACAAGCAGTGGTGGAATAATCGGGCAATGTCCTCAGGAAACAAATCCTTGATGAGTGACATGACCGAGTCCACCGGCACTCTGGTAAACAAGGACTCTACATCAAAACTCACCAAAATAGCATTTGGTTGAACGGCGATGGTTGACAATTTTTCGACGAAATGGGTTGAATCCCTAATGTAGGACTGTGTGCGCCCCAAGTGCGGCTGAAGCAACTTGCTGAGATATTGCGCAAGAGCATACGTTGGAGAACCTATTGTGCTAACAATTGGTCGAAGAGGGACGTCTTGCTTATGGATTTTTGGAAGACCATACAATCTCGGAGGAACAGCATCTCTCGGAATAAGACATCTTCCCTCTTCTTTTGGAATAGATGACAGTTTAACAAGTTTAGCAGTGGCATTGGATACACGAGTGGTTGGATCACGAGTGCACAGTCTGTAGACAGGATCAGATAACAGAATCGAGATTTTACTTTTATATTCAACGGTATCCATCACCACTGTCGCATTTCCCTTGTCAGCGTGAAGAATAGAAATGGTGTCATTATTTCTTAGTTCCTTCAATGCCTTTCTTTCACCCCGAGTTAAATTGGGTGTGGGTACTTTAGAGGATCTTAATATCCTCACACATGCCTTACAAACCATGTTTAAGGCTAATGGCTATAATGAATCCACTATATATAGGTCCCTACATCCCAGAAGGAGGGATAGACAACCTTCTCAGAGCTCCGACGTGAGAGGAACTGCTTACCTCCCTTATATTCACAACACCACTGACCGCGTTGCTAAGATTCTCCGCAAGCATATGATAAAAACAGTTTTCGGCACTATGACGAAAATTGGTCAACGTTTAGCATTAAACAAAGATAAATTGTCCCCAATACTACAACCTGGGGTGTATGAAGTCCCATGTACTTGCGGAAAAGTCTACATTGGACAAACAAAACGATCCATTGCCACTCGCATCAAAGAGCATCAAAGGAACATCCGTCTAAACCAACCTGACAAATCAGCTATAGCTGAACATGCCCTGTCTTCAGGGCACGATGTATGTTTCAAGGATGCTCATGCGCTTGCCCTTGTTAAGCACAACTGGTCTACAATTATAAGGGAGGCAGTTGAAATTCGTAAAAATCCCAATAATTTTAACAGAGACACTGGATATCAGCTAAGTGACACTTGGCTACCAGTTATTAAGGATCTAGGGAGATAGTTCCTCTCAGTCTCTCTGTCCTTCACATATTAAAAATTGTACATTTTCCCTCTAGGGCTCAGAGCCTGGATTTGATCTCCTTTGTTCGTCACTGGAGGAGTTTCCATCTGTTTATTCGCCGTTGACTGTATGACGTTAGGTATCGTTCAGCTACTATTCCCTTTTGTTTATGTTTCCTTATATCCATCTAACCCTCCCACCTCCCCCCCCCCCTCCTCATTCTTCGAGGAGTTTCTATATTTTCACACCGCCCCCTTTACCTTCTTGTTACTTACTACTCTGTCCGCCGTTCCACCATGGTCCATACAGTTATTTCTGGCAGCTGCTCTCTGGTGACGAACAGAGGAATTTATCTATATTTTTTGTAATCTCATTGATATACTTTCTTTGGCCACATTGTTTACTTCCATTGAAGAAGGAGGCAAGGTTTCTCCGAAACGTATGGTTTAAATTAAAAATACACACGGCATTAGCCCAAAAGCATGAATTATTTATATAATAATCCGGGCCGTGAAAGCCTTAATATGCAAATTAGAAACCTCTATGGGGAGGAAGTTGTTCGACAATCATCTAAATTTAGTAAGTTGAGGCGAAGAAGGAGCTCTCTCCTTTCATCGTTGTCCTTCTTTCTTAGATGCAGGGATCATAACATCATTCCCAACTGTGTAAAATTGAAGCAAACTATACACACTCATAAAGCTATGAGAATTTATCAGCGCGCTAGCAAGGCACTCGTTATCGAGAGGATCCAGAACTCTCGTACTGAATTGGACGCAGTTTCCCGTGAGTTATTACACTTACATCTGCTTCTTAGTAGCATTCTCTCAGAGGAATTGTGGCTGTTCTTTGAACGTATCTCCGCTATTCAGGCCGAGAATAATTTTTGTCGGGCTGTAGATAGACAAAGAGCTAAGTTCCTTCGATTGTCCTCGAGACAAACAGCTCCTCGTACGGTTCTTGATACTAGTAAAGTTGTAGTCAATCTTTCTAATACCCCTTTAGATGACTATCAAACAACTTTACTAGGCAGAGGTCTCAACTTTGCTCTCGCACCCTCCAAAATTCCTACAGAGGAGTTGATCACATCCGTTGAGGCTGCCATCTACAATTTACCTCCAGATGAAGCTGAAGAAGTTAGACAAGAAAGTGTGAGGATATTAAGATCCTCTAAAGTACCCACACCCAATTTAACTCGGGGTGAAAGAAAGGCATTGAAGGAACTAAGAAATAATGACACCATTTCTATTCTTCACGCTGACAAGGGAAATGCGACAGTGGTGATGGATACCGTTGAATATAAAAGTAAAATCTCGATTCTGTTATCTGATCTTGTCTACAGACTGTGCACTCGTGATCCAACCACTCGTGTATCCAATGCCACTGCTAAACTTGTTAAACTGTCATCTATTCCAAAAGAAGAGGGAAGATGTCTTATTCCGAGAGATGCTGTTCCTCCGAGATTGTAAGGTCTTCCAAAAATCCATAAGCAAGACGTCCCTCTTCGACCAATTGTTAGCACAATAGGTTCTCCAACGTATGCTCTTGCGCAATATCTCAGCAAGTTGCTTCAGCCGCACTTGGGGCGCACACAGTCCTACATTAGGGATTCAACCCATTTCGTCGAAAAATTGTCAACCATCGCCGTTCAACCAAATGCTATTTTGGTGAGTTTTGATGTAGAGTCCTTGTTTACCAGAGTGCCGGTGGACTCGGTCATGTCACTCATCAAGGATTTGTTTCCTGAGGACATTGCCCGATTATTCCACCACTGCTTGTGTTCCAGCTATTTCTTGTGGGATGGTAAATATTACGAGCAGACTGATGGTGTGGCCATGGGAAGTCCACTCTCGCCTGTCGTGGCAAATTTTTTCATGGAACATTTTTAGGGGGAGGCTATATCTTCGGCGTCTTTCAAACCTGTGATTTGGTGGAGTTATGTGGATGATACGTTCGTGGTGTGGGAGGAGGGTTCTGAGAAACTGAACCACTTTCTGAACCACCTAAATCAGCTGCATCCTTCAATCCACTTCACAATGGAGCTAGAGTCAGGTGGATGCTTACCTTTTTTGGATGTTCTTGTGAGGAGGAAAGCGGATGGCTCCATGGGGCACAGCGTCTACCGTAAGCCAACTCACACTAACCGTTATTTACATGCGGACTCCCACCACCACCCAGCACAAAAACAAGGAATTATAACAACTCTAGCCAAAAGAGCGGAACGTATTTGTGAGGCATAAACTCTTCAGGAAGAGTTACATGCCTTACAAACCATGTTTAAGGCTAATGGCTATAATGAATCCACTATATATAGGTCCCTACATCCCAGAAGGAGGGATAGACAACCTTCTCAGAGCTCCGACGTGAGAGGAACTGCTTACCTCCCTTATATTCACAACACCACTGACCGCGTTGCTAAGATTCTCCGCAAGCATAAGATAAAAACATTTTTCGGCACTATGACGAAAATTGGTCAACGTTTAGCATTAAACAAAGATAAATTGTCCCCAATACTACAACCTGGGGTGTATGAAGTCCCATGTACTTGCGGAAAAGTCTACATTGGACAAACAAAACGATCCATTGCCACTCGCATCAAAGAGCATCAAAGGAACATCCGTCTAAACCAACCTGACAAATCAGCTATAGCTGAACATGCCCTGTCTTCAGGGCACGATGTATGTTTCAAGGATGCTCATGCGCTTGCCCTTGTTAAGCACAACTGGTCTAGAATTATAAGGGAGGCAGTTGAAATTCGTAAAAATCCCAATAATTTTAACAGAGACACTGGATATCAGCTAAGTGACACTTGGCTACCAGTTATTAAGGATCTAGGGAGATAGTTCCTCTCAGTCTCTCTGTCCTTCACATATTAAAAATTGTACATTTTCCCTCTAGGGCTCAGAGCCTGGATTTGATCTCCTTTGTTCGTCACTGGAGGAGTTTCCATCTGTTTATTCGCCGTTGACTGTATGACGTTAGGTATCGTTCAGCTACTATTCCCTTTTGTTTATGTTTCCTTATATCCATCTAACCCTCCCACCTCCCCCCTCCCTCCTCATTCTTCGAGGAGTTTCTATATTTTCACACCGCCCCCTTTACCTTCTTGTTACTTACTACTCTGTCCGCCGTTCCACCATGGTCCATACAGTAATTTCTGGCAGCTGCTCTCTGGTGACGAACAGAGGAATTTATCTATATTTTTTGTAATCTCATTGATATACTTTCTTTGGCCACATTGTTTACTTCCATTGAAGAAGGAGGCAAGGTTTCTCCGAAACGTATGGTTTAAATTAAAAATACACACGGCATTAGCCCAAAAGCATGAATTATTTATATAATAATCCGGGCCGTGAAAGCCTTAATATGCAAATTAGAAACCTCTATGGGGAGGAAGTTGTTCGACAATCATCTAAATTTAGTAAGTTGAGGCGAAGAAGGAGCTCTCTCCTTTCATCGTTGTCCTTCTTTCTTAGATGCAGGGATCATAACATCATTCCCAACTGTGTAAAATTGAAGCAAACTATACACACTCATAAAGCTATGAGAATTTATCAGCGCGCTAGCAAGGCACTCGTTATCGAGAGGATCCAGAACTCTCGTACTGAATTGGACGCAGTTTCCCGTGAGTTATTACACTTACATCTGCTTCTTAGTAGCATTCTCTCAGAGGAATTGTGGCTGTTCTTTGAACGTATCTCCGCTATTCAGGCCGAGAATAATTTTTGTCGGGCTGTAGATAGACAAAGAGCTAAGTTCCTTCGATTGTCCTCGAGACAAACAGCTCCTCGTACGGTTCTTGATACTAGTAAAGTTGTAGTCAATCTTTCTAATACCCCTTTAGATGACTATCAAACAACTTTACTAGGCAGAGGTCTCAACTTTGCTCTCGCACCCTCCAAAATTCCTACAGAGGAGTTGATCACATCCGTTGAGGCTGCCATCTACAATTTACCTCCAGATGAAGCTGAAGAAGTTAGACAAGAAAGTGTGAGGATATTAAGATCCTCTAAAGTACCCACACCCAATTTAACTCGGGGTTAAAGAAAGGCATTGAAGGAACTAAGAAATAATGACACCATTTCTATTCTTCACGCTGACAAGGGAAATGCGACAGTGGTGATGGATACCGTTGAATATAAAAGTAAAATCTCGATTCTGTTATCTGATCCTGTCTACAGACTGTGCACTCGTGATCCAACCACTCGTGTATCCAATGCCACTGCTAAACTTGTTAAACTGTCATCTATTCCAAAAGAAGAGGGAAGATGTCTTATTCCGAGAGATGCTGTTCCTCCGAGATTGTATGGTCTTCCAAAAATCCATAAGCAAGACGTCCCTCTTCGACCAATTGTTAGCACAATAGGTTCTCCAACGTATGCTCTTGCGCAATATCTCAGCAAGTTGCTTCAGCCGCACCTGGGGCGCACACAGTCCTACATTAGGGATTCAACCCATTTCGTCGAAAAATTGTCAACCATCGCCGTTCAACCAAATGCTATTTTGGTGAGTTTTGATGTAGAGTCCTTGTTTACCAGAGTGCCGGTGGACTCGGTCATGTCACTCATCAAGGATTTGTTTCCTGAGGACATTGCCCGATTATTCCACCACTGCTTGTGTTCCAGCTATTTCTTGTGGGATGGTAAATATTACGAGCAGACTGATGGTGTGGCCATGGGAAGTCCACTCTCGCCTGTCGTGGCAAATTTTTTCATGGAACATTTTGAGGGGGAGGCTATATCTTCGGCGTCTTTCAAACCTGTGATTTGGTGGAGTTATGTGGATGATACGTTCGTGGTGTGGGAGGAGGGTTCTGAGAAACTGAACCACTTTCTGAACCACCTAAATCAGCTGCATCCTTCAATCCACTTCACAATGGAGCTAGAGTCAGGTGGATGCTTACCTTTTTTGGATGTTCTTGTGAGGAGGAAAGCGGATGGCTCCATGGGGCACAGCGTCTACCGTAAGCCAACTCACACTAACCGTTATTTACATGCGGACTCCCACCACCACCCAGCACAAAAACAAGGAATTATAACAACTCTAGCCAAAAGAGCGGAACGTATTTGTGAGGCATCAACTCTTCAGGAAGAGTTACATGCCTTACAAACCATGTTTAAGGCTAATGGCTATAATGAATCCACTATATATAGGTCCCTACATCCCGGAAGGAGGGATAGACAACCTTCTCAGAGCTCCGACGTGAGAGGAACTGCTTACCTCCCTTATATTCACAACACCACTGACCGCGTTGCTAAGATTCTCCGCAAGCATAAGATAAAAACAGTTTTCGGCACTATGACGAAAATTGGTCAACGTTTAGCATTAAACAAAGATAAATTGTCCCCAATACTACAACCTGGGGTGTATGAAGTCCCATGTACTTGCGGAAAAGTCTACATTGGACAAACAAAACGATCCATTGCCACTCGCATCAAAGAGCATCAAAGGAACATCCGTCTAAACCAACCTGACAAATCAGCTATAGCTGAACATGCCCTGTCTTCAGGGCACGATGTATGTTTCAAGGATGCTCATGCGCTTGCCCTTGTTAAGCACAACTGGTTTAGAATTATAAGGGAGGCAGTTGAAATTCGTAAAAATCCCAATAATTTTAACAGAGACACTGGATATCAGCTAAGTGACACTTGGCTACCAGTTATTAAGGATCTAGGGAGATAGTTCCTCTCAGTCTCTCTGTCCTTCACATATTAAAAATTGTACATTTTCCCTCTAGGGCTCAGAGCCTGGATTTGATCTCCTTTGTTCGTCACTGGAGGAGTTTCCATCTGTTTATTCGCCGTTGACTGTATGACGTTAGGTATCGTTCAGCTACTATTCCCTTTTGTTTATGTTTCCTTATATCCATCTAACCCTCCCACCTCCCCCCTCCCTCCTCATTCTTCGAGGAGTTTCTATATTTTCACACCGCCCCCTTTACCTTCTTGTTACTTACTACTCTGTCCGCCGTTCCACCATGGTCCATACAGTTATTTCTGGCAGCTGCTCTCTGGTGACGAACAGAGGAATTTATCTATATTTTTTGTAATCTCATTGATATACTTTCTTTGGCCACATTGTTTACTTCCATTGAAGAAGGAGGCAAGGTTTCTCCGAAACGTATGGTTTAAATTAAAAATACACACGGCATTAGCCCAAAAGCATGAATTATTTATACAATAATCCGGGCCGTGAAAGCCTTAATATGCAAATTAGAAACCTCTATGGGGAGGAAGTTGTTCGACAATCATCTAAATTTAGTAAGTTGAGGCGAAGAAGGAGCTCTCTCCTTTCATCGTTGTCCTTCTTTCTTAGATGCAGGGATCATAACATCATTCCCAACTGTGTAAAATTGAAGCAAACTATACACACCCATAAAGCTATGAGAATTTATCAGCGCGCTAGCAAGGCACTCGTTATCGAGAGGATCCAGAACTCTCGTACTGAATTGGACGCAGTTTCCCGTGAGTTATTACACTTACATCTGCTTCTTAGTAGCATTCTCTCAGAGGAATTGTGGCTGTTCTTTGAACGTATCTCCGCTATTCAGGCCGAGAATAATTTTTGTCGGGCTGTAGATAGACAAAGAGCTAAGTTCCTTCGATTGTCCTCGAGACAAACAGCTCCTCGTACGGTTCTTGATACTAGTAAAGTTGTAGTCAATCTTTCTAATACCCCTTTAGATGACTATCAAACAACTTTACTAGGCAGAGGTCTCAACTTTGCTCTCGCACCCTCCAAAATTCCTACAGAGGAGTTGATCACATCCGTTGAGGCTGCCATCTACAATTTACCTCCAGATGAAGCTGAAGAAGTTAGACAAGAAAGTGTGAGGATATTAAGATCCTCTAAAGTACCCACACCCAATTTAACTCGGGGTGAAAGAAAGGCATTGAAGGAACTAAGAAATAATGACACCATTTCTATTCTTCACGCTGACAAGGGAAATGCGACAGTGGTGATGGATACCGTTGAATATAAAAGTAAAATCTCGATTCTGTTATCTGATCCTGTCTACAGACTGTGCACTCGTGATCCAACCACTCGTGTATCCAATGCCACTGCTAAACTTGTTAAACTGTCATCTATTCCAAAAGAAGAGGGAAGATGTCTTATTCCGAGAGATGCTGTTCCTCCGAGATTGTATGGTCTTCCAAAAATCCATAAGCAAGACGTCCCTCTTCGACCAATTGTTAGCACAATAGGTTCTCCAACGTATGCTCTTGCGCAATATCTCAGCAAGTTGCTTCAGCCGCACTTGGGGCGCACACAGTCCTACATTAGGGATTCAACCCATTTCGTCGAAAAATTGTCAACCATCGCCGTTCAACCAAATGCTATTTTGGTGAGTTTTGATGTAGAGTCCTTGTTTACCAGAATGCCGGAGGACTCGGTCATGTCACTCATCAAGGATTTGTTTCCTGAGGACATTGCCCGATTATTCCACCACTGCTTGTGTTCCAGCTACTTCTTGTGGGATGGTAAATATTACGAGCAGACTGATGGTGTGGCCATGGGAAGTCCACTCTCGCCTGTCGTGACAAATGTTTTCATGGAATATTTTGAGGGGGAGGCTATATCTTCGGCGTCTTTCAAACCTGTGATTTGGTGGAGGTATGTGGATGATACGTTCGTGGTGTGGGAGGAGGGTTCTGAGAAACTGAACCACTTTCTGAACCACCTAAATCAGCTGCATCCTTCAATCCACTTCACAATGGAGCTAGAGTCAGGTGGATGCTTACCTTTTTTGGATGTTCTTGTGAGGAGGAAAGCGGATGGCTCCATGGGGCACAGCGTCTACCGTAAGCCAACTCACACTAACCGTTATTTACATGCGGACTCCCACCACCACCCAGCACAAAAACAAGGAATTATAACAACTCTAGCCAAAAGAGCGGAACGTATTTGTGAGGCATCAACTCTTCAGGAAGAGTTACATGCCTTACAAACCATGTTTAAGGCTAATGGCTATAATGAATCCACTATATATAGGTCCCTACCTCCCAGAAGGAGGGATAGACAACCTTCTCAGAGCTCCGACGTGAGAGGAACTGCTTACCTCCCTTATATTCACAACACCACTGACCGCGTTGCTAAGATTCTCCGCAAGCATAAGATAAAAACAGTTTTCGGCACTATGACGAAAATTGGTCAACGTTTAGCATTAAACAAAGATAAATTGTCCCCAATACTACAACCTGGGGTGTATGAAGTCCCATGTACTTGCGGAAAAGTCTACATTGGACAAACAAAACGATCCATTGCCACTCGCATCAAAGAGCATCAAAGGAACATCCGTCTAAACCAACCTGACAAATCAGCTATAGCTGAACATGCCCTGTCTTCAGGGCACGATGTATGTTTCAAGGATGCTCATGCGCTTTCCCTTGTTAAGCACAACTGGTCTAGAATTATAAGGGAGGCAGTTGAAATTCGTAAAAATCCCAATAATTTTAACAGAGACACTGGATATCAGCTAAGTGACACTTGGCTACCAGTTATTAAGGATCTAGGGAGATAGTTCCTCTCAGTCTCTCTGTCCTTCACATATTAAAAATTGTACATTTTCCCTCTAGGGCTCAGAGCCTGGATTTGATCTCCTTTGTTCGTCACTGGAGGAGTTTCCATCTGTTTATTCGCCGTTGACTGTATGACGTTAGGTATCGTTCAGCTACTATTCCCTTTTGTTTATGTTTCCTTATATCCATCTAACCCTCCCACCTCCCCCCTCCCTCCTCATTCTTCGAGGAGTTTCTATATTTTCACACCGCCCCCTTTACCTTCTTGTTACTTACTACTCTGTCCGCCGTTCCACCATGGTCCATACAGTTATTTCTGGCAGCTGCTCTCTGGTGACGAACAGAGGAATTTATCTATATTTTTTGTAATCTCATTGATATACTTTCTTTGGCCACATTGTTTACTTCCATTGAAGAAGGAGGCAAGGTTTCTCCGAAACGTATGGTTTAAATTAAAAATACACACGGCATTAGCCCAAAAGCATGAATTATTTATATAATAATCCGGGCCGTGAAAGCCTTAATATGCAAATTAGAAACCTCTATGGGGAGGAAGTTGTTCGACAATCATCTAAATTTAGTAAGTTGAGGCGAAGAAGGAGCTCTCTCCTTTCATCGTTGTCCTTCTTTCTTAGATGCAGGGATCATAACATCATTCCCAACTGTGTAAAATTGAAGCAAACTATACACACTCATAAAGCTATGAGAATTTATCAGCGCGCTAGCAAGGCACTCGTTATCGAGAGGATCCAGAACTCTCGTACTGAATTGGACGCAGTTTCCCGTGAGTTATTACACTTACATCTGCTTCTTAGTAGCATTCTCTCAGAGGAATTGTGGCTGTTCTTTGAACGTATCTCCGCTATTCAGGCCGAGAATAATTTTTGTCGGGCTGTAGATAGACAAAGAGCTAAGTTCCTTCGATTGTCCTCGAGACAAACAGCTCCTCGTACGGTTCTTGATACTAGTAAAGTTGTAGTCAATCTTTCTAATACCCCTTTAGATGACTATCAAACAACTTTACTAGGCAGAGGTCTCAACTTTGCTCTCGCACCCTCCAAAATTCCTACAGAGGAGTTGATCACATCCGTTGAGGCTGCCATCTACAATTTACCTCCAGATGAAGCTGAAGAAGTTAGACAAGAAAGTGTGAGGATATTAAGATCCTCTAAAGTACCCACACCCAATTTAACTCGGGGTGAAAGAAAGGCATTGAAGGAACTAAGAAATAATGACACCATTTCTATTCTTCACGCTGACAAGGGAAATGCGACAGTGGTGATGGATACAGTTGAATATAAAAGTAAAATCTCGATTCTGTTATCTGATCCTGTCTACAGACTGTGCACTCGTGATCCAACCACTCGTGTATCCAATGCCACTGCTAAACTTGTTAAACTGTCATCTATTCCAAAAGAAGAGGGAAGATGTCTTATTCCGAGAGATGCTGTTCCTCCGAGATTGTATGGTCTTCCAAAAATCCATAAGCAAGACGTCCCTCTTCGACCAATTGTTAGCACAATAGGTTCTCCAACGTATGCTCTTGCGAAATATCTCAGCAAGTTGCTTCAGCCGCACTTGGGGCGCACACAGTCCTACATTAGGGATTCAACCCATTTCGTCGAAAAATTGTCAACCATCGCCGTTCAACCAAATGCTATTTTGGTGAGTTTTGATGTAGAGTCCTTGTTTACCAGAGTGCCGGTGGACTCGGTCGTGTCACTCATCAAGGATTTGTTTCCTGAGGACATTGCCCGATTATTCCACCACTGCTTGTGTTCCAGCTATTTCTTGTGGGATGGTAAATATTACGAGCAGACTGATGGTGTGGCCATGGGAAGTCCACTCTCGCCTGTCGTGGCAAATTTTTTCATGGAACATTTTGAGGGGGAGGCTATATCTTCGGCGTCTTTCAAACCTGTGATTTGGTGGAGGTATGTGGATGATACGTTCGTGGTGTGGGAGGAGGGTTCTGAGAAACTGAACCACTTTCTGAACCACCTAAATCAGCTGCATCCTTCAATCCACTTCACAATGGAGCTAGAGTCAGGTGGATGCTTACCTTTTTTGGATGTTCTTGTGAGGAGGAAAGCGGATGGCTCCATGGGGCACAGCGTCTACCGTAAGCCAACTCATACTAACCGTTATTTACATGCGGACTCCCACCACCACCCAGCACAAAAACAAGGAATTATAACAACTCTAGCCAAAAGAGCGGAACGTATTTGTGAGGCATCAACTCTTCAGGAAGAGTTACATGCTTTACAAACCATGTTTAAGGCTAATGGCTATAATGAATCCACTATATATAGGTCCCTACATCCCAGAAGGAGGGATAGACAACCTTCTCAGAGCTCCGACGTGAGAGGAACTGCTTACCTCCCTTATATTCACAACACCACTGACCGCGTTGCTAAGATTCTCCGCAAGCATAAGATAAAAACAGTTTTCGGCACTATGACGAAAATTGGTCAACGTTTAGCATTAAACAAAGATAAATTGTCCCCAATACTACAACCTGGGGTGTATGAAGTCCCATGTACTTGCGGAAAAGTCTACATTGAACAAACAAAACGATCCATTGCCACTCGCATCAAAGAGCATCAAAGGAACATCCGTCTAAACCAACCTGACAAATCAGCTATAGCTGAACATGCCCTGTCTTCAGGGCACGATGTATGTTTCAAGGATGCTCATGCGCTTGCCCTTGTTAAGCACAACTGGTCTAGAATTATAAGGGAGGCAGTTGAAATTCGTAAAAATCCCAATAATTTTAACAGAGACACTGGATATCAGCTAAGTGACACTTGGCTACCAGTTATTAAGGATCTAGGGAGATAGTTCCTCTCAGTCTCTCTGTCCTTCACATATTAAAAATTGTACATTTTCCCTCTAGGGCTCCGAGCCTGGATTTGATCTCCTTTGTTCGTCACTGGAGGAGTTTCCATCTGTTTATTCGCCGTTGACTGTATGACGTTAGGTATCGTTCAGCTACTATTCCCTTTTGTTTATGTTTCCTTATATCCATCTAACCCTCCCACCTCCCCCCTCCCTCCTCATTCTTCGAGGAGTTTCTATATTTTCACACCGCCCCCTTTACCTTTTTGGGCGTGGTGGCTCAGCGGTCTAGCTGTATGCCTCTCACCAAGGCGGTCCGGGTTCGATTCCCGGTCAATGCATGTGAGATTTTCGAAGTGAAATGCCATGTCCTGTGGTTCGGATTCCACGTAAAAAGGAGGTCCCGTGGCTCATGATCTCAAGATTAACGGTCACGTTAAACTACAAGCTTCCTTTCCTTTCCTTTACCTTCTTGTTACTTACTACTCTGTCCGCCGTTCCACCATGGTCCATACAGTAATTTCTGGCAGCTGCTCTCTGGTGACGAACAGAGGAATTTATCTATATTTTTTGTAATCTCATTGATATACTTTCTTTGGCCACATTGTTTACTTCCATTGAAGAAGGAGGCAAGGTTTCTCCGAAACGTATGGTTTAAATTAAAAATACACACGGCATTAGCCCAAAAGCATGAATTATTTATATAATAATCCGGGCCGTGAAAGCCTTAATATGCAAATTAGAAACCTCTATGGGGAGGAAGTTGTTCGACAATCATCTAAATTTAGTAAGTTGAGGCGAAGAAGGAGCTCTCTCCTTTCATCGTTGTCCTTATTTCTTAGATGCAGGGATCATAACATCATTCCCAACTGTGTAAAATTGAAGCAAACTATACACACTCATAAAGCTATGAGAATTTATCAGCGCGCTAGCAAGGCACTCGTTATCGAGAGGATCCAGAACTCTCGTACTGAATTGGACGCAGTTTCCCGTGAGTTATTACACTTACATCTGCTTCTTAGTAGCATTCTCTCAGAGGAATTGTGGCTGTTCTTTGAACGTATCTCCGCTATTCAGGCCGAGAATAATTTTTGTCGGGCTGTAGATAGACAAAGAGCTAAGTTCCTTCGATTGTCCTCGAGACAAACAGCTCCTCGTACGGTTCTTGATACTAGTAAAGTTGTAGTCAATCTTTCTAATACCCCTTTAGATGACTATCAAACAACTTTACTAGGCAGAGGTCTCAACTTTGCTCTCGCACCCTCCAAAATTCCTACAGAGGAGTTGATCACATCCGTTGAGGCTGCCATCTACAATTTACCTCCAGATGAAGCTGAAGAAGTTAGACAAGAAAGTGTGAGGATATTAAGATCCTCTAAAGTACCCACACCCAATTTAACTCGGGGTGAAAGAAAGGCATTGAAGGAACTAAGAAATAATGACACCATTTCTATTCTTCACGCTGACAAGGGAAATGCGACAGTGGTGATGGATACCGTTGAATATAAAAGTAAAATCTCGATTCTGTTATCTGATCCTGTCTACAGACTGTGCACTCGTGATCCAACCACTCGTGTATCCAATGCCACTGCTAAACTTGTTAAACTGTCATCTATTCCAAAAGAAGAGGGAAGATGTCTTATTCCGAGAGATGCTGTTCCTCCGAGATTGTATGGTCTTCCAAAAATCCATAAGCAAGACGTCCCTCTTCGACCAATTGTTAGCACAATAGGTTCTCCAACGTATGCTCTTGCGCAATATCTCAGCAAGTAGCTTCAGCCGCACTTGGGGCGCACACAGTCCTACATTAGGGATTCAACCCATTTCGTCGAAAAATTGTCAACCATCGCCGTTCAACCAAATGCTATTTTGGTGAGTTTTGATGTAGAGTCCTTGTTTACCAGAGTGCCGGTGGACTCGGTCATGTCACTCATCAAGGATTTGTTTCCTGAGGACATTGCCCGATTATTCCACCACTGCTTGTGTTCCAGCTATTTCTTGTGGGATGGTAAATATTACGAGCAGACTGATGGTGTGGCCATGGGAAGTCCACTCTCGCCTGTCGTGGCAAATTTTTTCATGGAACATTTTTAGGGGGAGGCTATATCTTCGGCGTCTTTCAAACCTGTGATTTGGTGGAGTTATGTGGATGATACGTTCGTGGTGTGGGAGGAGGGTTCTGAGAAACTGAACCACTTTCTGAACCACCTAAATCAGCTGCATCCTTCAATCCACTTCACAATGGAGCTAGAGTCAGGTGGATGCTTACCTTTTTTGGATGTTCTTGTGAGGAGGAAAGCGGATGGCTCCATGGGGCACAGCGTCTACCGTAAGCCAACTCACACTAACCGTTATTTACATGCGGACTCCCACCACCACCCAGCACAAAAACAAGGAATTATAACAACTCTAGCCAAAAGAGCGGAACGTATTTGTGAGGCATCAACTCTTCAGGAAGAGTTACATGCCTTACAAACCATGTTTAAGGCTAATGGCTATAATGAATCCACTATATATAGGTCCCTACATCCCAGAAGGAGGGATAGACAACCTTCTCAGAGCTCCGACGTGAGAGGAACTGCTTACCTCCCTTATATTCACAACACCACTGACCGCGTTGCTAAGATTCTCCGCAAGCATAAGATAAAAACAGTTTTCGGCACTATGACGAAAATTGGTCAACGTTTAGCATTAAACAAAGATAAATTGTCCCCAATACTACAACCTGGGGTGTATGAAGTCCCATGTACTTGCGGAAAAGTCTACATTGGACAAACAAAACGATCCATTGCCACTCGCATCAAAGAGCATCAAAGGAACATCCGTCTAAACCAACCTGACAAATCAGCTATAGCTGAACATGCCCTGTCTTCAGGGCACGATGTATGTTTCAAGGATGCTCATGCGCTTGCCCTTGTTAAGCACAACTGGTCTAGAATTATAAGGGAGGCAGTTGAAATTCGTAAAAATCCCAATAATTTTAACAGAGACACTGGATATCAGCTAAGTGACACTTGGCTACCAGTTATTAAGGATCTAGGGAGATAGTTCCTCTCAGTCTCTCTGTCCTTCAAATTGTACATTTTCCCTCTAGGGCTCCGAGCCTGGATTTGATCTCCTTTGTTCGTCACTGGAGGAGTTTCCATCTGTTTATTCGCCGTTGACTGTATGACGTTAGGTATCGTTCAGCTACTATTCCCTTTTGTTTATGTTTCCTTATATCCATCTAACCCTCCCACCTCCCCCCTCCCTCCTCATTCTTCGAGGAGTTTCTATATTTTCACACCGCCCCCTTTACCTTTTTGGGCGTGGTGGCTCAGCGGTCTAGCTGTATGCCTCTCACCAAGGCGGTCCGGGTTCGATTCCCGGTCAATGCATGTGAGATTTTCGAAGTGAAATGCCATGTCCTGTGGTTCGGATTCCACGTAAAAAGGAGGTCCCGTGGCTCATGATCTCAAGATTAACGGTCACGTTAAACTACAAGCTTCCTTTCCTTTCCTTTACCTTCTTGTTACTTACTACTCTGTCCGCCGTTCCACCATGGTCCATACAGTAATTTCTGGCAGCTGCTCTCTGGTGACGAACAGAGGAATTTATCTATATTTTTTGTAATCTCATTGATATACTTTCTTTGGCCACATTGTTTACTTCCATTGAAGAAGGAGGCAAGGTTTCTCCGAAACGTATGGTTTAAATTAAAAATACACACGGCATTAGCCCAAAAGCATGAATTATTTATATAATAATCCGGGCCGTGAAAGCCTTAATATGCAAATTAGAAACCTCTATGGGGAGGAAGTTGTTCGACAATCATCTAAATTTAGTAAGTTGAGGCGAAAAAGGAGCTCTCTCCTTTCATCGTTGTCCTTATTTCTTAGATGCAGGGATCATAACATCATTCCCAACTGTGTAAAATTGAAGCAAACTATACACACTCATAAAGCTATGAGAATTTATCAGCGCGCTAGCAAGGCACTCGTTATCGAGAGGATCCAGAACTCTCGTACTGAATTGGACGCAGTTTCCCGTGAGTTATTACACTTACATCTGCTTCTTAGTAGCATTCTCTCAGAGGAATTGTGGCTGTTCTTTGAACGTATCTCCGCTATTCAGGCCGAGAATAATTTTTGTCGGGCTGTAGATAGACAAAGAGCTAAGTTCCTTCGATTGTCCTCGAGACAAACAGCTCCTCGTACGGTTCTTGATACTAGTAAAGTTGTAGTCAATCTTTCTAATACCCCTTTAGATGACTATCAAACAACTTTACTAGGCAGAGGTCTCAACTTTGCTCTCGCACCCTCCAAAATTCCTACAGAGGAGTTGATCACATCCGTTGAGGCTGCCATCTACAATTTACCTCCAGATGAAGCTGAAGAAGTTAGACAAGAAAGCGTGAGGATATTAAGATCCTCTAAAGTACCCACACCCAATTTAACTCGGGGTGAAAGAAAGGCATTGAAGGAACTAAGAAATAATGACACCATTTCTATTCTTCACGCTGACAAGGGAAATGCGACAGTGGTGATGGATACCGTTGAATATAAAAGTAAAATCTCGATTCTGTTATCTGATCCTGTCTACAGACTGTGCACTCGTGATCCAACCACTCGTGTATCCAATGCCACTGCTAAACTTGTTAAACTGTCATCTATTCCAAAAGAAGAGGGAAGATGTCTTATTCCGAGAGATGCTGTTCCTCCGAGATTGTATGGTCTTCCAAAAATCCATAAGCAAGACGTCCCTCTTCGACCAATTGTTAGCACAATAGGTTCTCCAACGTATGCTCTTGCGCAATATCTCAGCAAGTAGCTTCAGCCGCACTTGGGGCGCACACAGTCCTACATTAGGGATTCAACCCATTTCGTCGAAAAATTGTCAACCATCGCCGTTCAACCAAATGCTATTTTGGTGAGTTTTGATGTAGAGTCCTTGTTTACCAGAGTGCCGGTGGACTCGGTCATGTCACTCATCAAGGATTTGTTTCCTGAGGACATTGCCCGATTATTCCACCACTGCTTGTGTTCCAGCTATTTCATGTGGGATGGTAAATATTACGAGCAGACTGATGGTGTGGCCATGGGAAGTCCACTCTCGCCTGTCGTGGCAAATTTTTTCATGGAACATTTTGAGGGGGAGGCTATATCTTCGGCGTCTTTCAAACCTGTGATTTGGTGGAGTTATGTGGATGATACGTTCGTGGTGTGGGAGGAGGGTTCTGAGAAACTGAACCACTTTCTGAACCACCTAAATCAGCTGCATCCTTCAATCCACTTCACAATGGAGCTAGAGTCAGGTGGATGCTTACCTTTTTTGGATGTTCTTGTGAGGAGGAAAGCGGATGGCTCCATGGGGCACAGCGTCTACCGTAAGCCAACTCACACTAACCGTTATTTACATGCGGACTCCCACCACCACCCAGCACAAAAACAAGGAATTATAACAACTCTAGCCAAAAGAGCGGAACGTATTTGTGAGGCATCAACTCTTCAGGAAGAGTTACATGCCTTACAAACCATGTTTAAGGCTAATGGCTATAATGAATCCACTATATATAGGTCCCTACATCCCAGAAGGAGGGATAGACAACCTTCTCAGAGCTCCGACGTGAGAGGAACTGCTTACCTCCCTTATATTCACAACACCACTGACCGCGTTGCTAAGATTCTCCGCAAGCATAAGATAAAAACAGTTTTCGGCACTATGACGAAAATTGGTCAACGTTTAGCATTAAACAAAGATAAATTGTCCCCAATACTACAACCTGGGGTGTATGAAGTCCCATGTACTTGCGGAAAAGTCTACATTGGACAAACAAAACGATCCATTGCCACTCGCATCAAAGAGCATCAAAGGAACATCCGTCTAAACCAACCTGACAAATCAGCTATAGCTGAACATGCCCTGTCTTCAGGGCACGATGTATGATTCAAGGATGCTCATGCGCTTGCCCTTGTTAAGCACAACTGGTTTAGAATTATAAGGGAGGCAGTTGAAATTCGTAAAAATCCCAATAATTTTAACAGAGACACTGGATATCAGCTAAGTGACACTTGGCTACCAGTTATTAAGGATCTAGGGAGATAGTTCCTCTCAGTCTCTCTGTCCTTCACATATTAAAAATTGTACATTTTCCCTCTAGGGCTCAGAGCCTGGATTTGATCTCCTTTGTTCGTCACTGGAGGAGTTTCCATCTGTTTATTCGCCGTTGACTGTATGACGTTAGGTATCGTTCAGCTACTATTCCCTTTTGTTTATGTTTCCTTATATCCATCTAACCCTCCCACCTCCCCCCTCCCTCCTCATTCTTCGAGGAGTTTCTATATTTTCACACCGCCCCCTTTACCTTCTTGTTACTTACTACTCTGTCCGCCGTTCCACCATGGTCCATACAGTTATTTCTGGCAGCTGCTCTCTGGTGACGAACAGAGGAATTTATCTATATTTTTTGTAATCTCATTGATATACTTTCTTTGGCCACATTGTTTACTTCCATTGAAGAAGGAGGCAAGGTTTCTCCGAAACGTATGGTTTAAATTAAAAATACACACGGCATTAGCCCAAAAGCATGAATTATTTATATAATAATCCTGGCCGTGAAAGCCTTAATATGCAAATTAGAAACCTCTAAGGGGAGGAAGTTGTTCGACAATCATCTAAATTTAGTAAGTTGAGGCGAAGAAGGAGCTCTCTCCTTTCATCGTTGTCCTTCTTTCTTAGATGCAGGGATCATAACATCATTCCCAACTGTGTAAAATTGAAGCAAACTATACACACCCATAAAGCTATGAGAATTTATCAGCGCGCTAGCAAGGCACTCGTTATCGAGAGGATCCAGAACTCTCGTACTGAATTGGACGCAGTTTCCCGTGAGTTATTACACTTACATCTGCTTCTTAGTAGCATTCTCTCAGAGGAATTGTGGCTGTTCTTTGAACGTATCTCCGCTATTCAGGCCGAGAATAATTTTTGTCGGGCTGTAGATAGACAAAGAGCTAAGTTCCTTCGATTGTCCTCGAGACAAACAGCTCCTCGTACGGTTCTTGATACTAGTAAAGTTGTAGTCAATCTTTCTAATACCCCTTTAGATGACTATCAAACAACTTTACTAGGCAGAGGTCTCAACTTTGCTCTCGCACCCTCCAAAATTCCTACAGAGGAGTTGATCACATCCGTTGAGGCTGCCCTCTACAATTTACCTCCAGATGAAGCTGAAGAAGTTAGACAAGAAAGTGTGAGGATATTAAGATCCTCTAAAGTACCCACACCCAATTTAACTCGGGGTGAAAGAAAGGCATTGAAGGAACTATGAAATAATGACACCATTTCTATTCTTCACGCTGACAAGGGAAATGCGACAGTGGTGATGGATACCGTTGAATATAAAAGTAAAATCTCGATTCTGTTATCTGATCCTGTCTACAGACTGTGCACTCGTGATCCAACCACTCGTGTATCCAATGCCACTGCTAAACTTGTTAAACTGTCATCTATTCCAAAAGAAGAGGGAAGATGTCTTATTCCGAGAGATGCTGTTCCTCCGAGATTGTATGGTCTTCCAAAAATCCATAAGCAAGACGTCCCTCTTCGACCAATTGTTAGCACAATAGGTTCTCCAACGTATGCTCTTGCGCAATATCTCAGCAAGTTGCTTCAGCCGCACTTGGGGCGCACACAGTCCTACATTAGGGATTCAACCCATTTCGTCGAAAAATTGTCAACCATCGCCGTTCAACCAAATGCTATTTTGGTGAGTTTTGATGTAGAGTCCTTGTTTACCAGAGTGCCGGTGGACTCGGTCATGTCACTCATCAAGGATTTGTTTCCTGAGGACATTGCCCGATTATTCCACCACTGCTTGTGTTCCAGCTACTTCTTGTGGGATGGTAAATATTACGAGCAGACTGATGGTGTGGCCATGGGAAGTCCACTCTCGCCTGTCGTGGCAAATGTTTTCATGGAATATTTTGAGGGGGAGGCTATATCTTCGGCGTCTTTCAAACCTGTGATTTGGTGGAGGTATGTGGATGATACGTTCGTGGTGTGGGAGGAGGGTTCTGAGAAACTGAACCACTTTCTGAACCACCTAAATCAGCTGCATCCTTCAATCCACTTCACAATGGAGCTAGAGTCAGGTGGATGCTTACCTTTTTTGGATGTTCTTGTGAGGAGGAAAGCGGATGGCTCCATGGGGCACAGCGTCTACCGTAAGCCAACTCACACTAACCGTTATTTACATGCGGACTCCCACCACCACCCAGCACAAAAACAAGGAATTATAACAACTCTAGCCAAAAGAGCGGAACGTATTTGTGAGGCATCAACTCTTCAGGAAGAGTTACATGCCTTACAAACCATGTTTAAGGCTAATGGCTATAATGAATCCACTATATATAGGTCCCTACCTCCCAGAAGGAGGGATAGACAACCTTCTCAGAGCTCCGACGTGAGAGGAACTGCTTACCTCCCTTATATTCACAACACCACTGACCGCGTTGCTAAGATTCTCCGCAAGCATAAGATAAAAACAGTTTTCGGCACTATGACGAAAATTGGTCAACGTTTAGCATTAAACAAAGATAAATTGTCCCCAATACTACAACCTGGGGTGTATGAAGTCCCATGTACTTGCGGAAAAGTCTACATTGGACAAACAAAACGATCCATTGCCACTCGCATCAAAGAGCATCAAAGGAACATCCGTCTAAACCAACCTGACAAATCAGCTATAGCTGAACATGCCCTGTCTTCAGGGCACGATGTATGTTTCAAGGATGCTCATGCGCTTTCCCTTGTTAAGCACAACTGGTCTAGAATTATAAGGGAGGCAGTTGAAATTCGTAAAAATCCCAATAATTTTAACAGAGACACTGGATATCAGCTAAGTGACACTTGGCTACCAGTTATTAAGGATCTAGGGAGATAGTTCCTCTCAGTCTCTCTGTCCTTCACATATTAAAAATTGTACATTTTCCCTCTAGGGCTCAGAGCCTGGATTTGATCTCCTTTGTTCGTCACTGGAGGAGTTTCCATCTGTTTATTCGCCGTTGACTGTATGACGTTAGGTATCGTTCAGCTACTATTCCCTTTTGTTTATGTTTCCTTATATCCATCTAACCCTCCCACCTCCCCCCTCCCTCCTCATTCTTCGAGGAGTTTCTATATTTTCACACCGCCCCCTTTACCTTCTTGTTACTTACTACTCTGTCCGCCGTTCCACCATGGTCCATACAGTTATTTCTGGCAGCTGCTCTCTGGTGACGAACAGAGGAATTTATCTATATTTTTTGTAATCTCATTGATATACTTTCTTTGGCCACATTGTTTACTTCCATTGAAGAAGGAGGCAAGGTTTCTCCGAAACGTATGGTTTAAATTAAAAATACACACGGCATTAGCCCAAAAGCATGAATTATTTATATAATAATCCGGGCCGTGAAAGCCTTAATATGCAAATTAGAAACCTCTATGGGGAGGAAGTTGTTCGACAATCATCTAAATTTAGTAAGTTGAGGCGAAGAAGGAGCTCTCTCCTTTCATCGTTGTCCTTCTTTCTTAGATGCAGGGATCATAACATCATTCCCAACTGTGTAAAATTGAAGCAAACTATACACACTCATAAAGCTATGAGAATTTATCAGCGCGCTAGCAAGGCACTCGTTATCGAGAGGATCCAGAACTCTCGTACTGAATTGGACGCAGTTTCCCGTGAGTTATTACACTTACATCTGCTTCTTAGTAGCATTCTCTCAGAGGAATTGTGGCTGTTCTTTGAACGTATCTCCGCTATTCAGGCCGAGAATAATTTTTGTCGGGCTGTAGATAGACAAAGAGCTAAGTTCCTTCGATTGTCCTCGAGACAAACAGCTCCTCGTACGGTTCTTGATACTAGTAAAGTTGTAGTCAATCTTTCTAATACCCCTTTAGATGACTATCAAACAACTTTACTAGGCAGAGGTCTCAACTTTGCTCTCGCACCCTCCAAAATTCCTACAGAGGAGTTGATCACATCCGTTGAGGCTGCCATCTACAATTTACCTCCAGATGAAGCTGAAGAAGTTAGACAAGAAAGTGTGAGGATATTAAGATCCTCTAAAGTACCCACACCCAATTTAACTCGGGGTGAAAGAAAGGCATTGAAGGAACTAAGAAATAATGACACCATTTCTATTCTTCACGCTGACAAGGGAAATGCGACAGTGGTGATGGATACAGTTGAATATAAAAGTAAAATCTCGATTCTGTTATCTGATCCTGTCTACAGACTGTGCACTCGTGATCCAACCACTCGTGTATCCAATGCCACTGCTAAACTTGTTAAACTGTCATCTATTCCAAAAGAAGAGGGAAGATGTCTTATTCCGAGAGATGCTGTTCCTCCGAGATTGTATGGTCTTCCAAAAATCCATAAGCAAGACGTCCCTCTTCGACCAATTGTTAGCACAATAGGTTCTCCAACGTATGCTCTTGCGAAATATCTCAGCAAGTTGCTTCAGCCGCACTTGGGGCGCGCACAGTCCTACATTAGGGATTCAACCCATTTCGTCGAAAAATTGTCAACCATCGCCGTTCAACCAAATGCTATTTTGGTGAGTTTTGATGTAGAGTCCTTGTTTACCAGAGTGCCGGTGGACTCGGTCGTGTCACTCATCAAGGATTTGTTTCCTGAGGACATTGCCCGATTATTCCACCACTGCTTGTGTTCCAGCTATTTCTTGTGGGATGGTAAATATTACGAGCAGACTGATGGTGTGGCCATGGGAAGTCCACTCTCGCCTGTCGTGGCAAATTTTTTCATGGAACATTTTGAGGGGGAGGCTATATCTTCGGCGTCTTTCAAACCTGTGATTTGGTGGAGGTATGTGGATGATACGTTCGTGGTGTGGGAGGAGGGTTCTGAGAAACTGAACCACTTTCTGAACCACCTAAATCAGCTGCATCCTTCAATCCACTTCACAATGGAGCTAGAGTCAGGTGGATGCTTACCTTTTTTGGATGTTCTTGTGAGGAGGAAAGCGGATGGCTCCATGGGGCACAGCGTCTACCGTAAGCCAACTCATACTAACCGTTATTTACATGCGGACTCCCACCACCACCCAGCACAAAAACAAGGAATTATAACAACTCTAGCCAAAAGAGCGGAACGTATTTGTGAGGCATCAACTCTTCAGGAAGAGTTACATGCTTTACAAACCATGTTTAAGGCTAATGGCTATAATGAATCCACTATATATAGGTCCCTACATCCCAGAAGGAGGGATAGACAACCTTCTCAGAGCTCCGACGTGAGAGGAACTGCTTACCTCCCTTATATTCACAACACCACTGACCGCGTTGCTAAGATTCTCCGCAAGCATAAGATAAAAACAGTTTTCGGCACTATGACGAAAATTGGTCAACGTTTAGCATTAAACAAAGATAAATTGTCCCCAATACTACAACCTGGGGTGTATGAAGTCCCATGTACTTGCGGAAAAGTCTACATTGGACAAACAAAACGATCCATTGCCACTCGCATCAAAGAGCATCAAAGGAACATCCGTCTAAACCAACCTGACAAATCAGCTATAGCTGAACATGCCCTGTCTTCAGGGCACGATGTATGTTTCAAGGATGCTCATGCGCTTGCCCTTGTTAAGCACAACTGGTCTAGAATTATAAGGGAGGCAGTTGAAATTCGTAAAAATCCCAATAATTTTAACAGAGACACTGGATATCAGCTAAGTGACACTTGGCTACCAGTTATTAAGGATCTAGGGAGATAGTTCCTCTCAGTCTCTCTGTCCTTCACATATTAAAAATTGTACATTTTCCCTCTAGGGCTCCGAGCCTGGATTTGATCTCCTTTGTTCGTCACTGGAGGAGTTTCCATCTGTTTATTCGCCGTTGACTGTATGACGTTAGGTATCGTTCAGCTACTATTCCCTTTTGTTTATGTTTCCTTATATCCATCTAACCCTCCCACCTCCCCCCTCCCTCCTCATTCTTCGAGGAGTTTCTATATTTTCACACCGCCCCCTTTACCTCCTTGGGCGTGGAGGCTCAGCGGTCTAGCTGTATGCCTCTCACCAAGGCGGTCCGGGTTCGATTCCCGGTCAATGCATGTGAGATTTTCGAAGTGAAATGCCATGTCCTGTGGTTCGGATTCCACGTAAAAAGGAGGTCCCGTGGCTCATGATCTCAAGATTAGCGGTCACGTTAAACTACAAGCTTCCTTTCCTTTCCTTTACCTTCTCGTTACTTACTACTCTGTCCGCCGTTCCACCATGGTCCATACAGTAATTTCTGGCAGCTGCTCTCTGGTGACGAACAGAGGAATTTATCTATATTTTTTGTAATCTCATTGATATACTTTCTTTGGCCACATTGTTTACTTCCATTGAAGAAGGAGGCAAGGTTTCTCCGAAACGTATGGTTTAAATTAAAAATACACACGGCATTAGCCCAAAAGCATGAATTATTTATATAATAATCCGGGCCGTGAAAGCCTTAATATGCAAATTAGAAACCTCTATGGGGAGGAAGTTGTTCGACAATCATCTAAATTTAGTAAGTTGAGGCGAAGAAGGAGCTCTCTCCTTTCATCGTTGTCCTTCTTTCTTAGATGCAGGGATCATAACATCATTCCCAACTGTGTAAAATTGAAGCAAACTATACACACTCATAAAGCTATGAGAATTTATCAGCGCGCTAGCAAGGCACTCGTTATCGAGAGGATCCAGAACTCTCGTACTGAATTGGACGCAGTTTCCCGTGAGTTATTACACTTACATCTGCTTCTTAGTAGCATTCTCTCAGAGGAATTGTGGCTGTTCTTTGAACGTATCTCCGCTATTCAGGCCGAGAATAATTTTTGTCGGGCTGTAGATAGACAAAGAGCTAAGTTCCTTCGATTGTCCTCGAGACAAACAGCTCCTCGTACGGTTCTTGATACTAGTAAAGTTGTAGTCAATCTTTCTAATACCCCTTTAGATGACTATCAAACAACTTTACTAGGCAGAGGTCTCAACTTTGCTCTCGCACCCTCCAAAATTCCTACAGAGGAGTTGATCACATCCGTTGAGGCTGCCATCTACAATTTACCTCCAGATGAAGCTGAAGAAGTTAGACAAGAAAGTGTGAGGATATTAAGATCCTCTAAAGTACCCACACCCAATTTAACTCGGGGTGAAAGAAAGGCATTGAAGGAACTAAGAAATAATGACACCATTTCTATTCTTCACGCTGACAAGGGAAATGCGACAGTGGTGATGGATACCGTTGAATATAAAAGTAAAATCTCGATTCTGTTATCTGATCCTGTCTACAGACTGTGCACTCGTGATCCAACCACTCGTGTATCCAATGCCACTGCTAAACTTGTTAAACTGTCATCTATTCCAAAAGAAGAGGGAAGATGTCTTATTCCGAGAGATGCTGTTCCTCCGAGATTGTATGGTCTTCCAAAAATCCATAAGCAAGACGTCCCTCTTCGACCAATTGTTAGCACAATAGGTTCTCCAACGTATGCTCTTGCGCAATATCTCAGCAAGTTGCTTCAGCCGCACTTGGGGCGCACACAGTCCTACATTAGGGATTCAACCCATTTCGTCGAAAAATTGTCAACCATCGCCGTTCAACCAAATGCTATTTTGGTGAGTTTTGATGTAGAGTCCTTGTTTACCAGAGTGCCGGTGGACTCGGTCATGTCACTCATCAAGGATTTGTTTGCTGAGGACATTGCCCGATTATTCCACCACTGCTTGTGTTCCAGCTATTTCTTGTGGGATGGTAAATATTACGAGCAGACTGATGGTGTGGCCATGGGAAGTCCACTCTCGCCTGTCGTGGCAAATTTTTTCATGGAACATTTTGAGGGGGAGGCTATATCTTCGGCGTATTTCAAACCTGTGATTTGGTGGAGGTATGTGGATGATACGTTCGTGGTGTGGGAGGAGGGTTCTGAGAAACTGAACCACTTTCTGAACCACCTAAATCAGCTGCATCCTTCAATCCACTTCACAATGGAGCTAGAGTCAGGTGGATGCTTACCTTTTTTGGATGTTCTTGTGAGGAGGAAAGCGGATGGCTCCATGGGGCACAGCGTCTACCGTAAGCCAACTCACACTAACCGTTATTTACATGCGGACTCCCACCACCACCCAGCACAAAAACAAGGAATTATAACAACTCTAGCCAAAAGAGCGGAACGTATTTGTGAGGCATCAACTCTTCAGGAAGAGTTACATGCCTTACAAACCATGTTTAAGGCTAATGGCTATAATGAATCCACTATATATAGGTCCCTACATCCCAGAAGGAGGGATAGACAACCTTCTCAGAGCTCCGACGTGAGAGGAACTGCTTACCTCCCTTATATTCACAACACCACTGACCGCGTTGCTAAGATTCTCCGCAAGCATAAGATAAAAACAGTTTTTGGCACTATGACGAAAATTGGTCAACATTTAGCATTAAACAAAGATAAATTGTCCCCAATACTACAACCTGGGGTGTATGAAGTCCCATGTACTTGCGGAAAAGTCTACATTGGACAAACAAAACGATCCATTGCCACTCGCATCAAAGAGCATCAAAGGAACATCCGTCTAAACCAACCTGACAAATCAGCTATAGCTGAACATGCCCTGTCTTCAGGGCACGATGTATGTTTCAAGGATGCTCATGCGCTTGCCCTTGTTAAGCACAACTGGTCTAGAATTATAAGGGAGGCAGTTGAAATTCGTAAAAATCCCAATAATTTTAACAGAGACACTGGATATCAGCTAAGTGACACTTGGCTACCAGTTATTAAGGATCTAGGGAGATAGTTCCTCTCAGTCTCTCTGTCCTTCACATATTAAAAATTGTACATTTTCCCTCTAGGGCTCAGAGCCTGGATTTGATCTCCTTTGTTCGTCACTGGAGGAGTTTCCATCTGTTTATTCGCCGTTGACTGTATGACGTTAGGTATCGTTCAGCTACTATTCCCTTTTGTTTATGTTTCCTTATATCCATCTAACCCTCCCACCTCCCCCCTCCTTCCTCATTCTTCGAGGAGTTTCTATATTTTCACACCGCCCCCTTTACCTTCTTGTTACTTACTACTCTGTCCGCCGTTCCACCATGGTCCATACAGTTATTTCTGGCAGCTGCTCTCTGGTGACGAACAGAGGAATTTATCTATATTTTTTGTAATCTCATTGATATACTTTCTTTGGCCACATTGTTTACTTCCATTGAAGAAGGAGGCAAGGTTTCTCCGAAACGTATGGTTTAAATTAAAAATACACACTGCATTAGCCCAAAAGCATGAATTATTTATATAATAATCCGGGCCGTGAAAGCCTTAATATGCAAAAAATGGAGATGTTGAGTGGTTTTCTTTGGCCTTGGATGAGTCAACGGATGTGTCAGATACTGCTCAGGTGTTGATTTATATTCGAGGAGTAGATAAAAGCTATGAAGTGCATGAAGAACTTCTTGATATGTATAGTATTCATGGCACAACTACTGGTACAGATATTTTTAAAGGAGTTGAAATGGCCATTAATCAAAAGAACCTTCGATGGAAAAACTTGAAATGTATTACAACTGATGGAGGCAAAAACATGAGTGGGAAAGATAAAGGAGTGGTGGCTCTTGTGTCAAAGGCTGTAGAAAATGACGGTGGTTCAAAACCATTAGTCTTACATTGTATCATTCATCAACAGTCTTTGTGCGGAAAATGTTTGGATATGTCTGAAGTTCTGAAACCAGTCATATCAACTGTTAATTTTATGAGATCTTTTGGGCTTAATCACCGACAATTCCGACAATTTATTGAAGCGATTGGAGAAAATGATTTACCTTATCATACTGCCGTACGTTGGCTTAGTTGTGGGAAAGTCCTTCAGCGTTTTTTTGAACTTCGAGCAGTGATCGAAATTTTTTTGAATGAAAAGCATCGCCCTCTTACTGAATTACAAAACAACGCATGGCTGTGGAAGTTAGCATTCTATGTTGATTTGACAAAACATGTGAACGAACTGAATTTGAGATTGCAAGGAGAAAACCAGCATCTTCCTGATTTATACACTAATATCAAATCATTCCGGAAGAAATTGATACTGTTTCAATCACAACTACGAAGTAAATGTTTTTCACATTTTAAAGCATGTGAAATATTCAGCCACACCACTGAGACTGAGTTTCCTATCGATTTTGCAATCGAAACTTTGAGTGCTTTGAAAATAAATTTTGATACTCGTTTCTCGGACTTCGATGCCTTTGCGAATCAAATTAAGATTTTTCTGGATCCTTTTGATACTGACATTGAAACCCTAGCCCCGGAACTTCAAATGGAAATGATTGAACTACAGTGCAGTGATATAATTAAGAACAAATATCAAAACTCATCTTTGTTGGAATTTTATAAGAGTCTTCCACTGACACAATTTGATAATTTGCATAAATTTGCTCGTGGGCTGTTTTCTGTTTTTGGTACTACTTATTTGTGTGAGAAGACCTTCTCCAAAATGAAGTACACAAAAAATGTTTACAGATCTAAATTAACTGATGAGCATCTTAAATCTCTTTTAATAATTGGTACAAGTAAAATTAGTCCACAACTACAAACTATTGTCAGTGGAAAATCTCAATTACATAAATCTCATTAGTATTTCATATGTCTGCATGTTATACATGTCTTTACTCATTACAATTCTGTGTTTCTTTATCCAACTTATCACAAAAACAATAACAATAAGCCTACAACAATGTTATGAGTAGTTAGCCCATGACCATATCAATGTAGAAGTCATATTAATAATTATTCAACATAAAATTAGAATACTTCAGTAAACTAAATTTAATTTGCTATAAAAAATATGTTCTCTAAAAGGAGTTTTCAAGAATGCTAGCTCTCCGCGGGCCGGACAAAATCTGTCCGCAGGCCGGATGTGGCCCTCGGGCAGTAGTTTGGAGACCCCTGGTTTAGGTGATAGTGAAAATGTAAATGAAATGAAACTAAACCTAAAAACAAGTAGTTCCGTGAAAAACTATTCAGCCTATTTTCATATATCCTACTCATATTAATTGCCTCTATCAACATACAAAATTTCAGTTTGATTGATATGTTAGATTCGTAGATACTGAGAACCGACTAAATATTGCAGATGGTAGCCAGGTTGGATTTTATTTATGTACTATTACATGAAGATTATTGTGTACGTGTGGTTTTCAGACTTCAATCGCATGATTAAGACACAAGAAGTAAAAACGAGATTTTAAAATTTCGCACAGCTGCCATCTTGTCGTTATGAAAACAATTCAAATAAATTAGATACCAGTGGACTAACATTTGTATAAGCATTATCGTACAAAGTTTCACTGCACTCAGATGGTTAAATCGCGAGAAACGTCCATTTAAATATTTATACTTTGCGTCGCCGCCATGTTGGATTTGTGCTCACCAGGTTACTGAAAGTCATATAGGTGAACTTATGTTCATAGCCTCTATGAACATTTAAAAAAAAAAACAGTTTGATTGCTGGAAAAGATTCTTAGATATTGAGAACCGTCAAAATATTTCGGATGCTCGCCATTTTGGATTGTTATATGACTGTATAGGCCATAGAGTTATGTACCATTAAAGGAAAATTATTGCGTAGCTTCATTATTCAAACTTTCACTTCGATCGCATGATTACGACACAAGAATAAAAACTTAATTTTAAAATTTTTCAAAGCCGCCACCTTCAGTTTATGTAAACAATTGAACTAAATTAGATGCCAGTGAATGACAATATGTATAATCATTTACCGTACCACATTTCAATGCGCTAATATGATTAAATCACGAGAAAAATGAATTAGAATGTTTCAACTTCGCTTGGCCGCCATGTTCGTTTCGTAGTTTACAGGTTTTTGAAAGTTACATATATAAACTTGTAGCAGTGCTCTTTACCAGCGTACAAAATTTCAGGTTGATATCATAAATAGTTTCGGAGATTTTGAATGCCTGTGAAATATTTCGCACAGCCGCCATTTTGAGGTTATGTAAACAATTGAACGAAGTTAGATGTCGGTGCATTACAATGTATATAAACATATACTGTGCCAGGTTTCATTGCGTTTGGTTGGTTAAATCGCGAGAAACGTCCATTTAAATTCGCAACTTCGCTTGGCTACCATGTTGGTTTTGTAGTTACCAGGTTTTCAAATGTCACATAAGTGAATTTCTAGTAGTTCCCTTTATCACCATACAAAATTCCAGGGTGATATCGGAAATAGTTTCGGAGATATTGAATGCTGGTGAAATATTTCGCACAGCCGCCATGTTGGATTGGTGAGACGTAACAAAATTTGAAGGGCACGGTCGGGGTCGCCCGGAATAGTGCTATGAACTTACCGAGTTTCATTGAAATCTCTCCAGCCGTTTAGATTTTATTAGGGGGGGGGGACATACACACGAATCACACACACATACGCACACACACACACGGACAAAAGGTGATCTCATAAGCCTATTTTTTCAAAATTGAAAATAGGCTAATAACTACATACTTACATTCTAGAAGGGGAATTGGAAAACAAAAATAAGAATAAGGGAAACAAAAAACAGGAGGAAAGGAAATGCCCTCAACCCTCGAATAATGAGAATTAAGGGGCTTGGGAGAGGCAGGGAAGGCAGATAGGAAAGGTAAAGAGCAGAGGGACCGCCCCAAAGGCAAAGGAAGAAGGAGAAAAACCGGACCCAGCTCAGGAAACCCTGGGGATTGCCAACTCCGGAACTCACAGGACGTGAGCCCTTGAGGGTGTAGCACAATCCAGGGTGCACCATACGTGATGGAGCTACACACACCCTGCCTCCTTGAGGGCCTTATACAACAATTGACAAATTTATTTAATTTGAATTATTTTTCCTTGTCCTGTGAAATCTACCTCCACCTTCCAGCGTGCTCAGAGGGATTTTTTAAAATTTAAAGTGTCCTACCGTATGAAGCTGTCAACAAGGGGGTAATGAAGCAAGTAATTGGAAATTGTGTATATGTTAACAGGGGAAGTCGATTCTTAGTAAGAGTTGACTCTCCCTAGGCAGACTCAACTCTTCCTAAAAGTATCAGTAACAGTTGATTGAAAACAAACAGATCAACTATTCCTAGGAAGCGTTAACTATACCTGCCGTGGTTTAGTAAAAGTTGATTCGCAGATGCTGCTCTGAAAATGTAGTAACCGCGCATGCCAAACTTATGAAAAGCAGTGGATTGCATAGTGGGATAAAAATATCCCCGTATTAGGCAATGTTCGGTTGCCCCCCGAGACACGGCTTATCAAGTTCAAAACTACCAACTGAGGCACTGGCAAATTTAGAAACAGAGGATCAAATTCAGCAACACTAAGAAAATGAAATCGAAAGCAACGGAAATGCAAATACTGATGAAAATGAAACAAACCAAAATTTATCAAGTGGTGAAAAGCACGTAGATGACATGTCTACTGAGGACATCAAGACATAGAGAAATGAAGCTTTGAACATCAAGCTTAACGAATGAAAAAAAACCCACCTCAGATCATATTCACCCGCCATTTTTTAGCCTACTTTCGATTTTTGCAAAAAATGAAAGTAGACTTATGAGATCAACACAGGGCGAAAAGTGTGTCTGTCTGTGTGTGTGTATGTGAGTGTGTGAGTCTGTGTGTGTGTGTGGCTGTGTGTCTGTGTGTGTGTGTGTGAGTGTGTGTACTCTGAATGTCTGTCCCCCCCTATCAATTCGAACACGGTGAATGCGAATTGAACGAAATTTGGTACAAAGGTAGCACTAGCAAAGGACACCCCAGTGTCATGTTTTATATCGCCGCCATCTTGACGGAAACGTAATGGCGGCCACACAAATGTTCAAAGCTTAAATAAAATTACGAATAACCTAATCATCCGATCTCTACCAAATTTTGCAACAACATACCTTTATGGGGGGAGCATCCTTTGATCAAACCAATAGGTCATCAGCGTAATAGTTTGCGGATGGCGGCCATCTTTGTGTGAAAATCGATTCCCCCTATTAATTCGAACACGGTGCAACCGAATGGAACGAAATTTGGTACAAAGGTAGTACTAACAAAAGGCACCTCAGTGTCATGTTTTATATCGCCGCCATCTTGACGGAAACGTAATGGCGGCCACACAAATGTTCAAAGCTTAAATAAAATTACGATTAACCTAATCATCCGATCTCTACCAAATTTTGCAACAACATACCTTTATGGGTGGAGCATCCTTTGATCAAACCAATAGGTCATCAGCGTAATAGTTTGCGGATGGCGGCCATCTTTGTGTGAAAATCGATTCCCCCCTATTAATTCGAACACGGTGCAACCGAATGGAACGAAATTTGGTACAGAGGTAGTACTAACAAAAGGCACCACAGTGTCATGTTTTATATCGCCGCCATCTTGACGGATACGTAATGGCGGCCAAACAAATGTTCAAAGCTTAAATCAAATTACGATTAACCTAATCATCCGATCTCTACCAAATTTTGCAACTACATACCTTTATGGAGGGAGCATCCTTTGACCAACCTAATAGGTCATTCACCTGATAGTTTGCGGATGGCGGCCATCTTTATGTCAAAATTGATTCCCCCTATTAATTCGAACACGGTGGAACCGAATGGAACGAAATTTGGTACAGAGGTAGCACTAGCAAAGGGCACCTCAGTGTCATGTTTTATATCGCCGCCATCTTGACTGAAACGTAATGGCGGCCACACGAATAGCTTAAATCAAATTACGATTAACCTAATCATCCGATCTCTACCAAATTTTGCAACTACATACCTTTATGGAGGGAGCATCCTTTGACCAATCTAATAGGTCATTCACCTAATAGTTTGCGGATGGAGGCCATCTTTATGTCAAAATTGATTCCCCTATTAATTCGAACACGGTGAAACCGAATGGAACGAAATTTGGTACAGAGGTAGTACTAGCAAAGGGCACCTCAGTGTCATGTTTTATATCGCCGCCATATTGACTGAAACGTAATGGCGGCCACACGAATGTTCAAAGCTTAAATCAAATTACGATTAACCTAATCATCCGATCTCTACCAAATTTTGCAACTACATACCTTTATGGAGGGAGCATCTTTTGACCAATCTAATAGGTCATTCGCCTAATAGTTTGCGGATGGCGGCCATCTTTGTGTCAGAATCGATTCCCCCTATTAATTCAAACACGCTGAAACCAAATGGAACGAAATTTGGTATAGAGGTAGCACTAGCAAAGGGCACCTCAGTGTCATGTTTTATATCACCGCTATCTTGATGGAAACGTAATCGCGGCCACCCAAATGTTAAAAGCTAAAATGTAATTACGACCAACCTAATAATCTAGTCTCTACCTAATTTTGCAACACCATATCTTTATGTGGGAAACATATTCTGACCAAACTGCAAGAACATCAGCCCAATAGTTTGCAGATGGTGGCCAAGTATGTGTGCAAATCGATTCCCCCTATCAATTCATACACGGTGAAACCGAATTGAACGAAATTTGGTACAGAGGTAGCACTAGCAAAGAGCACCTCATATTCATGTTTAATATCCCTATAGCACGTTGTATTTCAACAAGCTCCTACAACCAATATTCAATCATACTCCTTGAAAAGGACAAAGAGTTATAGCAATACCCATGCATTTAGGAGAAAGTAGGCTATATGTTCTTTACTGAACATCTTGTTTCGAATTGGAACGAGAAATGGAATTCTAAAGCAGCTTTTCTCAAAGTAAATTTTCAAAGCTAAAATAAAATATATCTCTCTCTCACTCTCGCGGCCCGTAATATTAAATTTATCAGATTTCCATGAATATGTTTTTCTATGTCCCAATTCAGTAAATGTCATATGGACATTATCCATGGAAATGAAGTTCCTATGGATAAAACAATAACTGTGAGGACTGTTGCTGCTTCACAATCACTTGGAAGTGGACAAGGTTTTTTCAAATGCTCATGCAACATTAAATGCGAATCCATGAAATGCATGTGTAAGAAGAAAAGTGTGCTTTGCAACTCAAAGTGACACACATCTTTACATTGCTGTAATAAATGATAAACATTTCTATCTTTTTGTGTATTATAAATGTTTTGCCTTTTTATTTGCTTTTTATTAGCTAGTACCGTTTCCTTGTAAATAGTCAACTGTTGCTACCTCAAGACAGTGAGAGTATACTTTCTTTAGGAATAGTCAACTCTGACTACAGAAAATGTTGATCAAAATTGAACACTTACCACTTTTAGGAAACTTTTACTGAAAAGACCAGTAAGAGTCGAGAGGGAGAGTCAACTCTTACTGGAGAATCGACTTTCCCTGTGAGATACAGGGTGTTTCGAAAAAAGTGTCTGATATTGCAACAGGTGCTGGGATTGGTCAAAACGAGAAGAAATGTTTCTGTAAACATATGTAAAAAAAAGTTATATTTAGTCTGTACAATGAGACCTCGCACCCCCTGAAAATATTGCTAAGGCCGCCTCTGTGTATACAGTAGGCTAGATTGGAAAGGAAGAGTGGTGAGTGAGCGGAAAGAGACAGCATTATGTCCCTGAGCCAATGTGTTACCACAGGGGCTGTCTTTCTTATCTAGACAAAATGTTCAGATTACACCACGATCTTACAAGGGCGGCGCCCGGGGCGTGATATTGTCAGCAAGGACCACCCCTTCTCTTTGACCCGTTTTAACAATACATGCAATGAGTAATCTACAGAATAACCCAAAACATATCATCAGTTGTAACTCTTCAATCGGTCGACACATATTTGCCCAATATGTATCTCTACATACTATAAAACAGGGGTGCACAACCTTTTTCTTTTTTATAAGTGGGGGCCAAGTTTATTTGTACAAAATAAGTGGCGGGCCACAAGTTACCTTTCCACATAGGCTCTTGCCAAACCCTACCGCTAAAGCTAATGTTACTGTTATCTGAATAACCTATTTTACCAGCAGACAAAAAAATGTGTTTCAATACTATTTTTGTGTCCTCTAAATGGTTTAAATCCAATTTTGAAGTTTTTTTTGGCAAATTGCGTTATTAAGATAACAAATTACAATAATCTTTAATACATTACCCACTAAGTGTTTTTACGTTTTCATTTCTTCCAACAATCTCCATTCAGTGGAAATTTAAATTACTAGCTTCAGAGCGAGTTAACGAGTTTACCTTCGGCCAGTATCAAACTGTCGAGTCGTGTCGAGTGAAAACTTAAGAGAAGAGTATATGTGTTTGGAGTTAAGCTTTTCACGTCGCCCCCGTGTGGGTGCGGGTTAGAATACACCCACGGTATGCCCTGCCTGTCGTAGGAGGCGACTAATAGGGCCGACATGGCCGAATAACTTGCCAGTTTTGATTTGTTCAGACCCCCTGTGGATGGGGAGGGCAGAATTCATCCACGGTATCCCCTGCCTGTCGTAAAAGGCGACTTAGAGGGGGCCTTATAAAGGTCAATTTTGGTTTTCTGGTCCCAGCTCTGGTTTGACCAATAGAAATAAACATGCGTGCTGTTAGGGGAAGGGCCACCAGCTTGGCCATCTGGCCAGAAAGCCTAGACGGTATGCCCCATCCCGTCAGGTGGGTGCGCCATGTACCCTACAGTAGTAACCGCCTTACAACGAAGGTCCCTGCATGGCCGAATACTGGAGCTGAATAAATCCTGTGCATGCCGAGGGGGAAGTGCCTGTTTGAGGCACTGGGACCCCGGGCAATATCTGCTATGCCAGGTAGGTATTGCCTTGGCTGGGTGGCGCCCACAGTGATAGCCCCCGTTCGGAGTGGGCAGTATTCGGGGAGGATTTCGTCCGGGATGCCATCAAAGCGATCACGGACACCTGTACAGGGTGGCACCCTTAAAAAGCCGTCTCTTGAGTGTCGAGCTAATCCCAAGGTGTATACGCCTTGGGATGAAGCCTTTAATAGAAGATTCCCCGCTGATAGGTCTCCTCGCTACCTGGTAGCTACGAGGACTGACGGGGGTGATTTTAAACTAGTAAAATCAATAATTTTTTCTGAGGAAATCGAGGGGAAATTTGGGGACCTAAGCGGGATTTCCAAGCTCCGGAACGGTCAGCTGCTGCTGCACACCGTTGATCGGAAGCAAACCGAAGCGTTGCTGGAATGCACGCAATTCGGCGAAATTCCCGTTAAGGTCTCAAAACACGAAACGCTGAATGAGGTCCGAGGAGTTATTTTCCATCGTGACCTCATTTTAAATAGCGATGCGGAATTGTTGCGGGATCTGGGGAAGAGAGGCGTCACCAAGATTAGGCGCATCACCCGAGAGATTGGGGAGAACAGTGTCGATACCGGCGCTTTTATTCTCCATTTTGAGGGTGATGTAGTACCTAAGCAGGTGAAGGTCACATCGTACCACTGCGATGTTCGACCGTACATCCCTCCACCTATGCGCTGCTATCAATGCCAGAGATTCGGGCATGTTTCCGCCAGGTGCACTGCCAAGGCCGTGTGTAGAGAGTGTGGCAAGGGGACACATGAGGGTGAGAGGTGTACGCCTCCCCCGATTTGTCCTAACTGCCAAGGAAGCCACTCTCCACGATCGAAGCAGTGCCCTGAGTTCTGTAAGGAAGCAAAAATTCAAGAAATAAGAACTCTTGATAGGCTTTCATATCACGACGCTCGCAAGAGGTACCGTGATATGAATGCCCCCGAATTTCGGGTATCGTTTGCAGCTGCAACGACGCCCTCATTCACCCCTGCCGCATCTTTACCGAGTGTAGTACCCTCGACGCCCGTATTATCAGCTGTATTAAAATCACCCCTCGCTGTACCAGCGAAAAATGTCAGCCCGAAGGAGGTACAACAACCTTCTTCGGCCCAGCAAAAGAAGGCGCCGGTTATACCATCTAAACCGGCGCAATCGGAGAAGAAGTCCTCTTCTTCTCCGAAACGGTCGGCGAACAAGTCTTCCCCAGCTAAAGGGGGAAAGAAGACTTTGCCGACCGGGGCTGGTCCTTCTTCCAGCCCACCTAATACGAAAAATATAGGGGAGAAGAGGGAGACGGTTCGCCGCCGTCTCTCTCGCCCTCCTGCTGACGGGGTGGCTACTGTCTCTGCTGGCCTTTCCGCTCCCATTACCACCAAGGGAGCGAAGCCTGCTGAAGCCAAGCCCGTACGTATGGAGGAACTCCCCTATAGTAAAGAAAATAGATCGGCGGAGGAGAGGGGAACGGTTCAGCGCCGTTTCTCTTCCTCTCCTAAAGGCAGGGCTGCTCACGTATCTGCTGACCATCCCGCTCCCACCACTACCAGTGGAGCGGTGCCAGCAGGAGCGACCTTGTTTTATAAGGACCCGGCGTCTGTGGGGAAGGGACCATCTACTTCCCCAAACACGCGTCGGCGCCGATCCAAGAAGAAATCTCTTCGGGGCGTGTCGGGGACAGACACCCAGTCTTCGGACCGGGAGAAAGTCCCTCGACACCGCTCTCGCTCTTCCCCAAGAGCGAGACTCGTGAGGTCCGACGACGACCGCGCGCAACCCAAGAGAGCGCCCGCTCCATTTTCTTCGTCTTCGGACGGAGATGTGGAGATTGAGGTGTGCTCTCCTGCCCCATCATCTCCAACTAGAGCTGGGGAAGGGTGGCAAACGGTCAAGCATAAGTAGAAGACCCATTTCTACTTAAGTCCACACCATGGCACTATTACAATGGAACTGTAATAGCTATTCTGTTCATCTCGCTGAGTTACGACAATTAATATCTTCGTTTTCGGCAACCATTGTCTGTCTTCAGGAATCCAGGTTTCGTCCTGGACATGAGACAACAATGCGTCACTTCAAACTCTTCTCTAAAGACCGGGTGGACGGAGCTGTGGCCGCTGGTGGCGTCTGCACTCTCGTCCACTCTAGCCTCTTTAGTGAAGAGGTGCCGTTGCGTACTCAGCTAGAGGCAGTTGCAGTTCGTACTTCGTTGCCAGTAATGGCAACAGTATGTAACGTGTACTTCCCGCCTGATTCTCAGCCGGATTACGACCAGCTGGTGGATCTAGTCTCTCAGCTCCCCCCTCCTTTTCTCCTTCTGGGAGATGTTAATGCCCACAACACCATCTGGGGCTCCGCTACCACTAGCGGTAAAGGGAGAGATTTTGAGAGGCTGATCAGGCGGCTGGACCTGTGTCTGTTGAACACAGGGGAACCTACGCACTTCTCTATTGCGCACGGTACTTATTCAAGTATCGATATTACCCTGTGCAGTCGTGCGCTGGTTCCCCTGCTACAGTGGGGTGTACACGATGACCTTTGTAATAGTGACCATTTTCCAATTATCGTTACTCTTCCGAACCAGAGAGCCATCGAGTTACCAAGTCGATGGCTTCTCCGTCGGGCTGATTGGCCAACTTTCACGGCACGTGCGGTGTTTGCCGAAGATACCTTTGAGAGTGTCGACGATCATACCATTCACATAACGAATGGTATTTTGACTGCTGCTGAGGAAACAATACCTTCCTCATCCGGCAACTCACGCCGGAAGCTCGTCCCTTGGTGGACAGCCGAGATTGCAGCAGCCATTAAAGATCGTCGACGTGCTTTCAAATGCTATCGGAGGCAAAACACTATGGCCAACCTTATCACCTTCAGAAGGATGCGTGCTAGAGCCCGATATCTGATTCGGGAGAGTAAGAAAACGACGTGGGAAAAGTATGTGTCGTCCATGACGGCGCATACTCCTTCATCTCAAGTGTGGACTAAGCTTCGTCGGATCTCCGGACTCCCGACATCACTATCGATACCCGGAGTGTCCATCAATGGGGACATCATCACGGACCATCTCGCCATTGCCAACAGCATTGGCTCGCACTTCTCCGATGTATCCTGCTCCGGGAGTTACGATCCTACATTTCTGACTCTGAAGCGGGAGGCAGAGACTCACCCCTTGTCCTTTGCCACTGCTGCTTCGGAGTCCTATAATGTACCATTCTCTGAATGGGAACTGCGCAGTGCGCTTGCACTGTGCAGGGATACGGCTCCTGGACCGGATAACATACATAATCAAATGTTAAAACATCTGTGCGAATCCAGTATGAAAGAACTGTTGATCCTCTTCAATCGTATATGGATTGAAGGGGAGTTTCCATCTCAATGGCGAGAGGGGATCGTGATACCGATTCCTAAGGCTGGAAAGGATCCCAAGTTTGTAAGCAGCTATAGGCCCATTTGTTTGACAAATGGCCTATGTAAGCTGCTCGAAAAGATGGTGAACCGTCGACTGGTGTGGTTCTTGGAGGATAAAGGTCTCCTGTCTGAGTACCAATGTGGATTTCGCTCTCATAGGTCCACCACTGACCATCTGGTGCGACTTGAGAGCGCCATACAGGAGGCTTTTTTCCGGAAGCAGCACCTAGTCACGGTTTTCTTTGACCTCGAGAAAGCCTACGACACCACATGGCGCTACGGGATCCTTTCCACCCTTCACAAGTGGGGACTCCGTGGTAACTTACCGACTTTCATTGCGAATTTCATGTCCGTCCGACTCTTCCGTGTAAGGGTCGGTAGGACATTATCGCAGTACTATACCCAAGAAAATGGAGTTCCTCAGGGTTCAGTGTTGAGTGTCACCTTGTTCGCGATTGCCATTAATGGCATTGTTGCCGCCGCCGGGTCCGCGGTAGTTCCATCGCTGTATGTAGACGATTTAGCTCTGCATTACAGCTCTGGAAGTATGGCAGTCGTTGAACGGCAATTGCAGCTAGCCATCAACCGGGTCGACAGGTGGGCTCACGACCGGGGTTTTCGTTTTTCAGCAGCGAAAACCTCCGTCGTCCATTTTTGTCGGCTACGGAGGCTACATTTACACCCTGAACTACATCTCAGGGATGCTGCGTTGCCGGTGGTTGACACTTATCGCTTCCTGGGGCTCCATTTTGACAGCAAGTTAACGTGGCAGCACCATATACGGCAATTGAAAATGACATGTCTCAGGAAACTGAACATGCTCAGGTTTCTTAGTGGCACTACGTGGGGGGCTGACCGTGCGGTGCTGCTACGGTTCTACCAAGCCCTCGTCCTGTCCCGGCTAGACTATGGTTCTGCGGCATACGGTTCAGCAAGGCCGGCAACCTTGAAAATGCTGGACAGTATCCACCATAGTGGCGTTAGACTGGCTACCGGTGCCTTCCGGACCAGCCCGATACCCAGCCTACTCGTCGAATCGGGTGTTCCACCTTTAAATTATAGACGCCAACATATGCTGTTAGCATATGCTGCCAATGTGCGTCAAATGCCGCAACACCCGACCTATCAAGCTCTCTTCGGTACCCAAAACCACCAGGGGTACGCCAACCGGCCTCGTGCCACTCGGCCGGTTGGTATTAGACTTGATAGCTCGTGTACCGAAATAGGAGTGGCTGTAGGTCCCTGTATGATCCGGACATCTAGCGAGGTGCCTCCGTGGCAAGTCCCGCGTCCGGAAATTCGGTTAGATCTGCACCGAGGTCCTAAGGTGAACACGGATGCCTCCGTTTACCGGAGGCAGTTCCACAGCATAGTTCACCAATTTCCGGACGCTGGCATTCTATACACGGATGGTTCGAAGGTGGACGAGAAGGTGGGTTGTGCTTACGTTATTGATGGTGCAAATACCAAGATCTCTTTGCCTGAGGCCTGTAGTGTGTTTACTGCGGAGCTCGTTGCCATCTATGAAGCTCTGCAGTTTGCACTACAGGATGCACGAATCCACTTTCTCATGTGTACCGACTCTTTGAGTTCGTTGCAGTCAATTGCTACATGTTTCCCGCAACACCCCCTAGTGCAGCGAATCCACGACCTACTAGCCGGGCTGTGCCACGCTGACACTCGAATCACCTTTCTGTGGCTTCCAAGCCACATGGGAATTGCGGGAAATGAGTTAGCGGATCAAGCTGCAAAAGAGGCGGTATCACTACCACCTCGACCAATGGAGGTACCCGCTAGAGATATTCGCTCTCAGTTACGCCTACAAGTTCTGGCTTTTTGGGAGAGTCAGTGGCTAGCTGACCCACTGCCCAGTAAACTGAGAGCGATCAAGGGAACTACTCGCGTTTGGCGGAGCTCCTTCCGGGCCCGGAGAGAGTCCGTCATTTTGTGTAGGCTAAGGATAGGTCATACAAGATCCACCCACTCGTACCTAATGAGAAGGGAAGACCCCCCACTTTGTACCTGTGGAGCCGTTTTCACCGTGGCCCACATTTTCACCGAGTGTGTGGATCTTGCTGACTTACGAAGAAACCTTGGTTTGCAGACGACACTCAAACTTATATTAGCCGATGACGCGGTGGCTGCTGATCGCGTTATCCGCTTTATAAGTGAGAGTGGGTTAGGGCCAGCAATCTAAATTTTCCAGTGAACTTTGACTCAACGACTTGTTCGTTTTTGAATGATAATGTATTGTTTTTTCCGTAATTTTTGTTTATGTTTATATTTTTATTTATTTAATTGTTTGTTTTTGTTTTATTAATTTTTGGTCTTTTTAAATTTAGATGTCCACCTCAAAATTTTAAATTCAATTCAAAATTTGTATTCTTTAATCTGTGTTAAGAGGGGCAGATGACCTCGTAGTTCCGCCCCTTAAAACAACAATAACTAACTAACTTTCACGTCAGCTTTTCTGAATTGCGTCTGGGACCTGTCGTCCGTGCGCCTTTTAAGCTTAAGCTAGGTAAACTCTTAAAGATACCTGGCGAAGCTAGTTTATATATAAATAACCACACCAGAAAAATGATACAGTCAGTCTGAGAGACTAGACTTTATATCATTTCAAATGACGCATGCTACAAATGCTACACATGTTAGAAAGGCTCAGGAGGGCTTCTCGCTTCGCTCGAAGCCCCAGGACTCTTTCAACAAACTCCATCACCCATTAACTTAGGCTTCCCGCGCGGGGAACGGAGAGCGGGAGATGCACTCTCTGCATGACGTCACGCACTCGCCGTCTCCGTATCGCATAACGCCAGACCCCAGGAGTAAACTCAGACTCAACAGACTCCATTACCCTTTAACTTAGGCTTCCCGCGCGGGGAACGGAGAGCGTGAGGTACACTCTGCTGCATGACGTCACGCACTCGCCGTCTCCGTATCGCATAACGCCAGACCCCAGGAGTAAACTCAGACTCAACAGACTCCATTACCCTTTAACTTAGGCTTCCCGCGCGGGGAACGGAGAGCGTGAGGTACACTCTGCTGCATGACGTCACGCACTCGCCGTCTCCGTATCGCATAACGCCAGACCCCAGGAGTAAACTCAGACTCAACAGACTCCATTACCCTTTAACTTAGGCTTCCCGCGCGGGGAACGGAGAGCGTGAGGTACACTCTGCTGCATGACGTCACGCACTCGCCGCCTCCGTATCGCATAACGCCAGACTCCAGGAGTAAACTCAGACTCGGTGCATATGCACTGAACAACATGATGACGTCATACACGCCGTAACCGTAACGCATAACGGTAGACCAAAGCATAACGATGAAGTCGACAAGATCATTTGAAATGATAAAATAATTACATGTATGTGTAACTGAGTTTTGATATTGAAATAGTTATTAATTGTAAATTTGTTTTTAAGTTTCTGCAAACTCTAATGTAGTGTAATTTACTTGTAAAGGTTTGATGTCTCTTTAAGGAAATTTGATGCTTTTCAGTCGGTCAACACGATTGTAATGGGTGGTTCCCTGATACTGATTTTCTTTCTACATGAGATTAATAAATACTGTTACGTGCCACCCCCCTAGTGGCACTTTTGTTAACTGGATTACGGTGGGTAGAAAGCACAACACCAATTACTGCTTTAAAGAAATAATTAACTTTATTGTGGCCAGAAAGATACACTACTCATCAGCAAATACAAGCAATTGGAACCTTACTCCAGTTTCCTCAAGTCTCTTCCTTGAGCGCTCTTGGCCCTTTCACTTGTCAACAAACCACAGAAGTTAAACCGTCTTAATGAGTACGGTGGTCTTGACAGAAACTACCGGCTCCTCTCCCTTATGTACACCAACTCCAGTTACTTACGATCACTTGCTGCACGCTGTTCACAAGCTGGGAAACAATGTCACTGGGTTTCGTAACTCGCACGGCACTTCGTCACTACACTTCTGTCGCTCAGGAAAACACGCACTAGCTCAGAAACACACACACACAGAAAACCCAGTCCCCTCACTTTGAGGCCGTTTATATAGCAGCCTGGTGACTCAATGAATTCTAGACAATGAATTCTAGAATCGTCCAGGACACACGGCTTCTAGAGATTTCCTTCACTGGCTGGGTCACGAATATTCTGGACCATCCCTTTGTCCTAGTAGCCCTGTTGCATAAGGCGCACGCAATACACGAGGCAGGGCACAGCCCAGCCCTGGGGCAGTTGTGACTCATGCGGCGAGCGATGACACAAACTCACAGCCGTAACAATACACATGGATGACCAGTTTCGATCGTCAAGCGATCATCATCAGATCCATTACACTTATTCTATTAAATCTATAGTTGCTTTGGTGGCGTAGTTGGTAGTATGCTGAACTGCTGTTCCCAACATCATGGGTTCAAACCCGGCCGAAGTCATCTGACTTTTAAGAGCGTTAAAATCCTTCAGTATGCCTTCCTTCGAAGGAGAAGTAAAGCCAGCGGTCCCATGTCATAGATTTATGGTATGTAAAAGATCCTTCCACCAACTAAACTTGTGTGAAGCTAAATTTCTTGGTTCGATTTCGTTGTAACGCTCTATCAAAGTTCTATCAGTGACATCTGGTAGCGGAAGTTGGAACTACTTGAGAATGAACGGAACTTGTAGCTCACCCTAGGGATATCCGCTTGAAGCAGCTACAGCCTCTATCTTAGGATACTCCCGGCACTAAAAGCCATACGATAAATAAAATAAAAATAAATAAATGTGATTGTTGTTAAATGGTCAGGTCAGAGTGGATTGTATACTTAGCTGCTTGAGTTGTACGCAGGTCAACTGCACGCATCCAGACCACCCATTACAATTGGGTACAATCGTGTTTGCAGACTGAAATACATCAAAATCCGATTAAAAAAGAAGCTTGTAGTTATACGTGACCGTTAACATTGCGATCATGAGCCACGGGAACTACTTTTTACGTGAAATCCGTACCACAGGACATGGAATTTCACTTTGAAAATCTCACATGCATTGACCGGGAATCGAATCTGGTCCACCTTGGTGAGAGGCAAACAGCTTGACCACTGCGCCACCACGCCCCCTAAATTTCCGATTACTAAGACAAGACTGAAAAATGGCTTCAAATAACTTAATGTCTTTTTATGTTAAATATATTAAGTTAATATCCACAAACACAATATGTTGTTGTGTAAGAGAGGGCCTAGGGCCCTACCTTCGCCACTCTAAAGATAAATAAATAAATAAATAAATAAATAAATAAATAAATAAATAAATACATAAATAAGAAAGAATAAGAAAAATAAATAAATAATGAAAAAAGAAAGAAAAATAATAAGATAAAGAAAAAAATACGGATTATGAGAAAGAAAGGAAGAAAGAAATAAAAATAATAACTTAAAGGAAAAAAGAAAGAAAAGGGAAGAAAGAAAGAAAGAAAGAAAGAAAGATGATGATGATGATGATGATAATTGTTGTTTTATGGGGCCTAACATCTAGGTTATCGGCCCCTAAGAAAGAAAGAAATAAATAAAGAAAGGAAGAAAAAAACAGGAAATAAATAAATAAATAAATAAAGAAAGAAACAATAAACAAACACTTACATAAATAAAGAAAAATAAAGAAAAAGAATAAGAGAAAGAAAGAAAAGTAATAAGATAAAGAAAGAGAGAAAGAAAGAAAGGACGAAAGAAAGAGAATAAGAAAAAGAAAGCAAAAAAAGTATTAAGATAAAGAAAGAAAGAAAGAAAGAAGAAAATAAGAGAAAGAAAGAGAGAAAAAGAATAAGAGAAAGAAAGAAAAAGAATAAGAAAAAGAAAGAAAAGAACATGATAAAGAAAGAAAGAAAGAAAGAAAGAAGAAAATAAGAGAAAGAAAGAAAGATAGAACTAAAGAAAGAAAGAAAGAAAGAAAGAAAGAAAAAGAAAATAATAAGAAAAAGAATAAGAAAAAGAAAGAAAGAAAGAAAGAAAGAGAGAAAACGAAAGAAAGGAACATAATAAGATAAAGAAAGAAAGAAAGAAAGAAAGAAAGAAATAGTCATCTTCCTGATACTCCTCAGTCTTGCTGTATTGTGATTGACACGGACACGCCACTATAAATAGAAATGAAAGCGAGCGTGAACGCCTGTGCTTCCTCACTTGTTCCAAGGGCCATATAGAGGTACCGAATACATCTTTCAAGACTTGTATTTCCTGTTCCCACCGTGTCTACTCCACTTCCTGCTCGACATGATACACATCCTTATCCAACGCTGCTCTCTTGCCTGGCGTTCTTCTTAATATCTTCCTAATCACCAGCATGGCCTGTTTGCCATCCCTTCATGATTGCAGTACATTTGCATTTGTCTGTTGGCACAGGCTAGAGTAAAATGTGGCTTTTCACCGATGTCTCAGTCTCACTCATGGCTGTAATTATATGGAAGCTACTGAGGTATGGGTGGTGCTTAGTAATGGCATTCAGGACACAGTCAGTGCCTGTGGATGCTGGGAAAGGTTCTACTCATAGGGTTAGTACTGCTGTTCTGACTCAGTGAGGAAAGCAATGGCAAACTACCTCCTTGCATAGTACGTCTCAATATAGCGCTGCATTGGGTTTTTGTGGGTATCTACCCACATAACCTAATGGCGGTACTTGTTGAGGATCCAACCAGCCTTCGGGCTCACTACCTAACAGACAGAATCACCAGCACTAATAACAAGATCCCCCACAGGCTCACAACTTGTGGGACGTGGGTTGGCAACCATGGGACCCCAGCTGAGTCCGGCATTGCTTCCACTTACTTTTGCCGGGCTCCCTTCAGTTATCCTTCCTGTCAGCCTCTCTTGGTCAACTCTTGTTCTCTTCCGACCCCGACGGTATTAGAGTATCTGAGGCCTAGGGAGTCTTTCACTTTCCCGCTTTAATTGGCCCATGTCTCTCTCCCCTGATCCCTCATTCTTCGAGGGGTCAGCCTGCTTTTTCTTTTCATGTTATCTCCTGCCTTCTGCTCAAGTCCCTCAAGGAGGCAGGGTGTATGTAGCCCCACCACTTCTGGTGCATCCTGGATATTGCTACACCCTCAAGTGCTCACGGCTGGTGAGTTTGAGGGTTGGTGACCTCGAGGGATTCCTGAGCTGGGTGCGTTTTTCCCCTTTTTCCAGTGACTTTGGGGTGGGCCCTCTCCTCTTTTTCCCTTTCCTATCTAACTTTCATGACTCTCCTTCTTTCGAAGTCCCTCAATCCTCATTCTTCGAGGGTTGAGGGCATATCTTTTCTTCCTGTCTTATATTTGCCTTATTCTTTATTTGCTTACTATTTCTTCTTCTAGTATTGGCTGTAGTTGTTAGTATTAGTTATATTTTTCATTACATTCTCATCTTTCACTATCACCCAAACCATAAGGGGCCGATATCCTAGATGTTGGGGCTCTTAAAGTTAACAGTTACCAACTTTATCATCTAATAACAATAGATGTATTCATAACTGTTTTGTCAACTGTATGGCATAGCGACTAGCATTCTTGGCTGTCACCGCGGATTTCCGGGTTGGATTCCCAGTTCTGCCAAAAAATGTAATCCTGGTTTGAGGCTGGAATGGGGTTTATTCAGCCTATTGAGGCAAAACGGAGAAGAAGATGCTTTGATTCCTACCTCGGACATCCTAGAAGTAGATGCCTATGCCCCCCCCCCAAAAAAAACCCCTTATATTTCAAACAAATGCCAGGATGGTACCTAAATTAAGGACACAGCCACTTCCTACCCACTAGTACAGCCATCAAATGACACAGATTATCAGGCAGATTCCAGCCCCCTTCCGCTGCTCCTTCTACTCACACCTAAGTACACGGAGCCACATGATGACCACGATGTCGTAAAGACCTTACATGAATCAACAACATGATAATGGTTCATTCATCTAGAGCCCCGTGGTCGCAATTTACGTCTCACAGGTTGCGAGTTAAACAGATTGCTTCGGATGTAAACCTAATATCTTCCGAGTTATGATCTTATTTTGTACGAGGAACATATTTTAGTCTCCGAGTACTTTGGCACGAAACAAACTGACATAACATTGTATGAGTAGCATAACGGAGCTTAGCCTACCAAGTCTTAGTAGCCTAATACACTTCTATGTAGGCCTGTGTTGTGTTGGTATTTTCTTCTTAAATAAAATTGAGTTTGTTGTTAATTCATTTGAGGTGTTCGTTGAAGTTGTCTGATAACCTGTATTTGTATGCTTGCCACGGTGGGTGAGTGGTTATCGTGTCGGACTACCAACACAAGCTTGCAGGTTCGCTCCTGGCCATGGTAAGTGAATTTTGAAAGGCGACAAAAATCGCGACACGCATGTCATACGTTGTTGGCATGTTAAATAACCCATTTTGAATTCAGTAGGCCGTGTTCATAATGGAAAAATTAATCTCGGGATTTTTCCACCAACACAAAAGTTCGTCCTTTCTCTACTAGAAAGCGCTATAGTGTCAAGGAGCTTAGATATCTAACCTCTTTGACTTTCAGAGCGCTCCAAGGAACAATAAAATTCGTCATGCAAGCTGCCCTCTGGGTGTCAAATAACAAAGCTTGCACCCGAAAACCGAGGCCATATGAAATTATTATTATTATTATTATTATTATTATTCTTTCTTCTTTCTTCGATTCGGCCAACTAGGGACCACGTCAGTTCAACTGTCTCTTCTTCCGAGCTTTAACTACCGCCCAGTGTTCCCGCATTCGTCTCTGGTGTTGTTCTTTTCTCTCTTGGGACCACACCTTCCCTGTCTTCAGCTTAGGCTTTTCCTGGAAACCTTTGTGCGTACGTAGTTTTTCCTGAAGTGGAACACGCTCCTGGATATCTTTAGGGGAAATCTCCGTTTCACGTAGATCTTTCTCAACTTCCGTGAACCATGCCCCTTTGGTTTTCTTATCCTGAAAGTACGTCAATATCCGTTTTGATATCCTGCCTGGGCTCATTCGTGTCACGTGGCTATAAAAGGCAATCCTTCTTTTTCGAATCCTGTCACTGATCTTTTCCACGTGCTTGTATAATTCGTGGTTGTGACGCCTTCTGTACTCGCTGTTTTCTTTGATAGGACCCAGGATTTTCCTCAAAATCTTCCTTTCTTTCGCCTCTAGTTTTTCCATTAGACCTTTCTTGTTCATTGTTAGAGTCTCTGCCGCATTCAGAGCCTCTGGTCGAATAACAGTGCAGTAATGTCTAATTTTGGCGTTTAAGGATATCGATCTCTTATTGTAGATGTCTAGTCAGGTTGTATGCCATTACCATTTTATTAATGCGTGACACGAAGGCTTCTTTCTCTGATAGGTTAGGCTCTATCCATTCACCGAGGTATTTAAACTTTTCTGCCTTCTGAACTTTTCCTAGTCCGACCTCCAGTTCCCTGGGCGCTGATTTTATGTTTGTCATGAATTGTGTCTTCTCAAAGGAGATTTGAAGCCCAGCCTTCAGTGCTTGATTTTGCAGATGGTTAAGTTCTTCTTCTGCCGTATCAATGGAATCTGAAATGATCACTAGATCATCTGCAAAGGCTAGACAGTCGATTGTAAGATTCATATACTTGTACCCTACCCCTACCCCATTTTCTACCCTTGAATTTTTCATTTCCTTCCGCCATTCTCGGATGACCTTTTCTAAAACACAGTTGAAGAGTAGAGGTGAGAGTCCGTCTCCTTGCCTCACTCCTGTCCTGATTTCAAAGGCATCGGACATCTCTCCTCTGAACTTCACTTAGGAGGTGGTGTTGGTCAGGGTTTGCTGGATAATTGATTGTGTCTTGTTATCTAAGCCAAATTCTTCAAGGATTTGCAATAGGGTGGTTCGATCAATTGAGTCGTATGCTTTTCTAAAATCAACAAAGGTCACCACGAATTCCCTGTTCCTGAGTTTCAGATATGAAAGGATGGACTTCAGATTCATAATCTGGTCAGCACATGACCGTCCCTTTCTGAAACCCCCTTGGTATTCCCCCAGTTGTGGATCGATTTGTTGTTCCGCCCTATTCTGTAGAGCTTTTGAGAGGATCTTGTAAGTTATTGACAGAAGAGAGATGCCACGGTAATTGTTCACATCGGTTTTCTCCCCTTTCTTATGAAGAGGATGAATAACGGCAGAGGTCCATCCACTTGGAAGATTTTCGCTCTCCCAGATCTCTTGAATAATTGCAACAAGCTTGTTGATTGCCTTTTCCCCAGCGTGTTTCCACAGTTCAGCAATTATCAAATCTTCACCCGGTGCCTTGTTGTCCTTCAGCTCTTGGATTATCTTCGTGATTTCAGCCTTTGTAGGTGGGGACGAATCGGGGTGGATGTTTGGATTTATTTCATAAACGAAAGGGGTCACTGGAGCCTCACAGTTGAGGGGGTTTTCAAAATAACTTGCTAGAATCTGACAATTATCTTTATCATTTTGAGCTAATTTCCCGTTGGAATCTTTAAACTGTAGACTTGGGGGGTTGTATTTGTTCAGACTGTGCTTGAAGGTTTTATAGAAGTTACGTGTGTTATTTTTCTGGAAGTCTTGCTCAATCTGTACCAACTGTTCCCTATTAAACGTACGTTTCACGCCACGGAAGGTTTTTGATGCAGATTTTCTCGCATTTAGGAAGTTGACCCTATTCTCTTCATTTTTGTGGCAATTCCATTTCTGCCACGCAACCTGTCTTAGCTGAACTGCTGTATCTCATTCATGATCCCACCAAGGATGCTTTCTTGATTTTGTGAGTGGGACAGTCTCCTTTGCAGTTCTGACTATAGCCTCTTGTAATTGTTACCAATTCTCTGGATTTAAAGTTTCCAACTTGTGGGTGAATTCTTGGTTGCTCCTTAGCTTGTCTCTGTCAAACTTATCAGTTTTTCTTGGAGTGATCTTCTTGTTATTTCTTGGAATTAGTCTAACTTTGATTTGCGAAAGGTAGTGGTCCGAGTCTAAGTTGCCACTTCTCAGAACCTTCACGTTCTGGATGTCTCGTAGCGCTTTCCGTGCAATGGCGACATGATCAATTTGGAATTCACCAAGGTTGGAGTTTGGAGAAATCCATGTCTTCTGTTTTCTGGGTAGGTGTTTGAACGCCGTTGACTTTAGGACCAGATTGAATGCTCTGCATAACTCCACAAGCCTCTCTCCATTACGATTAGTTCTCGTGTGAGCTGGGTAGTTTCCAATAATCTTCTGATATTTTCGTTCTTTGCCAAGCTGGGCATTGAAATCCCCTAGGAGAATGATGGTATGTTTGTCAGGTACCTTTGAGAGGATATATTCTAGCTCCTCCCAGAATGCGTCTGTTCCTTCCGGGTCCTTCTTATTCGCCTGATTGATTGGCGCATGTACGTTCACCATTGCATAAACTCTATTTGTACACCGAAAAGAAAGAATAGAGACTCGACTGTTAGGGGATGTGAAGTCCACAATCGAACCCAAAATCTTCCTGTTGACAATAAATCCTGTGCTTAAGTGTGGGATGGTTTTTACTACACGTTTACCGGTCTTGCCTTTGAATATTCTATAACCTTGTGACTCGAAGCACTGTTCATCCGTGAATCTTATTTCCTGAATTGCAGCGATCAATATCTGATATCGGGACAAGACATCAGTAACCTGTTTGAGTTTGCCGAACTTAAGAAGTGAGTTTGCTTTGAAAGTAGCAAAGAAATTCCGGCGTTTGTGACTGATCTTTCCTGGAGTCTCCGATACCTCCACGCATGTCTGCGCAGGCTCCCCAGAATCCGAAGGCCTGCATGCTTCACTCAAGGTGAAGGTGGATTGGTTACCACCTGGGGTAGTAGCTTCTGCTGAATTTTTCTCCATGCTTTGAACAGTTGAAAAACTGTAGATTGGGGTCAGTGATATCTCACACTGACCAAAATACTACCAAGGTATTTAGTAATGACTGTCGTAGTGTGTGTAACTGTTGGCACCCTGAGGCTTGAAGTACAGTAGGCTTTTTAATATCCCGGCATTTGCCTGGCGGGAGTGTGGAAAATCCAGAGGAAAAACCATACAAGGACATCCGCTGTTAGTGCCGGGATTTGAATCTACGATCTCCAGACTTACTGCAGCTGCCATCCCGGCCGTGGTGCACGATTTAACCCTTTATAAAGCAGAGAGAAGATTTATAAAGCAGACTAAGTTATTAATGAATATATTTTATTTGTATATATTAAAATTACATTTTTTAAATTATATTAGCCTAACTATAATTATTAATTGCAATTTTTGTTTTCTTGAACATCTTAATGTTCATATTCATTTTGATAATTTTCATTTTTATCTATTGTTTTTATACTCTCAAATTCTTATGATTTTAATTATTTGAGCTTATTTATTTTTAATTCTAATTTTTATTATCATATTTAATTTTTTCACACTTTAATTTTAAATGTTATTATTTAAAAAGTAATTTTATCAAGCAACTTATATATAATATTTGGTTTTCAGAAATAAGCACTTTGAAAGTAATAATAATAATAATAATAATAATAATGATAATAATAATACTTCGTTGATTTATGGCTGGTTAATTATTATATCTGGATTTCCTAAGCTGTTTTTTTTAGCCTACTTTCGATTTTTGCAAAAGTTGTCAGTCCCTCTCTGTGTGTGAGTGCTTATATCTGCCCTCCCCCTCCCCCCCCCCCCTCCCTTACCCTATCAATTCAAACACGACGAAACCGAATTGAACGAAATTTGGTACAGAGGTAGCATTAGCAAAGGACACCCCAGTGTCATGCTTCATATCACCGCCATCTTGACGGAAACGTTATGACGGCCAGCCAAATGTTCAAAGCTTAAAATCTATTAGATTTAGACTATTCTAATCATCTCAACTGATCTTTACCAAATTTTACAACAACATACCTTTATGTAGGAAGTGTCTTTGACCAAATTACAAGGTCATCAGCCAAATCGTTTGAAGATGGCTGCCGTGTATGTGTGCAAAACGCGTGTGTGAGTGTGTATATATGCCCCCAATGAATTCAAACACGACGCAACCGAATTGAACGAAATTTGGTACAGAGGTAGCACTAGCAAAGGACACCTCAGTGTCATGTTTTATATCGCCGCCATCTAGAAGGGAACGTAATGGCGGCCACCCAAATGCTCAAAGCTTAAATCAAATTACGACTAACCCAGTCGTCTGATCACTACCAATTTTTGCAACAACATACCTTTATGTAGGAAGCGTCTTTGACCAAATTACAAGGTCATCAGCCAAATCGTTTGAAGATGGCTGCCGTGTATGTGTGCAAATCGCGTGTGTGAGTGTGTATATATGCCCCATATGAATTCAAACACGACGCAACCGAATTGAACAAAATTTGGTACAGAGGTAGCACTAGCAAAGGACACCCCAATGTCGTGTATTATATCGCCGCCATCTTGACGGAAAAGTAACGGCGGCCACCCAAATGTTCAAAGCTTAAATCAAATTACGACTAACCTAATCATCTGATCTCTACCAAAATTTACAAAAAAGTATCATAATGTGGGAAGTGTCTTTTGTCTAAACTACTATGCCATCAGCCAAATAGTTTCAAGATTGTGGACGTATGAATAATGCTAATATTACCGTCTAACCGTTACTTATGATTCAACAAGGCCCGGTCTCACCAAATCCGTTTATCGTACAGAGGGTGATTTAAACTGTCCTCAAGGAGGTAACCCGTAGGGATATTAACATCTTATAATATAATTATTATGCCCGTTGCTCACGGTAAAATTTTCCTTCAAATTTATTGTACAATAATTTAATTTTATAAAATTTCTGTTGCTCACGGTCAAATTCAAGTTTTATAAAACCTTTGATAAAACTTTCCATAAAATAGGACATGTTCTATTCCGTAAAATTAATTTTGCGAAACGAACCAATCAGGGAAGCTGACATGACCATGATGCTGGTGCCACGTGGTGAGAAGGTTGTAAAGCTCGCTTGTAAACAAACACTTCAAAAATGGCAGGCTGCGGCTGGACTAAGGAAGCTGTTAGTGTTTTACTGGACGAGTACCAGAAATATCCGTGTTTGTATGAGGTTAAAACGCCCATATACCACACTAGAAATACAAGAAGGAAGGCAAAAATCTCTTCCATTCTTTGAAAATTCCTATATGGATTCTGATCTTCTAACCTCAACTCATTTTCGACCAAGGACAGAATTCCTCTACCTTCTTCCCTTCTTTTTATCCATTCCCGGGTCCAGCACTTCCTAGCATTTCATTTCTTCCTTTTTTTTACCACTGTACGACATATAATTGTACCTAAAGCAGCAATTTTTGCTTTGTTTGTTGGAGCCATACTCTCAAACCAATGTGTGTTGAACAGCTGATTCTTGGTTCAGAAGTTTATCGGTAGATGGCGATCCTGATACATCCACGGATTTTATAAAATAATGTTACCGTGAACAACACAGCTTGCTTTCGTCAATTTTTTTAAAATTAGTTGTACAATAAATTTTAAGAAACATCTTACCGTCAGCAACGGTCATTATACCATAGCAGTGACTAACAGTTCAGGCCGACCGTGCCGTATCGTGCTAGGCCGTGCCGTCCCGTTGGATCAAAATGGAGACTATGGTTTGCTCACTACTGTCGACCAAAGTATTATGTGTACTCGAGTTTGAAGGTTGTTTGTTAAGTAACCAATAGATCTACATAAAATCCAATACCATCAACATTTTCGTCGTTCAATTCTACGTTAGTTCATGTAGGTTTGGAATTTTTAATTTATATTTTAATATTTTTTTATCGCAGTTGGAACACAAAAAGTGCACCTTTTTAAGCGTGTTTCAACCATGCGTCACATTTAAGAATTATTATCTCAAAAGTCCGTCATCAGATCGAATCTAAATTTTAACACAATATACATTGGAATGTTGTATAACTGGTTCATTAATTTCACATTTTTGTGTGTCCAAGAAACAAAGTTGTTATCATTGTTGTAAGGTAACTTTTTCTCGGCTCGGGGTGGTTGGAAAATGTAGTTCTTGGTTGCGTTGTAATCGTTATACATCAAAAGGTTATGCTGTGTGACTGTGATATACGTAAATTAATTAACTTATTTTATATCGGTTTGTATTTGTACGAGGAAATAACACATGGTTCTCCAGGGGGCAAAAGCTGTACAGCGTTGCTGAGATGGAGCCCATCACTTCCGAGCGAGATGCGCCATGATGCGTGTGGGCACCATTTCGGCAACGCTGTACAGCTTTTGCTGGAGCGGCTAGCAGGTGAAACATGTGTTATTTCCCCGTAGAAATACAAACTGATATAAAATAAGTGAATTAATTTACGTATTTCACAGTCATACAGCATAACTTTTCGATGTATAAGGATTACAATTCAACCAAGAACTACATTTTCCAACCACCCCGAGCCGAGAAAACGTTACCTTACAAACATGATAACAACTTTGTTTTTTGGACACACATAATTTTGAAATTAATAAACCAGTTATACAACATTCCAATGTATATTGTGTTAAAGTTTGGATTCGATCTGATGACGGGTTTTTGAGATAATAATTCTTAAATGTGACGCAAGGTTGAAACACGCTTAAAAACGTGCACTTTTTGTGTTCCAACTGCGATAAAAATATTAAAATATAAATTAAAAATTCCAAACATACATGACCTAACGTAAATTAGAACGACAAAAATGATGATGTTATTGGATTTTATATAGGTCTATTGGTTACTTCACAAACAACCTTCAAACTCGAGTGCACATAATACTTTGGTCGACAGTAGTCCATATTTTAGGCGAGTATTAAATCAATATATAATATAGCACGTTGTTATTCAACAAGCTACTACAACCAACATTCAATTATACTCCTTGAAAAGGACAATGAGTTATGACTATAGTCTACCCATGCATTTAGGAGAAAGTAGGCTTTATGTTCTTTACTGACCATCCTGTTTAACCATTTATAGGGCAATTTTTTTAAAATAATATGTGCTTTTGCATTTTAATGCACTTTAATTATTATTATTATTATTGTTATTATTGACGTTGTTTCTTGTTTCTCCAATTTTACAGTTTATATACAGTATTTATTTTCAATTTTTAAATTATGTTCTTATTGATTTAATTTTGATATTCTTTAAATGTAATTAATTAATTAATTAATTGTGAATTGATTTTTACAATTATTTTAATATTTTTTATAGTTAGGCCTACCGTATATGTATATTTACTTGCGAATTGAGCACTTAGGATCACGCTACAATGTCACTATTTCAGTTGTAATTTACTCTGTCTCCAGTACTCCTTCATACGATCGCTGTGCTGCTGCCGTTGTTCCACCGTCCAAGCTCCTCCGGTCTTTGTAGCTCGTCTCTCGTCATGAAACCCTTCCAAATTGTGTATGCTGTTTCGAAACGTATCCCTTTCCAACATTTGGGCCTCCGGGATGTTAGATCTTTCAAGGTCTTTCCGAGTTTCTTTAATCCATGATGTAGTTGTTTTGTTTGTTCCAGAAGTAGTCAAACAATTGCTTGGTTAATCTGTATTTGTCCAATCTGTACATGTGTCCAAGAAATATTAGCCTCCGTTTCCTCAGGGTCGCAGAGATTTTTTCTACATTCTGGTAGACTTCGGCGTTGCTCCGAAGTTTCCATCTTGTTTCCGTCTGGATTGGGCCCATGATTTTCCGGAGGATTCTCCTTTCCAGAACCTCCAACTTCTCTAGCCTATAGTTCATTGAAACGCATTCACAGGCGTACAGGCATTCTGTTTTGACTACAGTGTCGTAGTGCTTTATTTTGGCGTTCCAGGATATGCATTTCTTGTTGTAGATGTTTTTGTAAGCCCATTTTTGAGATCCTATCGCCTACCACAGCTTTCTCTAGACCATTGTCCTGTATAGTTTCACCGAGATATTTAAATTTATTTACTTTCTGAATCCGCTCCATCTCCGTTTCAAGGAATTTCGGTCCTCGTGCGATATTTTTCATGAATTTTGTTTTCTCTATCGATATCTTGTGTCCCGTCTTACTGGCGATCTTTTCTAAGAGGTTAATCTGAGTAACGCAAAGTCATCTGCAAAAGGCCAAACAGTTGACTTTAATCCCTCCTGATTTCCTCCCTAAGCAGATCATGCTTATTTCTTGATTTATACGTTCTGAGTTCCACATTCGTACGATCTTTTCCAGGATACAGTTGAATAGTATTGGTGAAAGTTATGTTTATAATTTTAATTTTTATATTTCTTTTATTATGATAATTTCATTTTTATTATTTTTATTTCTATATTTATATTTTATTTTTATACTCTAATAATTGTTAATGTTTTTAAGTTTTTTTTTAAATTTATCCATCACATTACGTCAAGTAGATACGTATAAAATATTTGATTTTTAGAAATACTAGCACTTCGGCATGAAAATTCTCCGGAATTTGGCTTAAAGATTTGACCATCAGCATTATTGAAAGCATAAACAGTCCTTATGACAGGTGGTTAATATAGAGACCACTATCCCATAAAGGGTTAACATTATTTACTTTTGTACAACAACTTTCAATTACAGTATTAAGTTAGAGATCTGCGTCGCCCACGAGTGTGAAAAGGTTGCCGATCCCGGGTCTATAAAGGTGGCTACACACGTAATTGCAAGCTTGACAAGCACGCATGATCAATCTTTTTGTACAGGAATGCAACATTTCCCTACGACACCACATGGTACAAGTATGCTTGAACAAGCGCCATCGTGCCACTAGCGACCCAAGCCGTGATGTATCAGTAGAATCTGCCTCTGCTAAAATTCCGCTTAGGTTAGGTTAGGTTAGGTTTGGCGCCGTAAAATTTGAATAGCTTATTTCCAAAGTGACGTAAATCCAAAATTGACGGTTTTTCAGTTTCTTATTTCATAATCAAGTTGATAGGATCTCTCAACGTATAGCAAAGGTTTTAAGTCGCAATACGTCGTACATCCCATATTAACAGTGATCTAAGAACTAAGTTTATTTGCAAAGTGATGTAACTCCAACGGGTATTAACTTATATTTTCAATGTGTCTTATATCCATGTTGACCAATCCTATGGCTCTCTGGACAACACGTGATAAATCATGGCCATGGCTTACTTTGAAGAACATGTACAGCATCAGTGTGTGTTTGTTATGTTTAAACCATTTAAATGTTCATAATTGCCACTCAAAGCGTACGTCAATATATGATTTAATTCCAGACGATTACCACAATTTCCAACGATATGAGATTTTTAAAAGTAATGAATGCAATTACATTATTTTCATAATCATATCTGAATTTCATTATACGAACAAACAAAAACGTGATTTCTGAAGCTTTGCATTTCATGGATTTACGTCAATTTGGAAATAAGATCTTCAATTCTTCTCTCGAACAATGGGTCGCATGGGGCACGTAATCTTGCACTATGACGGGCTTGGAAGACGATGCGCTCGCTTTGACTTTGCCTTGTCCACAAGAGGAAAAAGCGAAAGAAGAAGCGTGATCTGTGGTGCAAAGAGTTGTTAATTTACGTTAATTTACTGAGTGAATTGAAGATATATTCGCGTGATTGGCATAATTATAACAGAATGAATGAAGGAACGTATCTGAACCTTTTATCACTTATAACACCTTTAATTAAAAAGATGAATACGATCAGGTGTCGATATGTTTACATACCATGTCTGCGGGAAGCCAAGGCTTTCCTGGTACGAGGCACAGTGTTACTAACTCCACACCGTAGCCGCTGAGAGCAAGCAGCGAGACTGGACAGAACTGTGTGCAACTGTGCAACACTGGACACTTGACACCTGCGTGACATGCGAGCTGGCTGCCAGGGCGGGACATTGGAGTTCACATGGAGTGTTAGAGGAAGTGTGGTATTTGTTAAGAACCGTCAGCTATTGGTATGTAGCGAACAGATCACTACTGTAGACTTGGTCCAAATGATGTAACCATCTGTAGAGCTCACTCACGACTGACGTTTGCTTGCACAAGCTGGCACATCCGTGGTACACATGATCCGTTTCGCTTGGGCAAACGCGGCTTGTAAAAGCTTGCATGATTTCAATTCAATCAATCTTCTAGCTGCTTGTACAATTAAAATGCTTGCGCAGAATTATGCTACAGCCGCTAAAGCCTGCTTGCAAAACAAGATTGATCATGAAACTCAGCAATTCTTCTAGGTTTGTGCCGTGTCTTGTGTGGGGTTTCGCCTAGGACACCAAGCTGGCTCATCGGCGGGCTCTTGGTGTCCCAACCCGGACCCCCACAGGAGTAACGAACTGCGCGCTACCTCCCTTTGTATAGAGTGCAACTGCACTACTTTACTGCGAGATTGATCATGCTTGCTTGTCAAACTTGAGCCACGTTTTAAGGCAGAGATAAGACAGATGAACCAATGCTTGGCGCCTAAAGAAACACACTTCACTAACACGCTTTATTGTTTGTTGTGTTGAACAGAAACACGTTCAGCATAATAAACACAGTAGCTTTGTGCGTCAAACAAGACAACGCAGAGAACTAGAACCTGTTCCACATCTGTTCTCAATGGCGTACGTGTAAATATTCCTAAAGCTCTTCTTCCTGACAAGTCTTTGGGTCACTTCTAGTTTCACTTTTTGTTCGATGTAGCTGCTCTTGTTGGTGTTGTTGTTTCATTTGAAGTGGTTGGACATTGTTGTCTTAAGCTCCGTGTACTTGGGTGTGTGAAGAAGTTGTCTGACAACCTGTTTATTGTGGTGTCTGTAGTAATGTGTGTATTTGTAATTAGTTAGTTGCTTGCCACGGTGGGTGAGTGGTCAACGTGTTGGTCTACTTACCCCAAACTTGCAGGTTCGCTCCTGGCCGTGTTAAGTGATTTTTTGAAAGGTGGCAAAAAGTACGACACCATGTCATACGATGTTGGCATGTTAAAGAACCCATTTGAATTCAGTAGGCCGTGTTCATAATGGCAAAATGAATCTCGGGAGTTTCCGCCAACACAAAGTTCCTCATTTCTCTACTATGAAGCGCTATAGTGTTCAAGGAGCTTAGATATCTAACCTCCTTGTGTTTCACAGTGCTTCAAGACCGGGTGAGTTAGCCGAGGTCGTTGCGGCATGACTGTTGGCAGTCGCTCACATCCGGGAGGCGAGGAGGTTCGAATCCCCCCGCCGGCAACCTTGAAGATGGTCTTCTGTGGTTTCCCATCTTCCTTCCAGGCAAATGCCGGGGTTGGTCCCTAACTATAGGCCACAGCCGATACTTTCCAACTCCTCGACCCTCCCATCCAACATTCCTCCCCAACGGTACTTGTAGCTCACCCATTGGGTGTCCGTCTCGAAGCAGCTACAAAACTGGCGAGCCGAACATGTCCTCGGACACTCCCGGCACTAAAAGCCATACGCTAAAAAAAAAGTGTCAAATTACAAAGCTTGCATCCGGCACCCGAGACCATACGATATTATTATTATTATTATTATTATTATTATTATTAGTTAGTTCGTTAGTTATTGTTGTTTTAAGAAGCGGAACTACGAGGTCATCTGTCTCTCTTAACACAGATTAAAGAATACAAATTTGGAATGGAATTAAAATTTATAGGTGGACACCTAAATTTGAAAAGACCGAAAATTGATAAAAAATAACAATAACAAAATAAAGGATAAAAAATGAACGTATTTGTAACTTATGCGAGGATTGGGAAGGAGGTGGCTGTGGTCTCAGGTTAGTAACCATCCCGGCATTGGCCTAGAGTGGGAGTGGGGAAACCACGGAAAACCACTTCTCATTTTTGCCTCAGACCAGAATTAATTTTCTTGCCGCTAGTTCAGTACAGCACACGAAGCCACCTCGAGGTGTAGAGGCAAGCATTCTTGACTGTCACTCCAGAGGTCCTCAGCCATCCTAGGAATAGATTTCCATGGCTTCATACTTCTACTTCCACTATTCCGGGATTGTCCCAAACTCAAGGCCACAGCCACCTCCTTTCAAATCCTCATCTCATTTACAAACACACGCACTACAACATACACAACAGTACACACCCAAGTACACTGGTCTGCATGACGACGATGTCGCAATGCCTCTAAATAAATCAACAACAGCTCAAACTCATCAAGAGGAAATCAGGATTTTTTTGGGGGGAAACATTCACGCCTCTCCGAGTCGGACATGTTGGCTCGTAAAAGATCTCTCGTATCACATTTCAGCCACAGTTCTGGTTTTCACTACCAGCAATAAACAGTACGTCAAAATTGGAAACTATAGTAGCTCACTACTCCAGTAATTGAAATTTTATATGTTGTAATTAGATATATAAATACTCATAGCTGATGGATTGGAATCCGGGCTAGCCATAGGAAACATACTCAAATAATAATAACAATTTTAATAATAATAATAATAATAATAATAATAATAATAATAATAATAATAATAATAAAGTTATTGGTTTTACGTCCCTTTTAACTACTGTGGATTTCAGAGACGCCGAGGTGTCGGAAGTTTGCCCTAAAGGGTATCTTTAACGTGCCAGTAAATCTACTGACACGGCTCCCTCGCATTTGCGCACCCTCAAATGGCAGCTGGCTGCGCAAGGATTCGAACCTGCAACCTAAGTAAATAAATAAATATTATTGCCTTTTGGGAGTAAATATCCATCGTACGGGTATAATACAGTCATTTGGTAGGGGTCAAATGATCTCTCCAACAGTGTAAGGCAGAGGTTTCAAGGCCAGCCTTCAGTGGCCTCCCAGTTGTTCGGTTAGTATATACAGTATATGAGTAGGACTTGGACATGTAGGTGCTAAAAACCGGGAAAATACGTATTTTTAGCCTATTTTCAATTTTGAAAAAATAGGCTTATGAGATCACCTTTTGTCCGTGTGTGTGTGTGTGAGGTGTGTGTGTGTGTCCCCCTAATAAAATCTAAACGGCTGGAGCGATTTCAATGAAACTCGGTAAGCTCATTGCACTAATCCCGGCGACCTCGACCGTGCCCTTCAAATTTTGTTACGTCTCACCAATCCAACATGGCGGCTGTGCGAAATATTTCACTAGCATTCAATATCTCTAAAGCTATAACCGATATCGCCCTGAAATTGTGTACGGTGATAAAGGGCACTACTAGAAGTTCACCTATGAGACTTTCAAAAACCTGGTGACTACAAAACCAACATGGCGGTTAAGCGAAGTTGAGACTTTAAATAGACTTTTCTCGCGATTTAACTATCCAAACGTAATGAAACTTGGTACAGCAAATGTTTATACACACTGTAATGCACTGGAGTCTAATTTAGTTCAATTGTTTACATAACCTCAAAATGGCGGCTGTGCGAAATATTTCACTGACATTCTATATCTCCGAAACTATTACAGATATCACCCTGCAATTTTGTACGGCGATAAAGGGTACTGATACAAGTTTACCTATGTATATTTCATAAACCTGTAAAGTACAAAACGAACATGGCGACCAAGCGAATTTGAAATGTTTTAATAGACTTTTCTCGTGATTTAACTCTCTGAGCGCAGTGAAATGAGGTACAGTAAATGATTTTGCAGATTGTAATGCACTGCCATCTAATTTAATTCAACTGTTTACATAACCTCAAGATGGCGGCTGTGGGAAATTTTTAAATTAAGTTTTTATTTATTGTGTCGTAATCATGCGATTGAGGTGAAAGTTTGAATAATGAACTTAGGCAATAATTGTCCTTGAATGGTACATAACTCTATGACCTTTACACATAACAATCCTAAATGGCGAGCTTCCGAAATATTTAGACTGTTCTCAATATCTATGGATCTTTTACAGCAACCAAACTGAATTTGATACCACACGTACACAATAATCTTAATGTAATAGTACAAAAATAAAAATCTGACCTGGTGACCATCGTAAATATTTAGACGGTTCTCTATATCTACGAATCTGTTACAGCAATTAAACTGAAATTTTGTATGTTGATAGAGGCAATTAACATTAGCAGGATATATGAAAATAGGCTGTATAGTTCTTCATGGAACTACTTGTTTGTGTATTAAAAATACCGGGCATATGTGACAAAAAATTAAAAAAAAAAATTTCGTTTATTAATGTGAATATAAACCAATATGCAGTACTCACGAATGCAATTTATTCTATGTCTCACTGACTGCTGAAGCAGTACCATACACAACGAGATACTTCTTCAGGTTGTCCATCACAAATGACGGACGATTATCGCGAAACACTTCTTCTGAAGGCGAGAAACTGCGGCAATATGTTTCTTGCCCTTGAGGGGTTGTGTAACTCTAGATCGCTGTACAGTCATGATTGCTTTCCCACATGGTTGGCAGAACAGAACACCCCCATCAGAAGTAAAATTATCTTTAAATTCTGCAACAGACGATAACTTGTAGTTGTTTTTACTTTAGGCATCGTTCAACTATCTTACACTTCCCAGTGCCAGAAATGAACTGAATGTGAGTGACACTGGTTCCTGGTAGCTGTGGGAGGGAGGTCTAGCACGTGGTGCAATATGGCTAAGGACAAGGAAATCCCTGGCTTCCACAGTGAGTGGGACGGGGCAACAAGATAAGAAAAACACAGCGGCAAGCTGACATACGCTCTGCATGAAAATTAGATAGTTCAAAGGTTCTTCCCCGTTGAAGTAAGACAGAACATAAATGCAATAAACTGAAAGATCTAGCATATTGATTTTAAAGAATGTAAATCTTATGTTTTTTATGTGCTAATAAGTGAAAAACAAGAATTATTTATGTATTTATAGACAAAAAGCTTAAAATATGTAATTACATTTAAAAAATATATATACCTAAAAATCCGAGCCTTATATATAAGACACGTGCCTCGGGAGGTGAGCCTTCAACTCCCGGTCAGCGCAGTGCGTGAGATCCGTCGACTGTGCCAAAAATCACCTTGTACAAGCGTGATGTGAAAGTATTGGACATCCTGCTCATGCGAGCCATTGCTCGCGTCCAGTGGACACATTGCCAGGACAACCGGGCTGCCAAGTATTATTGACATTCAACTTGGAGCTTCACTGAGCAGAACGGGAAACTCCACTGGATAACTGCCATATGACAGAGACTGATCTAGAGCGGTATTATGGGAGAAGTAAACAAACAAACAGATACATTAAATAAATCAAAATAAATAAATAAATTAAAAAATAATAATATAATATCACATATAATAATAATAATATCGTATGGCCTCGGGTGCCGGGTGCAAGCTTTGTTAATTGACGCCCAGAGGGCAGCTTGCATGTCGAATTTTATCGCTTCTTGGAGCGCTGTAAAAGTCAAGGAGGTAGCATGCTTCTATGCCCAAGATATCGGGTTCAAACCCGGCCGAAGCCATCGGATTTTTTAAGAGCGTTAAAAATCCCTCAGTTTGCCTTCCTTCGGAGGGGAAGTAAAGCCGGCGGTCCCATGTCATAGATTTATGACATGATGAAGAACCTTCCACTAATTACACCTGTGTGAAGCTAAATTGGATAGGTTAGGAATGTAAACAACGCTCTTAGGTTTCTACGTTCGTTGCCAAGAGCCGACTGCGGTGGCGTGTAGTAGCTAAGTTCTGAACTTGGCCTAGTAGTCGTTGACGGTGGCGCTTGGCGGCAAAAGTAGGAACTATTTCAAAAATTCTAAGTTGCGGCTTGTACTTAAATTAAAAAACAGATAACACACACTAATACAGTCATCACAATTAACACCGGTTATCAGACAGATTCTACACACACCCAAAGTACACGGGGCTACATGACCGCGTTGTCACAGCCCCTAACTTAAGATCCAACCAACCAAAGTCAACGAGGTGGGATATCTAAGCTCCTTGACACTACGGCGCTTTCTAGTAGATATAGGGGGAACTTTTTGTGTTGGCGGAAAATCTCGAGATTCATTTTAGCATTATGAACACGCCCTACTGAATTCAAATGGGTTCTTTATCATGCCAACAACGTATGACATGCGTACCGTGATTATTGTCGCCTTTCAAAAGTCACTTACCATGGCCAGGAGCGAACCTTGGGGTGGCAAGCAATATCACATAATATGAAATATAAGTCCGCCCAGGTTCGATTCACGGCTCTGCTAAGAAATTTAATTCTGGTCTGAGGGCTGGAACGGTGTACACTCATCCATGTGAGGCAAAACTGAACATTTCAGCCATCCTAGAAGAAGTTTCCCGTGGCTTCCCACTTCTACTTCAGACAAATGCCTTGTTGGTACCTAACTTAAGGCCACGGTCGCTTCCTATCCAAATTCTACCTGAATGACAAATACTGTAACGTGCCACCCCTAGTGCCAAGTTCGTTAACTGGATTACGGTGGGTAGAAGCACAACACAGTGGTCTTTTTAAAGAAAAAGTAGTTTTATTGCAGGTATTAGCAAGTTACAGTTCACCACACATTAAACAGATACATGCAATTAGTATCTCACTCTAGGTCCTCTCTGACTGGGAACACTCCCATTTCACTCTCTCGAGCAGCTGTCCGTTCACTAATTAGGCAGGCCTGTGTCCAGCCAGTCTGTCACTCACCGAAATACCTGTACACTTCCTTGAGTACATAAGCTACCGTTAGGCTACTTACGAGTCTGCTACACACTGCTCCGCAGGCTCGGAAAGAATCTCACTGGGTTTCACAATTCACACAGCACTTCACTGCACGCAATAGCCTCACTTGGGTTTCGCACGTCACGTCACCAACTATTGTCGCACTCGCTCAAAAAACACTGTCCCCCCTCGCTGGTGAGGCCGCTTATATAGCAGGCTGGCGACTCAATGAATGCTTCTAGAATCGGTCAGGATTCACGGCTTCTCGAGATTTCCATCATTAGCTGGGTCACGAATGTTCTGGTTCATCCCTTTTGTCCTCGCAGTCCCGTTGCGTAAGACGCAGGTAACACTCAGAGGCAGAGCATAGCCCGGGGCGGCTGTGACTCATGCGGCGAGGCGACGAAACAAACTCACAGCCGTAACAATACACACACTACTACAGACATCACAGGACAGGTTATCAGGCAAATTCTACACACACCCAAGTACACGAGGTTATAAGGTCACATTCTTTTAACCAACAAGCATCCTATAACCAACATATCATTCATCCTTTCCACATCGTATCAACCAATCCATTCTAAAACATAACCCCTTCCATTCTTAACAAAAAAATCTCAACAAATATAAAATGTAACATCTATCTTCTCTATATGTAACAAGTAGTTCCGTGAAGAACTTTACAGCCTATTTTCGTATATCCCACTTTTGTTAACTGCCACTATCAACATACAAAATTTCAGTTTGATTGCTGTAATAGATTCGTAGATTTTGAGAACTGACTAAATATTTCGGATGGTCGCCATGTTGGATTTTATATATGTAGGTCCTAAAGTTATGAACTGTTACATGAAGATTATTGTGGACGTGTAGCATTCATACTTCAATCGCATGATTAGGACACCGGAAGTAAAAACGAGATTTTAAAATTTCGCACAGCTGCCATCTTGTGGTTATGGAAACAATTGAAATAAATTAGATGCCAGTGGATAAACATTCGTATAAGGATTTACTGTACCAAGTTTAACTGCACTCGGATGGTTAAATTGCGAGAAACGTTCATGTGAATATTTATAATTCGCTTCGCCGCCATGTTGGATTTGTGATCACCTATAGGCGAACTTAAGTTCATAGCCCCTATGAACATAAAAAAATTCATTTTGATTGCTATAATAGATTCGTAGATATTCAGAGCCGTCTAAATATTTCGGATGGTCGCCATGTTGGATTGTTAAATGTATAGGCCATAGAGTCATGTACCATTTAAGGAAAATTATTGCGTAGGTTTATTATTAAAATTTTCACTTCGATCGCATGATTACGATACAAGAAATAAAAACTTAATTTTCGAAATTCGCACAGCCGCCATCTTGAGGTTATGTAAACAATTGAACTAAATTAGATACCAGTGCATTACAATGTGTATCAACATTTCCTGTACCAGATTTCATTGCGCTTGGAACATTAAATCGCGAGAAAGGTCTTTTTAAAATTTTCAAATTCGCTTGTCCGCCATGTTCGTTTTGTAGTTAACCGGTTTTTGAAAGTCTTATAGAAGAACTTCCAGTAGTGCTCTTTATCTCCGTACAAAATTTCAGGGTGATACCGCTAATAGTTTCAGAGATATAGAATGCCGGTGAAATATTTTGCACATCCGCCATCTTTTGGTTATGTAAACAATTGAACGAAGTTAGATGTCGGTGCATTACAATGTGTATAAACATATACTGTACCAAGTTTTATTGCGTTTGTTTGGTTAAATCGTGAGAAACGTCTATTTAAAAGTGGCAAATTTGCGTGGCCGCCATGTTGGTTTTGTAGTTACCAGGTTTTCAAAAACTACTTAGGTGAACTTGTAGTAGTTCCCTTTATCACCGTAATAAATTCCAGGGTGATAACGGGAATAGTTTAGGAGATATTGAATGCTGGTGAAATATTTCGCACAGCCGCCATGTTGGATTGGTGAGACGTAACAAAATTTGAAGGGCACGGTCGGGGTCGGCCGGAATAGTGCTATGAACTTACCGAGTTTCATTGACGTCGCTCCAGCCGTTTAGATTTTATTAGGGGCGGACACACATACACCTCACACACACACACACACTCAAACACACGCACACACACACGGACAAAAGGTGATCTCATAAGCCTATTTTTTCAAAATTGAAAATAGGCTAAAAATCAATGTTTCGTGTATAACAGAGGATTCTAAAAATTCTTGTTCCAAAAGCTTACAAAGTAAAATTTCAAAAACCAACACAAAATGTGTTAAGAAAGTTATAAAAAAGTCTTGATCTGGTTTTTGAAATTTTACTTTGTGAGCTAGAATTTTCAGAATCCTCAGTTATGGCAAAATTTTATTAAGTGTATGAACTGCACATTTACTTATCCTATACTACGCAGACGAAGGTCACAATGTTACGGAAAACGGTACGCTTTTAATGTACAATGTATTGACTTAAGCTAATAAATAGTTTATTATAATTAATACGTTATTAAGGAATCGGGCTACCATGGCCATTTTTAGACCCCGACCGTGCCCTTTTGTTACGTTTCACTAATCCAACATGGCGGCTGTGCGAAATATTTCAGCAGCTTTCAATATCTCCGAAACTATGAGTGATATCACCCTGGAATTTTGTACGGAGATAAAGGAAACTACTAGAAGATCACCTACATGACGTTTGAAAACCTGGTAACTACAAAACCAACATGGCGGCCAAGCGAATTGGCGACAATTAAATAGATGTTTCTCGCGATTTAATTAACCAAATGCAATGAAACTTGGTACAGTATATGTTCATCCACATTGTAATGCACCAACATCTAACTTCGTTCAATTGTTTACATAACCTCAAGATGGCGGCTGTGCTAAATATTTCACCGGCATTCTATATCTCTGAAACTATTACCGGTATCACCCTGAAATTTTGTACGGAGGTAAAAGGCACTACTGGAAAATTCATCTATGAGACTTTCAAAAACCGGTTAACTATAAAACGAACATGGCGGCCAAGCGAAGTTGAATATTTTAGATAGACTTTTCTCGCGATTTAATGATCCAAACGCAATGAAACTTGGTACAGGAAATGTTTATACACATTGTAATGCACTAGTATCTAATTTAGTTCAATTGTTTACGTAACCTCAAGATGGCGGCTGTGCAAAATTCGAAAATTAAGTTTTTATTTCTTGTGTTCTTATCATGCGATCGAAATCAACATTTGAATAATGAACGTACACAATAATCATCATCTAATAGTACATTACTCTATGGCCTACATATATTAAAATCCAACATGGAGACCATCCAAAATATTTAGACGGTTCTCGATATCTATTAATCTACTACACCAATCAAACTGAAATTTTGTAAGTGTATAGAGGCTATAAGCATATGTTGACCTATGGGACGTTCAATACCCTGGCGAGCACAAATTCAACATGGCGGCGACGCGAAATTTAAATATTCAAATGGACGTTTCTTGCGTTTTAACCATCCGAGCGCTGTGAAACTTGATACGGTACATGCTTATACAAATTTTAATCGACTGGCATCTAATTCATTTAAATTATTTTTATAACCACAAGATGGGTGCTGAGCGAAATTTTAAAATCCCATTTTTATTTCTTGAGTTCTTATCATGCGATTGAAGTTTGAATAAAACACCTACACAATAATCTTCATGTAATAGTACATAAACCTAAGGCCTATAATATAAAAATCCAACATGGTGACCATCCAAAATATTTGGACGGTTCTCAATATCGACGAATCTATTACAGCAATCAAACTGACAATATATATGTTGATAGAGGCAATCAATATTAGTAGGATATATGACAATAGGCTATTTAGTTCTTCACGGAACTACTTGTTATGTCATTTGATGATGATGATGATGATCGTGTGGCCTCCGGGGAGGTCGAGTGCAGGTCTTTCTAGTTGACTCCCGTGGGCGACCTGCGCGTCGTAATGAGGATGAAGTGATGAGGAAGACGTCACATACACCCAGCCCCTGAGCCAATGGAATTAACCCCAGGAGATTAAAATCCCCGATGGCTCGTCTGGAAATCGAACCCGGGGCACTTCGGGCTCAAGCCAAGTGCGCTAACCATTTAGCCACGGAGCCGGACGTCATTTTATAATAACTGTATATACAATCACACAATTCTGTAACTAGTAAATCTCACGATTTCTTTTGTGCCTACACCTATGCATACATTGAGCGATATCCCACATCCTCCATTCGACCTTCAGACATCCTGTTTCAGTTCCATGTTCGCTGCTGGGCGTGGTTATTCATTAGTTCAAGGCTTTGGTCAAGGTGATCGGTGAAAGGAAAGGGTTAAAGGCACTGTACTGCAGGCCTGGGACCACTGACGTCATCACTTAATGATATTACAGGAAGATCCTTCAATGGGAACACTATGGCAGAGTGTATGTAACAAACGCCTTTTAATGAGCCTAATTTGGCAGACCTGGGCGAATCCCCACAACAGGAGCCAATATTTCGAGTTTGTGATATTTACTATTTAAAAATCACAAATTTCGCATTCTTGATTCCGAATTTATCGAATGCTAACTGCATTCTGATTTTGCGATTTAGCGTTTTTGTTGAATTTATATTTTTCAGATTTAACGTAGCATCTATGATTTTTAGATTTAGCGTTGTTTTAGTATCTATGATTTTCAGAGTTGGAGTTAATGTAGCATTTATAATTCTCAGATTTTGCGTTTTTTGTAGCATTTATAATTTCAGATTAAGCGAGATTTTCAGATTTAACGTTTATGTAGCATTTATAACTTTCAGACTTAGCATTTATTGTACCTTTTAAAATTTCAGATTAAGAGTTTTGTAGCATCTATATAATATCAATATATTCATATATAGCGTTTAAGTAGATTTTATAATTTTTAGATTTGACGTTTTGTATGATCTGTAAATTTCATATTTAGCGTTTTATAGCATCTATAATTCACACATTTAGCGTTTTATAGCGTCTATAACTCACACATTTAGCGTTTTATAGCGTCTATAATTCACACATTTAGCGTTTTATAGCGTCTATAACTCACACATTTAGCGTTTTATAGCATCTATAATTCACACATTTAGCGTTTTATAGCGTCTATAACTCACACATTTAGCGCTTTATAGCATCTATAATTCACACATTTAGCATTTTATAGCATCTATAATTCACACATTTAGCATTTTGTAGCGTCTATAATTTACACATTTAGCGTTTTATAGCGTCTATAATTCACACATTTAGCATTTTATACCATCTATAATTCACACATTTAGCATTTTGTAGCGTCTATAATTTACACATTTAGCGCTTTATAGCATCTATAATTCACACATTTAGCATTTTATAGCATCTATAATTCACACATTTAGCATTTTGTAGCGTCTATAATTTACACATTTAGTGTTTTATAGCATCTATAATTCACACATTTAGCTTTTTATAGCGTCTATAATTCACACATTTAGCATTTTGTAGCGTCTATAATTCACACATTTAGCGTTTTATAGCGTCTATAACTCACACATTTAGCGTTTTATAGCGTCTATAATTCACACATTTAGCGTTTTATAGCGTCTATAACTCACACATTTAGCGTTTTATAGCATCTATAATTCACACATTTAGCGTTTTATAGCGTCTATAACTCACACATTTAGCGTTTTATAGCATCTATAATTCACACATTTAGCATTTTATAGCATCTACAATTCACACATTTAGCATTTTGTAGCGTCTATAATTTACACATTTAGCGTTTTATAGCGTCTATAATTCACACATTTAGCATTTTATAGCATCTATAATTCACACATTTAGCATTTTGTAGCGTCTATAATTTACACATTTAGCGCTTTATAGCATCTATAATTCACACATTTAGCATTTTATAGCATCTATAATTCACACATTTAGCGTTTTGTAGCGTCTATAATTCACACATTTAGCGTTTTATAGCGTCTATAACTCACACATTTAGCGCTTTATAGCATCTATAATTCACACATTTAGCATTTTATAGCATCTATAATTCACACATTTAGCATTTTGTAGCGTCTATAATTTACACATTTAGTGTTTTATAGCATCTATAATTCACACATTTAGCTTTTTATAGCGTCTATATTTCACACATTTAGCTTTTTGTAGCGTCTATAATTTACACATTTAGTGTTTTATAGCGTCTATAATTTACACATTTAGTGTTTTATAGCGTCTATAATTCACACATTTAGCTTTTTATAGCGTCTATATTTCACACATTAAGCGTTTTATAGCATCTATAATTCACACATTTAGCATTTTGTAGCGTCTATAATTTACACATTTAGTGTTTTATAGCGTCTATAATTTACACATTTAGTGTTTTATAGCGTCTATAATTCACACATTTAGCTTTTTATAGCGTCTATATTTCACACATTAAGCGTTTAATAGCATCTATAATTCACACATTTAGCATTTTGTAGCATCTATAATTTACACATTTAGTGTTTTATAGCGTCTATAATTCACACATTTAGCGTTTTATAGCGTCTATAATTCACACATTTAGCGTTTTATAGCATCTATATTTCACACAGTTAGCATTTTGTAGCATTTATAATTTACACATTTAGTGTTTTATAGCGTCTATAATTCACACATTTAGCGTTTTATAGCGTCTATAATTCACACATTTAGCGTTTTATAGCATCTATAATTCACACATTTAGCGTTTTATAGCATCTATAATTCACACATTTAGCATTTTGTAGCATCTATAATGTACACATTTAGTGTTTTATAGCGTCTATAATTCACACATTTAGCGTTTTATAGCGTCTATAATTCACTCATTTAGCGTTTTATAGCATCTATATTTCACACAGTTAGCGTTTTGTAGCATTTATAATTCACATATGTAGCGTTTTATAACATCTGTAATTCACACATTTAGCGTTTTGGGGCATCTATAATTTCCACATTTGGTGTTTTATAACATTTATAGTGTAATTCACACATTTAGCGTTTTGTAACATCTATCACATTTAGCGTTTTTTAGCGTCTATAATTTTCACATTTGGCGTGTTATAGCTTCTATATTTCACACATTTAGCGTTTTATAGCTTCTATAATTTTTAGATTTTGCGTTTTATGGCTTCTATAATTCACACATTTAGCGTTTTATAGCATCTATAATTTTTACATTTAGCGTTTTGTAGTAGTCTATCTAAGATTTTGGGTGAAACGGTGTAGATCTGTGCCAAAGGGCCTAAATGTAGGGAATGGAGTGGTCTGTCCAAAATATCAAGTGGACGGTTTTACCCGCATGGTTCCAAAGGGTAAGTATACACATTTTGGTTCAGATCGGTGAAACGGTGTCGATTTGTGCTAAAGGGCCTAAATGCAGGGAATGGAGTGGACCGTCCGAAATTTCAAGTGGACAGTGTTACCCGCAGGGTTGTAGAGGATAAGTATGTAAAATTTGGTTCAGATCAGTTCAACGGTGTAGATTTGTGCCAAAGGGCCTGAATGTAGGGAATGGAATGGTCTGTCCGAAATTTCATGTGGACAGTGTTACCCGCAGGGTTACAAAGGGTAAGTAGATACAGTTTGGTTCAGATCGGTGAAACGGTGTAGATTTGTGCCAAAGGACCTGAATGCAGGGAATGGAGTGGTCTGTCCAAAATTTCAAGTGGACAGTTTTACCCGCTGGGTTCCAAGAGTTAAGTATACAAATTTTGGTTCAGATCGGTGAAACGGCGTAGATTTGTGTTAAAGGGCCTAAATGCAGGGAATGGAGTGGTCTGTCAAAAATTTCAAGTGAATAGTGTTATCCGCAGGGTTGTAAAGGGTAAGTATGTAAAATTTGGTTCAGATCAGTGAAACGGTGTAGATTTATGCCAAAGGGCCTAAATGTAGGGAATGGGATGGTCTGTCCGAAATTTCAAGTGGACAGTGTTACCCGCAGGGTTACAAAGGGTAAGTAGATAACATTTGGTTCAGATCGGTGAAACAGTGTAGATTTGTGCCAAAGGGCCTAAATGCAGGGAATTGAGTGGTCTGTCGGAAATTTAAAGTGGTGAGTGTTACCCGCAGGGTTACAATGGGTAAGTATACACATTTTGATTCAGATCGGTGAAACGGTGTAGATTTGTGCCAAAGGACCTAAATTTAGGAAATGGAGTGGTCTGTCTGAAATTTCAGGTAGACAGTGTCACTCGCAGGGTTCCAAAGGGTAAGTATGTAAAATTTGGTTCAGATCGGTGAAACGGTGTAGATTTGTGCCAAAGGGCCTGAATGCAGGGAATGGAGTGGTCTTTCCGAAATTTCAAGTAGACAGTGTTACTTCACAGGGTTCCAAAGGGTAAGTATACAAACTTTGGTTCAGATCGGTGAAACGGTGTGGATTCGTATAAATAGCAGACAGACGATCAGACAGACAGTCATTGAGCTTTATATATACTGTATAGATAAATACCAGTATACGGCTCGACTGTGCATTTATTCCTGGCACTGGACGTTCGTTACACTTCTCTCAGAGTCAGTCAAAACGTCAGTCGCCAGAAATATTCATTAAAATTAAATGCAGAATCGTTCAAGAGGTTCAACATCAAATGAAATCCTAAACGTTTAAGAAAAAGTTTCTTTACAAAACGTTTTCTATGTTGTTGTAGTTGTTTGAGTCTTCAGTCTTTTGACTGGTTTGATGCAGCTCTCAAAATGCCTCCCTGTTCTGAGCTAATCGTTTCATCTCTAAATAGCTACCACACCCTACATCCGGAGCAATCTGTTTAACATATTCTAATTTTGGTCTACCCCTACAATTCTTGTCCTCGACCCTTCCTTCCATAACTAAGCTTGCTATTCCTGGGTGTCTTAGTATGTGTCCTACCAACCTATCTCTTCTCTTCATTAGCAGTCGCCAGAAACATCTCTCCTCTTCCACTAGTCTTAATACCTCTTCGTTTGTAACCCTATATACCCATCTGATCTTCAACATTCTCCTGTAACACTACATTTCAAACGCTTCACTTCCATAGAGCGCCACGCTCCAGACAAAGGCCTTCAAAAATAACTTCCTAATACCAATATCTATATTCGATGTCAACAGATTCCTTTTCTGTAGAAATGCTTTCTTGCCTGAGCTAACCTACTTTTTATATCCTCTTTGCTTCGTCCATCACTGGTTATTTTGCTTCCATAGTAACAGAAGTCTCCTACTTCCTTTAGTTTTTCACCTGCCAATTCGATGCCCATAGAGGTTTCTGATTTGTTTCGGTTGCATTCCAATATTTTTGTTTTACATTTATTAATTTTCTCATGAATTCTTTCTATGAGACGGATTTAAACGCTTAATCGATATCGGAACATCGCAAAATCGTTTCTGATCGTGAGCCCTAGTTTATAGTAATGAATTGGTCAACGTCGTACATGATCAAGCTAATTGACCCCACCCAAAATCCACTCACCGAGTCGGTACTTGCGCGGGTCCAAGGTCTGGTGTATGCACTACTTAGACTACTGGTCACGGCGCATACTGGTACTCATTTATTTGTCACCCGACAGCGTAGGCGCGCGTGTTGAGTCACGCTTCAAAATTGCAATGGCGAGGAGAAACAAATCCGAATAGCACACGTTTCAATTCCAGCATTGATATCGGTAAACCTGAGTGTGGGTTTTCACGGTAGTTTCATTTTAACTCTAGCTTGCCACGGTGGGTGAGTGATTATCGTGTCGGTCTATCAACCCCCAAGCTTGCAGGTTCGCTCCTGGCCGTGGTAAGTGATTTTTGAAATGCGGCAAAAATCACGATACGCATGTCATACGTAGTCGTCAGTAGGCCGTGTTCATATTGGCAAAATTAATCTCGGGATTTTCCGCGAACACAAAGTTCCTCCATTCTCTACTAGAAAGCGCTATAGTGTCAAGTAGCTTAGATATCTAACCTCCTTGACTTTGATAGAGCTTCAAGGAACAACAAAATTCGGCTTGCAAGCTGCCCTCTGGGTGCAAATAACAAAGCTTGCACCCGGCACCCAAGGCCATATGATATTATTGTTAGTTTAACCCTTTATAGGGCATACTATTATTGAAGATATGTTGTTAGTTAATTATTTTTGTTTTAAGGGGCGGAACAGAGAGATCATATTTAATTTGTATTTATTTTATTTTCAAATTAATTATTTTAGCCTAATTGTAATTATTAGTAACTAGCTGAAGTACGCGTTCTTCAGACGGCTTTTACTACTTGCTTGCCTAAGTCTCTCTATATTTAAAAATGAAAGTTTGTCTGTTTTTTCTGAATTTCCACGGAAATTTGAGTTATTAACGCGTTTCAGACTGGATTATAATGGTTCCGCGCAAAAACAAAATTTGTGTCTGTCTGTTTGTTTGTCTGTGTACAACTTTGCACGCGCATCACTCGAGAACGGCTGAGTGGATCAACGTAAAATTTGGTACAGATGTCGATCAGAGGCACGAAAGTAATCATTGTGTTACTCTTCTCCATACCTCTCTTAAAAGAGGGCCTACCCCTTTAAAATTCATGCTGAATTGGGCGTAGAAAGACGAGACAAAGCTCATTTTCAGCGTCTCAATGTGAGAAACAAACCTCAGGAGCCATGCGGGCCCCGAAAACCAAATTTTAAGGTCCTAAAACCAACAGTTATTGAGATTTACTCATAAAACTAAGTAGGAAATATAAGGCGATTCTGGCACAGGGGCAAATGGGCAAGATGGCCGTCGCGCGCAACCAGCCCTACTGTATGTTATTCTTATAGAGGGGTCCGTCAGAGCTGGCACGGTGGCTAATGCGCAAGATGGCCGCCGCGCCCTGAGATCGTGCATGACGTCACAGGGAGAGGTCGTCCGTGGAGTTGCTAAATGGAATATTTATTATTATTATTATTATTATTAATAATAATAATAATTTTACTAGGTAATTATTGATTGACAACTTGCCATGGTGGGTGAGTGGTTATCGTGTCGGACTACCAACCCCAAGCTTGCAGGTTCACTCTTGGCCGTGGTAAGTGATTTTTGAAAGGCTGCAAAATTAAGACACGCATGTCATACGATGTTGGCATGTAAAAGAACCCAGGGAGAGGTCGGCTATGTAGTTGCTAAATGGAATATTTATTATTATAATTATAATTATTATTATTTATTATTATTATTAATATTATTATTATTATTATTAGGTAATTATTGATTGATCATGTACAATCAAGACCAGCCTTATATTGCCCCACTTTATGGTGTAGTGGCTAGCATTCTTGGCTGTTACGGTGGAGGCTCGGGTTCGAGTCCTGGCTCTGTCAAGAAATTTAATTCTAGGCTGAGGGTTGGAATGGGGTACACTCAACCTTGTGAGGAAAAACTGACAGGAACTGGCTTTTGATTCATACCGCAGCCATTCCGCCTAACCCAACTTCACCTAACCTAACCTAACCTAACCTAACTTTACCTAACCTAACCAAATCCACCTTACCTAACCTAACCTAACCTAACTTCAAAGTCAGAATGTACAATATATCTATTGTTTTTTATACCCTCATAAATTAGATATAGAGAATGTCCACCACGATTTAGATCCTCGAGCACACTTTTCTGACATATATCATTAAAACGTGTAGAAAGGAATGTCTGAAAATTTTCACCAACACATAATACACGTTCACAATACATTGTGTCCACTTTTTGAATGTTAATGATACGGAAAAGAGTATGCATTGGTAATTCAGTGAGCTTTTTTTTTTCTCTCTAATCAACAGTTCTGCCCACATAGCATTGAGAATATTTATTGTAGTAGCCTATAAAGAAATAAAAAAATCATATCTATTACAGTTTAGCTATAAGTGACCAGAACCACAATAACATTTTATTCTAATAACGAGATTTCCATAATGAAAAGAAAAAAAAGCTTACCATAATGATGGATTGTGTAAGTAAACGTCTTTTGCTGCTTGATGCCACTACTAAACTGATACTCATACAACGGACAAGTGAGTTCATGTTTCGCTGACGTAATCGTATGTTCCCACGCACTTCCTCTGTGTTGCATGCGCTGTAGTGGCTAAATTTGAAACTAGATGAGATGATTTGCTGATGTAATCGTATGTCCCCCTGCACGCACACGCCGGTCCCTGTGGACGGGTCCTAATAAGGAGATTTCCATAATGATAAGAAAAAAAAAGCTTACCATAATGATGGATTGTGTGTAAGTAAACGTCTTTTGCTGCTTGATGCCACTACTAAACTGATACTCATACAACAGACAAGTGAGTTCATGTTTCGCTGACGTAATCGTATGTTCCCACGCACTTCCTGCGTGTTGCACGCGCCGTAGTGGCTCAATTTGAAACTAAATGAAATGATTAGCTGTCGTTATCGTATGTTCCCCCGCACGCACACGCAGGCCCCTGTGGACGGGTCCTTGTGGACGAGTCCCTGTGGACGGGTCCCTGTGGACGGGTCCCTGTGGACGGGTCATTTTTGACGGGTCATTGTTGACGGGTCCTTGTTGACGGGTCCTTGTTGACGAGCTCCTGTGGAAGGGTCCGTGTTGACGGGTCCTTTTTGACTAATCCCTTTAGACCGGTCCCTTTGGACTGGCTCATGACCCCTAATGCTATGATGAAATTAAACGTTGTTCCACATGAAACGCAAGCGAAGAGCCGATCGCTACTATGAATTAACATGTTTGTTTTTTGTTTTTGCGCATGTGCACTTGGGGTTTTTGTAAGAGGGTGGGCTTTTTGAATACAGATTTATAAATGAGTAATTTTTTTAAATTACCAAAAGATCCAAAACTAATAGGTAATTAGCTTTTTAATATCTCATGAACCAATAAGGCTATGCGACTTGTATGAGAGGTCGTTGGACTTGAGGTGACATTCTGTTTTTGAATGTAGACTATTATTTATTTTTGTCGAAAGGGCCTAACTACACTTTTGTTAATATCTCGCTAACTAATAATCAGATAGGGTCAAGTGAGGTGTCATGGGACTCAGGATGGTCAACCCTTTTCCATGACCAACGAATTTACCCAAAAGATTCAAAACAGAAAGGTCATTGACCTAAGATTTTATAAATTAATAATCGAATATCAACATGTGAGGTGTCATAGGACTTAGAATGGTCAACCCTTTCCCATGGCCAATGCATTTACCCAAAATACCCAATACATCAAGGTCATTGACCTGAGATTTTATAAACTAATAATCGGATACGAACATGTGAGATGTTTACCATGTGTGATGAAACATAGCTAGGTAGAGAAAGAATTAGTGTAGGCTACATGTATGGTGACTGACAAGTCTTTTACCATTGAAACTTGTTTTCAGATCAAACTGCAGTATAGAGAGAGTATAGGTTGCAGGTATGGGTTAATAAATGAGAAACGGCGTACGCAAACTCTGATTTATCAAGAATTAAGAGTAGACTATCTTTAATTGATTGGTTAAAGAGGATAGCTAAAACACAAAAATGCTCAGTGGTTACCGAGACAAAATGGTCGCTACACACAACAATCTTTAAATACTTGAGGCTAATAATCTATACACACACACTCTCGCTTGTTCTAAACTAAATTGTGTTGCTGTCAGTGCTCAGACAGTAGGCTGATGACGAAATGCATTGCTAACAGAAATATAATCATTTCCGGTTGTCTAATGTTACCAGCTATCCATTTTTTTTGTGGTGCAGTGGTAAGCACTTTTAGCTCTTGTACTGGTAGTCTTAACTCGATTTCCATGTCTGAGGCCTAGAACGAGTCGAACTAAGAAACAAGGGCATGGTGGTGCAGTGGTTAAGCTGTTAGCCTTTTCACCAGGGGGTTCGATTTCAGGTTAATATGCATGTCATAACATATTAAACAAAACAAAACAGAGATAACGTTTAAAACTGATTACATTTGTGTCTTTTCAAATTATTACTTGGATTACAAATACAAAGGTGAACTGGGTTTGATATACAGTTAATGCTGTCTATCACACACTGGACTGTAAGAAAGCCAAAAGAGCAAAAGGCCTAAGTACAGCAGTGGTAAAATTGCTATATGTAGAGAACTACCTGGCAAAGCTATATCGCATAAACAGTGCAAGATACAATCCAGCAATCAAATCTTGTGGAACAGAGAAATGCAATTACGTGAGAAGATGCAAGTTCATGTGTAATATGACCTAACACACAAGTGTTCACCTGTGCACGTGCACAATAAGAGCTAACAAGTCACATTCTGTTTAGTTCGTACGTAACGTTAGGTTAGGGCTAATGCACACACCCTAGTACACGAGGCACATGCCATTTGAGAGCAGGTCAAGGGATCTAACTTGGTGGATGGATGTGTTCTAACGAGTCATTTGTAGTTGAAAGCGAATGATACTTGTTCTTAAGATGTTAAAACTGAGGAAATGGTACGTGCAGTAAGACGTCTTGTTATTTCCTGTGTCATATTACAGACATGGCAGAGAGCACACAGTTCTGTTGCTATGACTAACGCTGCAGTAATTTGAAACCCCAAGTGTTCATCAAGACAATGGGTGATGATTATACAAAGTTAGCAGTCATTGGATATTACACAGGTGTTCCTTCCGGTGTCATGTTGCTGACATGGCAGAGAGCGCACAGTTCTATTGCTATGACTAACGCTGCAGTAATTTGAAACCCCAGGTGATGATCAAGACAATGGGTGATGATCATGCAAAGTCAGCAGTAATTGGATACCACACATCAACATGGACTAAATCATAAACGTGTTGTCATAACCCGCAGAAACCTCATTTAAAGGTTTTAGATTTTACATTTTTAAGATTTATTTATTTTTGGATTTTACTTTTTTTACATTTTCCTAAAAGAGTAAACTACAAGGTCACATACCTAACCTCATTAAACCTAACTTTACCAAACCTAACTTAAGCTAATCCAAAGGCTAATGCACATACACAAAGTATATAAGGTACATGCAACTATCCTTATGCTAGTCTTATAGATTACTGTACAACATGATCACTACCCCAAATGGATATTTTTTTTCATTTTGTTGTTTACACATATGTCAATTTTCCAATTTCCCATTTTCAGTTTTTTTAAATATCAGTTTAAAGTTTTTCAATTTCATAATATGGAAACATGGATTTTGCATTTTGTTGTTTACACATTTATCAATTTCACAATTTCCCATTTACAGTTCTTAAAATGTCAATTTAAAGTTTTTCAATTTCATGATATAGAAACATGGATTTTCCAATTTGTTGTTTTCACATTTGTTAATTTACCAAATTCCCATTTACAGTTTTTAAAATTTCAGTTTTTTTTTCTATTTGTCAATATGGAAACATGGATTTTTCCAATTTGCGTTTTACATGTTCATTTTGCATTAGGAGTGGAGAGAGGTGGGTAGTAATTTAAATGTGTAAGCAGTGTCCATTGTTGACAGGTCATTGTTGACGAGTCCTTCTCATACAACAGACAAGTGAGTTCATGTTTCGCATGCATTACCTAAAATGTAATACCATGCAAGTGTTTAACATTTTACAAATTAGCTTATGTATTAATTTATGTATGGGGTCTTATGTTGGGCATTTTGTGTTGGCTTATTTGACAAGTTATTTTGTCAATGCATTTAGTGGATTTTTCTCTTGGTCTTGGAAAGTATATCAGTCCATTTTATCACAACATAATGCTTACTGACATGTTTGTAAGCAACAGCAACAACACACTAAACTTTCAAAAAAAATCTGAAGTACTCTAAGGTACCCTCAACTCGTACTCTTACCTCTATCCCAAGCCTAGTCAAGAATATTATTTCCCCCCCCCAAAAAAGGTGAATGGGAAAGTAGACTATATGTTTAAACTAAAAAAATCATATAAAGTCATATGTTAACTCTAACACCTACGTTTATCCCATTCTTAGTCGAAAAATATTATATTTTTTTTAAATTTTTCTAAAAAATATTTGGAAAGAAGGCTATATTTTGAAAACTAATCATCCTATAAAGTCATATATGGACTCAAACCAATGGCTTTTATATCCTTAATCGTTAGAACAAAAAATGGAATTTTTGACATTTTTTCCAAAAATGTTCATTTTAAAAAATGGGTTATATATTGGAAACTAGGAATCTTACAAAAAAGTGTGTTTGAAATAAATGACAAGTATTTACCCCCCTCTACCCACAAACCATGTCCCCAGATCTCTGGGACAAAATCCAGAATTGTTTTAATCTAATCCTAGCTAACCTCACCTGACGTGACCATACCTGTTTGTAAGCAACAACAACAACAACACACTAAGATTCCATGAATTCCAGAGTACTTTTAGATTAATTATCGACTCTCAACTCTTATAACTATGTCTATCCCACTCTGTCAGAAACACGTTTTTTTTAAAAAATTTTGCTCCATGTCACTACTGAAGTGATAATGGGTTTTCCGATCCTATTGTACAGTACCCCAGGGGTATGCACCCCTTGGAGACCATCCCCCCATCATCTACTTAAATCTCCTAACTGGCAATCCTTGTAAAGCCAGACCAACAGCTATCAATACCGCAAGGACAGCTTGCCATCCTGGAAATCTGGCCCAATCCTTGCATAACTATTACAGACAGCGACACACTATTAACTAGGGCAGCTATGCCATCACAATGCTGACAGCATAGCGCCGAAGAATATAAAAGGGAGCCTTAAGGAGGTCAGAGGCTCTCTCAATTATCAGTCTTATAGTGTGACGGCCGAAGGCTACGCTGGTATCATCAGGTGAGTGAGTCAGAACGTGTTCAGAATCCTATAACTTTGTAACCTTACTCCCAATTTGTATAGACAAGTTTGTACACATTGTAACATCACTACATCCCTTAAAAGGGACTCACATATCCATTATTACTGACCAATAAACACTTGGTCAGTACATCACACCTGCATTACTGTTTACACGCTTCTTTACGCCCTAACTCCCTTCCTGAACTCTCCGTCACTATTAGACGTGACTTATAGTAGCCAGATACTTGCTAGTACAAGCATCATCGTATTCCCGTACCGGCCTGCCTGCTAGGAGCGGCCCGCGCCATATAGCTGACACGTACAAGTCGATTATCTAACCAGTCAGCTGGACGACCAGCACAGTGACCCTTGCATTGAGTTCCATCCCCTAAAACACTCCTACATCATTTATAGGAGCACCCTAACACTAAAACAACACTCTACACTGGTCAGCTTGCCCTACTACGGGAAGCTACCCCCTTTTAGGCATTTCTTCTAAATCAACACAATAACTCTTCCGTTTTAGATCCTGCCACCCCCCAAATAAGGGATCCAAAACAGATGGTGGAGGCCGGGTACTACGCACAGTAGAACAGGACTCAACCAACGAGCCCTCGTAGTAAAAACGGCCCGTACCGCATATAGCCAAGCGAGACTGAAATTTTTTTTTCTCTCCTTTCCTCTCAGACAGAAAGCAGTTTTTTTTTGCTTTGCACTGTCTACACAGGGAATTTTTTCTCCCAAACCAACCCCCCAGCCCCAGATAGAATCAGAGAGAATAAGGATACACTGACAAACACGCACAGTTACAGTTTGTTTTTCTTTTTCTTGGAAGACGCATACATTTCATTTAGAAAGGCACCTCATACAGAAAGCCACAGAGGCAGTAGGGGTACGCCAATATTATTAGCATTATTGCTCAGATGCCAGAGGCACATATAAAGCCGGCAAACACAAATACGGGCACTATAAATAAAAATCGGGGCAATGCAGGGCAAACAGCCATACACTCCGTAGGGTAGGACAGCGCGATTAAGATGCGCACACAAGCACAATGGTACAACAATTTGCCAGCAGGCCATGAGCCTCAACAGGCAGTACGCCCAAATTTGGGGCGGACATAAGGAACTCCGGGCTCACTAGGCCATTTTTGAGTACATGGCAGGGCCACCAGCCCAGCCGAGAGAGGACATAAGCGTGGATACGCTGACTCGACAATTTGCGAGGATGTCCCTCTCACCATGTACTGCCACACATGGGAAGGAGTTCACCATGGCCACAGTCCAGAAGACGGCCAGGTTAGACTCCAATACACTGCGGGGACAAGCTTACACCAATACACATCCCTTAGCTCCAGTTCAGAAGGCAATTTTGCCAAACCGGGCAGCAGACCCTAGGCCAATCCCCCCTGAACGGACGAACGAGAGGGAGTTGAAGCCAGGACTCTCAGACACACATAGCATGACAGGGAGACAACGGGACGTAACCACGTCATGGGCCGAGGACGCAGAGCCCGCCCTACAGCACATTGAGCCTACACACACACACACACAGATAGGCAAACACAATGGCAGGAGTCTGCAGTGGCCACAGGCCAGAAAGCGGTCAGGCTACACGCCACCACATTGCCAGGGCAGAGACAGGCAATTAAGCGGCCTATACCGCCAGTTCAAAGGGCAAGTTTGCCAGAACGAAGGCGAACACCGGCATTAGTACCCCAGGTGCGAATGCATAAGAGGGTGTTGCATTCAGTCCCTCAGCATGCACGATACACGCCTGCACATTGTGACCACGCACTCACACACGGTACACGGGGTACAGGAAAGGTGTTATTACCTACCCCACAAAACCACTCAGGCAAAAACACACACACCCCCGTAAACTCTACTAGGGTAGCGCAGAGCGCATTTAGGCCCTCGCAAACAGGCACACTCAAACCTACAGACACGCGCTACGGTGGAAGTAGGCCCAGGCTTACTTTGCTACAAAATCCCCCGAAAAATGGCAAAGACGCGCCTCAGTGGATTTCAGGGGCCTATAATCTCATGACAGGGCAGAACCCTTCACCTTTTCGAGCAAGGACGCTCGGACCGGAGTAACGACTTCCACCAGGGACACAGAAACAAGCTAATATCACTTGAACCTATAGTAGGGACATACATACAGACTCACTAACGTAAAGGGCACATTTTTTTCCCCACGTATATGCAGTGCAACATGGCTAAACCAAAAGTATATAATTCTAAATCCTATTTGATTTTTTTTGGGCCCTTAGCATTTTTTTTCTCTCTCACAGGCCAACCATGGTTATTGAGCATGGTTGATCCATATCATAGCTTGGATAACGTAAAATGCTAATATGCAAAGCCAAGTAGAAGCCCATAAGGTAAGCTACGCGGCTTGAGGCCGGAAAAAGCTATTCCGAACACAGCTTAAGCATCAAGTCACAGCATAGAGCTTAAGCGGATCTTTCCAGGTAGAAATGACTAAGTGTTCTATGTTCCGGTCCAACAGTTTGATAGATTCCCTTGTGACGGGCGAGAGCCCTCATGGTAACAAGAATTAAGAATCTCAAACTATTTTCCAAAAGTGGTAGATTTCCCTGAGACGTAACTAGATTACTATAGTGCTAACGTCACCTGCTAGGTGGATAGTACGATCAGGACCTACTTACCATTTTTAAGCATTTTTTTTCATAGTGCTTACGACACAATTTTGGCAGACTATCGCCATCGGGCAACCCGCTTTAATCAGCATAAGGCAGGGTGCAGGCGACATACAATATATCTTCTATACCTTTTCAAAGTGCTCTCTTAATACGGAGCGGGGCATAGCTCATTTTTTTCTCTTTCTCTGCCTCAGTCATTAGGCCCGATGAAGGAAAAAGTGGCCAAGTTGAACTATATATATTCCATACATAGGCATACGTGACACGTTACACTGCCTGTAATATGACTTTTTTTTCTCATTTCCACAACAACACGCAAGCTAAAACGCTAACACACCGTAGGATGAAAATCCCAGACTTTGGGAAACCCTGCACATTTTTGGAAATCACACAATCAGTTTACATTGCCACATGACAGTAAATCGCTACTAAAAGAAAAGGAAATGATCCCGCTGGCAGACGTGGAAAGAAGGCCAAGAAATAGCCTTCGAACCTCACTGACCGCACCGGGATACGATCCTAACACTACCAAACTGTCCCGGAGACACAACCTGAATAGTGCCAGCAACAATTACTCTGGGTAAAAGACGGTCTCAAAACCCGCAACCTTCTGAATATCAGGAACATAAAGTCGGGTAGCTATCCCGTTCTAGAATAGAAGAGTAGGAAGCTAAAATAGATTGGGACAGTTTCACTAAAAGATGGTCATAAATGAAAAACAACAAAATCACCTCCGGCACATAGTCACCAAACACGCGACTAGCGGCCCGGAGACACTCGTGTATAACGACATTTTGAACAATGGATAGGAATATACTTGACCCACGTTACAAGTCAACACAACACTTGGGAACACAAAGGTAGTTAATAGAAGGTTCTTTTGCATTACGAAGAGCCTGCCCGCAATTACAAGAGACAGCAATCAAGTTCCCACATACGCGTGCCGGAAACAAGAGCATGGACAGAACATAAAACAAATGAGAGCTCACGACATTGTAATTCTACACTGTCAGCGATAAGGCACGCATGACTGGCTGACCTTCACGCATACAGACGAACTAAGCCAGCTCCAAGTGGACAGAAAAGACGCGTTCATTCACGGCAGATTCAAACACCTCAGAACTCCACAAATTACACTACGAGGAGAAGTCAAAAACATACAAACTCTGCACAGGTATGCGTACTTTCATTTGCGCATTGCACATACACGGGGAACGTGCCATAATATGGACGGCACAAATACCGTCGTAACAAGCCTTTACAGCACCCCGGGTCCAAACCCATGATCACACACCACACTCGTACCAAAAACTAACTAGCCAACGGTATTTTTGGTACGAGAAACACAAGCAAAAACCACAATGGGGACACCTCAATCCCTGAAACACAACGCAAACATAGAACACAGAGAATGACATAAAGTCACGGGTTCAAATCCCAGCGAAAATCGGACACCAGGAAAACAGCTATCCAGGCTTCCAATCACACTGAAATTAGCCCATACAAACACACAACCAGATAATACTACATTTCCTTCGGCCAAAAGCCAGTTATAGAATTTCAGTGACACCTGACAGGGAAAATAGACTTCCCAGAAACAAGTATAGCAAATTTCGTAAGACAAAGGTCTTACGGAATAGTGACCACACAATAGTATTAGCAAATAGTACAAATTGACACATTGGTCCGTCAGGAATCTAGAACAATGACAACGCTCGCATACGTGCAGGAAAGCACATGCCAGCGGATGACATACATAACATCCCAGCCTGACATTACACATACAAACTGCTGACTGGCAGACGTCGTCACATTGCAATACCGCTGGTGACAAGACACTATTGTTTACCGGCATTGACCATGAAATTACAAGCACAAAACAATCTTCAGGCCATACATTTTTTTTAACACTGCAAAAGCATTTAGCAATGGACAAGACGTGACAGATCGGAACTTATCTTGGGCCCATAGGAGCACGTTCGCAAAGACGTTGACAGGCCACGGGCACCTCCCGCCCATACACGCGATACATATTACGACTTAGCCCGTAACAGACCAACCGTCCGCGTGGTGTAGCTGAACATAGGCACACACACACGCGCTCACTAATTAGAAGCGAACACAGACAGGGGCTCTGAGGACACAAGACCTCCCCCCCCCAATAACTTCTTTTCGCGATTCTATTCCTAAAATAAATAATTCCAGGCGATTAGGACATGGCCAGTCGCACTACGACCACTGGCCACATTCACACTACAAATGGCAGACCAGATTAGGTCGTGAAGCTTTACTATCCCAAGGCGCGGATAGAAAGCCAACATGGACCAAGGGAGGATGACAGGAGAACAGGCTACCAGCGTACCACCTTACTCCCTTCCAATAACCTTCTCACGTCCAACATAACCAACGCAGACACATGAACACGACCAAAACAGCTACACTACATTACAGAGTATACACAAGGGGTTGATAGACTTCATGCTTCTAAAGAGAAGGCCTACTACGCCTTGGATCACGATGCTACCACCTGAGTATTAGGGGTGGGTCGGCAAACATTAAATAAGCATAATGCGCATCTCCAAATGAGAGATGAGGCCACAATTATATATACTAACCATTCTTTGTTAATTAAATACTCCCGCATGACAGGGATATATTATTATTACGCCTCAGCATACGCCTATCCTTATATGAGTGCAGATGCCTCATATCCAGATACATGCATGAGTATCCCATCCATTTACCAGGGGTATTACTATCAAACCTGCATGGAATTTTCATATTTTTGCAATCCCGGGAATTACCTGCCCCAGTCCACTCATTGTAGGAGCAATCCTAGTAGCATTACCGGCTCAAGGCCACCATTTATTTGAGCCCAAAGATGCATAACCCCTTCCTACCATACTTTAAGCCCACTCTACAAATAACTACCCCCAGATCATAATAACAGGGTACCTGACGCCACAGACCCTACTAACACCTCCATTAAGGTAAAAAGAGCATTATCGCTGGAAAGCTGACGTAGCAATAGTAGACCAGAAGTAGTCTATGTAATTAGAAGCTCTACAACCCCATAACAATTGAAATATTTTACATCTTACATTTTAAATCATTTACAAAGGTTACGCCCATATTTTTTTAAAAGGTAAAGGAATCTGAAACACTCTGATGGATGATAGCGGCACAAGCCGAAGGCCAGAGACACCACACTGGAGCAGAGCTGGGGAAGGTGACGTGGACCCTTACCCCAGTTGGCTCAACAGCTCAGTGACCTTACTTAACTTCACGACCAGACCAAACAGACGAACCACGTAAGGTTGAGGCACTCGCGGCCTGGCACGGGCAAACGTCAAGATCTAGAGGTGCATCTAGCCTATCCCCCTTGTCGGAGACAGTTACACCCACTATGTGCCACGGTCGTCGAAGCCAAGACCTGCAGGGAAGTCTTTCTGAGGATGGTGGGAGAAATAGCTCACTCCGCGCCGGACTCAGGGGATGACCCTAGAGACGACCCCATTATGACTAGACTTCTAGCTAAAATTAAGTAGGTAGGGCTTCTATAGCGGGAAGCAAGACTCCTGTGCGTTGGAGTGAAATATTACTGCGGCCGATAAAGGCGAAATGAAATATTAATGCGAAAAGCATAATACTGCGGCCGATAAAGGAGAATATTACTGCGAAAAGCAGACTACGATTGCCAATGAAGGCGAAGATAACATTATGCCATTGGACGATGTCCAATGCCCACCTAAATGGCGACGCATCGGGCAACCAGAGGGCATTAAATAGACATGCAACGAGCTGTCTACAGGGGTTACAGTGGGCAGACCCAACTATGATAACATATCGACAACAATGGCAACGAGCAGGATGGTACAGCAGGCGAAACGGTTTGCTCAGGGGCACCGTAAGCCGCCTGCGACTAGGTTAATACTAGTTGATAAACGTCGACATCTAGAATTAAGGGAACGGAATCCAGCGACCCTAGAGACAACCGGTGTTTCTAGGACTCGTGCGGGGTGTGTCCTGAGGAAGTAAATTGCCTCAGGCGATCGTTCTGGTCCAAATTTAGCCAATAAGACACATGCGACTAGGTTAATACTAGTTGATAAGCGTCGACATCTAGAATTAAGGGGGCGGAATCCAGCGATTCTAGAGACAACCGGTGTTTCTGGACTCGTGCGGGTGGTGCCCTGAGGAAGTAAATTGCCTCAGGCGATCGTCCTGGTCGAAATTTTAGCTGTAAGACGGTTGCATTTGACACGCAACCTAGAATTAAGCAAATTTACTGACCGCTGTTGCCAGGTAGTGGCACAGCACATTTCGGCAATAGAATAAGGCCATCCATTCGGCTTAAATAGTAGTAGCCATTTTTTTAAAATTTTCAGAATAGATAGTGTTAAGTAACGCCGCTCGGCACCTGATGACCAACAAACCCGTCATCAGGGTAAGCCCGGTAATACATTAAGTTAGATTATACTAGGATAACTTACATTAAGGTAGAATATTTCGGCACTTGGTCACCAAAAATCGGTACCAGGGTAAGCCCGGTAATATAACACAATAAGTAGAGTAAGTAGGATAAGATAGGACTCTAGCCGGCATAGGTTAGGAGACAGCAATATAGAGTGCCAAAGGCAGGCGATATTGGCATGCGCCTATAAATGATATATATGGCTTATATAATATTTCTATGCTCTATTACAGATCACCCGAGCGGCAATCCACTAATATATTTTGTCCACAGGTCCACAACGCAATAAACATGTCTTTTGTAAATATATTGCCAACACCAAATTGTACACACTCTCCTCTGTCACAAACATATACACTCTCCAAAACGTTCAGTTGCACCCTTTAACGGTGACAACACAGTGGTCAACGATGCACAGTAACCGTGGAATACTGAGTATCAATGAACACAAAAACACGTGATGCACGCAAATGAAGCGTGGATTCAGTGTCTAAGGGCGGCACAACGCTTGTAAGCGCCGCGCCTTCGACGCTAAGGTGGAATTCCTAACCACGGTGGGAAAACCACTAGGGCATAGGAGAAAACAAAATGAGACAGCGGATTAGCCACTGTACCTTAGCAGGAACGGCCACTTAAGGACGCTTCAGAAGCAAGGTTGAGAGTTAACAGCGCAAAAGGGTATCTAATAAATGGCCACCTATAAGAGCTCTATAAGGTAATATATATTAGTTATAAATTATTTTGTATTCCATAATTATATCATGACAAGGTTATACACATACATGTTCCACATGGTTGGATAATATACCCATACATAGAGTACCAACGTGGCAACCATCATTACTACTATGGTTATTATTATTATTATTATTATTATGTTTAGTATGTTTATTTATAAATTATAATAATATTATAAATGTCATGATCATTATTATTATCCGGTCATGCCCGGCATCATCATGATTACCAATGTCCTTATGCAATGCTCCCATAATTACCATAGTACTATCACCAGCCTATATACGGCACCATTATTGCCATCAGCGCCACGGCGAATATTGTTATTTTTTTTCCAATGTACACATGTACACAGTAATCATGCTTTTGTTGCTTTCATTTTCTTTCTTCTAACTTTTCCATTTGTTAGGGTGTTCCGTTTTATCCCAAACCAATAAATACACTTTGAATATTTCCCTTAAATTATACCCTGGAACACCCATTTTTCTATTTTCTTCTACCTTTCTTATTGCAGGGAGCACTTTTTCCCTAAGATAGGGCGGACGACGCAATCATCCGTTCGGCCCTGGGTTTTTTTCCTCCCTGCACAACAATGTACCATCAGCACCATGTTTTTTTTTCTCTATCAAACTTCCAAAATGCCAATGTCAATTTTTGTTGCAATATTTTTTATGCCAATGTCAATTTCTGTTGAAATATTTTTTATGCCAATGTCAATTTCTGTTGCAATATTTTTTATGCCAATGTCAATTTCTGTTGCAATATTTTTTATGCCAATGTCAATTTCTGTTGCAATATTTTTTATGCCAATGTCAATTTCTGTTGCAATATTTTTATGCCAATGTCAATGTATGTATATATGTATATCCCATAACCCTCCCCTCTGAACACGACCTGATCTCACGCACACACATCAACGCGACATCACGACGACGAGGAAGACATCTACAGAAGATACGAGGGGACTTCAAAAATAACCACATCGACTACATCTATAACATCAACATCCCAACCCCAAGTTCCGTTCCCGTTCGCGGGGACGCGAACTAAATAGGGAAAGAGGCTTGTACAGTACCCCAGGGGTATGCACCCCTTGGAGACCATCCCCCCATCATCTACTTAAATCTCCTAACTGGCAATCCTTGTAAAGCCAGACCAACAGCTATCAATACCGCAAGGACAGCTTGCCATCCTGGAAATCTGGCCCAATCCTTGCATAACTATTACAGACAGCGACACACTATTAACTAGGGCAGCTATGCCATCACAATGCTGACAGCATAGCGCCGAAGAATATAAAAGGGAGCCTTAAGGAGGTCAGAGGCTCTCTCAATTATCAGTCTTATAGTGTGACGGCCGAAGGCTACGCTGGTATCATCAGGTGAGTGAGTCAGAACGTGTTCAGAATCCTATAACTTTGTAACCTTACTCCCAATTTGTATAGACAAGTTTGTACACATTGTAACATCACTACATCCCTTAAAAGGGACTCACATATCCATTATTACTGACCAATAAACACTTGGTCAGTACATCACACCTGCATTACTGTTTACACGCTTCTTTACGCCCTAACTCCCTTCCTGAACTCTCCGTCACTATTAGACGTGACTTATAGTAGCCAGATACTTGCTAGTGCAAGCATCATCGTATTCCCGTACCGGCCTGCCTGCTAGGAGCGGCCCGCGCCATATAGCTGACACGTACAAGTCGATTATCTAACCAGTCAGCTGGACGACCAGCACAGTGACCCTTGCATTGAGTTCCATCCCCTAAAACACTCCTACATCATTTATAGGAGCACCCTAACACTAAAACAACACTCTACACTGGTCAGCTTGCCCTACTACGGGAAGCTACCCCCTTTTAGGCATTTCTTCTAAATCAACACAATAACTCTTCCGTTTTAGATCCTGCCACCCCCCAAATAAGGGATCTAAAACACTATCACTATAAATTCATTACCCCCGCTCTTATCTCGGTCTCGACAACAACCATGCCTATTTTATTATGTCAGATGATGTAATGTTCGGGTGCAAAGTGTGTGCAAAGTAGGTGTAAAAGTGTGTGCAAAGTAGGTGTAAAAGTGAGTGAAAAGTGGGTGCAAAGAGGGTGCAAAGTGGGTGCAAAGTGGGTGCAAAGTGGGTGCAAAAGTGGGTGCAAAATGTGGGGGTGTAAAAGTGGTACCCTATTTGTAATGGCTTATTTGACAAGTTATTTTGTGGTACCCTATTTGTAATGGCTTATTTGGCAAGTTATATTTGCCAATGTATTGAGAGGATACTTCTCTTGTTCTTGGAAAGTATCTCAACCCTTTTTATGATAGCATAATGCTTACCGCCATGTTTGTAAGCAACAACAACACACTAAAATTCCAAGAATCCAAACTACTTACTCTGAGGTTAATGATTGCCTCTCAACTCCATTCCACGCCTAGTCAAAAACATTATACATTTCAATTTTTTTCAAAAAAGGTCAATTGGGACAGTAGGCTATATGTTTAATCTAAAAATCATATAAAGTCATATGCTAACTATAACACCTAAGTCAATCCCACTCTCAGTCAAAAAATATTATATTCTTTAAATTGTTCCAAAAATATTTGGAAAGTAGGCTATATTTTGAAAACTAATCATCCTAAAAAGTCAAATATAGACTCAAACCAATGGATTTTGTGTCCTTAATCGTTAGAACAAAACATGGAATTTTTGAAATTTTTCCAAAAAATATTCATTTTAAAAATGGGCTATATTTTGTAAACTACGAAATTTACAAACCAAAGTGTTTGACATAAATGACAGGTATTTATCCCCTCTACCCAAAAAACCAAGTCCCAGGTCTCTGGGACAAAATCCAAAAATGTTCAGTTTTGAAAGTAGACGATATTTTGAAAACTAATCATTCTAAAAAGTCATATATAGACTCAAACACATTTTCTATAAGTCCTTTAACGTTAGAACAAATCTTAACACGTTTTCAATTTTTCCAAAAAAATGTCAATTTCCAAAATTGCCTATATTTTGGAAACTAAGAATTTTACAAAAAAGTTTGTTTAACGTAAATGAAAGACCTTTACCCCCCTCTACCCCAAAAATAAATTGTAGGTGCCTAGGACAAAAACTGTGCAGTAGTGGTTTTGTATGGGTTTTACACCCTCCTCCTCCTCACCCTCCTCACAAGATGGCGGCCGTAGCTTAACTTAACCTAGCCTAACCTAACAAGATGGCGGCCGTAGCTTAACTTAACCTAGCCTAACCTAACAAGATGGCGGCCGTAGCCTAACCTAACCTAACTTACGAGGTGTGATCAAAAAGTTTCAAAAAGGTGGCTGCAACTTAACCAAACCTAGCCTAGCCTAACCTAACCTAACCTACAAGGTGTGATCAAAAAGTTTCAAAATAGCGGCCGTAGCTTCACTTAACCTAACCTAACCTAACCTAACCAAAACCTACGAGGTGCGATCAAAAAATTTTCAAGATGGTGGTTATAGCTTAACTGGACCTAACCTAACCTAACCTAACCCTACGAGGTGTGATCATAAAGTTCCAAGATGACGGTCGTAGCTTAACTCAACCTAACCTAACCTACAAGGTGTGATCAAAACGTTCCTAAATGGCGGCCGTAGCTTAACTTTACCTTTGATTGATCCCTGTTGATTGATCCTTTTGATTGATCTCTGTTGATGTATCGCTTTGGACTGGTCCCTGTTGACTAGCCCCTTTGGACGGGTCCTTTTTGAAGAGGGGTCATTTTTTTACGGGTCCTGGAGGACGGTTCCTTGTTGACGGGTCCTTGTTGACGGGTCCCTGTGGGCGGGTCCTTTGGACTGATCCCTATGGACTGGCCCATGCATTTTATCCAAATTATGTCAAAGGGACCCGCCCACAAGGACCCGTCCTCCGGGAAACGTAAAAAAATGACCCCCCTTCAAAAAAATATATAATATATATATATATATATAAAATAAATAATAAATAATAAATAATAATAATAATAATAATAATAATAAATATTCCATTTAGCAACTACATAGCCGACCTCTCCCTGGGTTCTTTTACATGCCAACATCGTATGACATGCGTGTCTTAATTTTTGCCGCCTTTCAAAAATCACTTACCACGACCAAGAGCGAACCTGCAAGCTTGGGGTTGGTAGTCCGACACGATAACCACTCACCCACCGTGGCAAGCTATCAATCAATAATTACCTAATAAAATTAATAATAATAATAATAATAATAATAATAATAATAAATATTCCATTTAGCAACGACACGGCCGACCTCTCCCTGTGACGTCATGCACGATCTCAGGGCGCGGCGGCCATCTTGCGCATTAGCCACTGTGCCAGCTCTGACGGACCCCTCTATAAGAATAACATAGGGCTGGTTGCGCGCGGCGGCCATCTTGCCCATTAGCCCCTGTGCCAGAATCGCCTTATATTTCCTACTAAACTAATTTCATTTACTAAGCTATTGAAAGAATGCAAGCCGGTAACCATGGCAACACAATCTAACCATCTATTTCTGTAAGACGCAGTGCCATTCCATTTATTACTGTGAACGGTCGCAAACGGCTATAATGTTATCACGGAACCAAGTTAAGCTGTAAAATTCATCAATACGTATATAATGCGCTTATGGTGGTCAAGGGGTACTCTTGAAATTTTTCACGTGATTTACACGGGTGGGTGTGGTACTAAAGGTCTATTAAGTATATCCTTATTCCTATATTATTAAATTATTATATGATTTTTATTATATTATGGCGTACAAGGACGAGACAAAACTAATTTTCAGCCCCTCAGTGGATCGGAGGCTACTATGTTTTAAGGCTCTAAAACCACGTTTCTGAGATATTCCCAGAAAACTAATTTCATTTAATCTCTCTCTATATATATTGTTACGTGTCACCCCCCTAGTGGCACTTTTGTTAATTGGATTACGGTGGGTAGGAAGCACAATACCAATTACTGCTTAAAGAAGTAATTAACTTTATTGCGACCAGAAAATTACACTACTCATCAGCAATTACAGACAATAGGAACCTTACTCCAGTTTCCTCAAGTCTCTTGCTTGTGGAGGGCTCTTGCCCCTTTCACTTGTCAACAAACCACAGAAGTTAATCCTGCCGCTAATGAGCCTAGTGGCCTTGACAGAACTTCATGCAACTTCTTCCTAATGTGCGCCTACTACAGTACTTACGAGCACTTGCTGCGAGCTGTTCACAAGCTGGGAGAAACAATGTCACTGGATTTCGACACCACAATATCTCAGACACCCAGTGAAAGCACACTCACTCAGAACACGGCAGTCCCCTGTATGTTTCTCACTTCGCCGCTACACTAGGGGTTTCGCAAGTCACCACACTTCTGTCGCTCAGAATAAACGCTCACACTAGCTCGTAAAACACAACAACAACCCCTGCTTGACAGGTCGCATTTATATAGCAGGCCGGTGACTCAATACATGCTTCCAGATCCATCCAGGGTTCACGGCTTCTAGAGGTTTCCATCGCTGGTCCAGTCACGAATATTCTGGACTATCCCTTTGTCTTAGTAGCCCTGTTGCATAAGGCACACGCAATACAGGAGGCAGGCCACAGCCCAGCCCCTGGGGCAGTTGTGACTCAAGCGGCAAGCGATGACACAAACTCACAGCCGTAACACCACCCCCTTCCTAAAAGGCTGATCGTCCCGATCAATCATTGGTCCGTCTGTGTCCCTCCGTAGGCTGCCAGGCGATCTCGATGCACGATCTTCATCTTCGCCCTCGGGCTCCGCTGGATCCTGTAGACGACATCGTTGATCCGTTTCACGACTCGGTACGGGCCCTCCCAGGACTTCTGAAGTTTGGGTGACAGGCCTTTCTTCCGTAATGGGTTGAAGAGCCAGACCAGGTCGTCCTCGTGGAATCCGCCGGCATCCGTCTGCTGCTCGTATCGGGTCTTCATTCGGTCGGTCTCGATCCGCAGTTTCCTCCTCGCGAACGCATGCACGTCCTCCAGTTGGTCGACCAGTTCTTGACAATACTGGCTTACCGGGATCGGATCATTCCCAGGTCGGCCGAAGGCAAGATCGACAGGTAGACGGAGCTCCCTCCCAAACATGACCCGGGCTGGTGTGCACCCGGTGGCTTCATGCACGGCGGCGCGGTAGGCCAGGAGAAATATTGGAAGATGTTTGTCCCAATCCCTCTGGTGCTCGCTGACGACTATTCGGAGATGGTTCTCGATGGTGCGATTGAATCGCTCTACCATCCCATCGGACTGAGGGTGTAGCGGCGTTGTCCTTGTCTTCCGGATTCCCAGCAGCTGGCATAGGTTCTGGAACACCTGCGACTCGAAGTTCCTCCCTTGGTCGGAGTGCAACTCCAGGGGTACTCCGTACCGGCTGACGAATTCCTTCACTAGGGTCTCTGCAATCGTCGCGGCTTCTTGGTTAGGGAGCGCATACGCCTCCGGCCATTTGGTAAAGTAGTCGCTGACGACAAATATGTAGCGGTTCCCTGCCTCGCTTAACGGGAATGGCCCAGCAACATCGATGGCCACACTCTCCATGGGGCCGCCCACGTTGTAGGTCTTCAGTGGACCCCGTCGTCTTCGTCCTGGGCCCTTGCTGGCTGCGCAATCGTGGCACCTCGCGCAGTGATTCTCCTCGTCTGTTCGGCATCCGATCCAGTAGAACCGCTCTCTCAGCTTCTCCAGGGTCTTCTTTATCCCTAGGTGTCCACCAGATGATCCTCCATGAACTTCCTTCAGGACTTCCCCCGTCATAGCCATTGGAACGACGACTTGTTCCCGAGATGTCTTCCCGTCGGTGCTCTCCCAGGTACGGCAGATGAGGTCATCCCTTACAATCAGCGAGTCCCACTGTGCCCAGTAGGACTTAAACGTTGGGCTGCAGTCACTCACAATGTTCCACCCGGGTCTGGGGACACAGGCCCTCTTCCATTCGGCTATCAGTCACAGGTCATCATCTTCTGCTTGTGCCCGCGTGAAAGATTCGCGGCTCCAGTTCCCTCGAAGTTCCACAGTAGTCCGTCGGCACAGTATCCCGGTGTTCTACTCCCTTCGGGCACAGAAGGTGCAGTTTTCGGGGCACGGTCTTCGTGACAGGGCGTCGGCGTTAGAATGCAGTTGGCCTTTCCTGTGCTGAATCTCAAAGTTGTACTGTTGAAGCCTCTCTAACCACCGCGCGAGTTGACCCTCGGGCTGCTTGAAGTTCAGGAGCCACCGCAGGGATGCATGGTCGGTCCTGATGAGAAATTCTTGCCCGTACAGGTACTTGTGGAAGTGTTCAATGGTCTTCACGATGGCGAGCAGCTCCTTCCTGGTGACGCAGTAGTTCCTTTCTGGCTTTGACAGGGCCTTGCTGAAGTAGGCCACTACTCTCTCCTCGCAGTCCACTACCTGCGACAGGATTCCCCCTATGCCAAAGTCGCTGGCATCGGTATCGGCGATGAACCTTGTTCCAGGTCTGGGGTAGGCCAGAATAGGCGCGGTGCACAGAGCCTGCTTGAGTTGTTCGAAGGCACTGTGGCATTCTGCTGTCCACGTGAAGAGTTGGTCCTTCTCAGTCAGTCGATGTAAAGGTTTGGCGATGTCGGCGAATCCCCTCACGAAGCGACGGTAATAAGTGCAGAGTCCCAGGAAGCTTCGTAGTTGGGACTTGTCCTTCGGGACTGGCCACTCCCTCACAGCTGCGGTCTTTTCTGGGTCGGTGCACCCCCCTTCCTCGGAGACGATATGCCCAAGGTAGTGGACCCGCTTCTGGAAGAGCTGACACTTCTTGGGGCTCAACTTCAGCTGGGCAGCCCGTAGCTTCAACAAGATCTCCTTCAGGTTGCTGTAGTGCTCCTCGAAGCTCCTCCCCAGAACGATGACGTCGTCTAGGTAGACCAGGCAGGTCTTCCAGTGTAGTCCCCTCAGAATGGACTCCATTAGCCTTTCAAAGGTCGCAGGGGCGTTGCACAGACCGAATGGCATGACGGTGAACTGCCAGAGCCCGCTGCCCACAGAGAACGCCGTTTTCTCGCGGTCCTTAGGGTGGACCTCCACCTGCCAGTAGCCACTCTTCAAATCCAAGGTGGAGAACCATCTTGACCCTGATATGGTGTCCAGCGTGTCGTCGATCCGGGGTAGAGGGTAGCTGTCCTTCTTCGTGACGTCGTTCACCCGCCTGTAGTCCACGCAGAACCTGGTGGAACCGTCCTTCTTCTTCACAAGCACGACCGGAGAACTCCAAGGACTATGTGATGGCTCGATTACCCCTTGCTCCTTCATCTCTTCTACCATCCGGTCGACTTCGGCTTGCTTGGCGAGCGGGACACGTCGGAATGGGGCCCTAATCGGTGCGCTGTCCCCAACGTCGATTCTGTGCTGGACCAAGCTTGTCCTGCCGAAGTCTTTGCTCCCCACGGAGAAGACATCCTGGAATTCGCGTAGCAGGTCCTGAAGATGGCGTGTTTGCTCTTCGTCTAAATGGTCCTGGGATCCTTGGTACAGCTTCTGTAGTTCTTCTGGCAGGGCGCGTCTTCTTCGGTTGTCCGTCTCCAGGTGTCCGTCCTTCGTTTCTGGGATGCGGGCAATCCAGGTAACGGCTCGCAGACTCCTAGGTTGGTGTTCCGGTGAACCGTAATATCGTAGTCGTTCAGGTTGGACAGGCGGACGTACGGCAGAGGCGTCGTGTTGATGAGGGTCTTGGCAACTAGCAATCCTTTTGCCTGGATGTCCTCATATTTTGGCTCGATGACAGCCGCCACTCCCTCAGCAGTTCCGTCGACAATTACGGCGGCGCTGACCTCCGTCCTGGCAGGAACGATGACGTCCTCTCTCAGCCTTACTCGTCGTGCGGTGACGGCCTCGTGTGCTGGTTGCAAAGCAAGTTCCTCACCTCCGAAGTGCAGAGTATTGGTACTCAAGTCCAAGATGATGTTGTTCTGGTCCAGGAAGTCCAGTCCGATGATCACTTCGTTTGATACGTCAGCCACAAGCACTGGATGCTTCACCACCCGTCGACCAATGACGATCTCCAGTGTTGCTTCGCCATGTACCGGTGCGGTCTCTCCGGTCGCGGTTATTAGCTGGAGGTTCCTTCGTGTAGGTTGCACTCTCCACTTCGGGATCACGGTGGGATTGACGATGGTCCTCGACGCTCCCGTGTCGATCAGCATGGGCCAGCTCACTCCGTTGACGACTCCGTCGACCATCAGGCTGCTATTGTCCCTCCGTAACTTCGTCACACGCACTTGGACTGTTGGGGCTTGACGACTGTCACAAGCCAACCTTTGCCCCTCAAGGCTGGCTAATACTCGTTTCCCCTGGGCCGCGCGGTTTTCAGACGACTGATTTCCCGTCGGATACCCTCGGCGGCGGCGATCACCGCAGTCCTTGCTCAGGTGGCCTTTCTTACCGCAGGCCCAGCAAGTCGGTAGTCCTCTTCCGGGCCGCCTCTCCGGTTGTCTTCCGGCTGTGTCGTTGCTGGTGGTGCCGCAACTATCGAAGAAACGGCTTAGCGCCTCCATTAATTCGTCGGCCAGGGGCTTGGTCTCGTTGGATTTTACTGGTTCGTCGACGTCCACTTGACGCACCCGCGCGTGCATTCTGGATGCCTGTTTTGCCGTCTCGAACTCAAGTGCGTTCAGCGCATCTGCCAGGGTCTTATTGCGCGCGAGACGCAGCGCCTGTTGAGTGTCCGAGTCCCGTAGCCCGTCGGTGAAAGTCTGCGTCGCTATCTGCTCCAGAAAGTCGGCCGGCGCTGTTGGGTAGGCGAGCCTTACGAGGCGTGCGATGACCATCTCGAACTCCTGCAGGGTTTCCGCGTTCTTCTGTACCCGGGTCCGGAGCTGCATCTGATAGGCCTGCTGAAGATGGCTATCTCCATATCGGGACTCCATATGGGCGATCAGGGAAGCGTAGTCCTGGGATCCAGTCGGGATGACCTGAAGGACGTTAAGGGCGTCACCTCTCAGCGCTACAATGAGAGCTGTAGCCTTTTCTGTGTTGTTCCAGTTATTTATGGAACAGGCCGCCTCGAACTGACGTAAGTAGGTGTTCCACGGGACCTTTCCGTCGAAGGATGGGGGCGTCACTCTGCTATGTCCCGTTCCCGATATTCCCGGTGTAACGGTGGGCGGGCGTTGGCGCAGCTCGGCAACTTCCTCTCGTAGAGCGTTGAATTTCTCCTCCACCCCCGTCAGTGGGCGTTGGCGCAGCTCGGTAACCTCCTTTTGTAAGGCGTTGAATTTCTCCTCCACCCCCATCAGCGGGCGTTGGCACAGCTCGGCAACTTCCACTTGTAAGGCGTTGAATTTCTCCTCCACCCCCATCAGCGGTCGTTGGCACAGCTCGGCAACTTCCACTTGCAAGGCGTTGAATTTCTCCTCCACCCCCGTCAGTGGGCGTTGGCGCAGTTCGGCAACTTCCTTTTGTAAGACGTTGAATTTCTCCTCCACCCCCATCAGCGGGCGTTGGCGCAGCTCGGCAACTTCCACTTGTAAGGCGTCGAACTTCTTTTCCACTGCCGTGACTTCCTCACGCAGACCCAGTTCTAATTTCTTCAGGTCCTGTGTCAACTTATTCTGACCGTCTTCCATCTTCTTCTGGCCGTCCTCTATCCTCTTCAGGTCCTCCGCTAGCTTATTTTGGCCGTCTTCCATCTTCTTCTGGCCGTCTTCTAGTTTGGCAGTTAGGCCCTCGGCTAACTTCTTCTGGCCGTCTTCTAGTTTGGCAGTTAGGTCCTCAGCTAACTTCTTCTGGCCGTCCTCCATCTTCTTCTGGCCGTCCCCCATCTTGGTTTCCATGCCATTTAACTTTTCAAGCAATGCTGCCAATTTCTCCTCCATTTTAGTTGTTTGTCTTTTAAAGGGCATTCACTCACAGGAAAATTAGAGAAAATGACCTGCTCGGGTTTTGAAACCAGGACCGTCAGGTGTTGTGCTTGAGTTCGTAATCCCGCTTCTGACACCAGTTGTTACGTGTCACCCCCCTAGTGGCACTTTTGTTAACTGGATTACGGTGGGTAGGAAGCACAACACCAATGACTGCTTAAAGAAGTAATTAACTTTATTGCGGCCAGAAAATTACACTACTCATCAGCAATTACAGACAATAGGAACCTTACTCCAGTTTCCTCAAGTCTCTTGCTTGTGGAGAGCTCTTGCCCCTTTCACTTGTCAACAAACCACAGAAGTTAATCCTGCCGCTAATGAGCCTAGTGGCCTTGACAGAACTTCATGCAACTTCTTCCTAATGTGCGCCTACTACAGTACTTACGAGCACTTGCTGCGAGCTGTTCACAAGCTGGGAGAAACCATGTCACTGGATTTCGACACCACAATATCTCAGACACCCAGTGAAAGCACACTCACTCAGAACACGGCAGTCCCCTGTATGTTTCTCACTTCGCCGCTACACTAGGGGTTTCGCAAGTCACCACACTTCTGTCGCTCAGAATAAACGCTCACACTAGCTCGTAAAACACAACAACAACCCCTGCTTGACAGGTCTCATTTATATAGCAGGCCGGTGACTCAATACATGCTTCCAGATCCATCCAGGGTTCACGGCTTCTCGAGGTTTCCTTCGCTGGTCCAGTCACGAATATTCTGGACTATCCCTTTGTCTTAGTAGCCCTGTTGCATAAGGCACACGCAATACAGGAGGCAGGCCACAGCCCAGCCCCTGGGGCAGTTGTGACTCAAGCGGCGAGCGATGACACAAACTCACAGCCGTAACAATATAAATGAATTGCTGTTCGTTAGTCTCGCTAAAACTCGAGAACGGCTGGACCGATTTGGCTAACTTGAATTATTTGTGGAAGTCCAGGGAAGGTTTAAAAGGTGAATAAATATGAAAGTTGTAGCGCACGAGTAGATTCAACAAATGAGTGACGGCACGCGAATCGCTTAAACAAAGTCCCGTATGCGTTCATATACCATTCATCAGGTTGCTATGAAACTTTGGTTGTATTGTTGTGCACACCCAAGGAAAGGTTTCTGACTTAGTAAATGCTTTTTACAATAGGTAGCGCACGAGTAGATTCAACAAATGAGCGACGACTGCCGAAGCGTTTCAACAAAGTCCTTAATGCGTTCACATACCATTCGTCAGATAGCGATGAATCTTGGGTGAGAGGTTGTGTACACTACAGGCTAGGTTTCTGGCTTAGTAAATCCATGTTATAATAGGTAGCGCACGAGTAAATTCAACAAATGAGCGACGACGAGCGAAGCGTTTCAACTAAGTCCCGTATGCGTTCATATACTATTCGTCTGATAGTGATGAAACTTGGGTGAGATGTTGTGTACACTTCATGGAAGGTTTCTGGCTTAGTAAATCCACTTAAGAATAAGTAGCGCACGATTAGATTCAACAAATCAGCGACGACGGGCGAAGCGTATCAACAAAGTCCGGTATGCGTTCACATACCATTCGTCCGATAGCAATGAAACTTGGGTGAGAGGTTGTGTACACTACAGGCAAGGTTTCTGGCTTAGTAAATCCATGTTATAATAGGTAGCGCACGAGTAAATTCAACAAATGAGCGACGACGAGCGAAGCGTTTCAACTAAGTCCCGTATGCGTTCATATACTATTCGTCTGACAGTGATGAAACTTGGGTGATATGATGTGTGCACTTCATGGAAGGTTTCTGGCTTAGTAAATCCACTTAAGAATAAGTAGCGCACGATTAGATTCAACAAATCAGCGACGACGGGCGAAGCGATTCAACAAAGTCCTGTATGCGTTCACATACCATTCGTCCGATAGCGATGAAACTTTCATGAGTTGTTGTGTACACGCCAGGGAAGGTTTTCACTTAGTAAATCCATTTTACAATAGGTAGCGTACGAGTATATTCAACAAATGGGTGATGGCGCTCGAATCGTTTGAACAAAGTCCCGTATGCGTTCATATACCATTCATTCCATTGCGATGAAAATTTGGTGAGTTGTTGATCACGCTCCCATGATTTTGTTGAGATAGTAAATTAATTTTACAATAGTTTAGGGGTGGTTAACGGAAAAAGAAAATCAATATTGGGAATCCAAAACCACTTCAACATACAAAGTTACAATGCCAACACTTTCTTTGATTGGCATTGCAACGCATGCCGGGTACAGCTAGTAAACGAATAAATAGATGACGAATACAGGAGAAGACCAAATCAGGAGCTATATAGATATACTGAGAAAATCACAGATGTGGTCAGGAAGAGACGTCTGGCTTTCTACGGACATATCTCATGGATGATCCCAACAAGACTAACCAACCGGCTTCTCAACTACTGGGGAAATAGAAAGAGCGTGAGACCGTCGCACAGTGGTCCTTTTGCACGATCTGGGCGCTCAAAATGTAAAAAATAAATGTCTTGTATTTTCATGTTGTATGGCATTTTTAGTATCAGCAATGTCAGAGGACCTCAGAACTGTACTTATGTGTCTTATTTGTTCACCCCCTGGAATGTGAAAGACCGCTGAAGTAGGACGTTTCTTATCGCATCCACAGCTGGAAGCAAAGCTGATTATTTGTGTTTGAATCTTGTGCTTGTAAAGTCTTGTTAGTTCAGCTATCTTCATCGTTTGCCAGTGGATATGACAGACTATGATATGATCTTTCTTAATGAAATTTGCAAAATCTTATAAAAATCGCTGTGTTATTGTGATAAACGTTTGAAAATAGTGAATTTTTGTTATAAAATAATTCTTCTTTTATGGGGTTTCAGACCAGGAAATTCACAATTGTCAACCATTGGTGAATTTCTTTCTATTAGCCTATAGCCTACACCCTATTATGTTTTCTGTGTAAAAATTATTTGCAACTTTTTGCAACTTTGGCTTTTGCTCTCCTTTTAGTGTTGTCGGAAGGATTTCCGCGGAACGATCTTTACGATGCTTGACGCCATGCAGGTGGAAAAGCGAAAGGATTTGAACCTATCTAATAGAAAACAGTGATTCGAAATCCCTTGGACAGTCTATTAAAGATAATGTTAGAAAAAATCTAATTAATTTTTCCGCACAGTTAAGAAAAACGTGGGTTGCCAATCGCAGGACCTTATGAAAGTTTGTCACAAAATAAGAATAGCCTAGAAGGGAACATGGAGAGGCAATACAGGTAATGTGGGTCGTCCTTCTCAATCATTCGTGGAGTGTAGTGAATTTTCGAAACGAAGGAAATTGCGACCTTTAATACAAAAACTCAGCAGGTAGGAGCTAGCGTTAGCCAGTCAAGTGAGTATACGCTTAGAAGGAAGGAGAGACACCACTGAACTTATTGAACAAAATGCAGAATTTTCTCCCAGTTTAGCGGCGTTGAGGAAAACCTTATCCAGTTGAAAAATATTATTATTTTTATTATTATTGTTAAGCTAATAAGACAAGTTTAACCTCAATTCTTGTTGTTGTTGCTCATTTTAGGGGCTGCGACATCGTGGTCGTATAGTCCCATGTATTTTGGGTGTGTCTGTGTAATTTGTGTGATAACCTTTGTTATTGTGATACCTGTCCTACTATTTGTATATTTGGGATAGGATTGGGAAGATGGCGGCCGTGGCCTTAAATTAGCAACCATCTCAGCATTTGCCTGGAGTAGATGTGGGAAAACCACGGAAAACACTTCCAGGATGATTGGGGTGGTAATCAAACCATCCTCTTCTCAGTTTTGCCTCAGGAAGCTTAGTGTACCCCGTACCAGCCCTCACATCAGAATTAAAATTTCTTGGCAGAGCCGGGAATCGAACCCGGACCTCCGGGACCACTTACAGGATGTTTGAGGTGGGAATCGAACCCTCCACTTCTCAGTTTTGCCTCAGGAAGCTTACTGTACCCCGTACCAGGCCTCATACCAGAATTAAAATTTCTTAGCAGAGCCGGGAATCGAACCTGGACCTCCGGGGTGACAGTCAAACTGAAATTCTTATAAATGAGAATAAGGAAATTGTTTTAAATAATTTTGAACAGTTATTTTAAGGTTTTTCTATATGCAAAGGTATTTTGCGCGGCCAGATACGCTAAAAGGACCACTGTACGTCGCTAACAGTAGTTAACAAGGATACCCAAGAACTGAAGATAATGAAAAGTGATGTTAGAAGCCGATCACATCTCAGAAATATACTTAAACAGAAGCGTCTTCAAGACAGACCACCCTGTACGAAAACCGGCATCATCTGGACAAATGAGAGAAAGGAGAAACATAGCCAGAGAATGCGTGAATATTGGGCACACATCAAGCCCCTCGCCAACTTTTACGTCGTGGTCCTTAGCTGGCCCATCCGAAATAAGAAGAACAAGAAGAAGCTATTGAAGTAATGCAAGACGGTAATCATGACAACAGTAGGCCTATCACAAGAGGTGACATCCAACTTTCCATCTATTTCTGAAAGAAGCAATGCCACTCAATTTATTAAATTTCTGTGAAAGTTTGCAAATGGCTATAAGGTTATCGTGGAATCAAACATAGACTGTAAAATTCAACAATGCGATTAAGGGGGTCAAGGGGTACCCTACAATTCGTACACGTGACTTACACGTGCGATATGCGATATGTTGTACAGAAGGTCTATTATATCTCCAACAGCAACATTATTTTCAAAAAATCGTGGATTGGAATAGTGTCTTTGCAGCTTTTGGGAATTTGGGCCATTGGAGGCTAAACATCCCGAATTTTCATGCACCACAAGCCATTATAATTTATTAAAGGGGTATTCCTGGGAATGGGGACTTTCCACAATGGTGAGGGTCAGTTTTAATTTGACATATATTGCGTTTCGTCTACGAGGTTTTCAATATTATTTTCACGTTAGGAAGTAGGCCTACACGTTAGGTGAATTTAGTTTGAGAGCATATTTTAACTAATCATATTTTTGTCGACAAACGGGTTCATCGTAAAGATGATTTCGTTTGATTCTGTGTGGTTGATATATCTTCATGTTTATGTACGCCTATAATTCATGTTCGGGTGCTTGGAGCATCGTAAAATTAGGTATTGTAACCATGAGTCAATACATCAATCATTTATAAAACTCTTCACCGTACTTCTCATAGAAGGGTGGGTATAAGGAACAACTTTTCAAAATACATGCTAAAATAGGCGAAAAATAAAAATTATCCTAGAAGGACGACCAAAGTATATGTTGCACTTCTCATATGCCACACAAAACTAGGGAGTCTATAAAGGGTCTTCGAAAACCACATTTTATGGCCCTTAAATTAACAGTGTCTGCGATATATCCAGAAAACTAACTTCGTTCTGATAAACTTATGAAGGAATGACAAGCCCCTAACCATTGGAACAGTATCTCAATTGATAACATCTGGTTATTAATACCGAAGATCGTTCGAAGAGCGGGTACTTCTGCTAGTCATTCATATAATCACACATTTTTAATGTAGTTATGTTATTTCCATGTTACCAACTAAATCAATAACTCGCCAGCAGAACCGAAATAAATAGTAACTTATTAAAACAGCTCAATAGTAGTGATTTGATTGCGTTCCATGACATTGATGAAGTAGAAAATGAACCAAGCTAGTCTTCGAAACTAAATAATAATTTCAAAATTTTAAGTCAAGCTTAACCACATCGATAACACAACAAACAAAACTGAAACACCAGTTAAATAAAGCTCTTTGAAGTAACCAAATGGAAGGTCTGAAATTAAACAATGAGTGACGCGTAAGTGCGATAACCAACACCCAAAACACACCAACAAAAGCTGAATATGCTCCTTAGTATTACAGAAAATATCGGAGCTAAAATTGCCCGATATGTATTTACGACGTCTTCGAACAGAGTACTGTAGATTTTTAAAATGTACAGTTCTCCCCGTTAATGTACTATTCCATTTGTCAACACTAACGATTAACTCAACGATCACTTATAGCATACCACTGAATGGAAGCGTGAGATTGTACGTGATCGTTAATGTGACGTTTTAAACAACATGACATCTTTCTTACGTGGAGTCCGAACCATAAGATGTGCCATCTGAACTTTATTAGCCTAGAAAAGTATAGTGTTAACTTTGTGACCATAATAACGCAGCTGCAGAGTTTTCACGCCCTTAGCACCGATTGGCTTCTGCTTGATAATTCACAATGCCTCTACGTAATCCACAAATGAGTAAGAGATGTCTGAAAGCCGCTGCACCCTAGTGATTGGATCACTGTCAATTTGCAGGAATGGTGATGAAAGATGGAGGGTCTAGTGACTTCAACACATACGAAATCCTAAATGATGGCCATGGCTGCCTCGTCCAATTCTCATCTAAATTACAAATACACACACTAATACAGCCAAAACAACAAGACAGGTTACCAGGCAAATTCCACACACACCCAAGTACATGGGGCTACATGACCACGATGTCGTAAATCCCCTAAATCCCACAACAACTACATCGTAAATTACAACAACACGATTGCAAGTATCAAAGAACGCCAACAGAATTGGACACCATCGTAAAAAAGAACGCGAGCGCTAATTATATTAATAAGTATAACAATGATGTCACAACTTGGATGAAACACATTCTGCAGCCATTTGTGAGAGTAAATGTGACGTTGATTGAGTGAAAGATGACATTCTTCCAAGTCGTTATAAGGCTATAATGATACAGTACTCAATAATTAAACATATACAATTCTTTTAGAGAATATATAGCCTAGTTGGACATATGGACAAATCAAAGCCTTGACTGGAAAACCTGATTTTATATTGCAGTTTGAACTTTAAAATTGCTCTGCTGAGATAATTTTCAAGTAGTTCCTACTTTTGCTACCAAACGCCAGCATCAGCGACAACTCATTCTGAACCTGGTTACTAAATGCCACCGCAGTCGTCTCCTGGCGGCGAACGTTGGAACCTAAGAGCGTTAGTCAAATCTAACCTTTAATTTATCTTCACACAAATGTAATTAGTGGAAGATTCTTTTACATGCCATAAATCTATGACATGGGACCGCTGGCTTTACTTCCACTCCAAAGGAAGGCATACTGAGGGATTTTTAACGTTTTTAACAAATCCGACGACTTCGGCCGGGTTTGAACCCGTGACCTTGGGTTAGAAGCTCAGCATTCTACCAACTACACCACCGAAGCCGCTAAACTATATTTCTCCCAATGTAGTTAGTGTTGACCGACTAAAAAGCAATAAAACAACTTAAAAGAAAGAAAAAAAAAACGAACACAGCTATACTGAGAAACGAATTGAACGAACAGCTCGGTAACGATGAGAACGGTAACAAGACAATACCTTAGTTCTTGCAGAGTGGATTCTCGTCACCATTGAGTACAGTATAATGTCCGCGTGTGTGAGCGTTCGCACACATTAGCTAGAGAATGTAGTGTAATTATTGAAATGAATCGTGCGCCGCAAGGAAAAAAGAAAAGTGTATCATACGCACACACACACATACCGACAGACAGAACACAGAGAAAGTGACTTTCAGTTGGCGGCAAGTTCAGGGCCAAAGAGACTTTTCGAACTTTCGCTTCGTCACGCATCGCCTACTACTGTTCTACCTTATACATCTTCCTTCCGCGCGCACCACAAACATGCGGAAATGTGAAGGCTGAGACGAATTCTGCACCAGAGATGTCATTGGTCTTTGTACTCTGTCCTCCTCGTTGCGTAATGGCTGTTACCGCGGAGCCCGGCTTCGATTCCCGGCTCTGCCAAGATATTTAAATCGTGTCTGAGGGCTGGAACGCGTTTCACTCAGCCTCGTGAGGAAAAACTGATAAGATGAGCGTTTGATTCTTACCTGAGCCATCCTGGAAGTGGTTTTCGGTGGTATCCCACTTATACTCCAGGCAAATGCGAGAAAAAGTTAAAATTAAACTAAATTTTCAAAATTTTAAAAATTAAAAAAGTAGAAAAATTAAAAAGGTAAATATGTTAAAATTTTTAAGAATATTTAAATGCTAAAAATAAAAAATAACATAATAAAAATGAAAAAAATAAAATTAAAAAATAGAAATAAAACAATGAAAATTAAAAGTCAGAAATCAAAAATCAAAATAAAAATCAAAATTTGTGATTTTTTATACATTGTATAAATCTAAATATTTAAATATTTTATTTTTGAAAATACAGCGCACAAATTGTGCATAGGGTTAATAAATGTGAATATACATTAGTGTTTTCACCTGCCACTTTCACAAAATATCACAATGGAAGGTTCCCGGTTCTTAAGTGATTACGAGGTACCGATTACATTGTTTACCACATACTTTACAAATACAGGATACGTCTATGTCATGAAAGTAGTCGGTGACGCACAGTTTATGGTGGTACCCATGTACCGCCATCGAGTTAACGAAGTGTCGTAAGTCTTGATTGGTGTCAGTCCATGCCCTATTCGTCATGGCTTCCGTTATGTAAAATTCGAGCCAGATTTCATCCCTCTTCTTCACTCTCTCATACATTAGTCTTTTCCAGGCGACCGTAGATGGTAGTCCGCTCTTCGTCCGTAGGTACTCAATGAAGAAATTCTCCTTGACAAGTTCGTACACTAGTCTAGATTTTGCATATTTTGATAGACCCAAGGGTTGCTTTCAGGAAGCGCGACTTCACTGCCTCCTCGAGCGTCCTCAAGTCCGCCAGGGTCTGTTTCTCCCAGATGATTTCTATCCCGTATGTGGCGATGGGCGCTATTTTCGCGTCGAATAATCTCATAGCTGTTCCCAAAGAGAGCTTCATGAGTGAATTAAATATTTTAAAAATAAAAATTATAGATAGGCCTATATAAAAATGTAAAAAGAAAAAGAATAAAACTACAGGAATAAAATTAATAGACTTAAATAAATAAATAAAGCAAGGCTATAATAACATGCCACGTCTGGTTCATTCAGAAGAGGATAGCTACAGATTCTTTCCTGATAAATTCTGAAGCTTTCCCTAAACCGCTACCCTAGTGTAATATAAATCCTACTACATTAATGCAAGCCTTTTCATTCTGCTGTTTACGAAATGATAGATATAAAACACTGACATATTGACCTTATAATTATATTAACCAATGCTTGAAAAAAAAAGCACGTGGTCCTATTATTACTGCTCGAGGCAATACAGGAACGGGAACAAAGATCTGGTCGATACACAGGATAGACCTTGACAGACATACGACAGAGCGCAATGCACGAGCTGACCTCTGGCTCTCTTGTTGAGTGGGAGGGAAGGAATGTTAAGTAGTTAACAGTAGGCATTTAGGCAAAATTCTACGGCTAAAAGTTCTGTCAGCAAATTTCAAAAATTTTGAATAATGTATCCAGTTAGCTCAATTCAGTAATGCTAGTGTACCATTGGGTTTGTCAGTTGGTAAGGTACGTTATATTAATGAGGTCCAAGCTCCGTGAATTTGCAGTTTGAGGTGAAGTGGCAGGTGGGAAGAGAAGGGCCTGTCAACAGCCCGCTGTGTCATATGGAAATTCATGTCTTTGCTTGCCACGGTGGGTGAGTGGTTATCGTGTCGGATTACCAACCCCAAGCTTGCAGGTTCGTCCCTGGCCGTGGTAAGTGATTTTTGAAAGACAGCAAAAATTACGACACGCATGTCATACGATGTTGGCAAGTCAAAGAACCCATTAGAATGCAGTAGGCCGTGTTAATAATGGCTAAATTAATCCCTGGATGGCGGCTTCGGTGGCGTAGTTGGTAGTATGCTGAGATTCTATGCCCAAGATAGCGGGTTAAAATCCGGCCGAAGTCGTCGGATTTTTTAAGAGCGTTCAAAAACCGTCAGTATGCCTTCCTTCGGAGGGAAAGTAAAGCCAGCGGGCCCATGTCATAGATTTATGGCATGTTAAAGAACCTTCCAGTAATTACACCTGTGTGAAGGTAAATTATATAAGTTAAGAATGTAAACAACGCTCTTAGGTTCCTACGTTTGTTGCCAAGAGCCGACTGCGGTGGCGTCTAGTAGCTAAGTTCTGAATTAGTAGTCGTTGACGGTGGCATTTGGCGGCAAAAGTATGAACTATTTGAAAAATTCATAGTCTGCAGTCCTTACTTGAATTAAAAAACAGATAACACACACTAATACAGTCATCACAATTAACACCGGTTTTCAGACAGCCTCTACACACACCCAAAGTACACGAGGCTACATGACCATGTTGTCGCAGCCCCTAAACTGAGGAACCAACCAACCAATCTCGGGATTTTCCGCCAACACAAAGTTCCTCATTTCTCTACTAGAAAGCGCTATAGTGTCAAGGAGCTTAGATATCTAACCTCCTTGACATTCATAGTGCTTCAAGGAACAAAAGAATTCGACATGCAAGCTGCCCTCTGGGTGTCAATAACAAAGCTTCCACCCGGCATCCGAGGCCATACGATATTATTATTATTATTATTCATGTCTATTCCAATACCGCTAACATACGGCTGTTGCTCAAACCACTGTGGTGTTGCGAATGAGTGAATGAGTCACCGACCAATGTATTTGGTTCTGTTACTACGCACGGACCGGGTGCCCTAATCACTCGTCAACATCACTCCTCATCGTCCGCGATCCACATTCCTCTCAGGTTCTCGCAGCTTGGACCCGAGCAGTGCCTCATTGACCATTTAGGAGCTTTGCGACATCGTGATCATGTAGCCCCGTGTATTTGGGTGTGTGAGTATAGAAGCTGTCTGATAACCTGTACTAGTGTGTGTGACTGGCTGCGTGGCTCAGCGGCAACGTTCTCGTCTGCTGTGCCCAAGGTTGCAGGATTCAAATCCCGTTGCAGTCAGTTGGTATTTGAGTGTGCGCAAATGCAAGGAAGCCGTGGTCACTTTTGGTCGCTCCTTTGGTTGCCATTGGTCACTTTTGGTCGCTTTTTGGTTGCTATTGGTCAATTTTGGTCGCTTTTTTGGTTGCCATTGGTCACTTTTGGTCGCTTTTGAAATTGCCATTGGTCACTTTTGGTCGCTTTTTGGTTGCCATTGGTCACTTTTGGTCGCTTTTTTGGTTGTCATTGGTCACTTTTGGTCGCTTTTTTGGTTGCCATTGGTCACTTTTGGTCGCTCCTTTGGTTGCCATTGGTCACTTTTGGTCGCTTTTTGGTTGCCATTGGTCACTTTTGGTCGCTTTTGAAATTGCCATTGGTCACTTTTGGTCGCTTTTTGGTTGCTATTGGTCAATTTTGGTCGCTTTTTTGGTTGCCATTGGTCACTTTTGGTCGCTTTTGAAATTGCCATTGGTCACTTTTGGTCGCTTTTTGGTTGCCATTGGTCACTTTTGGTCGCTTTTTTGGTTGTCATTGGTCACTTTTGGTCGCTTTTTTGGTTGCCATTGGTCACTTTTGGTCGCTCCTTTGGTTGCCATTGGTCACTTTTGGTCGCTTTTTGGTTGCCATTGGTCACTTTTGGTCGCTCCTTTGGTTGCCATTGGTCACTTTTGGTCGCTTTTTGGTTGCCATTGGTCAATTTTGGTCGCTTTTTTGGTTGCCATTGGTCACTTTTGGTTGCTTTTTTGGTTGCCATTGGTCACTTTGGTCGCTCCTTTGGTTGCCATTGGTCACTTTTGGTCGCTTTTTGGTTGCTATTGGTCAATTTTGGTCGCTTTTTTGGTTGCCATTGGTCACTTTTGGTCGCTTTTTTGGTTGCCATTGGTCACTTTGGTCACTCCTTTGGTTGCCATTGGTCACTTTTGGTCGCTTTTTGGTTGCTATTGGTCAATTTTGGTCGCTTTTTTGGTTGCCATTGGTCACTTTTGGTCACTTTTTGGTTGCCATTGGTCACTTTAGGTAGCTTTTTTGGTTGCCATTGGTCACTTTTGGTCGCTTTTTTGGTTGCCATAGGTCACTTTTGGTCGCTTTTTTGGCTGCCATTGGTCACTCCTTTGGTTGCCATTGGTCACTTTGGTCGCTCCTTTGGTTGCCATTGGTCACTTTTGGTCGCTTTTTTGGTTGTCATTGGTCACTTTGGTCGCTCCTTTGGTTGCCATTGGTCACTTTTGGTCGCTTTTTTGGTTGTCATTGGTCACTTTGGTCGCTTTTTTGGTTGTCATTGGTCACTTTGGTCGCTCCTTTGGTTGCCATTGGTCACTTTGGTCACTCCTTTGGTTGCCATTGGTCACTTTTGGTCGCTTTTTGGTTGCTATTGGTCAATTTTGGTCGCTTTTTTGGTTGCCATTGGTCACTTTTGGTCGTTTTTTTGGTTGCCATTGGTCACTTTGGTCGCTCCTTTGGTTGCCATTGGTCACTTTTGGTCGCTTTTTGGTTGCTATTGGTCAATTTTGGTCGCTTTTTTGGTTGCCATTGGTCACTTTGGTTGCCATTGGTCACTTTTGGTCGCTTTTTTGGTTGCCATTGGTCACTTTTGGTCGCTTTTTTGGTTGTCATTGGTCACTTTTGGTCGCTTTTTTGGTTGTCATTGGTCACTATTGGTCGCTCCTTTGGTTGCCATTGGTCACTTTTCGTCGCTTTTTGGTTGCCATTGGTCACTTTTGGTCGCACCTTTGGTTGCCATTGGTCACTTTTGGTCGCTTTTTGGTTGCCATTGGTCAATTATGGTCGCTTTTTTGGTTGCCATTGGTCACTTTTGGTTGCTTTTTGGTTGCCATTGGTCACTTTTGGTCGCTTTTTTGGTTGCCATTGGTCACTTTGGTCGCTCCTTTGGTTGCCATTGGTCACTTTTGGTCGCTTTTTGGTTGCCATTGGTCACTTTTGGTCGCTTTTTTGGTTGTCATTGGTCACTTTTGGTCGCTTTTTTGGTTGCCATTGGTCACTTTTGGTCGCTTTTTGGTTGCCATTGGTCACTTTTGGTCGCTTTTTTGGTTGTCATTGGTCACTTTTGGTCGCTTTTTTGGTTGTCATTGGTCACTTTTGGTCGCTCCTTTGGTTGCCATTGGTCACTTTTGGTCGCTTTTTGGTTGCCATTGGTCACTTTTGGTCGCTCCTTTGGTTGCCATTGGTCACTTTTGGTCGCTTTTTGGTTGCCATTGGTCAATTTTGGTCGCTTTTTTGGTTGCCATTGGTCACTTTTGGTTGCTTTTTTGGTTGCCATTGGTCACTTTGGTCGCTCCTTTGGTTGCCATTGGTCACTTTTGGTCGCTTTTTGGTTGCTATTGGTCAAATTTGGTCGCTTTTTTGGTTGCCATTGGTCACTTTTGGTCGCTTTTTTGGTTGCCATTGGTCACTTTGGTCACTCCTTTGGTTGCCATTGGTCACTTTTGGTCGCTTTTTGGTTGCTATTGGTCAATTTTGGTCGCTTTTTTGGTTGCCATTGGTCACTTTTGGTCGCTTTTGAAATTGCCATTGGTCACTTTTGGTCGCTTTTTGGTTGCCATTGGTCACTTTTGGTCGCTTTTTTGGTTGTCATTGGTCACTTTTGGTCGCTTTTTTGGTTGCCATTGGTCACTTTTGGTCGCTCCTTTGGTTGCCATTGGTCACTTTTGGTCGCTTTTTGGTTGCCATTGGTCACTTTTGGTCGCTCCTTTGGTTGCCATTGGTCACTTTTGGTCGCTTTTTGGTTGCCATTGGTCAATTTTGGTCGCTTGTTTGGTTGCCATTGGTCACTTTTGGTTGCTTTTTTGGTTGCCATTGGTCACTTTGGTCGCTCCTTTGGTTGCCATTGGTCACTTTTGGTCGCTTTTTGGTTGCTATTGGTCAATTTTGGTCGCTTTTTTGGTTGCCATTGGTCACTTTTGGTCGCTTTTTTGGTTGCCATTGGTCACTTTGGTCACTCCTTTGGTTGCCATTGGTCACTTTTGGTCGCTTTTTGGTTGCTATTGGTCAATTTTGGTCGCTTTTTTGGTTGCCATTGGTCACTTTTGGTCACTTTTTGGTTGCCATTGGTCACTTTAGGTAGCTTTTTTGGTTGCCATTGGTCACTTTTGGTCGCTTTTTTGGTTGCCATAGGTCACTTTTGGTCGCTTTTTTGGCTGCCATTGGTCACTCCTTTGGTTGCCATTGGTCACTTTGGTCGCTCCTTTGGTTGCCATTGGTCACTTTTGGTCGCTTTTTTGGTTGTCATTGGTCACTTTGGTCGCTCCTTTGGTTGCCATTGGTCACTTTTGGTCGCTTTTTTGGTTGTCATTGGTCACTTTGGTCGCTTTTTTGGTTGTCATTGGTCACTTTGGTCGCTCCTTTGGTTGCCATTGGTCACTTTGGTCACTCCTTTGGTTGCCATTGGTCACTTTTGGTCGCTTTTTGGTTGCTATTGGTCAATTTTGGTCGCTTTTTTGGTTGCCATTGGTCGCTTTTTTGGTTGCCATTGGTCACTTTGGTCGCTCCTTTGGTTGCCATTGGTCACTTTTGGTCGCTTTTTGGTTGCTATTGGTCAATTTTGGTCGCTTTTTTGGTTGCCATTGGTCACTTTTGGTAGCTTTATTGGTTGCCATTGGTCACTTTGGTCACTCCTTTGGTTGCCATTGGTCACTTTTGGTCGCTTTTTGGTTGCTATTGGTCAATTTTGGTCGCTTTTTTGGTTGCCATTGGTCACTTTTGGTCACTTTTTGGTTGCCATTGGTCACTTTAGGTAGCTTTTGAAATTGCCATTGGTCACTTTTGGTCGCATTTTTGGTTGCCATTGGTCACTTTTGGTCACTTTTTTGGTTGCCATTGGTCACTTTTGGTCACTTTTTTGGTTGCCATTGGTCACTTTTGGTCGCTTTTTGGTTGCTATTGGTCAATTTTGGTCGCTTTTTTGGTTGCCATTGGTCACTTTTGGTCGCTTTTTGGTTGCCATTGGTCACTTTTGGTCGCTTTTTTGGACGCTTTGTTTGCCTTTGGTCGCTTTTTAGCCTATTTTCATTTTATGAACAAATAAGCTTATGAGATCACCTTATGTCCATGTGTGTGTCCCCCCTAATAACTTCTAAACGGCTGGAGTAAGATCATAGCACCATTCGGGACGACCCCGACCGTACCCTTCAAATTTTATTGTGTCTCGCCAATCCAACATGGCGGCTGTGCGAAATATTTCACCAGCATTCAGTATCTCCAAAACTATTACCGATATCACCCTGAAATTTTGCACGATGATAGAGGGCACTACTACAAGTTCACCTATGAGACTTTCAAAAACCTGGTAACTACACACCAACATCGCGGCCAAGAGAATTTGAGACTTTTAAATAGACTTTTTTCGCGATTTAGACATTCAAACGTAATGAAACTTAGTACAGAAAATGTTTATACACATTGTAATGCACTGGCGTCTATGTTAGTTCAATTGTTTACATAACCTCAAATTGGCAGCTGTGCGAAATATTTCACTGGCATTCTTTATCTCCGAAACTATTACAGTTATCACCCTGAAAGTTTGTACGGTGATAAAGGGCATTGCTACAAGTTTATATATGTAACATTCAAAAACCTGTAAGGTACAAAACGAACATGGCGGCCAAGCGAAGTTGAAACATTTTAATAGACTTTTCTCGTGATTTAATCATCTGAGCGCAGTGAAATGTGGTACAGTAAATTATTATACAGATTGTAATGCACTGGCATCTAATTTAGTTCAATTGTTTACATAACCTCAAGATGGTGGCTGTGCGAAATTTTAAAATTAAATCGTTATTTCTTGTATCGTAATCATGCGATCGAAGTGAAAGTTTGAATAATGAAGCTACGCAATAATTTTCCTTTAATGGTACATAACGCTATGGCCTATACATATAACAATCCAAAATGGCAAGCATCCGAAATACATTTGACGGTTCTCAATATCTACGAATCTTTTACAGCAACAAACTGTTTTTTTTATGTACATAGAGGCTATCAACATAAGTTCACCTATTGGACTTTCAGTAACCTGGTGAGCACAAATCGAACATGGCGGCGACGCGAATTATAAATATTTCAATGGACGTTTCTCACGATATAACCATCCGAGTGCAGTGAAACTTTGCACGTTAAATCCTTATACAAATGTTCATCCACTGGCATCTAATTTATTTCAATTGTTTCATAACCACAAGATGGCAGCTGTACGGAATTTTAAAATCTCGTTTTTACTTCGTGTGTCCTAATCATGCGATTGAAGTCTGAATATCACATGTACACAATAATCTTCATGAAATAGTACATAAATAAAAATCCAACCTGGCGACCATCTAAAATATTTAGACGGTTTTCAATATCTACGAATATATCACAACAATCAAACTGAAATTTTGTATGTTGATAGAGGCAATTAACATGAGTAGGATATATGAAAATAGACTGTATAGTTCTTCACGGAACTACTTGTTTTTATCTAGATGGTCGCTTTTGGTCGATGGAGCGATAGTAATATATTAGTTGAACGCCTACAGCTCTTGGAAGCCTCTAAAAAGGTTGGTCATACTGGTTATGAAGAAGAACTATTAGAACTAGAAGATGAACTTCGTTATGTTGGTGTTACTGTGTAATGGATCAACGTGACCCCTTGGGTATTACTGTTGTTGCTTCTTCATTTCTAGACTTGGGACATGTTGATCGTTAGCCCCATGTTCTTTGCTGTGTATTATTGTTATTCATTTACAGGCTTTGGACATCGTGTTCATTAGCTTCGTGTTTTTATCATTTTAAATGATCTTGTCGACTTCGTCGTTACGCTGGGGTCTGGCGTTACGTTACGGTGACTGGACGAAATGTACCCAGATGCACTGAGGTGTGTGAAGTCAAAGTACTGCTTGGTGCATGTGTTCCCCGACAATCTCTACTTCGTTAGTATAAGACAAAAATCCCCGATTATTGGATGTCACGGGTAATCTCGAAAACCACTGGATGGATTTTGGTGCGGTTTTCACCATTCTGTAAAGGATATCTCGAGGAGAGATTCTGTAGAAAATAATTTATGTATGATCAAAGAAAGCCAAGCAGTAATGATTTCAGTGAAAAAGTCGAAAACAAACTTGGCGTCCGTACGCTTCTTAAGCTTACGCTGGGCAAACCGTTAAAAATATCAATATACTATGAGCGAAAGAATTGGTCAGCATGAAAAGTTCTACAAAAAAGTCCGCGAGAGCATATCTCTATCTTCAATACATCGCCCACTATAAATGTTTTTAGACTGGATGGAAGGTGCACGTCCCCGCGCGCTTTGGTGAGCGTGACGGCATCCCGCGCGCTTGACCTTGCTTTGCCCTTGGTTCGCACTTGCCGTTCGCGAGTAATTTGAAACAAGATGCAAGATAAGTATTATGCAGATACTTTTCGATCATGTCAAGAGTCATTGGCTTCGAGCGAAGCGAGAAGCCTCCAGCATTTCTAGCATTTTTCAGCATTTCTAGCATTTAAAATGATACGAAGTCAACTCTTTCAGACTGACTGTCACTTTTGGTGTATATTATTGCCCTTCGGGGAAGAATTCCGGCACCATGGCATCTTTAAAAGCCGCAGAAGTTAAAAGGGACGTAAAACAAATAATATTATTATTATTAGGGTTTGTATTTGTAATCGAGGAAGCAGCCGTGGCCTTAAGTTAGAAAACATCCCGGCATTTTCCTGGGTAAAAGTGGGAAATCACGGAAAACTACTTCCAGGATGGTTGAGATAGGAATCGAACCCACCTCCCCTCAGTTTTGCCTCACGAGGCTAAATGTACCCAGTTACAGCCTTCAGACTAGAATTACATTTCTTGGCAGAGCCGGGAATCGAACCCGGGCCTCCGCGGTGTCAACCAATATTGCTAGCCACTACGCAACGAGGCGGACTCACCAAGACGCTTAGCTATTACGAGTCTCATCCAGAAAGTATGATTCCCTATTAAGAGAAAACAAGTAGTACCGTGAGGAACTAAATAGCTTAATTTCATATATCCTACTTATGTTAATTGCCTCTATCAACATACAAATTTTCAGTTTGATTGCTGTAATAGATTCGTAGATATTGAGAACCAACTTAAAATTTCGGATGGTCACCAAGTTGGATTTTTATATATGTAGGTCTTAGAGTTTTGTACTATTACATGAAGATTATTGTGTAGGTGTTTTATTCAAACTTCAATCTCATGATTAGGACACAAGAAATAAAAACGAGATTTTAAAATTTCGCTCAGCCGCCATCTCGTAGTTATGAAGATAATTTAAATGAATTAGAAACCAGTGGATTAGAATTTATATAAGCACTAGCTGAAGTACCCGTGCTTCGCTACGCGTCATAAATAAATTAAAATGTGAAGGTGACAGTTAAAACAGGGGATAGGCGAGGTGCTGCGCAGAGGGAGATTAAGGATGGAACATTTTGTCCAACTACACCGCTCGGCGTTGACCGTGTTTTATAGCACAAATTTAGGTTTTACTCCTTAACCGTTGGATATACCTTTCGGATAGAAAATGTAATTTTAAACCTCGTATATACCATCAAAAGTTTGCTATTTCTTAGCGTTCTCTTTTTATTTAAAATGGAAATATGAAAGATTGAAACCAAAGGGTGTAGTGACGTCACTAAAATGGTCGCCATCTTTAAATAGTGCAAAGTATTGAAATCAAAAGTAACCTATAAATTAACCAGGTAAATCAGCTACTTCCATGTAAAATCGCGAGAAAAGTCTATTTAAATGTTTCAACTTCGCTTGGCCGCCATGTTAGTTTTGTAGTTAACAGGACTTTGAAAGTCACATAAGTGAACGTCTAGTAGTTCCTTTTATCACCGTACAAAATGTCAGGGTGATATGAGTAATAGGCTACTTTCGGAGTTATAGAATGTCAGTGAAATATTTCTCAGAGCCGCCATGTTGGATTGGTGAGATGTAATAAAATTTGAAGAGCACGGTTGGAGTCGGCCGGAATAGTACCATGACCTTACCGAGTTTCGTCGAAATCTCTCCAGCCGTTTAGAAGTTATTAGGGGACACACACACATACACACGGTCAAAGCCTATTTTGTCATAAATGAAAATAGGCTAAAAAGCGAAAGTTATATGCAATACTTTATAGGTAACAGGTACAGCGATGTACCAGCTATTTTTCTACATAGGCACCAAACGAATTTAGACACTTGTTGTAGTGTGATATCAACTTTAGTAGTCCTGTGTCATAGAAGTCTGCCGCCTGCGATTGGAACCAGCATGTGATATTTGTATTCAGCTCTTCGTGGGTCTGAAAATGCTGACCGGAGACGAGCAAATTTTTGAGGTGCAAAGAAAACTGGAAATCGCTGGGAGCAAGATCAGGACAGCAACAGTTCTGCAGTTGCCAAGGAACTGTTTGATCATCCACCGTACATTCCCAATCTTGCTCCGAGCGATCTCTATCTTTCCTTGCACCTCAACAAATCCCTGGCCACCGGTCAGCATTTTCAGTTTTATAAGCGTCTTGGTTGTCCGTGGGTTTCCCCTCTTCTACTCAAGGTAAATGCCATGTTGGTTCCTAAGTTAAGGTCACGGCCACCTCCTTCCCAATCCTTATCTGAATAAGAGTTTAGTGCTTTTCAGTCGGTCAACACGAATGTACCCAAAAGAGATGGGTTATGCCCTAATCCTGAAATAAATTACATGAGATTAATAAACTTTAATCTCATGTAATTTATTTCAGGATTAGGGCATAACCCATCTCTTTTGGGTACATTCGTGTTGACCGACTGAAAAGCACTAAACTCTTGTTTACTAAGGCAACACTGAAAATATGGCTTCAAACACCACAACCTTATCTGAATTACAAATACATGCACATCAATTCAGCCATCACAGTGACACGTTTCATCAGTCAAAATTCCACATACACCCCCAAGTGCACGGGGCTAAATGACCACGTTGACCAAGTCCATCAAAAGAAAACAACAACAACAACAAATATTTCCTCTTCTCTTCCTTTTTTTTCATTCCTTTCGTCTTTTCTTCTATTATTTCCTTTCATTTTCTCTTCTCCTCTCACCTTTGCTTTTCTTTCCATTTCTTATCTCTTCTTTTTATTTCTTTCCTTTGTCTCCTCTTCTGCTTTTAATTCTTTTATTTCCTCTTCTAAAAGCCTCCGTGGCTTAGGCGGCAGCACGCCGGCCTCTCACCGCTGGGTCCGTGGTTCAAGTCCCGGTCACTCCATGTGAGATCTGTGCTGGACAAAACGGAGGCAGACAGGTTTTTCTCCGGGTACTCCGGTTTTCCCTGTCAAAATTTCATTCCAGCAACACTCTCCACTATCATTTCATTTCACCTGCCATCCATTTAATCATTGCCCCAGAGGAGTGCGTCAGGCCTCGGCAGCTGCCACAGTTCATATCCTCGCCGCTAGATAGGGGCTTCATTCATTCCATTCCTGACCCGGTCGGAGACTGGAAGCAGGCTGTGGATTTTCATTTCATTTCCTCTTCTCTTCATTTCTTTCCTTTTCTCTTCTTCTCTTCTCTTCATTTCTTTCCTTTTCTCTTCTCTTCATTTCTTTCCTTCTCTCTTCTCTTTATTTCTTTCCCTTTCTTGTCATTTCTTTCCTTTTCTCTTCCTCTCATCTCTTTCCTTTTCTCTTCTCTTTATTTCGTTCCTTTTCTCGTCATTTCTTTCCTTTTCTCTTCCTCTCATCTCCTTTTCTCTTCTCCTTATTTCTTTCCTTTTCTCGTCATTTCTTTCCTTTTCTCTTCCTCTCATCTCTTTCCTTTTCTCTTCTCTTTATTTATTTCCTTTTCTCGTCATTTCTTTCCTTTTCTCTTCCTCTCATCTCTTTCCTTTTCTCTTCTCCTTATTTCTTTCCTTTTCTCTTCCTCTCATCTCTTCATTTCCTTCTCTTCTCGTCATTTATTTCCTTTTCTCTTCTTCTCTTCATTTCTTTTCTCTTTTAGTCTCTGTGGGGCGTGGTGATGCAGCGTTCAAGCTCTTTGCCTCTCACCAAGGCGGACCGGGTTCGATTCCCGGTCAGTGCATGTGAGATTTTCGAAGTGAAATGCCATGTCCTGTGGTTCAGATTCCACGTTAAAAGGAGGTCCCGTGGTTCATGAACGCGAGATTAAAGGTTACGTTAGACTACCAACTTCCTTCCTTCTTTCCTTCCTTCCTTCCTTTCGTCTCTTCATTTCTTTCTTTCTCTCTTCTCTTTTTCTCGTCTCTTAATTCTTTTCCTTTTGTTTTGTCTTCTTTTCTCTTTTCTGCTTTTATTTCGTTTCGCTTTCCCTTGTCTCCTCTTCTCTTCTCTTCTCATCTCTCCTTTCATATTTATTTTCTCTTAATTTATTTTATTATCTATTTTTATCTATCCTTTTATCATTATGTTTCTCCTATCCTGAGGCACACAACTGAGAACGTCACAATATGTGCAATGAACGTAAACTGAAAGTTACCGCTGCTAATGACAAGTGTGAGATAATTCTCCTTAAAATCTTAGAACATATTCTCCCACGGCTGTTAACGTGAACTGGCTGATGGAATCTACGATATACTAAATGGATAGTGTTGTAACACACAGGTCTCTGATATAACTCTAAAACGGGGAGAGATTTCATAGAGCTGATGACATAGGATTTTCACAAGAACGCGTTTACAAATTCTCACCTTATATCTCCTTCTTCTGTCGTATAGGTCAATTGTGGGCCAAGTTAATTTGATTTCAGCTGGGTTTTTTTTGCCCAGTATTCCTTCATCCTATCGCCCTGCATTCCCCTCCTTTCTTCAGTCCATGGTGCCTTGATCTGTGATGTAGGATGACTCTTAAAACCCGCGAAATTCTTAATTTAGCTTTGTATATTTTCCTGTTGCTGATTTCAGCTTCAGATAATGCCATTTCTTCTAGATCCTTCTTCACCTGATACCAGCGAGCTGTGATTTTCCTGGTCACAAAGAATTTCATTATCCGGTTGGTTAATCTACCTGTGTCCATTCTGTATATACATAGTAAGTTATGTCTAAATAACTGTAATTTTTATAAAGCTTGCCATCTCAGGTTCTTGGGGCAATATACTTGCTTGAATGATACCACACAAAGAACAGAATACTGTATTCACTAAAATCCACTATTTATTACTAAAGGCAAGCTTCCATTACCTGCATCTGTAGTCCAGTATCCATAACTGTCTTCCTTCATAAAATTACCCCTCACAAAGCTTATTATTCTTCCACTCGATTCTTTATTATTCTATATCCAACAAGCTTCCATACTATCAGTATTTCATTTCATACATCATCTACGTTTTTCCATTCAACAACCAATTAGGTTTTATTCATCATGGCAGCATCCATCTTGCCTGCTCTACTACCAATCACCACAACAATAATCAGACCTAACACTCTTTTAATATAAAATCCTAGAATAATCTATAAAAACAATAGAACATCAAAAAAAGAATATATAAAAGAAGCTTCACTGGCAATGCCCCCCGTCACCTCACTGCCAGAACTAGATACTAACTTTGGGCTATGTACTGCACTCCTAGTAAGTGCCATTTTCTTAACCTAACATTTGAACTGAGCTATGTAACCAGATAAAAATAAAAATAACTAAATAAATAAATTGAAAGAAAACAAAAAGCAGTCTCTGTAACCTACTGAAAAGTTAGGTTACAGAAAATGGCCCTTCTTTTGCGGATGGTGTCAGATTTTATCCTATCTGAGGTATAAATCTTGGTTCCCTTTTTTTCACACGACCCATTTTCTCGGAGACGGACGTGTAGACCTGCGCTCTCCCGTTTAAATTAGCCAAGACCGAGTTAACAATGACGCGGAAAGGAAATAACGGTAGGAAACAAATTGTTAAGTGTAAAGTGTGTGCCAGAAATCTAAAAAACGGAATTGAGTGTATTACATGTGACAAATGGTTTAATTTTAAGTGTGTAGGTATGAACGATGAAGTAAATGTAACAGATGCCTGGAAGTGTAATGACTGTGACGTTGTTGTCGTTTCAAGCGAGGAAATGAAACGCAAGGAAGATATGATTGTGCAGTTACAGAAAGAGCTCGAACAGGCGAAAAAAATCATAAAGGAAGTAGAAGATGAAAACAAAGTCCTAAAAGACATTCTTAGAGAAGAAGAAAATTCGAAAGGCAGCTGGGCCACAGTGACGAAGGGGGACAGGGTAAAAAAAGCCTCAACGAAAAATTGAAAGCAAACCTGTAGCAGTGCGTATATTAGGGGGCTCAATGGTCCGATTCAGTGCAGAAGAGTGCAGGAAGCAAGGAGCAGCCGTTGAATGCTACCCGGGAATAAGGATAGAACAAATGGCTCGCCAGATAGAAGTCAGGGATGAAGAAAGGGAAGAAAAAGTGGTAGTGCTAAATGTAGGATCAAACAATTTAAGGAGCTCAAGATCCGCGGATCACATAATGGGGGAAATATGGGACTTAGGTATGGCTGCAAGAAAAGTGTTAACAAAAGCAAACGTTGTGATAGCTGGAATTGTAAGGAGAAAGGACACGCAAATCGAGTACATGGACTCGGTAAATGAAAACATTGACTGGGTCTGCAATCGGTTGGGTCTCGGATATTTCGATCCAAATTGCTGGATAGATTGGAAAGATTTGGGACGTGATGGTGTCCATTTGAATAGACGTGGTTCACGGAAGATGGGAACTCTCCTGTGTAATGTGGTGCGCCATTTCGGGCAACAGGAAAACTAACGGGGCAGATTAGAGGTGAACAAACTCAACAGCACGCCACGGGGGTTACTGCAGCTTTCGAAGGGTGTACGGAGAGAGGTCAACTACCCCAACTAACGGGACGGGCGAGTGGTGAAGCACCCCAATACCGCAGCCTGGAGGTGGCAGCAGATCTCCAAGGACATTCTCAGACAGGTAAGCTTCTAAGATTTCTTCAGGTCAATTGTCAAAGTATTGTGAACAAAAGTATAAAATTTCCGACTTTGATTGAATTACACAAGCCCGATGTATTCATCGGAACGGAATCTTGGCTATCAGATGAACTAGGAAATAATGAATTCTTCCCGGCTGGCTTCACTGTGTACAGGAGAAATAGATTGAGGAGAGGGGGAGGTATTTTTATTTGCGTTAAAAATGACTTGACATCGCAATTAGATTGGATGGATGAGGAATACGAAGCGCTCGGTATAAAACTTCTTAGAACCACTGACGGTAAGATACTAAGAATAATTGGTGTCTACAGAGCTCCAAACGAAAACACCGACATCCAAGCTAATTAGCATTTGTTCAGAGCTTGGGCCAGACAAAGATCTTATCTTAGCAGGGGATTTAAATCTCCCAAGTGTCGATTGGTCAGGCGATAAAATGCTAGGGGGGAGGGAACAACAAATAGCGAACTCATTGATACAGGAGTGCGGACTTTCACAAGTAGTGGAAAGACCCACCAGGGGGTAGAAATATACTAGATGTTTTCCTCATTACGCCTGTGGATAATCTGATCAGTGTAGAAAATATTCCGGGAATTAGTGACCACCAGGCTGTCGAAATGTTATTCCATTTGGAACTGGAACGCAGCCAAGATATTAAAGAAATGTTTGTTGGGAAATACAACAAGGCGGACACTTCAGGTTTTCAAAATTACTTAAAAGTAAATTTTCCTCGATGGGCATCGACTGGCGCTAGCGTTGAAGATGTGTGGTTAAATTTCAAAAAATATTATTCATATGGGACAATCGCTATACGTTCCAAAATATAGAGTGAAGGGAAACCAGGATCCAGAATACTACAATTCACGTGTTAGAATTCTTAAGAGAAAAGCTAGAAAAATACACAAAAGACTAAAATCAAATAGGAACTATTACAGACAATACCAACTAATTATCAAGGAATTGAATACAGAAAAACGTAAAGCACACTATTCTTATATGAAGACTATACTAAAACCGGGAAATACAAATAGTTTTTATGATTATCTTAGGAGACGGAAAAAGAACAGAGATGACATTAAGTCTCTGAGGGACTCAGAAGGAAATCTTGTCACAGGAAACCCACAAAAAGCTGAAGTGCTTAATGAGTGGTATTGTAGGGTTTTTACTGCAAAAGCTAGCATGTCCGTTTCTTCAAAATTAAAGGAAAATACATTTAAACCATTCACTATTCATAACAGGGAGGTTAGAAAAAACCTGAAGAAAGTCAAAAAATTCAAGTCAGTAGGACTCGATGAGGTGTCTGGCGACATTCTCAAGATAGGCGGAGAACAAATAATTCCCTTCCTTAGGGTATTGTTCACAGTCTCTCTGAACAATAGGTCTGTCCCGTCCGACTGGAAGAAAGCTATTGTAGTTCCAATTTATAAAGGAGGGGACAGAACCATGCCGGGTAACTATAGACCAGTGAGTCTGACAGCAGTAGTTTGTAAACAAATGGAACAAATAATTGCCGATTATATAAGGGAATTTTGGGAGAAACATAACTGGTTGTATGATAGACAACATGGATTCAGGAAAGGATATTCATGTGAATCACAGGTAGTGGGTTTATGTCAAGATATAGCAGAAGTCATGGACACAGGAGGCCAGGTGGACAGTGTAATCATTGACATAGCTAAGGCTTTTGACATGGTTCCACATGACCTCCTGTTACATAAGCTTGCAAATTTGGGTCTTGATGAAAGAGTAGTATTCTGGATCCGGGACTTTCTCCAAAACAGAACCCAAACAGTCAAAGTTGGGGGAGTATTTTCGAAAGAGACAAAAGTTACCTCTGGAATTCCACAAGGAAGTGTAGTTGGGCCATTGTTGTTTCTTCTATATACAAACGACCTGGCAGAATATGCTAAATCGGACGTCAGACTATTCGCTGACGACTGTGTAATATATAGAAAAGTCAATAATCAAGTTGACACTGCGCTCCTCCAACAAGACTTGGAACGTATAGAATACTGGGTTATCCGAAATAACATGAGGATAAGTGCAGAAAAAAGTAAATGCCTGTCTTTTACTAACAGCAGAAAAGGGACAATAGCTGATTATAAATTAGGAAACAAAATTATTCCTCGAGTGGAGTCATGCAGCTATCTCGGGATTGACACAAATAAAAGGTTACACTGGGGTGAGCACGTTGATAGCGTTGCTAATAAGGCACAAAAGTCATTATACTTCGTTATGTGAAACATGAAGGGTAGCAGTATTCAGGCCAAAGAATTGGCTTACAAATGTCTTGTGAGACCAATTTCGGAATACGCCACGAGCGTGTGGGAGCCCTACCAATCAACTCTAACAAACAAATTAGAGATGGTGCAAAGGAAAGGTGCAAGATTCGAACTTGGCAAATTATCCCAAACTGATAGTGTCTCTGACATGTTAAAGTCATTGGGTTGGGAAACCCTACACAGCAGAAGACATAAAAGAAGACTCTAGGAGATGTACAAATCATACACAGGGGAGCCGGCCTGGAATGAGTTGCGAAACAGAATGCATGATCCAGATTATATGGGTAGGAGAGATCACGAATACAAAATTATGCCCATCATTCAAAAAACAAACTTAGCTAAGTATTCTTTTATAAACAGGGGTATTCAAACATGGAATGAGTTACCTGAAGAAGTCTTAGAACTTTTCCTAACAGTTTAAAAGTTTTCATGAAGAAATTAAATGTTGCAATCAGGGAACCCAGAGACATTATGGAGAGAAATTGAGTTATAGGCAGCATGTAAATATCATAGGTTTTGCCTAACTGTAACAGTACCTATTAATACATAAATAAATATCTTCTTAAGAATCTTTCTGACTATTAGCTCCAACGTTTTGATAATTCCTTTCTTTGTCAGACACAAACATTCAGCTGCGTATATGGTTTCCGGACGAATCACTGTCTGGTAGTGTCTCCGTTTTGTGTTGATCGAGATGGTCTTCTTGTTGTAAGAGTTAAATTGTATGCCAAGTTTAACTTGTTAATTATCGATTTCATTGCCTCTTTTTCTGACAATCTTTGTCTTTTTCTCACCTTGTTTAAGGGCTGTTCAATTGAAACATAAGACTGATGTCAAAAACAAATACAATATGCCGTTGTTCTTTGAGAGTTCAGTTTTTTGACTGGTTTGATGCCGCTCTCCATGCCTCCCTGTCCTCAAATAATCGTTTCATTCGACATCTGAGGCAATCTATTAAACATATTCTAACCTTGGTCTACCGCTTCAGTTCTTGTCTTCGACCCTTCTATAACTTAGTTATATAGGTGTATTTTCCAGAGTTGGAATCTGACAGTTCGGCGGAGAACCGTTGAACTAAAGACAGCGTTGCCACGTATGCTACTAGCCACCACGTGTGTACTTTCACCCTACCATTCATTTCATCATGCGCATACTATCATTAGCAACGTTATTACATTTATTACATTTTTACTCAGATGGTTTTCAAAAATCTTAAACAAAGCGATGCTTAAAACTGTTCGGTGCACACTGTAAAATAAAATAATAGCCCGTCAAATTGAGGAGAGGCCTAAAATATTGTAATGAATAGCAAAATTACAAATAGCCTACTATCATAAAGCAAAAATGTTCAAAGCGAAATGACAACACGTGATTGTTTCCGTGTTATTTAGCAATTTATATCTCCTGTAGAATAAGTTTCAAGGCACAAGAAACACATAAATGTATTACAAAATATACGATCATTGTATAGGCTATTAACTCACCCTTTAGAAGACAGAAGATTATCAGTGGGAAGAGGCTCTATCCCATCCATATCATCATCATCATCCCGGTCCTCTGCGTCACTGGATCCTGCACTGGTGGATGAGGAATCGCCGAGGGAAATGATGAGGTCGTCCACAGCTGTGTCAATAACACCTTCACTACTCTTTCCACATGCGACACCACCTTCGGCCCGTTTTCAGCTGGGTACACCCTCATTCTAATCGCAACCTATGCTGCCGTGACCTGTACCAGGGAAAAAGTTGTCCAACCCCTCGCGTCTTCACTCGCAAACAAAAAGAAAGCTACCGGTAACTTTAATCTAATTCACACGGACCTAAACTTACACTAACACTATATAATTAAATGACGGACACTAATGAATTATAAATATAAGTATAAATAAGTATAAATCCTACACGAGAAAGTAATTAACTCAAAACAATTATAACGCAGCAAGGTCAGTGTGCACTCAGGAGGCAACCAACCAAGCGACTGGTCAAGCGTCAAGCACGTGGCCAAATAGCGTCATTCAAATTGGCAGCGCTGTATGGTTTCCATGGCAACAAGCCTTGCGTGCGATCTAGTCGTCAACTGTTTTTGCCCAGTGGCGCCGAACTGTCAGATTCCAACTCTGGACAATACAACTGTAGTTATTCCTTCTTCTGGTAATATAGAGAGCTTTTACCATTTTACAGTGTTGCCTTATTGATAATTGATATTGCAACGTTTCTGTCGGTCAACACAATGTAATCCCAGTTACTGGGACATGAAAAAAAAATCAATAACTGAAAAAAATTGCATGTGATTAAAAATTTATATATACTGTATATACACATATAGGCTATACAGTGTGATTCAGCTAAGATGATCACCTCAAATATCTACGGAACTGTTTAAGATACCGTCATTCTCTTTTCAAGTTCTTAAATCGTACTACGGGGCTCATACAACACGGTCCATTTCGCTCCCAGCACTTACGTATTTACCGATAAACCGGTAGCAACTTTCTATGCATACTGTAATGTGTACATTTTCAAAATGTTTGATGATTAACCGGACTCGTAAGAATTAACATTAGACGAGACGTTCTCAATGAACTAAATGGGCGAGTTTTGTTACATTTCTGATTTTAATAATTATGTACTTAAAGTTATTGTCGCAGGTCCTTAATTTATCCTCTTAATTGAGGTGTTTTCAGATATTTCCGCAAGGATTCAGGACTAAGTGGAGAGGGAAAAAGGCACACGTACATAAGAGACTTGATTTTGATTATGTACACATTACAGTATTCTAGGCCTGTCTGCCATCTCTTGATGAATGCAGTACATTTGCATTTGTCTGTTGGCACAGGCTAGAGTAAAATGTGGCTTTTCACCGAGGTCTCAGTCTCACTCATGGCTGTGATTATATGGAAGCTACTGAGGTATGGGTGGTTCTTAGTAGTGACATTCAGGGAACAGTCCGTGCCTGTGGATGCTGTGAAAGGTTCTACTCATAGGGTTAGTACTGCTGTACTGACTCAGTGAGGAAAGCAATGGCAAACTACCTCACTCCTCAATTTGCCTAGTACGCCTCAATATAGCGCTGCCTTAGGTTTTTGTGGGTGTCTACCCACATAACCTAACGGCGGTGCTTTTTGAGGATCCAACCAGCCTTCGGGCTGACTACCTAACATACAGTATTCTATGGATGGAATACGTTCGGTATGTGAGTTTGTCAACAAGGAGTGGGTCACTCAAGAGAATCATGCACTCCACATTCCAGCGGCTGGCGATGCGCCTTCTGTCTAATGCCGACACATATGGAAACCTTTAATATTTCAAAAGGTACTCGTCGGATTTGCAAAATAAGCACATAGCTGTACTTGTCACTTGATTCTGAGTTGTTACATTGGGTGAAATTAGTATAGACCCATTTAAAAACGGAAGTTGCTACCGGTTTCTCGGTAAATACGTATGTGCTGGGAGCGAAATGGACCATGTTGTATGAGCCCCGTAGTACGGTATCTTAAACAGTTCCGTAGATATTTGAGGTGGTCATCTTAGCTAAATCACCATGTATAGGGTCAGCCATAACTCAGTTGCCACTAGCGATTCTTAGGGGGATACGGAACGGTAAAAATTGTCAAAATCAACATTTTTAAAACTGTTTTATGAATCTCTGAAGTCTGCCCTTTAAAATGACGTGTAATACATTATAGCCTATCCATTATAAATTGCCGTAATTTTAATTTACACTTGCGCTATAGTGAGATAATCATCATGTGTGGAAAGTATTAACTTCAGCTTTCTCAGTTACATTAAAAAAAAATGAATGTTACTTGTTCTAGGCGACTATTTATCACAGAGCAGTGAAAATTTCACCATAAATTTGTCCCATAGTGGTTAATATATTAATCCTTGAGAACTGGCGTGCAAAAATTTAACACGAGGACTGGCTCCGGGTCATTTTGACCCACAGTGTGTCACTCCCTTTTTGCCGTAGTCGTACGGATTTTAATGAAGTAATTTTACATCTGGTGTCTTCCTATGAACTATTCCCAATACAAAATGAGGTTTATTTATACTTTTCAAATTTAACATGCAGAGAAATGACAATAACTTTCATAACAGTATCATTGGCCTTGATAGTAGCGGTAAAGCAGTCATCTCAATTTTTTTCAACAAAGGAGCTGATGACCAAGGTGCCCCTAGACCCTAAATATGGATGAACAAGAACGTGAGCTATGTGATTGTGCTGAACCAAAATAGGTGGATTTTCCCCCTTATTTCTTACAGATTGTTCCGGCTAACGTAAGCCAAAAATTGTCACGCGAGGACTGGCGCCATGGGTAAATCTGACCCGACCGTAAATAATAGAGAAATAACATGAGTGTTACAAAAGCTATGGACGTGTCACTTTTGTAGGGTGAAGTTCAAGGCTGGGAAGGAAGGTAGAGTAAGCGACAGGAAATAAGGGCTGACCAAAACGAAAATATAAAGCATTATTTAAGCCTGGGGTCAAAAATACCCATGCGCCAGTCCTCGCGGGTTAAGAGAGAAGTTTCCTTTTTTTTTTAATGTAAAACAGTTTGGGCCTTGACTGTTCTATTAAGAAAAAAGTAATTATATTTTTAGCCTACCGGTACTTTTCACATTTTGCAAAAATGAGGAAAAAGTAGTCTTATGAGATCGGGCAAATGTGTGTCTGTCTGTCTGGCTGGCTGTGTGTGTGTCCCCCCCTATCAACTCCTAAACGGCTGCAGCAAACGAAACAAAATTTGGTAGGAGTAAAGACCTATACCTGAATATCTCACGGCCATATTTGAAAATGATGCCAGTGCTACCAACTGCTGAAAAATCACATTTGAAATTTGAGCTCCGTGTTGGATATCTTGGAAGGTATGAATCGGAGCTATTTCAAAATTGGCACACGTATATATAATAATATTGCAGTTTAATTTCCAGGAGGCCATACATGGCAGTGTTGCCAAAATGATTATAAGCCTGCTGATAGGTCCAAATTTTAAATGCATATAACTTCTACACTATTAATTGGATTTCAACCAAATTTCGTATGTGCTATGTGTACATAAACAGATATGCCTGAGCGTATTCCTAAGAGCCACCAGGGCTGCCAACTGTTAATAAATTCTCTCAAATTGTTTTAATCCAAATACCCATATATCAGAAAGTATGCAAGCCGACAGTTTTAAACTTTGCACACGTATAGTACCTGACATTCTATATTAATTTGGAGTAACTTATACACGTCAGTGCTACCAACATGATTCAAAGCCTGCTGAGACGTCCAAATTTAAATTCATGTAACTTCTATACTAACTAATGGATTTCATTCAAAATTGGCACAACAATAGATCATATTATTTCAGATTATCTCTGACCAATACATGCATGGCATTGTTGCCAACATGATTTTACGCGCGCTGTTAAATCCAATGTTTAACTGCATGTAACGTCCATGCTATCCATTGGACTTCAACTAAATTTTGTATTCTGTACCCTAAGAAATGGATCTAAGAATATATTCAGTCACCAGGGCTGCCAACTGTAGTGCTTTATTAGGCTACATTATGCCAGGTATACAGTATTTCGAACTAATTAGAAATTTCGATATTACCAACTTAATTTCGTCATTAATCATTGGCATGAATCTTAAATTTTAAGAAAAGTAGGCTCTTTAGTTCGTCACGGAACTTCTTGTTTGATAGTTTAAAAGAAATAATTTCCGACTCCCCTGAAGTCCAATATAAAAAAACACTCCCTTAATATGTCAAGTAAGGTTTGAATGAAATGTGACGTAAATTTCATTACCACACCTTTATTTAACATGGTAAGATAGGCGATTCCGTATTCCCTTAACGGTACTGTCAATTTTTTAAATTACCAATATATGCTTGAAAATCAGCAGAAGAAAGCAGAGTACCTGTGCCTTGGAGGTGAGGGGAATGAATTGGTGGAGACGGATGGAACAAGCTTAAGGTCAGTGGGTAGCTTCAAGTATTTAGGGTAATTGGTGTCGGACGATGGCAACGTAAATGTGTAAATCAACCACAGAACACAGTCGGCCTGGATGAACTAGAAAAGGTTTTCTGGAATTCCGTGTGACAAGAGACTCTTCATGAAAGTGAAAGGAAAAGCCTACAAGACAGCAGTAAGAGCAGTCATGTTATACGTGGGCTACAACAAAGTCACAATGTAATAAACTGGATGTGACGGAGATGAAGATGTTTAGATGGAAGAGTGGTGTCACTGAGGAGGACCGCATCACAAATAAGAAAATCAGAGGAACTGTTAAAGTGACAGAAGCATCAAAGAAAATCCAGGAGAAAAGACTGTTGTGGTATGGGCATATTATGCAAAGGAACAAAAGCTATGCAGGAAGGAGAGTAGTGCATCTGGTTGTAGATGGAACGAGAAATAGTGGCAGATCCAGAAGAAGATGTACTGACAATATCCGAGAAGACCTGAAGGAGAAAAAGTTAGACGAAGATGATGCATGGGACAGGAAAAAGTGAAAAGGAAAGGCCAGAAACATCGACCCCGTTTGAAGCGGGATAAGACGAAGAAGAAGAAGATATGCTTCAATAAGTGTTGTTAGAATTAGGAAATAGTCCACTTCATGAACATCTGAAACCGGTTAAGGAAAGGTTCATATGGCAACAAGATGGAGTACCCCAGCATTATGGAGTTATTTGAGAGACTTTCTAAATAAAAAAAAGTCCTCTCGGCACGCCGGAAGGCGGAGGTAGATTTCACCGGACAAACTTGGGGATAGGCGAAAATAGGCAGAATATGCAGATTTTCGTAGAAGGATCAGACCTCATTTAATGCGAGAAGGTATTTTATAATTGGAGCTTAATTAACTTTGTTTTTCGTCATTTTATGCTTATTTTAAACATTTTATTGTCTTATGGGAACGGTAACCTTCTTGTCATTTGGGGTCCATTTTTATACTTGTGGTCACACTGTCCTTATGCTAGGTTTCGACACTGATGTGCAACTATGTAACGGTCTGTTACTTCTTCACGCAAAATTATATCTACCGCAGAGATTTTGGTTGGTTCCTCAGTTTAGGGGCTGCGACAACGCGGTCATGTAACCCCGTGTACTTTGGGATGGCTGTATTAGTCTGTAATTCAGGTAAGGACTGCAGACGGTCAATTTCAAGCAGTAGTTACTAATGTTGCTACCAGGTACTACCGTCAACGACACCTAGCTGTGAACTTGGCTACTAGATGCCACCGCAACCAGCAACTCGCAACGAACGTTGGAACTTCCCCTCCAAAGGAAAGCATACTGAGGGATTTTTGGCGCTCTTAGAAAATCCGACGACTTCGGCCGGCTTTGAACTCGCGACCTTGGGCATAAACATTCAGCATGCTACCAGTTACGTCACCGAAGCCGCTTCACACTTAGATGGAAATCTGAATCTGATCTCGTGCAAGTGCGTTATCTTGGCAACGTCTGATGGCTCATCCCTCATCAATTTAGTAGTGTTGCCATGGCAACCACTGATAGGTCTTGGCATTTTCTTATAATTCCGAAATTATTTTTCTCATCCCTTGGCATAATGGTGGGTTATATCAAAAATTCTTTCAGACAAAAGTTTTAGGTAATTATTATGGGAATATTGTCCATTTTGTACGGTTTTGATATTGTGCCTATTAAGAGAGATATGATTAATGTTTCCCGAAAAACCCACTTTTTCCCACCCCTTTGGTCAATGGTTGGTGCTATAAAAAAACTCTTCAAACATAAATTTTTGGGCTTTATCCGACACATAGTATGAATGTTGAACGGATTCGATATTTCACATATTAAGAGAGTTATAGCAATATTTCACTTTTTCGAAAAAAAAAGCCCCCCATTTTCACCCCCCAACGACCGATTTAGCCCAGTAACGAACTCGACCGAGATTTTATAGGTATACGTATTCGGTAAAAAATTCAAAGTGATTGGTACAAAATTACGGCAGTTATCGTGTCCACAATAAACTGATATACATATACATACATAAATTATATATAACTTTTGAACTGACGGTGGTTTTGGGGCCTGGGGATGTGAAACGCGAAGATATGTCGAAATTTTCCGGAAGTCGAAACATGGTACCCATTGCAATAGTTAGCTTTCTAACGAAATCTACCTCTGGTTGGTTCCTCAGTTTAGGGGCTGCGACAACGCGGTCATCTAACCCCGTGTACTTTGGGTGAGTGTAGAATCTGTCTGATACACGGTGTGAATTGTAATGGCTGTATTAGTCTTAATTCATGTAAGTACTGCAGACGGTCAATTTCAAGCAGTAGTTCCTAATGTTGCTACCAGGTACAACCGTCAACGACACCTAGCTGTGAACTTGGCTACTAGATGCCACCCCAACCATCAACTCGCAACGAACGTTGGAACTTCCCCTCCAAAGGAAAGCATACTGAGGGATTCTAGTGCTCTTAGAAAATCCGACGACTTCGGCCGGCTTTGAAACCGCGACATTGGGCATAGACATTCAGCATGCTACCAGTTACGTCACCGAAGCCGCTTCCCACTTTATCAGGCGGCTTTGGTGGCGTAGTCGGTAACATGCTGAGCTTCTATGCCCAAGATACCGGGTTCAAACCCGGCCGAAGCCGTCGGATTTTTTAAGAGCGTTAAATATCCCTCAGTATGCCTTCCTTCGGAGGGGAAGTAAAGCCGGCGGTCCCATGTCATAGATTTATGGCATGTTAAAGATCCTTCCACTAATTGCACCTGTGTGAAGCTAAATTGGATAGATTAAGAATGTATACAACGCTCTTAGGTTTCTATGTTCGTTGCCAAGAGCCGACTGCGGCGGCGTCTAGTAGCTCAGTTCTGAACTTGGCCTCGTAGTCGTTGACAGTGGCGCTTGGCGGCAAAAGTAGGAACTATCTGAAAAATTGTTAGTTGCAGTACTTAAATTAACAAACAGATAACACACACTAATACAGTCATCACAATTAACACCGGTTATCAGACAGATTCTACACACACCCAAAGTACACGGGGCTACATGACCGCGTTGTCGCAGCCCCTAAACTTAAGAACCAACCAACCAACCACTTAATCAGATGGAAATACTGAATCTGATCTCGTGCAAGTGCGTTGTCATGGCAACGTCTGATGGTCCATGCCTCATCAATTTAGTAGTGTTGCCATGGCAACCACTGATAGCTCTTGGCATTTTCTTATAATTCCGAAATCATTTTTCTCGTCCCTTGGCGTAATGGTGGGTCATATCAAAAATTCTTTCAGACAAAAGTTTTAGGAAATTATTAGGGGAATATTGTCCATTTTGTACGGTTTTGATATTGTGCCTATTAAGAGAGATATGATTAATGTTTCCCGAAAAACCCACTTTTTTCCACCCCTTTGGTCAATGGTTGGTGCTATCAAAAATCTTATTTGACATACATTTTTGGCACTTATCCGACACATATTATGAACTTTGAATGGATTCGATATTGCACGTATTAAGAGAGTTATAGCGAAATTTCACTTTTTCGAAAAAAGCCCCCCATTTTCACCCCCTTCGACCGATTTAGCCCAGTAACGAACTCGACCGAGATTTTATAGGTATACATCTTCGGTAAAAAATTCGAAGTAATTGGTGCAAAATTACGGCAGTTATCGTGTCCACAAGAAACTGATATACATATATATATATACATATATATATACATATATATATATATATATACATATATATATATATATATACATAAATTATATATAAACTTTTGAACTGACGGTGGTTTTGGGGTCTGGGGGATGTGAAACGCGAAGATATGTCGAAATTTTCCGGAAGTCGAAACATGGGACCCATTGCAATAGTTAGCTTTCTAATGAAATCTACCTAAAAAACTTTGATCAATGGATTGGCAGACGGGGTAAAATTGAATGGCCTCCACGACCCCCAGACATCACACCCATGGATTTCCAAGTTTGGGATATACTAAAATAATGAGGCTTATTACGTCAAGATTCGTAATGATGAGCATTTGAAGCCATGAATCCAATCACAATTTGAAAACCTACAGTTCTGGAAGATTTGCGACAATATTTATAAATCAGTGTTGAAAAGATGCACTGTTTGCTTGGACCGGCATGGAAACCACTTAGAGCATCTTTTGTAGTTTTATGTTCGAAGATGTTGAAATGCAAATATTATATGTCAGAAAACTGTATCATAATGAGGGTCATTATAGTACTATTTTTTATTATGAAACAGTTTCTCTCACCAATCACAGCTCAAGAAACAGTTGTTAGACCAATTAGATAATTAGATAGCATCGCACCTGCACTGACTTCCACGGCCTCCTATTTTAAATTTCACTGCGTGGATATTTTCATAGTGGGGTATTCGAGGAAGCCATGGTATTCTCTGCGTCCCATGCGCTCTGTTCAGTACATAAAACTGGCGAAATCTCGACAGACATTTATGAATATTTATGTTCGAACATACAATAGTTATAATTATCGTCGAACATAAACAGTCGTATGCAACTCGCCTATAATGGTAATTAAGACACTCGTATGGAAATTATAAAACACGCTTTGCTCGTTTTATAAACATACTCGTGTCTTAATTATTGCCATTATAGGCTCGTTGCATAATGTACTATTATTTAACTCTAAATGTGCTTCTGTGTTGATAATAAATACATTTGTATCGTATTATTGCACCAAACGCATTTTTGACAACTGACTTATGGCCCAACTATGCGATTATAGAGCCTTAGTGATGACTGATGTTGTCTTAAGGGTCCTAACATCTAGGTTATCGGCCCCTAATGGTGCGGGTGATAGTGAAAAATGAGATGAGAATGAAAACTATAACTAATACTAACTACAAACTTATAGACTAGAAGAAGAAATGGTAAACAAATAAAGGATAAGGCAAATAAAGGACAGGAAGAAACGAAATGCCCTCAACCCTCGAAATATGAGGATTGAGGGAATTGGAAGGAAGGAGAGCCATAAAAGGCAGATATGAAAGGGAAAGAGTAGAGGGCCCACCCCAAAGTCGGTGGAAAAAGGGGAAGAAACGGTACCAGCTCTGGAATTCCTTGGGATAGTCAACTCCTGAACTCACCAACCGTGAGCCCTTGAGGGTGTAGCAATATCCTGGGTGCACCAGAAGTGGTGGGGCTACATACACCCTGCCTCCTTGAGGGCCTTGTGTAGAAGACAGGAGATAACATGAAAAGAAAATGAAGGCTGACCCCTTGCAGTAGGTGGATATCAGGAAAGATAAGACACGGGCCAATTAAGGCAGGAAAAGAAGAAACTCCCTAGGCTTCGGATATTCTAATACCGTCGGGGGTAGGAAGAGAACAAGAGTTGACCAAGAGAGGTCGACAGGAGAGAACACGGACAGGAGCCCGGCACAAGTAGGTGGAAGCAATGCCGGACTCAGCTGGGATCCCGTGGTCGCCAACCCACGTCCCACTAGATGTGAGCCCCTGGGGGGTATTTATGACTGCAGAAGTGTGTGTATTAGGAACAGGCATGACGTAGACGCCCTGGGACTTGAAGTAAGGTACTATCCCTGGAAGGAGTGTGGAAAACACCGGGGTAAAACCACACTCAGAATACTCACTGTCAGTGACGACATTCGAACCTGCGATTCCCACCGTGTGAGCTAGTCTACTATAAGCAGGGAACGGATTTACTGTATATGTGCTAATAATTAATGAAATATGTACATACTAGCTGAAGTATCCGTGCATAAATAAATTAAAATGTGAAGGTGACAGTTAAAACAGGGGATAGGTGAGTTTCTGAGTGGAGGGAGAGTAAGGATGGAAAATTTTGTCCAACTACACCGCTAGGCGTTGACCGTGTATTATAGCACAAATTTAGGTTTTACTCGCTAACAGTTGGAGATACACGAAAAGTGATAAGGACCTTTTGGATAGAAAATTAAATTTTTAACCTCGTATATGCCATCAAGAGTTTGCTATTTCTCAGCGTTCTCTTCTTATTTGAAATGGAAATATGAAAGTTTGAAACCAAAGGGTGTATTGAGGTCATTATAATGGCCGCCATCTTTAAATAGTGCAAGGTATCGAAATCAAAAGTAGCCTATATGTTAACCAGGTAAATCAGCTACTTCCATGTAAAATTTCATGTAAATCGGACCAATGGCTCTTGCGTGATTGAGTAATACACAGACACACACCATCTCATTTTGATAAATTAGTGTAGATAGATATTAGTATAGATAGATATATTTAGTTATTGTTATAGAAATATGGAATTATACCAGGTGAGTCAGCCGCCACTTATAATTTTAGTTTTCGGCCACACTTCCAACGTCTGATGCCAATATGGTCGACAGTTCCCCGTCTGTAGCCAAGCCACAATGACCCTAAACGACTTTACAAGATTTATGACGACATGGAAGTACAAAAACATGTGTGCGACAAGTGATAATTCAAAGCATCTAACGGTCATACGGGCTTGTACAAAGAACATGCCAATGATACGGTTTCAGTTGGATACGAAATTGACGCTAGGTACGGTGGCTCACTGATAGAAATCGTGAATGAATCTTCGAAGCGGAAAGCTCCATCACATCTCATACGCTTTCAGGCAAGCTAATGGGACAAGTAGCCGTGGCGCAATGGTCCAAGTCCGTAGAAGATAACCGTCCTGTTTTTGGGAGCTGGGTTCAAATCTCACCACCGCCAAACATTTTTATGCACATTTTAAGCTTTGGGAATAATATACAAGGTCATTCGTGCCACATTTGACTAATATCATGCGGTGTTTATTTAGGGTTTAATGTGTACTGGCTTGACACAGTGTGCAGCCTAGAAGCGGTGGTTATTTAATCGCCATGTTATTGTATTTGATCCCCCAGGGGCTCACATCTGATGGGACGTGGGTTGGCGACCACGGGACCCCAGCTATGTCTGGCATTGCTTCGACTTGCTTGCACCGGGCTCCTCTCCGCCTTCTTTCCTGTCGACCTCTCTTGGTCAACTCTTGTTCTCTTCCGACCCCGGCGGTATTTGGGTATCCGAGGCCTAGGGAGACTCTCCTTTTCCGCCTTAATTGGCTCTCCTCTCATTTTTCCTGTCATTGTGGCTTGGCTATTGACGGGGAACTGTCGACCATATTGGCATCAGACGTTGGAAGTGTGGCCGAAAACTAAAATTATAAGGGGCGGCTGACTCACCTGGTATATGGACTAAAAATACGAACACCGTAATTTCTATTTTAATATCCAAATTCAAGAAGGTAAACAAAGTAGATCTATTTGAAACATAACGTTGCATTTCTCATTTTAATATCAATATGAACTTTGAAGAATACTCAATCTTTTATTCTCAGTTACCAAAGAAATGGATTACAAAATGATGGAAAGTGAATGTTCTCCAATTGTCTCTTAAGGGCAGATTTATATTGACTGAAACTGCGTTCAACATCAGAAGAGGTAATGGGGGGCATATTTGAACTTTACAATGTCTGCTGGGTTTAAATCCAACGTTAACTTTACACTTACATCTGCACACAAAATTGCAACAACCTTTTCCATTGCTTCATGGTCAGGCTTCTTTGAAAGTACAGTGTCCATCTGCATTTTGACCTTGAGTTTTGTGAAACATACACCTGTACCATAATTAAAATTTTAAATATAGATCTTTAACTTGTTTCTCCTTTATTGACAGTAGTAGGGGAGTGAGGGGGGGGGGGGGGGGTTTAAAATAGTGACACTAGCCGCTCGGCTACGCTGACCTCTCATGTGGATTACTCGCAACCACATGGTCCGATTTTGACATGCGACATATCGTTGGACTCGGGCTGACGCCCTCTTTCCAATGGACCACTCATTTCAACCCCTAAATAAAACCTACCCCTACTAGGGGGTGAAATTGTAATTTTTAGTAATGTTTTAGTGAAAGTCGCCTTTCAAATGCGACATGTATAAGGTGCGCTGCTAAATTGAACTTAAACGTTGTTGCTCATAAAGCTCATGCGTTTTGCTGGATGCCGCTATGAATCAACATTTTTGCTTTTGTTTTTTACGCATGCGCACTTGAGGATTTTGTAAATAATTATTTATGGATGAGTTTTTTTAAATTTAACCGAAAGATTGAAAACTAATAGATCATGTGTTTTTTAATATCTTGCGAACTAAGAAGGCTATGGACTTGTATGAGGGGTCGTTGGATTTGGGATGTTTGAATGTAGTTTTGATTTTTGTCGAAAGGGCCTAAGTGCACTTTTTGTTAATATTTTGAGAACTAAGAAGGCTACGGACTTGTATGAGGGGTCGTTGAATTTGGGATGACGCCCCGTTTTTAATGTAGTTTTGATTTTTGTCGAAAGGGCCTAAGTGCATTGTTGTTAATATTTTGAGAACTAAGAAGGCTACGGACTTGTATGAGGGGTCGTTGGATTTGGGATGATGCCCCGTTTTTTAATGTAGTTTTGATTTTTGTCAAAAGGGCCTAAGTGCACTGTTGTTAATATTTTGAGAACTAAGAAGGCTACGGAATTGTATGAGGGGTCGTTGGATTTGGGATGACGCCCCGTTTTTGAATGTAGTTTTGATTTTTGTCAAAAGGGCCTAAATGCACTTTTTGTTAATATTTTGAGAACTAAGAAGACTACGGACTTGTATGAGGGGTTGTTGGATTTGGGATAACGCTCCAATTTTTAATGTAGTTTTGCCTTTGGTCAAAAGGGCCTAAGTGCACATTAAACTATTGTTCTTATTACCAAGTTGTCTTTACTAGAGCTTAGTCTATGCTTGACAGTTGATATGGAAGTATCAGTGATTAGGTATGGTAAGCCTCATGCATTCTATAAAGGATATTCATATATTGTGAAACGAACCAATACAAATGGAACTGAAACATTCATGCTGTCAACAGAAAATCATAAAAATGCTGAAAAGCGAGTGCAAGAAACAATATTGCTGCTCACAATAGTTCAATGTTCAAAACACCCTTAACATTATCAAAAGCCACGCAAACTCTACACGAGGACACTGTAGAGGAAGAGGAAGAGGAACAGGAAGATTTGACTGGTTTTAGTAATGTTGAGGATAATGTTGAGGATAATTATAGTGATTATAATAATAGTGATATAGATTATGCTGCTTATGATTATGATAGTGATAATGATACGAAACAAGACAATAACGTTTTCATGCCTATTGTTCACCGTGGAAGAAAAGAGATCTACAATAAGCTTTGTTTTTAAAACTATAACACACAATCGTAAAGGCAAAGACTTGTATTAAGTGCGCATTTTATGGTCATAATCATATATACTCTGCAATGTTAAATATTCTGACTTCTGTAGAAAATAAAACAACATTGTACCATTATTTTCATTTATTTACAAACTTTATATACATTTTTTTGGTTTCATCAAAATATTTTTAGGGCAATTCTATAAACTAAAACATTATTATTCTATACACATTTTTACTCTTTCAGTCTATTGTCATCACTTATATTTTTCCATTATTATTATTTCACATTTGGTTTTTTATTAAACGGACCATGCACCTATTGTTTTTAAAACCTTCATAAATTAAGTGTACAGGTTGCGCAGCATTATTCACTTCATCAAAACACTCTCCGACATATCATTAAACCGTGTAGGCAGAAATGTCTCAAAGTTTTCACATGCACAAAGTACACGATCACCATATGCTGTATTCAATTTCCGAATCTTGATAATCCGGAATGGAATATGTGTTGGCAATTCGCTGAGCTTATTTGTCTCTAAGCCACATGCTTGCCCAACAGCATACAAAACATTCATTGTAGTAGTCTATAGACAAAAGCAAATCATATCTATTACACTGTAAACAGCTTTAATAATATTGTGCAATTAGGTATTTTGCACTATGCATGGCTAATAAATTATACTAGTTATGCAAGAAATGCCCTAACTGTAGCAGATACTACTTTTCTGCATACAGCACAAGTCTTAAGTTCTAATACACACTTGACACATGCTATCATGTGTCCACAAGGCAAAAATACAACACCTAGTTCATCTTGATAACAAATTTTACATAATTGTTGGTCACACTTTTGTATCTGTTCGTGAGACAAGTCTTTTTTTCAGCCTCATGTATTTGCTCCGCGTGTTCTAACTCTAAAGGCACTTTTATGTCTTGTGCTGCAATCACGTTTTCTTTACGAATAGTGTTCACAAATTCCTGACCTTTAAGCAACACTATGTATCTACAGTTAGGTAACCAACGAGCGTGTTGCACAAAAGGGTCATCAGTCATTTGCCAATCCTTTAAAGCAAATCCACAATAAAAAATGTTTTATCCCCTTCACCAGTATAAAAAAATCCAGCTTCACTTAGCTGTTTGGTAAGGTGTTTTAATATAAATGGCCAAACATTTTTATAAGATTCTAAACGTTTTTCAACAGAGCTGTACTCTGGGTGTGCTAGTGCTTTAGTCTTGCAAACTCGTAATTTTTCAAAAGCACATGCCAATTCAACACTGTCTATGGCATATGGACCACATATATAGACACTACCGTTGTTGGCTGGTAATACATCAATATTATTATTATTATTATTATTTATTTGTGATTCAGCAACGTAAGTAGCGGCCAATGGTCTTGTGGTTCGGTAAAATGGATACACGGGTATGTTACCCACTTGTTTTCCAAGCATGTAAGGACAACAAGGAGACCATCGCAAATGGTCTCTAAAGTGTGAAAGTTCAATACGACAAAACACACAGCGCACCACATCTTCTCGGTTCAAGTAAAAAAAAACTGGCTTGTACAAGTTTATGTGTCGACAAAAAGCCTACAGGCCAGGATTCAAATGTTAACCAACGATCTTGTTCTGATTTTAAATGTAACCCACGTGGAAAACCAACTTGCTCAATTGTTGTATTTGGTACTAACGCCATATGTTATAATAAAACTTTTTTATTGCAAGTTATTAACGTTGCACAAGAGCACAGAGTACTTTAAAGCATAATGTATGCTTGTTCACTGTCTAATCACTACGTTAATGGCGCATGACCACACCTAAAAACAAACAAAATAACCCATCACTCAATCGATCAATCAATCAATCAATACTTGTAATTAAACTTTAACGTTAATTGACATTAATATATCAAAACACAATTGAAATAAACTGTATGTTGGCATTAACAGTAACCCATGCACTTATTTTCTTTTTATAAAGCTTTAGTCATTTACATCCCCCTTTAACCAATATATAAACAAAAATGAATATCATATCATTTTGTTCAGATTATCTTGTTCATCCTGTGGATATTTTATTGAGTCCATAGGGAACCACCCATAAATTAAATTTAATTTTTTGTTTTGTTTTTAGAGAATCCAACATAGCCTAGTACTTTACCCAGTCAACAACCAATATAGTCTTGTACCGTTTGTCAATACATGGACATTATTCAAGAAAGCAATCATTGTACCAGTCATGCACAGGCAATGAATATTTTTTTTTGTATATGGTTTTTCATTAGTGGTAAAATGGAATAGCATTTTTAAGTTAGACTTACCTGAGTTTTCAATAGTTCACTGCCTGGAAACAATGGTTTCACTCTACTGCGCCTTGGGTTTTCAGCAACTGCTACATTGGTAAGGCTTTTCTTTCCAAGTTTCTAAAAATAAATAAATTAAACCACTATAAATATCTAAATTCAAGTTAATACATGCATTTCATAAAATAAAATAATATCAAACAAAAAAATTAAACAAGTTTGTTAAAAAAAAATCTCACCTTCACTTGCACTGGCTTGTTACTGTTTCCTTCTAGTGGGCCCAAATGCGCAATGGTTTCTTGTATCTCTGACATGTAAGGTATACCGGTTATCTGCAAACAAATAAATAACTAAAAATCATTAATTACCAAATCTATAACAACAAATTTAAGGTTCATTAGCATGACATTATTAAAATAATCATTCATAGGTACTTACCCCCCCCCCCCCCAAAAAAGGATTGTTCTTCCAAAGTTCAGTTCAGAGCTCCACTCTATACGTCCGTGTGCTAAAATGGCAAGTGCATGACTAACGCAATCGTTATCAGTTAGCCTAGCAACAGAGAGAGTTGCATTTTCTCAGCGTTTTGACCTTGAAATGTTGTCTCTCTCACACGTGTTCCCATGCCTCTTCACATTCCTCAATCTGAATAAGATTCGTGTACCTTATACTAGTTTCATGTTTTTAATAAGGAACCAAAATGGCTGCCTCTTATACATCGGTAGTACGGCTGTCTAGGAACCAAAATGGCGGTCTCTCTGTTTAAACGCCAGACCTCCTAGCCTCTACCAGCCGAGTAACATGACACTTTACTTCCTGCCCACGTAGACATTCTTCGTGTTATCAGCAGTCGCTTTGACATGGCCTGGCCAGGTCGTGGATTGAGTGCAAGCAAGCAATACAGTTCTGTAGCATTCAAAACGTGTCTGGCTTATTATCATTATTATTATTATTATTAAACATTTTACTGTAATAATAATAATTACTAGCAAGCGGCCATCCTCAATACATGATCATGTTAACCACATACTTTCATCCTAAAACACATGACTTTACCCAGTTCAATATTTAGTTTATAACATTTCAGGCCAATGACCTTACCGTTTTGACTCTTTGCGTACATGCACATGACTTGGTCGAGCAAATGTTATAGGTTTCCATATTCTAAAACCATTTACTGTGCCAGACAGCAGTCTCGCTTATTACCGTTTACTAGCATGTTAAAGATCCCCTTCAGGGTAAAAAATCCTAGCACACGTAACACATTTTCAAATATTCGCCTCTATCCGTCATAGGAAATATCACAAAACCAACCGTCATAAACTGCCCCGCCATCCTACGAAAATAGCAATTCATTTCTTCCAGGCATGGTCACTGTGCTCGACAACAGGCTCTTTGAGACACATAACAACAGTACCGTCTCTCTCAACGACCACACTCAATTAAAATTTAAACAGGCAAAAATATTTTTTTTTCAACATATAGTATAGCGTTAGGCCTTCTTAGTTCTCGAAATATTAACAAAAGTGCACTTAGGCCCTTTTGAATAAAAGCAAAACTACATTAAACAAGAAGTTCCGTGACGAACTAAAGAGCCTACTTTCCTTAAAATTTAAGATTCATGCCAATCTATATAGACCTATCTAGAAAAATAGCGAAATTAAGTTGGTAATATCGAAATTTCTAATTAGTTCGAAATATACCTGTAGCCTAATAGAACACTACTGTTGGCAGCCCTGGTGACTGAATATATTCTTAGTTCCATCTCTTAAGATACAGAATAAAATATTTGGTTGAAGTCCAATGGGTAGCATGGACGTTACATGCAGTTAGACATTGGATCTATCAGCGCGCGTAAAATCATGCTGGCAACAATGTCACGCATGCGTTGGTCAGAAATAATCTGAAATATTATGATATCTTGCTGTGCCAATTTTGGATGAAATCCATTTGTTAGTATAGAAGTTACATGTATTTGAAAATTGGACCTATCAAAGGCTTAGAGTCATGTTGGCAGCACTGACGTATATTAGTTTCTCATAATTAACCTAGAATGTTAGGTACTATACTTGTGAAAAGTTTGAAGCTGTTGGCTTACATACTTTCTGATATATTAATATTGAGGTAAAAATAGAGACAGCATTTATTAACAGTTGGCAGCCCTGGTTGCTCTTAAGAATAACCATAGTCATATCTGTTATGGTACACATAGCACACAGGAAATTTGGTTGAAATCCAATTGATATTATAGAAGTTACATGTATTTAAAAATTGATCTTATCAGCAGTCTTTGAATCATGTTGGTAGCACTGATGTACATAAGTTACTCCAAATTAATTCAGAATGTCAGGTACTATACGTGTGCATAGTTTAAAGCTGTCGGCTTGCATACTTTCTGATATATTGGTATTTGGATAAAAGAATAGAGATAACATTTATTGACAGTTGGCAGCCCTAGTGGCTCGTACGAATACGCCCAGTCATATCTGTTTATGTACACATATTTCATACAAAATTTGGTTGAAATCCAATTGATAGTATAGAAGTTAAATGCATTTAAAATTAGACCTATCAGCAGGCTTAGAATCATTTTGGCAACACTGCCATGCATGGCCTCCTGGAAATTTAACTGAAATATTATTATCTATACGTATGCCAATTTTGAAATAGCTCCCATTCATACCTTCCAAGATATCCAACATGGAGCTCAAATTTCAATTGCGATTTTTCAGCAGTTGGTAGCACTGACATCATTTTCAAATATGGCCGTGAGATATTCAGGTATAGATCTTTACTCCTACCAAATTTCGTTTGGATTCCTGCAGCCGTTTAGGAGTTGATAGGGGGGTACACACACAGCCAGACAGACAGAAGGACAGACAGACAGACAGACAGACACACATTTGCCCGATCTCATAAGACTTCTTTTTCCTCATTTTTGCAAAATGTGAAAAGTAGGCTAAAAACGGGGCGTTAACCCAAATCCAACGACCCCTCATACAAGTCCGTAGCCTTCTTAGTTCTCAAAATATTAACAAAAAGTGCATTTAGGCCCTTTTGGCAAAAATCAAAACTACTTTAAAAACGGGGCGTCATCCCAAATCCAACGACCCCTCATAAAAGTCCGTAGCCTTCTTAGTTCTCAAAATATTAACAACAGTGCACTTAGGCCCTTTTGACAAAAATCAAAACTACATTAAAAAACGGGGCGTTATCCCAAATCCAACGACCCCTCATACAAGTCTGTAGCCTTCTTAGTTCACAAAATATTAACAAAAAGTGCACTTAGGCCCTTTTGACAAAACTCAAAACTACATTAAAAAACGGGGCGTCATCCCAAATCCAACGACCCCTCATACAAGTCCGTAGCCTTCTTAGTTCTCAAAATATTAACAACAGTGCATTTAGGCCCTTTTGACAAAATTCAAAACTACATTAAAAAACGGGGCGTCATTCCAAATCCAACGACCCCTCATACAAGTCCGTAGCCTTCTTAGTTCTCAAAATATTAACAACAGTGCACTTAGGCCCTTTTGACAAAAATCAAAACTACATTAAAAACGGGGCGTCATCCCAAATCAAACGACCCCTCATACAAGTCCGTAGCCTTCTTAGTTCTCAAAATATTAACAACAGTACACTTAGGCCCTTTTGACAAAAATCAAAACAACATTAAACAAGAAGTTCCGTGACGAACTAAAGAGCCTACTTTTCTTAAAATTTAAGATTCATGCCAATCTATATAGACTTATCTAGAAAAATAGCGAAATTAAGTTGGTAATATCGAAATTTCTAATTAGTTCGAAATATACCTGTAGCCTAATAGAACACTACAGTTGGCAGCCCTGGTGACTGAATATATTCTTAGTTCCATCTCTTAAGATACAGAATACAATATTTGGTTGAAGTCCAATGGATAGCATGGACGTTACATGCAGTTAGACATTGGATCTATCAGCGCGCGTAAAATCATGTTGGCAACAATGTCACGCATGCGTTGGTCAGAAATAATCTGAAATATTATGATATCTTGCTGTGCCAATTTTGGATGAAATCCATTTGTTAGTATAGAAGTTACATGTATTTGAAAATTGGACCTATCAACAGGCTTAGAGTCATGTTGGCAGCACTGACGTATATTAATTTCTCATAACTAATCTAGAATGTTAGGTACTATACGTGTGCATAGTTTAAAGCTGTCGGCTTGCATACTTTCTGATATATTGGTATTTGGATAAAAGATTAGAGATAACATTTATTGACAGTTGGCAGCCCTGGAGGCTCGTACGAATACGCCCAGTCATATCTGTTTATGTACCCATATTACATACAACATTTGGTTGAAATCCAATTGATAGTATAGAAGTTATATGCATTTAAAATTAGACCTATCAGCAGGCTTAGAATCATTTTGGCAACACTGCCATGCATGGCCTCCGGGAAATTTAACTGAAATATTATTATCTATACGTGTGCCAATTTTGAAATAGCTCCCATTCATACCTTCCAAGATATCCAACATGGAGCTCAAATTTCAATTGCAATTTTTCAGCAGTTGGTAGCACTGACATCATTTTCAAATATGGCCGTGAGATATTCAGGTATAGATCTTTACTCCTACCAAATTTCGTTTGGATTCCTGCAGCCGTTTAGGAGTTGATAGGGGGGGCACACACACAGCCAGACAGACAGAAGGACAGACAGACAGACAGACAGACAGACAGAAGGACAGACAGACAGACAGACACACATTTGCCCGATCTCATAAGACTACTTTTTCCTCATTTTTGCAAAATGTGAAAAGTAGGCTAAAAACGGGGCGTCATCCCAAATCCAACGACCCCTCATACAAGTCCGTAGCGTTCATAGTTCTCAAAATATTAACAAATAGTGCACTTAGGCCCTTTTGACAAAACTTAAAGCTACATTGAAAAACGGGGCGTCATCCCAAATCCAACGACCCCTCATACAAGTCCGTAGCCTTCTTAGTTCTCAAAATATTAACAAGAAGTTCCGTGAATAACTATACAGCCTACTTTTCATGCCAATGATTATTCTACAGTATATGAACCTATCTAGAATAATGACTAAATTAAGTTGGTAATATCGAAATATCTAATTAGTTCAAAATATACCTGGTATAATGTAGCCTTATAGAGCACTACAGTTGGCAGCCCTGGTAACTGAATATATTCTTTGTTCCATCTCTTTAGGTACAGAATACAAAATTTGGTTGAAGTCCAATGGACGTTACATGCAGTTAGACACTGGATCTATCAGCACGCGTAAAAGCATGTTGCCAACAATACCATACGTGTGCTGGTCAGAAATAATCTGAAATATTATGATATCTTGTTGTGCCGATTTTGGATGAAATCCATTTATTAGTATAGATGTTACATGTATTTTAAAATTGGATATATCAGCAGGCATAGAATCATGTTGGCAGCACTGCCTTGTATTAATTACTCCAAATTAATCTAGAATGTCAGGTGCTATACGTGTGCAAAGTATAGAGCTGTTGGCTTGCATACTTTCTGATATATTGATATTAGGGTAAAAAAAATATAGACAGAATTTATTAACAGTTGGCAGCCCTGATTGCTCTTAACAATACTTATAGTCATATCTGTTATGGTACACATAGCACATACGAAATTTGGTTGAAATCCAACTGATAGTATAGAAGTTACATGTATCTAAAAATTGGTACTATCAGCAGGCTTATAATCATGTTGGTAGGACTGACGTATATAAGTTACTCCAAATTAATCTAAAATGTCAGAATATACGTGTGCATAGTTTAAAGCTGTTGGCTTGCATACTTCCTGATATATAGGTATTTGGATGAAAAAAATAGAGAGAGCAATTATTAACAGTTGGCAGCCCTGGTGACCTTAAGAATACGCTCAGTCATATCTGTTTATATACAGATATTATATACAAAATTTGGTTGAAATCCAATTGATAGTGTAGAAGTTATATGCATTTAAACATTGGACCTAACAGAAGGCTTAACATTATTTTGGCAACACTGTCACGGTTGGCCTCCTGGAAATTAAACTGAAATAGTCTTATCTACATGTGTGCCAATTTTGGAATAGCTCCCATGCATACCTTGCAAGATATCCAACATGGAGCTCAAATTTCTAGTGCGTTTTTTCAGCAGTTGGTAGCACTGACATCATTTTCAAATATGGACGTGAGATATTCCGGTGCACATCTTTACTCATACTAAATTTGGTTTTGATTGCTGCAGCCGTTTAGGAGTTGATAGGGGGGGACACACACACAGCCAGACAGACAGACAGAAGGACAGACAGACAGACAGACAGACAGACAGACAGACAGACAGAAGGACCGACAGACAGACAGACACACATTTGCCCGATCTCATAAGACTACTTTTTCCTCATTTTTGCAAAATGTGAAAAGTAGGCTAACAAGAGTGCATTTAGGCCCTTTTGACAAAAATCAATCTACATTAAAAAACGGGGCGTCATTCCAAATCCAACGACCCCTCATACAAGTCCGTAGCCTTCTTAGTTCTCAAAATATTAACAACAGTGCACTTAGGCCCTTTTGACAAAAATCAAAACTACATTAAAAAACGGGGCGTCATCCCAAATCCAACGACCCCTCATACAAGTCCGTAGCCTTCTTAGTTCTCAAAATGTTAACAACAGTGCATTTAGGCCCTTTTGACAAAAATCAAAACTACATTCAAACACGGGGCGTCATCCCAAATCCAACGACCCCTCATACAAGCCTTCTTAATTCGCAAGATATTAAAAAACACATGACCTATTAGTTTTCAATCTTTTGGTTAAATTAAAAAAAACTCATCCATAAATAATTATTTACAAAATCCTCAAGTGCGCATGCGTAAAAAACAAAAACAAAAATGTTGATTCATAGCGGCTTCCAGCAAAACGCATGCGCTTTATGAGCAACAACGTTTAAGTTCATTTTAGCAGCGCATCTTATACATGTCGCGTTTGAAAGGCGACTTTCACTAAAAATTACAATTTTACCCCCTAGTAGGGGTAGGTTTTATTTAGGGGTTGAAATGAGTGATCCATTGGAAAGAGGGCGTCAGCCCGAGTCCAACGATATGTCGCATGTCAAAATCGGACCGTGGGTTCGCGAGTCATCCACATGAGAGTTCAGCGTAGCCGAGCGGCTAGTGTCACTATTTTAAACCCCACTCACTCCCCTACTGACAGGACTGCTAATTCACTAGAATTTAATACTTTCTAGCCAAATTATGGACTATATTGATTTTAATGACCTAATGGAGCATATGTGCTAAACCTCCAAATATGGAAATAATGGAAGAAAAAAAATCCACTTTTCAACTCCACATGCCATGATTCTTAAAGATAATAAAAAGTACTAGCGGACACGTGTGAGACTATCGCATGTGTATAAACCACCCACCTGGCTTTACTGTTATGCGGGTTTATTTGTTTAAACGCACTTTTTAAACAATTGTCGATATTTATCTAATCATAGAGCAATTCATCACTGCTGCTGGTTGCACAATGGGTTGTGTGCAACCAATGTGTACAGACTACCCTACCGGCTCTAGTGCTATGCGGGCTGTACGCGACACAGTTCTGGCAGGGGCTATCGTCTTGTTTATTTCTTTAAAAGCACTTTATAAACAAATAGGCTACATATATTTCCGTTGACTTTTCAACAAATGCAAGATTTTCATGTACTATTGAGACGATTTGGAAGATTTTGGTGCAAACCACACCTTTTAACTCCCTCTGGTTCAGGAGCTTGAGTTTTTTCAAACATACACCTTAGCGTATTATTATTATTATTTCCGATTATTCCCCTTCAGGAGAGCATGAGAACTTGAGCCAATCGCAGCTTCACTTATTTTTCCTCTCTTCTTTTATTCCCAAAACCTCTTCATTAGTTCACTGTGCTTTTTCTTCCTTTCCTTTGTACATTTTTAGCCTATTTTCATTTTATGAAAAAATTGGCTTAAGAGATCACCTTTTGTCCGTGTGTGTGTGTGTCCCTAATCTATAGCGCTGGAGCGATTTCAATGAAACTCGGTAAGATCATAGCACCATTCTAGCCGACCCCGACCGTGCCCTTCAAATTCTATTGTCTCTCACCAATCCAACATGGCGGCTGTGCGAAATATTTCACCAGCATATCGTATCTCCGAAACTATTACCGATATCACCCTGAAATTTTGTACGGTGATAAAGAGAACTACTAGAAGTTCACCTATGCAACTTTCAAAAACCTAGTAACTACAAAACCAACATGGCGGCCAAGCGAATTTGATACTTTTAAATAGACTTTTCTCGCGATTTAACCATCCAAACGTAATGAAACATGGTACAGCAAATGTTTATACACATCGTAATGCACTGGCGTCTAATTTAGTTCAATTGTTTACATAACCTCAAAATGGTGGTTGTGCGAAATATTTCACTGGCATTCAATATCTCCGAAACTATTTATGATATCATCCTGACAATTTGTACGGTGATAAAAGGCACTGTTGCTAGTTTATCTGTGTAACTTTCAAACACCTGTCAAGTACAAAACGAACATGGCGGCCAAGCAAAGTTGGAACATGTTTAATAGACTTTTCTCGTGATTTAATCATCTGAGCTGAATGAAATGTGGTACAGTAAATGACTATACATATTGCAATACACTGACATCTAATTTAGTTCAATTGTTTCCATAACCTCAAGATGGCGGCTGTGCGTAATTTTAAAATTAAGTTTTTATTTCTTGTGTTGTAATCATGCGATCGAAGTGGAAGTTTGAATAATGAAGCTACGCAATAATGTTCCCTTAATGGTACATAACTCTATGGCCCATACATATAACAATCCAAAATGGCGAGCATCCGAAATATTAATACGGTTCTCAATATCTACGAATCTTTTACAGCAATCAAACTGATACTTTTTATGTTCATAGAGGCTATGAACATAAGTTCAACCATATTATTTTCAGTAAACTGGTGAGCACAAATCCAACATGGCGGCGACGCGAATTATAAATATTTAATTGGGCGTTTCTCGCTATTTAAACATCCGAGTGCAGTGAAACTTTGCACGTTAAATGCTTATACAAATGTTAATCCACTGTCATCTAATTTATTTCAATGGTTTTCATAACCACAAGATAGAAGCTGTGTGAAATTTTAAAATCTCGTTTTTACTTCTTGTGTCCTAATCATGCGATTGAAGTTTGAATACCACACGTACACAATAATCTTCATGTAATAGTACATAAATAAAAATCCAACCTGGCAACCATCTGAAATATTTAGACGGTTATCAATATCTACGAATCTATCACAACAATCAAACTGAAATTTTGTATGTTGATAGAGGCAATTAACATGAGTAGGATATTATGAAAAATAGGCTGTATAGTTCTTCACGGAACTACTTGTTTTCCTGATATGTCCTTCCTCGAGACTTGCACAATTTTCGTGTTTCTGATTTTATTTCTAATTGTTCTCTTTCCTTAATGTCGTCTTCAGAGATTTTAAGTAATTCCATGTCTTCATGTACTTCTTTTATCCAACTGGACTTTAATTTACTTGCATTCACGATATTGAAAATCTTCTTAGTGAGTCTGTTCTCATCCATCCTATATATGTGTCCATAGAACTGCAGACGTCTCTTCCTAAATTTATCTATAATGGTGTCTGTATTTTCATAAATTTCCTTTGTTGGTCTCCTAACCCAAATTCCATTACGGAAAACAGCGCCATGGATTTTCCTACGAATTTTTTCGTTCCTGTTTCTCAATATCATGAATTCTCGTTATTCCTCTAATGACGGTGGTTTCTGCGCAGTTTTGCATTACGTATTATATATATAGATAATTAAATTTAGCTTCCTAAATAGATGTATTTACATAGAATTCCGTTCCATAGTCATAAGGTTACTGATTCTGGTTCTGCACGTGTTAACGAGAGAACGCCTCAGGTTTAACTAACTGCCGGTTAACAAACCCGCGTGTTACTCCTCAGGCTTATTTCACAAAAATTAGTGCCTTGTGCTCAGCACACTTTCCTAACTGAGCCTGTAACTCTGTGATGTTGATTACTGGGCTCCATTGACGAGGCGTGTTCAAACTATCGGTTCCAGCACAAACCACTCCCACGCCCGAAAAGCAAAGTGTCCGGCTTCCCAGGCTGGTCAAGCCATAACGGCCTTCACAACATTACTGTAACTGAACTATCGCGGACATTAGAAAGGACTAGCTCCGGTGAACTTGGTAATCATCAACCTTGAAGAGCATATGGCAACATTTCGTTTTGTCGTTTGACATTTGTATCAGAAGAATGACTCAAGAGATGACTTAAAAGCCGAGGACAAACGTTTAACTTCCGACAATAAACTATATAAAGTTTTGGGTGTTCACGAATTATGTTAATACGAGTATGTAGATTCAAAACTATTATTACAGAAAGAATGGTGGCTTTGGTGGCGAAGTTGGTAGCAAGCAGAGCTTCTATGCCCAAGATCGCGGGTTCAAACCCGGCCGAAGTCGTCGATTTTTTAAGAACGTTGAAAATCCCTCAGTATGCCTTCCTTCGGAGGGGAAGTGAAGCCGGCGGTCCCATGTCATAGATTTATGGCATGTTAATGAACCTTCCATTAATTTCACCTGTGTGAAGCTAAATTGTAGGTTAGGTTAAACATTTGACAAACGCTCTTAGGTTCCGACGTTCGTTGCCAGGAGTCGACTGCGATGGCATCTGGTAACCAGTTCTAAGTGTGATCATGAAAAAAGATGAGTTGTTCTATTAAAGGAGATGCTCTATTTTGTAAATTTAGATCTGATCATGTTGCCATTTTCTAATAAAAGGATATTCTTTATATGTAGAGCTTAAACCTACCGCACTTATCTGCCATATTAGAAATTAGTTAATGTAGGTAATTCTGAGTAGCTATGTTCAGCAGGGGGTAAATTTTGGTATCATTCTAATGAACTTACTATATTTAAGGATAATAAAATAGGACGGGTTAGAGATTATACTTTCTCAAATGATAAAAATAAGTAGGATGATTCCAATAAATGTAGTCATTGACGGTTGCGTTTGGCGGCAAAAGTAGGAACTACTTGAAAAAATTCAATGTCTGCAGTCCATACTTGAATTGAAAACAGATAACACACACTAATACAGTCATCACAATTAACACCGGTTTTCAGACAGATTCAACACACACCCAAAGTACACGGGGCTATATGACCGCGTTGTCGCAGCCCATAAACTGAGGAACCAACCAACAGAAAGAATCATAGTAAAATCACTATGCAATATCCCATATCTTACTTCAAACGTTTTGGATGGTTGGTTCCTTAGTTTAGGGGCTGCGACAACGCGGTCATGTAGCCCCGTGTACTTTGGGTGTGTGTAGAATCCGTCTGATTGTGATGGCTGTATTAGTATGTGTTATCTGTTATTCAGGTAAGGACTGCAGACGATCAATTTCAAGAAGTTTCTACTTCTGCTACCTAATGTTACCGTCAACGACACCTAGCTGTGAACTTGACTATTAGATGCCATCAAAACCGGCACCCGGCGGCGAACGTTGGAACTAATAGAGCGTTAATCAAATCTAACCTACAAATTTAGCTTCACACAATTTTAGTTTGTGGAAGGTTCTTTTACACGCGCGATCTTGGGCATAGAAGCTCAGCATGCTACCAACTACGCCACCGAAGCTACCCTGCATAAGTTTTGACATTGAGCAAACTGAGAAATAAATCAAATAGTCATATTTGCGTTTATGTTATAAAATAATTGAATGCAGCTGAAGGAAATCAGAAACCTCTATTAACGTGAAATTGACAGGTGAAAAGCTAAAGGACTTCGCTGCCAATGAAGTAAAATAACCAGCGATGGACGAAGCAAAGAGAGTATAAAAAGTAGGATGGGTCAGACAAGGAAAGCACTTCGGCAGGAAATAAATCTGTTGGCATCAAATATAGATGTAGGTATTAAAAGTTATTTTTGAGAACCTTTGTCTGGACAGTAGCGCTCTATGGAAGTGAAACTTGGACTGTTAGCGCATCAGAAAAGGAGAATAGAACCATTTGAAATGTGGTGTTACAGGAGAATGATGAAGATCAGATGGGTGGTTAGAGTAACAAATGAAGAGGTATTACGACAAGTGGGAGAGGAGAGATGTCTCTGATGACTGCTAATGAAGAGAAGAGATAGGTTGGTAAGACGCAGACTAAGACACCCAGGAATAGCAAACTTAGTTATGAAGGAAGTATCGAGGACAAGAATTGTAGCGGTAGATCAGGTTAGAATATGTTAAACTGCCTCGGATATAGGATGTGCTAGCTACTATATAGGTAGAGACGAGTCCACCTGGTTTCGTTGTGGCCAGCATTCTTGGCCCAGATTTGATTCCCGGCTTCGCCAATAAATTTTATTTCTGTTCTGAGGGTTGGAACGGGGTACACACAGCCTCGTGCGGCAAAACTGAGAAGAGGCAGGTTCGATTCCTACCTCAGCCATCTTGGAAGTTATTTTCCGTGGTTTCCTACTTCTACAGCAGCCAAATGCCAGGATGGATCCTAACATAAGGCCACGGCTACTTCCTACCCAAATCTTACATCGATTACAAGTTAGTACACACACTAGTACAGACATCATAGTGACACAGGTTATCAGACTATTTCTACACACACTAAAGTACATGGAGCTATATGACCACGGTGTCGCAAAGCCCCTAAAGAATAACTTTGTAGAGATAAAACGAATAGCTCAGGAGAGGGAAGCATGGAGTGCTTCATCAAAGGACTGAAGACTCAAACAAAAACAAAAACAGAAACAAAAGCAAAAGCAAAAACCCAAAAACCTAAAACCAAAACCTAAACATAAAACTAAAACCAAAGCTAGAACTAGAAATACCATTAGGACTAGGACTAGGACTAGGACTAGAATTAGAAATACCATTAGGACTAGGACTTGGACTAGGACTAGGACTAGAACTAGAACTAGAAATACCATTAGGACTAGGACTAGGACTAGGACTAGGACTAGAACTAGAACGAGAAATGCCATTAGCACTAGGACTAGAACTAGAACTAGAACTAGAAATACCATTAGGACTAGGACTAGGACTAGGACTAGGACTCGAAATACCATTAGGACTAGGACTAGGACTAGGACTAGAACTAGAACTAGAATTACCATTAGGACTAGGACTAGGACTAGAACTAGAACTAGAAATACCATTAGGACTAGGACTAGGACTAGGACTAGAAATACCATTAGGACTAGGACTAGGACTAGAACTAGAACTAGAAATACCATTAGGACTAGGACTAAGACTAGGACCAGAAGTAGAAATAACATTAGGACTAGGACTAGAACTAGAACTAGAAATACCATTAGGACTAGGACTAGAACTAGAAATACCATTAGGACTAGGACTAGGACTAGGACTAGGACTGGGACTAGAACTAGAACTAGAAATACCATTAGGACTAGGACTAGAACTAGGACTAGGACTAGAACTAGAATTAGAAATACCATTAGGACTAGGACTAGGACTAGGACTAGGACTAGAACTAGAAGTAGAAATACCGTAGGACTAGGACTAGACTAGGACTAGAACTAGAACTAGAAATACCATTAGGACTAGGACTAGAACTAGGACTAGGAGTAGGACTAGGACTAGAACTAGAACTAGAAATACCATTAGGACTAGGACTAGGACTATGACTAAGACTAGAACTAGAACTAGAAATACCATTAGGACTAGGACTAGACCTAGGACTAGAAGTAGGACTAGGACTAGAACTAGAACTAGAAATACCATTAGGACTAGGACTAGGACTAGAACTAGAAATAGAACTAGAAATACAATTAGGACTAGGACTAGGACTTGGACTAGGACTAGAACTAGAAGAAGAAATACCATTAGGACTAGGACTAGGACTTGGACTAGGACTAGAACTAGAAATGCCATTAGGACTAGGACTAGGACTTGGACTAGGACTAGAACTAGAACTAGAAATACCATTAGGACTAGGACTAGGACTAGGACTAGAACTAGAACTAGAAATACCATTAGGACTAGGACTAGGACTAGGGCTAGTACTAGAACTAGAACTAGAAATACCATTAGGACTAGGACTAGGACTAGGACTAGAAATACCATTACGACTAGGACTTGGACTACGACTAGAACTAGAAATACCATTAGGACTAGGACTAGGACTAGGACTAGGACTAGAACTAGAACTAGAAATACCATGAGGACTAGGACTAGGACTAGGACTAGGGCTAGAAATACCATTTGGACTAGGACTAGGACTTGGACTAGGACTAGAACTAGAAATACCATTAGGACTAGGACTAGGACTTGGACTAGGACTAGGACTAGTACTAGAACTAGAACTAGAAATACCATTAGGACTAGGACTAGGACTAGGACTAGAAATACCATTAGGACTAGGACTTGGACTAGGACTAGAACTAGAAATACCATTAGGACCAGGACTAGGACTAGAACTAGAACTAGAAATACCATTAGGACTAGGACTAGGACTTGGACTAGAAATACCATTAGGACTAGGACTAGGACTAGGATTAGGATTAGGACTAGGACTTGGACTAGGACTAGAAATACCATTAGGACTAGGACTTGAACTAGAACTAGAAATACCATGAGGACTAGAACTAGGACTAGGACTAGGACTAGAACTAGAAATACCATTAGGACTAGGACTAGGACTAGAACTAGAACTAGAAATACCATTAGGACTAGGACTAGGACTAGGACTAGAACTAGAACTAGAAATACCATTAGGAGAGGACTAGGACTAGGACTAGAACTAGAAATGCCATTAGGACTAGGACTAGGACTAGGACTAGAACTAGAACTAGAAATACCATTAGGACTAGGACTAGGACTAGAACTAGAAATACCATTAGGACTAGGACTTGGACTAGGACTAGAACTAGAACTAGAACTAGAAATACCATTAGGTCTAGGACTAGGACTAGGACTAGGACTAGAACTAGAACTAGAAATACCATTAGCACTAGGACTAGGACTAGAACTAGAACTAGAACTAGAAATACCATTAGGACTAGGACTAGGACTAGGACTAGGACTCGAAATACCATTAGGACTAGGACTAGGACTAGGACTAGAACTAGAAATACCATTAGGACTAGGACTAGGACTAGAACTAGAACTAGAAATACCATTAGGACTAGGACTAGGACTAGGACTAGAAATACCATTAGGACTAGGACTAGAACTAGAACTAGAAATACCATTAGGACTAGGACTAAGACTAGGACCAGAAGCAGAAATAACATTAGGACTAGGACTAGAACTAGAGCTAGAAATACCATTAGGACTAGGACTAGGACTAGAACTAGGACTAGAAATACCATAAGGACTAGGACTAGAACTAGTACTAGGACTAGGACTAGAACTAGAAATACCATTAGGACTAGAACTAGAACTAGGACTAGTACTAGGACTAGGACTAGAAATACCATTAGGACTAGGACTAGGACTAGGACTAGGACTAGAACTAGAAGTAGAAATACCTTAGGACTAGGACTAGACTAGGACTAGAACTAGAACTAGAAATACCATTAGGACTAGGACTAGAACTATGACTAAGACTAGAACTAGAAATACCATTAGGACTAGGACTAGAACTAGGACTAGGAGTAGGACTAGGACTAGAACTAGAACTAGAAATACCATTAGGACTAGGACTAGGACTAGAACTAGAAATAGAACTAGAAATACCATTAGGACTAGGACTAGGACTTGGACTAGGACTAGGACTAGAACTAGAACTAGAAATACCATTAGGACTAGGACTAGAACTAGGACTAGGACTAGGACTAGAACTAGAACTAGAAATACCATTAGGACTAGAACTAGCACTAGAACTAGGACTAGGACTAGAACTAGAACTAGAAATATCATTAGGACTAGGACAAGGACTAGGACTAGACCTAGAACTAGAAATATCATTAGCACTAGGAATAGGACTAGGACTAGGATTAGAACTAGAACTAGAAATACCATTAGGACTAGGACTAGGACTAAGGCTAGGAATAGGACTAGGACTAGAACTAGAACTAGAAATACCATTAGGACTAGGACTAGGACTAGGACTAGGACTAGAACTAGAACTAGAAATACCATTAGGACTAGGACTAGGACTAGGACTAGAACTAGCACTAGAACTAGGACTAGGACTAGGATGGGGACTAGAACTAGAACTGGAACTAGAACTAGAACTAGAAATACCTTTAGGACTAGGACTAGGACTAGGACTAGGACTAGAACTAGCACTAGCACTAGAACTAGGACTAGGACTAGGACTAGGACTAGAACTAGAACTAGAACTAGAAATACCATTAGGACTAGGACTAGAACTAGCACTAGAACTAGGACTAGGACTAGGACTAGGACTAGAACTAGAACTAGAAATACCATTAGGACTAGGACTAGGACTTGGACTAGAACTAGAAATACCATTAGGACTAGGACTAGGACTAGGACTAGGACTAGAACTAGAACTAGAAATACCATTAGGACTAGGACTAGGACTTGGACTAGACCTAGAAATACCATTAGGACTAGGACTAGAACTAGAACTAGAAATACCATTAGGACTAGGACTAGGACTAGGACTAGAACTAGCACTAGAACTAGGACTAGGACTAGGACTAGGACTAGAACTAGAACTAGAAATACCATTAGGACTAGGACTATGACTAGGACTAGGACTAGAAATACCATTAGGACTAGGACTAGGACTAGGACTAGGACTAGAACTAGAAATACCATTAGGACTAGGACTAGAACTAGGACTAGGACTAGAACTAGAACTAGCACTAGAACTAGGACTTGGACCAGGACTAGGACTAGAACTAGAACTAGAAATACCATTAGGACTAGGACTATGACTAGACCTAGAACTAGAAATACCATTAGGACTAGGACTATGACTAGAACTAGAACTAGAAATACCATTAGGACTAGGACCAAGACTAGAACTAGAACTAGAAATACCACTAGGACTAGGACTATGACTAGAACTAGAACTAGAAATACCATTAGGACTAGGACTAGGACTAGAACTAGAAATACTATTAGGACTAGGACTAGGACTAGAACTAGAACTAGAAATACCATTAGGACTAGGACTAGGACTAGGACTAGAACTAGAACTAGAAATACCATTAGGACTAGGACTAGAACTAGAACTAGAAATACCATTAGGACTAGGACTAGGACTAGAACTAGAAATACCATTAGGACTAGGACTAGGACTAGAACTAGAACTAGAAATACCATTAGGACTAGGACTAGGACTATAACTAGAACTAGAAATACCACTAGGACTAGGACTATGACTAGGACTAGGACTAGAAATACCACTAGGACTAGGACTAGGACTAGAACTAGAAATACCATTAGGACTAGGACTAGAACTAGAACTAGAAATACCACTAGGACTAGGACTATGACTAGAACTAGAAATACCACTAGGACTAGGACTATGACTAGGACTAGGACTAGAAATACCACTAGGACTAGGACTATAACTAGAACTAGAAATACCAGTAGGACTAGAACTAGGACTAGAAATACCACTATGACTAGGACTAGGACTAGAACTAGAAATACCACTAGGACTATGACTATGACTATGACTAGGACTAGAAATACCACTAGGACTCGGACTATAACTAGAACTAGAAATACCACTAGGACTAGGACTATGACTAGAACTAGAAATACCACTATGACTAGGACTAGGACTAGAAATACCACTAGGACTAGGACTATGACTAGAACTAGAAATACCACTAGGACTAGGACTAGGACTAGAAATACCCCTAGGACTAGGACTATGACTAGAACTAGAAATACCACTATGACTAGGACTAGGACTAGAAATACCACTAGGACTAGGACTAGGACTAAAACGAAAACTAAAACGAAAACTACGAACAAGAATAAATTGTTTTCACAATTATTCATTTTCATTTCTCAAGACAGAGTCCATACAGTTAAGAAATTCATTTATATCCTCTGGTGAATAGACCAAGATGACGATGTCATCAGTAAATTACTGAGATCAAATATTTTCACCTTGATTCTTTACTCTTACTTTGCATTTCTCTCTCATTTCCTTCATTGCTTGTTTCTGACATTCAGTAATTTTATAACCGGATATAACTACAATTTGACATTTACAAGCTTTATAGTGTGCCAAATCTATAATAAATGGCTGCAGCAGAGCACGTGACCTTATTCTAAATGCTATGAATAAATCATATCCGCAACATGTGCTCAGCGGAACTAAACTATTTTGACATTACTCCCACGTTCCAGATAAGATCAGTGGCGAGATAAAAACGAGAGACACACAGAATACAATTTATTTTGAAACCTGTCAAGTTAGTTTGGAAAATATATTCGTTTTAACAGTCGATGTTTCTAACAGGTTATCACAAATATTGTGTTAAAATCGTCTTTATCTCTACTTAGAATAAAACTAAGTCCCCGATTTGTGTTTGTTACGGGTAAACTCGAGAACCACTCGATGGATTTTGATACGGTTTCCACCATTCTGTAAAGGATATCTTGAGGATTATTTCTGTAGAAAAAAAAAAATTATGATCAAAGGAAGCCGAGCAGTAACGATTTCAGTGGAAAAGTCGAAAAAAAACTGGCGTCCGAGCGCTTTGTAAGCTTATGCTGGGCAAACCGTAAAAAATATCTGAATACTATGAGTGTAAGAATTGTTCGGCATGAAACGTTCTGCAAAAAAGTCCGCGAGAGCATATGTCCATCTTCAATACATCGCCCACTATAAGTGTTTTGACCTTTTAATTTCTTCCAAACATGTCCATTCAACTACTGAGGCGACTGAGTACGAGCTAGCTAAGGTCGAGTCTATCATCTCTGTTACAGCCAAGCTAGCGGGCGAACCTATTGCCCCAGATAGATGCCAGCAGCAAAACCGTCCAGTCGAGTTGAGTTAATACTCCTGAGAAGGGTGGTTTTGTTTGGAGATTCCCTGGAAGTGTAACTCGGGTTTTCCTCATTTCGCCTGTGAAACACAATCAAGTTAAGATTGGATGGAAGGGTGATTTGAGTTTCATTCACCTCGCCATTCCCTGGAAGTGCAACTCTCATTTCGCCTGTGAACTTTTCGTTCCGCAAAATTCACAGTCAATTTATATTGGACGGAAGGAGGATTATATTATATTAAATTATACTGATTGGCGTATAATCTCTACTTAGTCCCCGATTTTTGGATGTTACGGGAAAAATCGAGAGCCACTGGATGGATTTTCATGCGGTTTTCACCATTCTGTAAAGGATATCTCGAGGATGATTTCTGTTGAAAATAATTTATTTATGATCAAAGGAAGCCGAGCAGTAACGATTTCGGTGGAAAAGTAAAAAAACCTGGCGTCCGAGCGCTTTGTAAGCTTACGCTGGGCAAACTGTTAAACATATCTAAATACTATGAGTGTAAGATTTCTGTAGAAAATAATTTATTTATGATCAAAGGAAGCCGAGCAGTAACGATTTCGGTGAAAAAGTAAAAAAACCTGGCGTCCGAGCGCTTTGTAAGCTTACGCAGGGCAAACTGTTAAAAAATATCTAAATACTATGAGTGTAAGAATTGTTCAGCATGAAAAGTTCTACAAAAAAGTCTGCGAGAGCATATGTCTATCTTCAATACATCGCCCACTATGAGTGTTTTTACGTTTTAATTTCTTCCAACCATGTCCATTCAAATACTGAGGCAACAGTTTACGAGCTATCTAAGGGCGAATCTATCATTCCTGTTACAGCCTAGTTAGCGGGCGAACCTATTGCCCCAGATACAGCCAGCAGCAAACCGTTGAGTCGTGTTGAGTTAAGACTTCTGAGAAGGGTGGTTGTGTTTGGAGTTTCCCTGGAAGTGCAACTCGGGGTTTCTTCATTTCGCCTGTGAACTTTTCCTTCCGCAAAATTCACAGTCAAGTTAAGATTGGACGGAAGGGGGATTTGTGTTTCATGCACCTCGTCATTGTTAAATTACGTCTGACAAGAATTTGTTGCACATGCATCTCCATGATAATATAACTAATGGTCCAGTCAGTGATTTTAACCCATCATGCCGAGACGTAAAACGGATATTGGTCATTGTTCATTGACACTGGAGAAAAAAAAAGCGCTTATCACGTAATGCATTCTCCCGGGCGACGCCTGGTCGGGTTGCTGGTTATGCTTATAAATAATAAAGTTCTTCAATAGGAGCTGTCATCATGAGGGAGTTAGCGCAAGTTGCGATCTCAATTGCAAAACGTTTTGGTTTGCATGTAAGAGTAGTTTTACGTGTAGTCTACATTATAAATAAGCGTACAATATTTGCCATGGACAATATTTTTTCTTTTTTTAAGCGTATGGCTTTTAGTGCTGGGAGTGTCCGAGGACATGTTCGGCTCGCCAGTTTGTAGCTGCTTCTAGGCGGACACCCAATGGGTGAGCTACAAGTAGAATACCGTAGCGTGTGGAGTGTTGTCTGGGGAGGAAAGTTTGAATGCAAGGACGAGGAGTTGGAAGGTAGCGGCTGTGGCCTATAGTTAGGGACCAACCCCGGCATTTGCCTGGAAGGAAGATGGGAAACCATAGAAGACTATCTTCAAGGTTGCCGGCGGGGGGATTTGAACCTCCTCGCCCCCCGGATGTGAGCGACTGCCAGCAGCCATGCCTTAACGACCACGGCTAACTCACCCGGTATGGACAATATTACACTGCACCTTACAAGCATGCGTATGTTCAGTCATCGAGTTCAAAAAATGGGTTGTTGGTAGCTCTGGGCAAACTAATACACGGATGAACATGTCCACAAAGTGCCGGAAACAGAGATGCCTGCATTAAGCAGTCTTCCGAATCACACTGCATTTGAACATCAAAAATACGTTTCGGGCGGTGTTTTAAACCTCGCTGGTCTGAAGTCATCCAGTAACTGCCTTCAGTTACTCTTTTCTCGTATGGGGAACAATAATTTGGAATAATTGTTCTCATGGCGTTAGAAATTGTACATCCGGTGGCTACGCTCCTGCAGTTTGGCTCTGGTCACCACAATTATTGTAGTTGTGATAAGAGTAGAATAGAATACATTCTTTTCCGAATTTCATGCAAACCAAAACTTTGCGATCGCAACTTGCGCTAAATCCCTCGTCAGGTAATTTAAGATAAGTTTTGTAACCATCGTTTCTTAATTTTGTTAATTGTTCAACTCAATTAATTGTTTGGCTTTATATGTCGAATCAGCGTGATTTCACAATAGTATCGATATTTATCTGCCATTATGTGGGACGCTTTGATTCTTTAGTTGTATTTATGTATCATACACGGAGATCTTTCTGTTACTTGGGGAACCGGAAAGTGTTCCAAGCTGAGATATGCTCCAAATTGTTTTTAGTATATTATCAAAGCCTGTTCAAAATTTTAAATTTGTAGATCAAAATCCTCATAAGTAAAAATTTAAAACTTACTGAAAATTTAAAAAAGTTCTTGGCTTTTTAGGTACAATTTTTGAGAAAGTGTTTAGGCTTGTGATTTTTATATATTCTCCTATCATTGTTGCTTGTCCTTGGTAAATAAATTCAACATCCTAACTGAAGTGTAAACTTAAATATTCGATTCCCAATTCCTAGAGTTTGAATTGAGACCAATAGTCTATTATATTTTATTTTTATAGTAAGCAATCCAATGTGCCTTAAAGATTTAAATCAGAAGAAGTTTTCCATATGAATGATTGGATACACTTTGTTTGATAATAACTCAAGATCATTTTGGTATCTGTTTACACGTAATATTTTGACTATATTCATCAGTCTTGACATCTTTAAACTCAATTAAAAGTATATTGTTTCGATTCATATCCAAACTGTTTTAGTATTTTATCAAAGCCTGTTCAAAGTTTTAATATTGTAGATCAAAATCTTTATAAGTAAAAATTCTTAAACTTATTGAGAATTAAAAAAAAAAAGGTCTGGGCTTTCTAGGTACAATTTTTGAGTAAGTGTTTGGACTTGTAATTTTTAGCCTATTTTCAATTTTGAAAAAATAGGCTTATGAGATCACCTTTTGTCCGTGTGTGTGTGCGTGTGTGTGTGTGTGTGTGATTCGTGTGTGTGTCCCCCCCTAATAAAATCTAAACGGCTGGAGCGATTTCAATGAAACTCGGTATGTTCATAGCACTATTCCCGGCAACCTCGACCGTGCCCTTCAAATTTTGTTACGTCTCACCAATGGAAAATGGCGGCTGTGCGAAATATTTCACTAGCATTCAATATCTCCGAAACTATTACCGATATCGCCCTGAAATTGTGAACGGTGATAAAGGATACTACTAGAAGTTCACCTATGAGACTTTCAAAAACCTGGTGACTACAAAACCAACATGGCGTTCAAGCGAATTTGAGAATTTTAAATAGACTTTTCTCGCGATTTAACTATCCACACGTAATGAAACTTGGTACAGCAAATGTTTATACACATTGTAATGCACTGGAGTCTAATTTAGTCCAATTGTTTACATAACTTCAAAATGGCGGCTGTGCGAAATATTTCACTGACATTCTATATCTCCGAAACTATTACAGATATCACCCTGCAATTTAGTACGGTGATAAAGGGTACTGATACAAGTTTACCTATGTATATTGCATAAACTTGTAAAGTAGAAAACGAACATGGCGACCAAGCGAAGTTGAGACTTTTAAATAGACTTTTCTCACGATTTAACCATCCAAACGTAATGAAAGTAGGTACAGGAAGTGTTTATACACATAGTAATGCACTGGAGTCTAATTTAGTTCAATTGTTTACATAACCTCAAAATGGCGGCTGTGCGAAATATTTCAATGACATTCTATATCTCCGAAACTATTACAGATATTACCCTGCAATTTTGTACGGTGATAAAGGGTACTGGTACAAGTTTATCTATGTATATTTCATGAACTTGTAAAGTAAAAAACGAACATGGCGACCAAGCGAATTTGAAATATTTTAATAGACTTTTCTCGTGATTTAACTCTCGGAGCGCAGTGAAATGTGGTACAATAAATGATTTTGCAGATTGTAATGCACTGCCTTCTAATTTAAATCAATTGTTTACATAACCTCAATATGGCGGCTGTGCGAAATTTTAAAATTAAGTTTTTATTGCTTGTGTCGTAATCATGCGATCGAAGTGAAAGTTTGAATAATGAACCTATGCAATAATTGTCCTTGAATGGTTCATAATTCTATGGCCTATACATATAACAATCCTAAATGGCGAGCTTCCGAAATATTTAGACGGTTCTCAATATCTATGAATCTTTTACAGCAACCAAACTGATTTTTTTTTATGTTCATAGAGACTATGAACATATGTTCACCTATAGGACTTTCATTAACCTGGTGAGCACAAATCCAACATGGCGGCGACGCGAAGTATAAATATTTAAATGGACGAAACTCTCGAATTAACTATCCGAGAGCTGTGAAACGTTGCACGTTAAATGCTTATACAAATGTTGATCCACTGGCATCTAATTTTTTCAATTGTTTGCATAATCACAAGATGGCTGCTGTGCGTAATTTTAAAATCTCGTTTTTACTTCTTGTGTTCTAATCATGCGATTGAAGTTTGAATACCACACGTACACAATAATCTTAATGTAATAGTACAAAAATAAAAATCCAACCTGGCGACAATCTGAAATATTTAGACGGTTCTCAATATCTACGAATATGTTACAGCAATTAAACTGAAATTTTGTATGTTGTTAGAAGAAATTAACATAAGTAGGATATATGAAAATAGGCTGTATAGTTCTTTACGGAACTACTTGTTATATATTTTCCTATCATTGTTGCTTGTCCTTGGTAAATAAATTCAACTTCCTAACTGAAGTGTAATCTTAAATATTTTATTTTATTTTTGTATTATTTTTATTTATGTATTTTTTTCCTCTCTGCCCACATTCGATTTATCCTCTCTGATCTCTGCTTTCGGATCTGTTCAATGTTAAGTGGCTGCTTTCGTTGTCTTTCTTGTTCCTCCCTGGACATCACTTTTTGAATTTTGCCCCGAAATAATTTCCTATTATATGTATCTGCAATGTCAATGTCGGCTTCCTTAAGATTCTTCAATTTCTGTGTAATCCACGCTGGTTGAACTTTAAGTTTTAAAATATTATAAAAAATTTATTTTGTTAGTCTGTCATTATTCATTCTACGTATTTAAATGCCCAAAAATGACAATTTGTTTGGATAATAACTCAATATCATTTTGGTATCTGTTTGCACGTAATATTTTGACTATATTCATCAGTGTCTTGACCAAAACGGAGGCAGACAGGTTTTTCTCCGGGTAGACTTAGAAAAGGCTTTTGATAACGTTGATTGGACTAAATTGTTTGACATTTTGAAATCGATTGGAATAAAGTACAGGGAAAAGAGGGTGATATACAATCTATACAGAAACCAGACAGCAGTCATTCGAGTTGAAGGACATGAGAGAGAAGCTGGTATTCAGAAAGGTGTAAGGCAAGGCTGCAACTTATCACCCATACTTTTCAATCTTTACATTGAACAAGCAATGAAGGAAATTAGAGAAAAATTTAAAGTGGGAGTGAAGATTCAAGGAGAAATAATTTCAACTCTGAGATTTGCTGATGACATCGTCAACTTGGCCAACAAGCCTGAGGATTTGAATGAGTTTTTGAATGGTATGGACTCCGTCTTACGGAAAGAATTCATGATGAGAATTAATAAATGTAAAACAAAAATACTGGAATGCAGCCGAAATAAATCAGAAACCTCTATGGAGATCAAATTGGCAGGTGAAAAGCTGAAGGAAGTAGGAGATTTCTGTTACTTAGGAAGCAGAATAACCAGTGATGGACGAAGCAAAGAGGATATAAAAAGTAGGTTGGCTCAGGCAAGAAAAGCATTTCTACAAAAAAGGAATCTGCTGACATCGAATATAGATTTAGGTATTAGGAAGTCATTCTTGAAAGCCTTTGTCTGGAGCGTGGCGCTCTATGGAAGTGAAACTTGGACTATTGGTGCAGCAGAAAAGAGGAGAATTGAAGCATTTGAAATGTGGTGCTACAGGAGAATGTTGAAGATCAGATGGGTAGATAGGGTTACAAACAAAGAGGTATTAAGACGAGTGGGAGAGGAGAGATGTTTCTGGCGACTGCTAATGAAGAGAAGGGATAGGTTGGTAGGACACATACTAAGACACCCAGGAATAGCAAGCTTAGTTATGGAAGGAAGGGTCGAGGACAAGAACTGTAGGGGTAGACCAAGGTTAGAATATGTTAAACAGATTGCCTCGGATGTAGGGTGTGGTATCTATGTAGAGATGAAACGATTAGCTCAGGACAGGGAGGCATGGAGAGCTGCATCAAACCAGTCAAAAGACTGAAGACTCAAACAAACACACACTCCGGTTTTTCCTGTCAAAATTTCATTCCAGCAACACTCTCCGCTAGCATTTCATTTCATCTGTCACTCATTTAATCATTGCCCCAGAGGAGTGCGTCAGGCCTCGGCAGCCGGCACAGTTCATATCCTCGCCGCTAGATGGGGGCTTCATTCATTCCATTCCTGACCCGGTCAGAGACTGGAAGCAGGCTGTGGATTTTCATTTTCATCAGTGTCTTGACATCTTTAAACTCAATTAAAAGTATATTGTTTCGATTCATGCCTTAAATTGTTTTTGTAAGGTTATCCACTTACATGGGTTGGTTTTTTAGTTTTGGCACCAATGCTTCAGTGTCAAGCTGCAACAATATTGGGCGCTGCCACTTTTACCGATGGTTGCTTCCCTGCATCCCCTCCCTCAGAGCACACGACCTCGCCCGTCCTCATCACCGCTCGTGCGCAGTCGCGCCTGTTAGATGAGTAGTGTGAGACCAGCGCTCGCGAAAGACAGTCGCAATGTTTTCCAAGCAGGGGCAGAGAACGTGGATAAAAATTCTGTGTGGTAGGGCTCGCAGTGCTAAACAGTGTCACCGAGGATTGCAGGAAGCGTGCGGTGCAGCTGCGTTACCGTTCAGAACGGTAGCAAGATAGGTTGCAGCCTTTCGAGATGGGCGCGAACGTGTGGAGCATATGCCTCGATCTGGTCACTCACCAGTAAGTGATGACAATGTACAGATGGTGTCCGCGTTAGTAGAGGTGGATCGGAACGTGACGATTCGTCAATTAGAGCAAGATACCGGACTGGCACATTCAACTGTCCTCCACATCCTGAAGGACTTACTGAAAATGAGGAAGATTGCGCCCAAATGGGTTCCGCATGACTTAACCGACATGCACGAATGGCTGCGATATGACGCTTTTCGTATGCACTTGCAGCGTTATGAGCGCTAAGGAGAGGCCTTCTTCCGGCGTATCATAACCATTGACGAGACGTGGGCCAGATCTTATGAGCCACAGTTAAAACGCCAATCGAACGAGTGGCGGCACCACGGATCACCACGGAAACAAACAGTTCGACCAACCCCCACCAATGTGAAGGTAATGTTGATTCTTGCCTATGATTGAGATGATGTGATCATTCACTATACTGTTCCCCGAGGGCAAACCGTTAATGCGGCGTACTATTGTTCGTTTTTGCAAGACCATCTCCGAGGAGCTCTGAGAAGGAAACGGCGCCACCACATGGTTACACCGCTCTTCGTTCTGCATGACAATGCTAGGGCACACACAGCAGGCGTTGTGTCGGCATTGTTGGATCGTTGGGGCAGGGAGGTCCTCTATCACCCCCCATATTCTCCCGACATCAGTCCCTGAGACTATGATCTCATCCCGAAGATGAAGATGACAATGCGCGGGGAGCGCTTCCGTACCATTGAAGACGTTAAGCAGGCTGCCGAACACTCTCTTCGTACCATCAATAGATTGGGCAGTGCCAACGGGATCCAACGACTTCCGCATCGCTGGGAACACGTTGTACGCAACGGTGGTGACTACATCGAGAGCCTGTGAAACTTGGAACCATCTAAGTGAGTTATTAATCCAGTTATAACTAAGGTGCCAAAACTAAAAAAAACAACCCATGTATTTAGTATTTACTGTTTAGTTATTTTTATTCAATAGAATAGATTATAAATTAGATTTAAGTTGAAAAAGACTCCATTGAAGGATCGAAATATGTACAATTGAATAGATATTTTATGAATTCTATTGATTTATTCATTCATTAATTAACTTTATTTGCAAATGGGGGTGATTCCCCGGTGGTAAATTGTGCAATTACAGAAAATTACTAACAATTATATCAAACACAGTTAATGTACACAAGCCACGATTTGAAAACTATGGTTTTATTTTTTTATTTTTTTATTTTTTTTGTCGTATGGCTTTTAGTGCCAGGAGTGTCCGAGGACAGAGGCTGTAGCTGCTCCAAGCGGACACCCATAGGGTGAGCTAAGTTCCGTTCAATTTCAAATAGTTCCAACTTTCGCTACCAGATATCGCTGACACCTAGTGGTGAACGTTGGAACTTTGATAGAGCGTTACAACGAAATCTAACCTAGAAATTTAGGATCTTTTACATGCCATATATCTATGACAAAGGACCGCCGGCTTTACTTCCCCTCAAAGGAAGGCATACTGAAGGATTTTAACGCTCTTAAAAAATCCGACGACTTCGGCCGGGTTTGAACCCACGATCTTTTTCACAGCAGTTCAGCTATCAAGTAACTACGCTACCGAAGTAATTACATCGCAGTACAGTAGGCTATATACACAAAATGTTTGTCTTATCTTAAACACAACAATATATTTGGGGAAAGGCTCTAAGACTGAGGCAGATAACGAGTTCCAATTATCAATACCACGGTTAATGAATGATTATTTCCCATAATGTGAATGATCTGCCCTGCTCAGGTAGGTGGGATTTCCCAGACGTTTGCTTAGTTCTCCCCATGCTGGCCGATTAGTGTAAGTGTTAAACATATCGTATATTCTAGATTTCGTCTTTCTATCTTCCAGAGATTCACACCCTGGTTTTTCTATCATTCAAGTTACACTACTTCTAGGATTACAATCGTTGAGCAAAAACCTAACAGCCTTCCTTTGTACCATCTCCTGCTCATTGATGAGCCCTACTTGATATGGGTCCCAAACCACTGAGCCGTATTCCAAGATTGGCCTCACCAGGGTCAAATATCCTAATTTTTTGTGGTAGAACTTCTGCTTTTAATACCCTCATTAGAAAATGAAGTGATTTGTACGCTTTGGAGACGAAAAAACCCTCATGAGTACTCCATTTCACATCATTTATTACATGGATGCCCAAGTATTTGCACGAGTCTTCTTCAATACATTATTTAAATTATTCATGATGGTTCCATATTGATAAGCTAAAATAGTTCTTAATAAGAAATGTACACCCGCCTGAATCAATACTATAAAGAAAATTAATTATTAAACTTGTTCTTAGTAGTACATGTTTCGGGGATTAATTAAATTTTATCACCTTCATCAGCTAAGAAATATATTGGAAAACAAAATAAAACGTAGGCATGAAGGCTCTTCATTAATTATACACGGATTGGTGAAGTATTGATATTCCAAGTCTGTCACCTCAAGCTTTTGACCTTCTCAATACGGAACTATGAATGTAGTGTCTACTGTTTGTCATACATCTTCTTTGGCACCTGCAGGCTGATCACCGTTTACAACTACTTCATTTCATTTTATTCTAAATTTTATTAAAAAAAAGGAAAATTGTAGTTTTACGTGACCGTGGATCTTGTGATTATAAGCCACGGGACCTCCTTTTTACGTGGAATCCGAACCACAGGACATGGCATTTCACTTCGAAAATCTCACATGCATTGACCGGGAATCGAACCCGGACCGCCTTGGTGAGAGGCATACAGCTAGACCGCTGAGCCACCCCGACTAAATTTTATAACCTAAATATATGGTGCACCTTATTAGGTTCAATAACCTATCTTATTACAGTGCTACGTTTTATTTTGTTTTTCAATATGTTTTTAGCTGATGAAGATAATAATCCCCGAAACATGAACTACTAAGAACAAGTTTAATAATTAATTTTCTTTATGTTCGACCCTCACTATTATGTGTCAGATAACTGTATCATAATGATGGTCATTATAACACTGTTTTCCATTACGATACAGTTTCTCCAGCCAATCAGAGCTCGTTCATTGACCAATTAGGTAACGATAACTTTGCGCATGCGCTCATAATCCAACATGTCGGACATAAACACAACATCGAACTATAATAAATTACCGACATGGAATACTCACCGTCCATACGTTCGCGTAAATAAACTGGCGAATATGAGACAAGAAATAGCACTGTACCTTAAAATCACCAACACTAATTTCTACACAGCGCATTGTCTTCAAATGACTGCGGTGAGGGACGGCTGATGTAAACATATGGCTGCATATGGCATTGCAAGCCCACAGAGCGCATGCGTCGGTCGTTCAAAGCTCTTGAAAGACAAAGATATAACACCCAACGCTCGCTCTGCGATCACAAAATTCCAGTAGCTGACTCTCAACAGATATTTATGAATATTTATGTTAAAACATATAATAAAGTTATAATTATCGTCGAACATAAACAGTCGTATGCAACTCGCCTATAATGGTAATTAAGACACTCGTATGGAAATTATAAAACTCGCATACGCTCGTTTTATAAAAATTACTCGTGTCTTAATTATAGCCATTATAGGCTCGTTGCATAATGTACTATTATAGTATTGATTCAGGCGGGTGTACATTTCTTATTAAGAACTATTCGAGTCTTCTTCTACAAGTATTTCCAAGCTGATATTATATTGCAAATCATGCCTTCGCCCTCTCCGTTTCTCATGAGACTACATTTACTTACATATCTTTATTTTGTTGTCAACCGTCCATTAATGGACCAGGACTGAGCGTTGTCTTGTGAGCTATGAATTTTTCGATATATTACACAAACCTCCACAAACAATCGTCAGTCACTTTGAATCCTTCTCGGTAAGTTATTAATACGTGCCAGAAATAACAGGGGCCCACAGGCGCATTAATATTTATAGTCATAATTTTAGAGGTTTATAATCCCAGGTCCAGCAATCACTTACGTATTCAGATTTAGTGCTATATCTTTGGTACTCATTATGCACTGCACGCTACAGTACCGAACCACTTTCCCTGGTATTACAATACGTAAAATGAAAGGTGATACACTTCCTTGCATAGAATGTTCTCCTTCATATTTTACTTAGATTGAAGATAAAGATTACTCACTCAGTGAACTGCTTGATATATGATTCATACACGATTCTGCTATAAGCTGACGGATCTATCGCTGTTACTTCAGATAACTTGGTCATGTGTCCGTCATTTCATTTTGAATGAAGGTGGATGGTTGTCATCACAAGACACATTTCACCGACTGAACCTATAACCCATTGCGTAGAAGAATTGGTTCCCCGTGGAGTAGCCCTGCGTGTTAAGTTAACCCTCACCGTGTCCTTTCCGCAATATTCCGCCCCTGTTAAAACAATGTCTTGTTATCATTTTAAAGGATTATGTCGACTTCGCTGGGGTCTGGCGTTACGTTACAGTGACGGACGAAATGTACTCAGATGCACTGAGGTGTGTGACGTCATAGTACCGCTCGGTGCATGTGTACCCCGACAATCTCTACTTCGTTAGTATAAGACAAAAATCCCCGATTCTTGGATGTCACGGATAATCTCGAGAACCACTGGATGGATTTGATGCGGTTTTCACCATTCTGTAAAGGATATCTCGAGGAAAGATTCTGTAGAAAATAATTTATGTATGATCAAAGGAAGCCAAGCAGTAACGATTTCAGTGAAAAAGTCGAAAACAAACTTGGCGTCCGTGCGCTTCTTAAGCTTACGCTGGGCAAACCGTTAAAAATATCAATATACTATGAGCGTAAGAATTGGTCAGCATGAAAAGTTCTACAAAAAACGTCCGCGAGAGCATATCTCTATCTTCAATACATCGCCCACTATAAGTGTTTTTAGACTGGATGGAAGGGGCAAGTCCCCGCGCGCTCTGGTGAGCGTGACGTTATCCCACGCGCTTGACCTTGCTTTGCCCTTGGTTTGCACTTGCCCTTCGCGAGTAATTTGAAACAAGATAAGCAAGATAAGTATTATGCAGATAATTTTTTAACATGTCAAGAGTCTTTGGCTTCGAGCGAAGCGAGAAGCCTCCAGCCTTTCTAGCATATTTCAGCATTTGTAGCATTTAAAATGATACAAAGTCTAGTCTTTCAGACTGACTGTCACTTTTTGTTCTGTTTGGCCTGTTGATGAATGCAGTACATTTGCATTTGTCAGTTGGCACAGGTTAGAGTAAAATGTGGCTTTTCACCGATGTATCAGTCTCACGCATGGCTGTGATTATATGGAAGCTACTGAGGTATGGGTGGTGCTAAGTAATGACATTCAGGGCACAGTCAGTGCCTGTCGATGCTGTGAAAGGTTCTACTCATAGGGTTAGTACTGCTGTTCTGACTCAGTGAGGAAAGCTATGGCTACCTCACTCGTCATCTTGCCTAGTACGCCTCAATATAGTGCTGCCTTGTTTTTTTTGTGGGTATCTATCTACATAACCTAACGGCGGTACTTTTTGAGGATCCAACCAGCCTTCGGGCTGACTACCTAAATGACAGACAAAATCAGCACCCAAGATGATAGTTAAGAAAGAAAAGTAAAAATTAGGTTAATGTATTATATTAAAAAAGGGCATTTTATTATTGAAAATTATTGTATTTGACATACTTTTTAAAGTGAAAATTTAAATTATTTCTATTATGGCATGAACCGACAGTAGTGGCTACGCTGGCTAAAGCGCAGCATTAGGTCATGGGGCCAAGCTCTCTGCTGACTCGGTAGACGCGTGGGTTCGAGCCCCACCGTCAGCCGTCCTTGAAATGGTTTTCCGTGGTTTCCCATTTTCAACACCAGGCAAATACTGGGACGGTACCTTCTGACAGGCCACAGCCGCTTCCTTCCACACCCTTGCCCTTTTTCATTCACCATCATTCATTTCATCTCTCATTAACTCCTCTCATGAGGTTGGCGTCAGGAAGGGCATCCGGCATCGCCACAAAGCCTTCCATCGCATCTCATCCCCGATCACGTTGGTAAAACGGGAATAATAAGGGGTAGACATACATACATCTATTATGGCATGATTGATATAAGAAAATTATTTTTAAAAACAAATGTTTTTAAGACAGATTATAAGCTACATATCAAAAGGAATGTGAAAACAGCCGAAGAAGGGCTCCAATTGAGCCCTACATATGTATTGTTATTGACAGAAACAAAAAAAAGACATTGTATTGCCAGTGCGGGAAAAATATTGACTACGCTTATTATGAGGAAAGAATTCCTGATGAAAATCATTAAATGTAAATCAAAAAATATTTGAATGCAGCCGAAATAAATTAGAAACCCCTATTGACGTCAAATTGTCATGTAAAACGCTAAAGGAAGTAGGAGACTTCTGCTACATAGGAAGCAAAATAACCAGTGATGGACGAAGCAAAGTAGGTTGGTTCAGGCAAGGAAAGCATTTCTACAGAAAAAAATCCGTTAACATTAAATATTCAACCTCTGTCCGAATTTTTATTTATTTATAGTATAGCATTTAGTGCCGGGAGTGTCCGAGGACATGTTCGGCTCGCCAGAGGCTGTAGCTTCTTCAAGCGGACACCCATAGGGTGAGCTACAATTTCCGCTCAATTTCAAGTAGTTCCAACTTTCGCTACCAGATGTCAATGATACCTATTGGTGAACGTTGAAACTTTGATAGAGCGTTACAACGAAATCTAACCTAGAAATTTAGCTTAACACAAGTTTGGTCGGTGGAAGGATCTTTTACATGCCATAAATCTATGACATGGGACCGCCGGGTTTACTTCCCAGCCGAAGGAAGGCTGACAGTAGGATTTTAACGCTCTTAAAAATTCTGACGACTTCGGCCAGGTTCGAACCCGCTATCTTGGGCACAGCAGTTCAGCATGCTACCAACTACGCCACCGAAGCCCCTCTCTGTCAGAAAAGTTCGATGAATGAGTCTATATTACGAACGGATTGTTGGTTTACCTGGAACAGCAGTTACTATCCTTCGAAGTAATCCCCGTGGATGGTTATGCACTTCTTAGAATGGCTGTACAAGTCCTGGAAACTCCTGGCATAGTCTTCTTTAGGGGATAGCCTTCAGTTGGGTCATCACATTACATTGGATGTCCGAAATGTCCGAAAACCTGTGGCCCTTCAGGGCTTTTCGGCATCCCTCGACCCCTCCGCTTTCTTTTCACGCCTGCTAAGAGGTCTCCTCTTCGGTGGGCTTAAGAAATACTTCCTTTGGCCTAAGAAACATCTCCAACGACCAGCCCTCAGATCAGAAATAAATTCTTTGACACTTGCCTTCGGGGTTGAACCTCAGGCACCAGGTCTCGTCGCCCGTGACGATGGTTTTAAGGACCATTCCATTCCACGGAACATTCACTCTTCTCACTGCCGACCGTGAAGCAGGTGTGCATGGCAATTTGCACAAATTCTATTACATTTTCGCTTTCAATTCATAGGTTTGACGACCCAATCGAAGACTATCCATAAAGAAGACTATGCCAGGAGTTTCCAGGACTTGTTCAGTCGTTCTCAAAAGTGCATAACCATCCACGGGGATTACTTCGAAGGACAGTAACTGCTGTTTCAGGTAAGCCAACAATCCGTTCGGACAGAGTTTGTAGATTTAGGTCTTAGAAAGTCATTTTGAAAGCCATTGTCTAGAGCGTGGCGCTCTATGGAAGTGAAACTTGGACTGATGGCGCAGCAGAGAAGAGAAGAATATAAGCGTTTGAAATGTGGTGTTACAGGAGAATGATGAAGATCAGATGAGTGGAATAGAGTAACAAATATAAGCGAATGCTGGAGGAGAGATGTTTCTGGCGACTGCTAATGAAGAGAAGAGCTAGGTTAGTAGGACACATACTAAGACACCTAGGAATAGCAAACTTAGTTATGGAAGGAAGGGTCGAGGGCAAGAACTGTAGGGGTAGACCAACAGATTGCCTCGGATATAAGGTGTGGTAGGTATGCAGAGATGAAACGTTTAGCTCAGAACAGGGAGACATGGCATGCTGCATCAAACCAATCAAAAGACTGAAGACTCCAACAATATAATTGTGAATATATGAAGTCATTTAAGTCAATATGGAACAAAACAATATCATGTCCACTTATAACCTGGGCTTTTCTGCCACCCCTGGATCCTCGGGCTGAAGCCCCGCCTTCTTTTCACGCCTGCTAAGAGGTCTCCTCTTCGGTGGGCGTAAGAAATACTTCCTTTGGCCTAAGAAACATCTCCAACGACCAGCCCTCAGATCAGAAATAAATTCTTTGGCAGACTTCTGGGTCGTCGGCCAAGAATGTTAGTTACTACACAACGAGGTGGTCTCTTGGTATACTCTGTGAGCTACCAGAATGGGATTGCCAGTTCTCGCCTCGCCATGAGGTCTGAGAACGAGGTTGCCAAACTGTACAAGCCACAGATACTGCTGACCTGGCACTGAAGCACGTGGGCTGTAATATTGCAACTCAGAGTATTATGACATCAACTATGCGAACATGGATTGGTCAAGAGGCAGAGGGGTGATGACTGACGTGGAATTTCCGGCTAAATGTCAATCCTATTCAGGCAGCTCACAGAGTATAAGGATTTAGCCTTGAAATTCATCACTGAAGTCTCCTGAGTCTAAACACCATTATTAGAAAAACTGAACAATTTTTGCTGTTTGTAGTAAGAAATGTACAGATTAACCTTCATTCAACAAAGCTAATGGATTAAAAAAATTAGGTCGCTTGTCTCGTCGTGAGAAGAAAAATGAAAGTCATTGTTTCAAGGTAATAGGAGGATTTGTTTTTCAGTAAATTGTGGGTGTCATGCTGATATTATTAGTGGTATATTCACTTCCGTACGATGTTTCTGGTTTTCGGGTTATAATTATTTGAATCACTGGATTGAAGGCTAATTTCCTGATGAATAATGGTTATGATCATGAGAATAATAATAATAATAATAATAATAATAATAATGTGGAGACTGCAGTCGGTGACTACAATCCCAATGATTGTATCGTGTGCTGGTGTTATACCCAAAACTCTCCTAAGTAGTCTATCAATATTGAATCTGCATCCGCAGATATATATTGAACTACAGAAGGAAGTTCTGTTAAACACCTGCCATATTGTCAGGAAATTCCTTGGTGACAATACCCTGGTTGAACTCTCAGAAAGGCTCGGAGATTCAGATGGAAATTTAGCTCATCCTATAAATGAAGGAGACTCGTGAAGAGTGCGGGCACGACATGCATGTACAGTAATGTGAAGTCTCTGAACAGTGTAATCTACAAAGTTACCTCAGTACAGATGTTTCCTTGCTAAGGCCGAACCAGCATTTGCCTGGTGTTGAAAATGGGAAACCACGGAAAACCATTTCAAGGACGGCCGACGTTGGGGCTCGAACCCACGCGTCTACCGAGTCAGCAGAGAGCTTGGCCCCATGACCTAACGCTGCGCTTTAACCAGCGTAGCCACTGCTGTCGGTATTACTGATGATGATAGGGGCAGATGACCTCGTAGTTTCTCCCCTTAAAACAACAATAACTAACTAACTGATGATGATACTGTTGATGCAGATGTTGCTACTGATAATGATGATGATGATGCTACTGATGCTGAATATGATGATGTTACTGATGCGTATGATGATGATGCTGATAAAGATTATGTTGATGATGATTCTGCTACTGATGATTCTGCTGAAGCTGCTGCTTATGATGCTTCTGATGGTGATGCTACTGCTGATGATGCTGACGAGACTACTGATGATGATGCTGTTGCTGAGACTGATGATAATGGTGATGCTACGCTTTGGGGTAGAATAATGTGACTTTCTCGGCCGGCAATTGAACCCGCAATCTTGGGATTTAGTGGCTGGCTCTACCACAGATTCACCGAGGAAGCTGATTGGTTAATTAACCTTGCGAGAAAATGATAATTGGTTTAGCCACAGAAACCGCTCTCAGGATAATGATTCGGTTTGAGAAGAAGTACTGTAATTATTGAGGCGATCGCTCGGGTAATGCTGAAGAGAGATTATCGCGTAGTTGTAGGGTTCAATGAGGCGTGGAACCACAGGGAAAAGTGACAAAACAAGAAAGAAGATTCATGTTTGTACCGTATATTTTACTTTGCCTTCAACACTTATCTTTTTACGAGTTTAGGAATATTTCGTGATGTAGTGGCTAGCATTCTTGACTGTCAACCCGGAGGTCCGGATTCAATTCTCGGCCCTGCCAAGAAATTGAACTCTGCTCTGAGGGCTGCAATGGGAGTACACTCAGCCTCGAGAGGCCAAACTGAGAAGAAGTGGTTTCGATTTCTACTTCAGCCATCCTGGAAGTGGTTTTCCATGTATTCCCCCACTTTTACTCCAGGCAAATGCTGGGATGGTTCCTAATCTAAGGTCACGGTCACATTCTTCCTAACTTTACCCTCAATTATAAGTACACTGGTTATCATAAAGGTGAATCGAACTGCCATAATCAAGGCTAAGAAGAGTTTCTCACTTCAGGACTGCTCACCTGAAAAGAAATTGAGAGAAATCCCTACCTAGGCAGGAGGCCATTGCCCTTATGTGATTGATGGGCTGCATTTTTTGGGGTTTGTTTTTGTTTCCGACTTTGGCCAACTGTGGATCGCATGGAACCTAAGGCTTTCTGGTCAATTCTTTCTTCATTTATTCCCAGAACCTCTTCATTCTTTCACTTCTCTGCTCCTCTGTTATTACCAAATTTGGCATGTGTTGTGGTGGGTTTTCTTTGAACGTCTTGATATTGTCAACTCGGCTTCGAAACGTTTTTCTATCGTGAATGACAAGTTCAGTTAGTCCAACTTCAATGGCGTCTCTTTTGACCTCTTCTGCCCATTTTGCAGTAGCTTTTAACCCTGTGATGTATTAAAACATTTTCTTTGTCAGCCGGTTCCCGCCCATTCTCATCAAATGCCCGTACAATTATAGCCTTCTTTTACGCATTGTGACCTCAATGGTTTCGGTCTGCATATACACATCTTCATTTTTCCGTTTTTTTCATGTTCCGTCATCATCTTTCCATGGTCCGAGAATTTTCCTCAGGATCCTCATTTCCTTTATTTCAAGTTCCTTCAGCTCCCCTTTTTCTTGTTCAGGGTTAGACACACGGAGGCATACAGACCCTCTGGCTTTACCATTTATTATTATCATCATCATGTATTTATTTATTGATCGTATGGCTTTTAGTGGCGGGAGTGTCCGAAAACATGTTCGGCTCGCCAGAGGCATCATCATCATCATCATCATCATCATCATCATCATTATCATCATCAACATCATCTCATACAGAGGTGTGCAAATTATTAGTCTCGACGGCAGTTTTCCAAAATTGCCTTTATACTTTTTACGGCTTAGTGCACTAAATATGTTTCCGAGGCACTGAAATTACCTCAAATGTTTAACCAAGAGTCTTAGGAAACTCAAAGTAAAACGATTTTTTAGAATTCCCACTAACAGAGGAGCCTTGCTAAAACAATATGCCTCACGTTTTGTTTTGATTATTTCACTCTACTTTTCGAGTGGATTAAGAGCAGAGGGATTTGGAGTCTTTTTACTGATGATCCTCTCTGGAACTATTCAAAGATTCATGAACTATGTTTTGAAATCACCTGACTTAGAGGGTACATTACAAAGTCAATGAAAAAATAGAAAACGGACCCAGTTCAGGTATCCCTCGGAATCCCCAATTCTGGAAGTTTCCAGACGCAATTCCTTGTGGGGAAAGGTGTAAGTCTGAACTGGAGTCTTGTAAACATTTCTCTGTAATGCCAATTTCTTGATGGTATTTTTTTATTTCACTAAGCCAGTTGTTGTTGACTTTCATTGTGACAGCAAGGTTGAGTATCCTCTTGGTGAGCCAGTCATTGTTCATTATTATTATTATTATTAGTATTATTCTTTCCGATGAGGCCTGCTAGGGACCACGTGCCAATTTCAATTCTTCACACTTTGTTGTTTTCTCTTCCGTTCCCTCCAGTACTCCTTCATCCGTTCACTATGCTGCTTCTTTTTGTCCTCGGACCACTTCGCACCAGGTTTCTTTGGCAATCTTCCTTGGAATCCTTTTATACCTAACACCCTTCTTCTAACGATCTCTCTGTTCACCGTTTCTTCTTCACTTATATTATTTCTTTCTAAATCTTTCTTTACTTCTTGAATCCAGCTAATTTTTGCCCTTTTCTCCCAAAGGTACTTGAATATCCTTTTTGTTAATCTGGAATCATCCATTCTGTAAATATGTCCAAAAAATTGCAATCTCCTTTTTCTTATCGTTTCTGTTATATTTTCTATGTTCCTGTATATTTCATCATTAGATCTTAGTTTCCATACTTCTGCTGTTTTCACTGGGCCCAAAATTTTCCTCATGATTCTCCTTTCTAGTACTTCAAGTTTATCTAATCTATAGTTTAGTACCAGACATTCACTTGCGTATAGGCATTCCGGTTTCACCACTGTAGTGTAGTGCCTTATTTTAAGATTTTTAGATAAGCACTTTTTGTTATAAAAATTCTTAGTGATACAATATGCTCTTTCCATCTTGTGTACCCTTTCTTCTACCGAAGATTTTTCTAAACTATTTTCTTGAATTATTTCTCCCAGATATTTGAATTTCTTTAATTTTTCCACTGGGCCAATATCTGTTGCCAAATATTTTGAAGCGTTCTTGATGTTTGTAATAAATTTAGTTTTTTCTACGGAGATTCTCAAACCTGTTTTGTTGGCTATTTCTTCCAAGAGATTGATTTGTGTTGTTGCACTTGTTAGGTTTTCTGACAATATATCAAAATCGTCTGCAAATGCTAGGCAACTTATTTCAATGCCTTTGTTTCTTCTCCCCAAAGTTACTGGGGAAATGTTATGTTCTTTTAGCTTTAAATTCCAAATTCTTACAATTGTCTCTAAAACACAGTTAACAGAAGGGGTGATAAACCATCACCTTGCCGTACACCTGTATTTATCTTAATAGATTTTGATATCTCACCCATAAATTTTACTTTTGTTTTATTATTATTATCATTATTATTATTATTATTATTATATCACAAATTAAAGCAGTTGATTCACTTAAGAACTACAAAGCAGCGGGAGAAAATCAATTAGTAGCAGAATTGCGGAATCATGCAAATAAACAAACTCTTCAAAATTTACATAAACGTATCATTGACCTCTGGAATACTGAAAAATTACCTGAAGAATGGTCCACAGCAATCATCCACCCATTGTACAAAAAGGGTGATAGATCAGATCCGAATAAGTGGGAGGAACAAGTTAAAAAAAATACAGCTAGGAAGAACCCGCGAAACAAAAACAATCATAAAATGTCTGGCATTTGCAGATGACGTAGCCTTACTCAGCAATAACACACAGGAGGCAAAGGAAGCACTGGAACGATTACATGAAATAGCTGCTAAAACAGGTTTACAGATATCGTATGAGAAGATCCAATACATGGAACGACACACCAGCAATGTGCAAGCCATGCATACTATATATGGATCCATACAAAGAGTTGAAAAATTTAAGTACTTAGGAGAATATATACAAATAGGAGGATCAAACAAGGTGTCTAACATAGAACGAACGGAAAAACTCCAGAAAGCATACAAACTTACATGGTCACATTATAATAAGACAAGCATATGAAGACAGGCCAAACTTAGACACTACAAAACAGTTGTATTACCAGAAGCATTGTATGCGTCAGAAACGACCACAATTGGAGCATCTGGCATCATAGAAACAGAAGAATTAGAACGTAAAATTCTGAGAAAATTATTTGGAGCAGTACACAGAGATGGGATATGGATGAAAAGACCTACCAAAGAGCTATTTGAACACACAGATATCATTAGAAAACGCAGACTAACTTTCTACGGGCACATACAGATAATGAACAATAAACGACTTACAAAGAAAGTCTTTGATGTAGTAAACAGTTCAAAAAGGAAAAAAGATTGGTATCATGAAATAGAAGACGACTTAAAGCAATTAGGGATCAACAAGCAAATGATAGAAGACAGAGAAAAATTCAGAAACAAAATTAAGAACGCCAAATTTTTAGTAAGTGAAAGGAAGAAGATAGGAACATTGTGGACGGAACAAAGGAAACAGGAGCACAGTCATAGGATGAAGAGATTTTGGGAAGAGAATAGGAAGAAGAAGAAGGAGAAGAAGAAGAAGAAGGGAAACAAGTGAAAATTGTGACATCATGAAATATTTAAGTTCAAACACAGTCCATAAGTGGAAAAATGATGTAATAATAGTAATAATAATAAGATCTTCTCAAAAATTATTTATACAAGAATTCATGAACAACTTGATCAAGAACTGAGAGAGTATCAAGGAGAATTTCGACCAGGAAGGAGCTGTCCCGAACAAATTATTAGTTTTAAATGGATCATGAAACATCATAGAGTTCGAAACAAGCAATTAGTCATCACTTTTGTCGACTTTAAAAAAGCTTATGATAGTATCTATCGTGAGTTATTATTAATAGTCCTTCGAGAATTTGGTCTACATCGAAAACTCATCAACCTTCTTGGAATTACCCTTGAGAATACTAAATCGAAAGTAAAATTTAGAGGTGAATTGTCAGAACCATTTGAAATCCAAGGAGATGGTCTTTCGCCCTTATTGTTTAATTGTGCATTGGAAAAAGTAATGCGAGAATGGAATGAGCAGTGTCCTCCAACCATTAAGATTGGCAGAAATATCAAACGTAGCCTAATTCCCTAGCATTCGCAGACCATCTTTCACTACTAGTAAGTACTGTGGAAGAGGCTAAATTTCAAATCGAAGAACTCGAAGAAATTGCATGCTAAACTGGTCTACAAATCTCGTATGAAAATACTGAAATGATGCAGTACTTCAGAATCGACACACCAACATTTCAACTAAACAATAATAAACAAATTAAGATTGTGAATAAGTTCAAATATCTTGGGGAGATAAAACGAATCACCTGGCCAACCTACAAAAGGAAATCTCACTCAATGAATGCCAAATGTCGGCATTACAATTCCGTTGTTAAACCCGAGGCAACGTATGGTAGTGGAACACTCTTCAAGTTGAACATCAAATCAACAACTGACAAATTGCAGAAAGCAGTGGTGGTATATCGAGAGAGTGAATCAATAATAGATACAATGCGGGAAAGGAGAATCTCTTTTTTCTGCCATATCTTATGCCTACCAGAAACCAGACTAATAAAACAGCTCTTTAGTTACTTCTGGAAGAGTAAAACAAAGAATAACTGGTTCAAAGAGATCCAGCAAGATTTAGATGAATTAAATTTAACGATGCTCCAAATTAAACATAGAGAAGAGAAGAATATTTTAAGGAATAAATACTTACGATTCACATTAACAACATTTGAACGGAAAAACTACACCATCACAGATGAACAAAGGGAAGCAGATCAGATAGAATGAATACATTTTGGGTACAGAAGAATCTGAAGCTGAATCGCTAATCTCCAAATGCCGTTGTTAGAATTAATTGTATTTGTATTGATTAAAGTGCTCCAATAAGGGCGTAAAATATGAAAAAAAAAAATATCACAAATTGTTCATTAAACACAGTTCATCTGGTCTTCGGCAAACCTGCGGTGGGCGTACACAAGAAGCCTTGCTGGTTCTCAATCACTATTCAAGAATTTCCTCACAATATTACAGCTGTCCAGTATTGCTGCCTTCTACATTTTCGGGTGGATGATGAGTGGTAGATTCAGTTGGTGTAGAGCTATTTTGAGCTGTTTCGGTATTAGTCCCGTAGCTGAGATTCTCCTTCTTCTTTCTTTCTCCGTTAGGACCTTCTGAGGACCACGAACCAATTTCAATGTTTAGTCCTTTGTTGTTCTTTCTTCTTCCTCCAGTGCTCCTTCATCTTTTTACTGTGTGTCTTCTTTCTCTCTTCCGACCATTTTGAGCCAGTTTTCTTATATTGCCTTCCTTGGAGTCCTTCCCAATACCTTTTTTATCTTTATTTTCTATCTAGTGCATCTTCTTCTCTTACATTGTTTCTTTTTAAATCTTTATTTACTTCATGAAACCAGGCTGTTGTCGATTTTTTCCCAAAGATATTTAAAAATCTGTTTGGTTAACCTGCTATCATTCATTCTATATAAATGTCCGAAAAATAACAATCACCTCTTCTTTATTGTCTCCGTTATGTTTTCAATCTTCCGATATATTTCTTCGTTAGTTCTTAGTTTCCAAAACTCTGTTCTTAATGGACGAAGAATTTTGCGTATAATTTTTCTTTCTGATACTTCTAATTTAGTCAATTTATAATTTAGTATATTATTATTATTTTTATTACTTTAGAATGATCCTCGTAAATCAGGGGTGAGATGCCAAATAAGTCTGAAACACCAAAATGAAACTACTTGAAACAAAGTGTCTTAAAGCTTGTTTTACTACATAGAAATCTTCACATCCTGGTAGTAAATGTCACTCACGCATACAGAACTTCAGTTTTCACACAGTGCGAGGAGGGATTTACGGCAAAAAAAAAACTACGGAGCTATTGTTTGGCACTTCTCAAGAATTCATAAAGCTCATACAAATAAAGATAATTATTTGAGAACATTATTCCAGTAATGAGAGAAATTCTTACACAAAGTGGTTAAGGTTATCACGCATCTTAAGATGGGAAAACAAACAGAGTAGTGTCACTTGCTGGTCTACGTCGAGTAAATTATACTTTCCATTTCAATAGAGCTACACATACGTAAATTAATAATAATAATAATTAAATAATAACATTAATAATAAATATTCAGGTGGGAGAACAATATATAGACCTCGTCAAGGAATTCACATATCTTGGAGAATGGATCAGCTGGAATGCCCTAGAGAAAAAAGCAATGGAATCTAGGAGAAATAAAATAAAATTGAATTAGCCTTCCAACTTATGAAAAACACATATAACAAGATGTCCCTCTCCTGGAATGCAAAGATAAGACATCATAACACGGCAATTAAACCAGAAGCTTTACATCTAGCCAATAGATTGTCTATCACAACCCAGGGCCCGCTTTAAAGGCTGGAGATCAAAGAAAGAAAGAAAGAAAGAAAGAAAGAAAGAAAGAAAGAAAGACAGAAAGAAAGAAAGAAAGAAAGAAAGATAGAAAAAGGAAAGATAGATAGAAAGAAAGAAAGACAGAAATAAAAAATGAAAGAAAGGAAAAACGAAAGAAAGACAGAAAGAAAGATAGAAAGAAAGAAAGAAAGAAAGAAAGAAAGAATGAAAGGAAGAAAAAAAGAAAGATAGATATAAAGACAGAAATAAAGAAAGAAAAAAGAAAGATAGATAGAAAGAAAGACAGACAGAAAGACAGAAAGAAAGAAAGAAAGAAAGAAAGAAAGAAAGAAAGATATTACGAAAAATCTTGGGCCCCAAATTCTGTAACAAAAAATTAATCTACTGTACATCGGGAATGAAACCCTTCAACAAACTGCAGAAAAACTCTTAGACGCAATCAAAGAAAGAAGAATTAATTTTTATGGACACATCCTCACAACGAACTTAAATAGGCTAACCAAAAACATCTTAGACTACTTCCGTAACAAAAGAACCAAGCCACTTTGGTTTAAGGAAACTGGGAAAGACTCAATAGAACTCCAAATCACAGAAAATATGCTCATGGATAAAACAGCCAAAACCGTAACCAAGGACAAGAAACAACGGTTCTAAGTCAAAGTCAAACCTAAGAGGAAGATCCAAATCTCTGATGAAGAAAGGAGAGCGAGATGAGGCAATACTGGACTACAAGGAAAGCACAGAAAATTAAGAAGTGATTGATTTAATGTACTCCAACGCTAGGTAAAACGAATAAAAGAATAATAATAATAATAATAATAATAATAATAATAATAATAATAACTCCGCTATGCCGGTCCCAAGCCCGGGGCCTTGTCACGTAAGTGACGAGGAAGGAGGAGGGGGAGGAGTAACAACCTAGTTAAAAAACCAGGGTTCACTTGGCCCGAGTGATAGCACCCTGTGAGGGCTCCTTGCTAGGATTACAGCGAAGACCTCAACGGCAGTGAAGGCGGAGAGAACGGATCTTGGTACGGCGGAACGGGCGGAAGAGGCATACCATTCTGCGAAATCCACATTGCGTCTGACTTGAAACAAGCGGCAAAGTGGTCAGCGTCTGTTTCTCTAATTGAGGCGGCTGCACTAAAATCTTCTCGAACTCAAAAATCGAGTCGTATACCTGTGGTCTCAACTGAGATCACCACAAAAAACAAAACTCAACTTGAGCGCATGATGGAAAAGACGATCACAGAATCACTTCCCCAGGCACCAGTCAATATACTGGACTCACCTGATCATCGGATTCTGGGGGATCAGGGACACCATGCGGAGAAGAGTCGGAGCTTCTCAAGAACTCTTCACACTCTCAAAACTCGACGCAAGAATTTTATTGGCACAATTAATGTAAACACCCTCACTAAAACAGGCAAATTAAAACAACTCACTAACGCCCTCGAAAAATTTGACCTCAAAATCACCGCACTTCAAGAGACACGATTCACGGATGAAGAACACTTTAATACGGAAAATTTCAGAATCTATAAAGGCAAACCTGCCATAAAAGTTAGAGGCAAACTACCACTCCTGGGAACCGGTTTCGCCATACAAAATTCCGTACTCGACTCAGTCATCGATTTCTCTTCTCCCAACGAAAGAGTATCTCTGCTCTCAGTAAAGTCAGCCAATAAAGCTTACACACTGATCAACGTCCACGCTCCCATAAATCAACTCAACAAATCCGATCCTGAAACTATGGACAATTTCTGGGAAACTCTCGAAGAAACAACCAACAAAATACCAAGGCACCATGTGAAGATCTTATTGGGCGATTTTAATGCCCAGTTAGGTAAGGAAAGAAAATTTAGTGATACCACAGGCCCCCATACTAAGCACGAACGTACCAACGGGAATGGTGAAAGACTAAATTGGCTTCTGCAGAAACTTTGAACTTAAGATCATGAGCACACAATTTCAAAAACCTTCACACAAGTTAACCACATGGAGATCACCCAATATTAGACAGGGTGAATACCAAAATTGACCATATCGCAATTTCCAAGAAAAACACAAAAGGAATTTTAAACGTCCGAGCTCGCAAAGGCGCCTTTGAATCAGACCATCATCTTCTCCAAATTAAGACGAAATTCCAACCCAATAGAAAGCAAAAAGGCCCACCCAAAAATATCAAACCAGATCCAGAGTACTTGAAACTCCACAAAGAAGAAATCATAATGCAAATTAATCAGGAGACATCAACAGACTGGCAGAAAATAACGAAGAAAATTCAGGAAGTCATGAAACTAGGACAACCTCCTCGCACAAGAAAACATCGTTGGTGGAATACAATTTGCGATCTGGCAGTTGACAACCGAATGACTGCGTGGAAAAAGTTTAACAGTCACAAAACTGAGGAAAACTGGGAGAACTTTCTTAAAACCCAAAAATATGCCTCCAAAACAATTAGGAAAGAAAAACGAGGATATGACAACAACAGACTCCATGAAATCCAGCAGGATTTCACCCAACATAATACTAGAAACTTCTACAAGACGTTTAGAGAAAACTTAAAGGGATATCAGGCGCCCAGCATGTGCTTCAAAAAACCCAATGGCACGTTGGAAACTAACGCGAAAGAAAACTGTAAAATATTAGCTCAATACTTCAACTCCCTTCTTAACTGCGAACCACCCCAAGAAAAACTTGCCTTCACTCCTCCGGTTTCCACACACCAGGACTCACAACCCCCTGACCTAGAAGAAATTCAGGAGATCATCCAAAAGCTCAAAAATAACAAAGCACCAGGAGAAGATTGGATCATTGCTGAATTCTGGAAACTGAACGATCCTACACTTACGCAGAAACTTCATCACCTTATTTCAGACATATGGATGTTGGAGCGAATACCAGAAGACTGGAAATGTGCTCTAATTCATCCGTTACACAAAAAGGGTGATAAAACAGACATGAGTAATTACAGAGGAATCTCCCTGCTCCCTGTTGCTTATAAAATCCTCTCCAAGGCACTTTTAAACAGGCTAGAACCCCAGGTGGATCCGCTAATTGGTGAATACCAAGCCGGATTCAGAAAAGGGCGATCATGTGCTGAACAGGTGTGGAGCTTAAAAACAATATTAAGAAAATGTAGAAATACAGTAATAACATTCGTCGACTTCAGAAAAGCTTATGACTCTGTAGACCGCAAAACTCTTTTTATGATCATGAAAGAATTCGGGATAGAAAGAAAGATCCGAAAAATCATTGAACAGACGCTTACAGGAACTATGTCCAAAGTGAAATTCATGGGTGAAATATCGGAGCCCTTTCTCATCAAAACTGGAGTTCGACAGGGGAACGGATTATCCCCAATGCTCTTTAATATTGTTCTAGAAAAGATCATTAGGGAATGGGAACCTCATGTAAAAGGCATTCAAATTGGAATCAAAAAAGAGAACCGTCTTACAGTCAAGTGCCTCGCTTTTGCGGACGATATTGCCATTATCACTAACACCAGACATGAAGCCATACACGCAGTGGAAAAATTACATGAAATTGCTCAAAGAACAGGACTACAAATTTCGTATGAAAAAACCACTATATGGAAAGACGGCCAGAAAATAACTCTTCTTTAATCACACAATACGGTAAAATAACACAAGTCCCCCATTTTAAATACCTTGGTGAAATCATACAGTCCTCGGGACTAAACCGAATCGCCAATGAACAAAGAATCAGCAAACTACAGAAGGCCTACAAGCTAACGAGGGCTCACTACAACAAGAAGTGCATCTCGCTGGACGCAAAATTAAGGCACTATACAACGGTGATTCTTCCGGAAGCAACTTATGCAGCCGAAACAATGGTGATCGACGGTCATTCCAAAATTAAGGATATAGAAAAACAGGAAAGGAAAATTCTCAGAAAGATTTACGGGGCAGTTAATAATAACGGTATTTGGATGAAGAGGCCTCAAAGCAAACTCTACCAAAAGATCCACACGATAACGGAAGTAATCAGAAAACGCCGAGTACAGTTTTATACACACATTTACAGGATGGAAAATTTCAGAACACCGAAGAAATTGCTCAACGTTATAACACGGAGTAAGTGTGGCACGGAGTGGCTGACAGAGGTTCAAAGGGACCTACAACATGTCAACATTGAAAATTTTGAGGACCGCACCGAGTGCAGGAATAAAATCAAAAATGTTAAGTTTGATCATAGACCATCACGACAGCCTGGAAGAAAGTGGACAGCTGAGCGGAAGAAGGAGCACTCTGAGAGGATGAAGAGGTTTTGGGAACAGAAGCGGGAAAACGCCAGAAGATGAAATCATGTATTCAAGTTCAATCGCTCTCCTAAAGGGGAACAATCGATTAAATAAATAAATAAATAAATAAATAAATAATAATAATAATAATAATAATAATAATAATAATTTAATTTAATTTAATTTAATTTATTTATTAAATACTATTTATGTTACATTATTGTGATATGTCTCACGAATCTGACGACAGTACATATTACAAAAGATTGAAGCGAATTCACAGCTCTACAATAACTTTATTATTTGAGATATTTTAACAATGCTTTGCACACACATACAAAAACTCAAAAAGATTTTTTTAGGCATTCACAAATGTTCGATATGTGCCCCTTTAGTGATTCGGCAGACATCAAGCCGATAATCAAGTTCCTCCCACACTCGGCGCAGCATGTCCCCATCAATGAGTTCGAAAGCATCGTTGATGCGAGCTCGCAGTTCTGGCACGTTTCTTGGTAGATGAGGTTTAAACACTGAATCTTTCACATAACCCCACTGAAAGAAATCGCATGGGGTTAAGTCGGGAGAGCGTGGAGGCCATGACATGAATTGCTGATCATGATCTCCACCATGACCGATCCATCGGTTTTCCAATCTCCTGTTTAAAAAATGCCGAACATCATGTTGGAAGTGCGGTGGAGCACCATCCTGTTGAAAGATGAAGTCAGCGCTGTCGGTCTCCAGTTGTGGCATGAGCCAATTTTCCAGCATGTCCAGATACACGTGTCCTGTAACGTTTTTTTTCGCAAAAGAAAAAGGGGCCGTAAACTTTAAACCGTGAGATTGCACAAAACACGTTAACTTTTGGTGAATTGCGAATGTGCTGCACGAATGCGTGAGGATTCTCTACCGCCCAGATTCGCACATTGTGTCTGTTCACTTCACCATTAAGAAAAAATGTTGCTTCATCACTGAAAACAAGTTTCGCACAGAACGCATCCTCTTCCATGAGCTGTAGCAACCGCGCCGAAAATTCAAAGCGTTTGACTTTGTCATCGGGTGTCAGGGCTTGTAGCAATTGTAAACGGTAAGGCTTCTGCTTTAGCCTTTTCCGTAAGATTTTCCAAACCGTCGGCTGTGGTACGTTTAGCTCCCTGCTTGCTTTATTCGTCGACTTCCGCGGGCTACGAAGAAACTTGCCCGCACGCGGTCAACCGTTTCTTCGCTCACTGCAGGCCGACCCGTTGATTTCCCCTTACAGAGGCATCCAGAAGCTTTAAACTGCGCATACCATCGCCGAATGGAGTTAGCAGTTGGTGTATCTTTGTTGAACTTCGTCCTGAAGTGTCGTTGCACTGTTATGACTGACTGATGTGAGTGCATTTCAAGCACGACAAACGCTTTCTCGGCTCCTGTCGCCATTTTGTCTCACTGCGCTCTCGAGGGCTCTGGCGGCAGAAACCTGAAGTGCGGCTTCAGCCAAACAAAACTTTATGAGTTTTTCTACGTATCTGTAGTGAGTCGTGACCATATGTCAATGAATGGAGCTACAGTGAATTTATGAAATCGCTTCAATCATTTGTAATAGCCCTGTATTATCTGTGAGACATATTAATTATTATTTACAACATATATACAGATTATATTTCAATACAAGAGTGCATGCATTTTTAGCCTACTTTTCACATTTTGAAAAATGAGGAAAAAGTAGACTAATGAGATCGGGCAAATGTGTGTCTGTCAGTCTGTCTGTCTGTCTGTCTGTCTGTCCTTCTGTCTGTCTGTCTGGCTGTGTCTGTGTGTGTGTCCCTATCAACTCCTAAACGGCTGCAGCAATCGAAACAAAATTTGGTAGGAGTAAAGATCTATACCTGAATATCTCACGGCCATATTTGAAAATGATTTCAGTGCTACCAACTGCTGAAAAATCGCAATTGAAATTTGATCTCCATGTTGGATATCTTGGAAGGTATGAATGGGAGCTATTTCAAAATTGGCACACGTATAGATAATAATATTGCAGTTTAATTTCCAGGAGGCCATACATCGCAGTGTTGCCAAACTGATTATAAGCCTGCTGATAAGTCCACATTTTAAGTGCAAATAACTTCTACACTGTCAATTGGATTTCAACCAAATTTCGTATATGCTATGTGTACATAAACAGATAGGACTGAACGTATTCTTAAGATCCACCAGGGCTGCCAACTGTTAATAAATGCTCTCAATTTACTTTATCCTAATACCAATATATTAGAAAGTATGCAAGCCGACAGCTTTAAACTATGCACACGTATAGTACCTAACATTCTATATTAATTTGGAGTAACTTATATATGTCAGTGCTACCAACATGATTCTAAGCCTGCTGGGAGATCCAACTTTAAATACATGTAACTTCTATACTATCATTTGGATTTCAACCAAATTTCGTGTGTGCAATGTGTGCCATAACATATATGTCTATGCCGATTCTTGAGAGTAACCAGGGCTGCCAACTGTTAATAAATACTGTCTTTATTTTTGTTACCCTAATATCAATATATCAGAAAGTATGCAAGCCAATAGCTCTAAACTTTGCACACGTTTAGTACCTGGCATTCTAGATTAATTTGGAGTAACTAATATATATCAGTGCTGCCAACATAATTCTAAGCCTGCTGAGAGGTCCAATTTTAAAATGCATGTAACTTCTATACTAACTAACGGATTTCATTCAAAATTGACACAACAATAGATCATATTATTTCAGATTATTTCTGACCAATACATGTATATCATTGTTGCCAACATGATTTTACGCGCGTTGTTAGACCCAATGTTTAACTGCATGTAACGTCCATGCTATCCATTGGACTTCAACCAAATTTTGTATTCTGTACCTTAAGAGATAGAACTAAGAATATATTCAGTCACCAGGGCTGCCAACTGTAGTTCTCTATTAGGCTACATTATGCCAGGTATACAGTATTTCGAACTAATTAGAAATGTCGATATTACCAACTTAATTTCGTCATTATTCTTGATAGATTCATATAGATTAATCATTGGCATGAATCTTAAATTTTTAGAAAAGTAGGCTCTTTAGTTCGTCACGGAACTTCTTGTTTGTAATGATAATGATAATGGTGATAATGATAAAAATATTAATGTAAATAATTAAAGACACAAAAAGTTACACTATGGTAGTTATATTAATAAATGTATGTTATGAGTTAATGTTTAGTTAAGTAATATTTTTTAATGCGACTTATAGCTAGTTGTTTGCTGTTAATGTTCGCCAATCCAGGTGGTAGTTCATTAAGTAGTGATGGTATAATATAATTTAGTCTCTTGAAACCATAGCTATTTTTACATAAAGGTTTTACATATTTAGTACTTGTTATGGCTCTTGTTTGTATGTTGTGAGAGACCTTATGCCTGAATCTTGGATCATGGTAGTAGAGATTCAGTGCAGTAATTTGAAACAACTCTTTAATATTAAAATAAGGGATATCAGTGAAATATTTTAAGAACCTGTTTTGGCTATCATGAAGATTATTAATTAAAGTTGTGTTTTGATTTCCCCAAGCTGCTATAGCATATCTTAATTTGCTTTCAATCAGAGCACTATAGATGGTTTTGTAAGTTTTCTTATCTACATAAAATCGGAGATTGTAGAAGGTGTAGAGGTTTGCTCTTAGTTTTTTAAAATTATGTTTACTGTGTGTGTGTTCATTTTTAAGTGTTCATCAAGGGTAATTCCTAGGTATTGTGGTGTCGAAGTACTTTGCAACCTGCCAGGATGTTTTGGTGTATGCATGATATGCTGTGGTGCGTTACTTCGTATTTTTCTTGTATGAAGTGAATAATAATAATAATAATAATAATAATAATAATAATAATAATAATAATAATAGTAAATTGAATGGAAATTGCATACCACCTAACTAAAGACATCTACAATAAGAGATCGATATCCTTAAACGCCAAAATTAGACATTACTGCACTGTTATTCAACCAGAGGCTCTGTATGCGGCAGAGATTCTAATAATGAACAAGAAAGGTCAAATGGAAAATCTAGAGGCTAAAGAAAGGACGATTTTGAGGAAATCCTGGGTCCCATCAAAGAAAACAGCGAATATAGAAGGCGGCACAACCACGAATTATACAAGCACGCGGAGAAGATCAGTGACACGATTCGAAAAAGAAGGATTGCCTTTTATAGCCACGTGACACGAATGAGCCCAGGCAGGATATCAAAACGGATATTGATGTACTTTCAAGATAAGAAAACCAAAGGGGCATGCTTCACGGAAGTTGAGAAAGATCTACGTATAATGGGAATTTCCCCTTAAGATAACCAGGAGCGTGTTCCACTTCAGGAAAAACTACATACGCACAAAGGTTTCCAGGAAAAGCTGAAGCTGAAGACAGGGAAGGCGTGGTCCCAAGAGAGAAAAGAACAACACCGGAGACGAATGCGGGTACACTGGACGGTAGTTAGAACTCGGAAGAAGGGACAGTTGAACTGACGTGGTCCCTAGTTGGCCGAATCGAAGAAAGAAGAATAGTAAATACAACACGTGGCGTTGTGTGAACAAGCAGTCCTCTATTTCCAACAAGCAATGGAGAAGAGTGGGACTAACCCTGGTCGTCGTCACAAGATCCAGAAGTTTAACTCCTCCGTAAAGTTTAGCGTAGTAGTGAGCCATCTTAACAACACATTGGTTTCTAAAGCTGTAGATGATGTGGATGATGTAGAATACGTCCAACCGGTGATTTATTGTGCTGCGTTAGCTGCCGTGCGCTTGACACGGTTGGTGAGTGGTTAACGTGTCGGACTACCAGCCCCAAATTTGCAGGTTTGCTGTTGCCCGTGGTAGACTAAGTGATTTTTGAAAGGCGACAAAAATCACGACATGCATGTCATATGTTGTTGGCATGTTAAAGAAGTCATTTGAATTCAGTGGTCTGTGTTCATAATGGCAAAATTAATCTCGGGATTTTCTGCCAACACAAAGTTCCTCCATTCTTTACTAGAAAGCGTTATAGTGTCAATGAGCTTAGATATCTAACCTCCATGACTTTCGTAGAGTTCCAAGGAACGATGAAATTCGACATGCAAGCTGCCCTCCGGGTGTCAAATAAAAAAGCTTGCACCCGGCATCTGAGGCTATACGATATTATTATTATTATAGCTGCCATGCAAGTGATTCGTATTAAAAGTATGCAAGGGTCCGTGTGAGAGCGATGCCTCCTCCCGTGGCAAAATTCTGAACAAATAAATTATCAAAATCTATCGGGGTTTTAAGGTAGGGACTGAACCCACAAAACGAAGGGGACCTAGGAAGAAGGCACTGTGTGATAGGCTCTTGAGATACTGGCAGGACATCAAAGTTGGCAGATGAACGAGAGCAAGACACAGGAAATGATATTAATTGTTCACTCTTAGTCCCTAGTGGCTCATTTCTAAAATAAGACAATGATTAACTAAATAACCAACTAACTAACTAACTAACTAACTAACTAAATGACTGACTTACTAACTAATTTACTAAGTAACTAACTGACTAACTAACTAATCAATTAAATAACTAAATAGGAAACTAACTAACAAAGAAACTAAATAAATAACCAACTAACTAATTAAATAACCAACTAACTAAATAAATAACCAACTAGCTAATATATAACCAACTAACTAAACAAATAGCCAACTTACTAAATAAATAACCAACTAGATCATAACTAACTAAATAATTAAATAACTCATTCAATAACTAACTAAATAACTAACTAACTAAAAACCTAAATAAATAACCAACTCACTAAATAAATAACCAACTCACTAAATAAATAACCAACTTACTAAATAAATAACCAACTCACTAAATAAATAACCAACTTACTAAATAAATAACCAACTCACTAAATAAGTAACCAACTCACTAAATAAATAACCAACTCGCTAAATAAATAACCAACTCACTAAATAAATAACCAACTAACTAAATAAATAACCAACTTACTAAATAAATAACCAACTTACTAAATGAATAACCAACTGACTAAATAAAAAACCAACTGACTAAATGAATAACCAACTGACTAAATGAATAACCAACTCACTAAATAAATAACCAACTTAATAAATAAATAACCAACTTAATAAATAAATAACCAACTTACTAATTAAATAACCAACTTACTAAATGAATAACCAACTGACTAAATAAAAAACTAACTGACTAAATAAATAACCAACTAGCTAAATAAATAACCAACTGACTAAATAAATAACCAACTAACTAAATAAATAACCAACTAACTAGCTAACTAACTCTCTCGCCAAGGTGGACCGGGTTCTATTCCCGGTCAATGCATGTCCTGTGGTTCAGATTTCACGTAAAAAGGAGGTCCCGTGGCTCATGACCGCATCATTAACGGTCACGTGAAACTAAAAGCTTCTTTTTTAACTAACTAACTAACTAACTTCCCCCAGGGGGTCTCATCTTGTGGGACGTGGGTTGGCGACCAAGGGACCCCAGCTGAGTCCGGCATTGCCGGGCTCCTCTCCGTCTTCTTTCCTGTCGACCTCTCTTGGTCAAATTTTGTTTTCTTCCGACCCCAACGGTACTAGGGAGTCTTTCACTTTCCCGCCTAAATTGGTCCTTGTCTCATCTTTCCTGATTCCCTCATTCTTCGAGGGGTCAGCATTCTTTTTCTTTTCATGTTGTCTCCTGCCTTCTGCACAAGGCCCTCAAGGAGGCAGGGTGTGTGTAGCCCCACCATTTCTGGTGCACCCTGGATAGTGCTACACCCTCAAGGGCTCACGGCTGGTGAGCTTGGGAGCTGGCGACCCCGAGGGATTCCTGAGCTGGGTCCTTTTTGTCCCTTTTTTCCTCTGACATTGGGCGGGCCCTCTACTCTTTCCCCTTTCCTATCTGCCTTTCATGGCTCTCCTTCCTTACAAATCCCTCAATCCTCATTCTTCGAGGGTTGAGGGTATTTATTTTCTTTCTGTCTTTTATTTACCTTCTTTTATTTACCTTATCCTTTATTTGTTTACCATTTCTTGTTCGAGTATGTAAGTCTGAGGATTATATTAGCTATGGTTTTCATTCTCATCTCATCTTTTACTATCACCCAAACCATTAGGGGCCGATAACCTGGATGGTAAGCCCCTTAAAACAACAATTATCATCATGATCATAACTAACTAAATAAATCAATAAATCAATCAATCAATCAATCAATCAATCAACCAATCAAGCAATACATCAATAAATACATAATAATAATTATTAAATTGCATCAAAACTAGAAATATGCGGAGTATATAACCAACTTACTAAATGAATAACCAACTGACTAAATAAAAAACTAACTGACTAAATAAATAACCAACTGGTTTATTGGAGACTAGCATTACCCGTCGCGGCTTCGCCCGCGAATGTTTTAGTTGTAAAGAGTACACTTAGCAAAATCTCAATCATGAATGCTATGACTGATTTATCCCTGGTATGAATAATCAGACTTTGTCAATTCAGCTACTGGTGCAGTGGTTAGGTGTTTGTCATTCCTTCATAGGTATATCAGAGCGAAGTTAGTTTTCTGGGAATATCACAGACACTGTTAATTGGGCCTTTAAATGTGGTTTTCGGAGACCCTTTATAGTCGGGTGAAAAAGACTTTTCGTACCACACTCACACCTGAAAATTGCGTGAAAAAATTCTAGAGTATCCCTTGACCCCCTCAAGCGCATTATACTGTATGTATTGATGAATTTTACAGCTTAATTTGGTTCAGTGATAACCTTATAACCGTCTGGAAACTTTCACAGTGATGTAATAATTGGAATTGCATTACGTCTTAGAGAAATAAATGGACCTGTGAGATTCTGTTACCATGGTTATCGTGTTGCATTCTTTCCTTATTTCATTGTAAATATACATGTTTTAAGATATTTATTTAATTGTGATTCATTTAAAGAGTAAGTGAGTGCGTTTCGCGTACGTATTGGGTTATGCTGAACCTGTAGGTACCCCATATGTGTAGGTTGGTGTTAATGGGACCTTATTTTCGGTACAAAACTTGAATGGTACCTTAGCAGAATAATATAGGGAGGAATAATCAACATAAACAGACAAGGAAGTAAAATCCACTACACAGTTGACATACTCTATAAAAAAATATTCGCGAACACCAGAAATTCCACCAATTACTTTAGGCTCAGAATTTGCATGCATGAGAATGTCGTGGGACATATTGTGACATATCACAAACTTCTATCAGTAAAGAGAACAATATAACCCGCTGTAAGTTACGTAGTATACGATGATAATCTGTGGTTTATAATTAGCTTCACTCATATTATTATGTTTGAACAAGGAAGCGGTACGTCTAGAGCAGCGGTTCCCAACCTGGGGTACGCAACGAACCGGTTAGGGGTATGCCAAAAATAAACTGTAATGGCGGTTGCCATGTTTTCATCGTACTTGTCAGTCGTAATGTTCCGGCCAGTGCCGTCTTATTAACGCACGCCAAGGTCAATGCTTCCACCCTACCCCAACCTCAGTCACTTTCTCCGCTGTAGTCTACTGCTATTGTCTTGATTTGTCTATTTTTCCCAAACAAATCACTAGAATTAATTGGTTTTCAATGAAATCAAAATTAAAAAAATATTCTGTATTGTAAATGTTCATTTTCCTCAGATAAAAGTTAATTGATCTTCATTTGCAGAAGTAAATAAAAGTAAAATTGAGTAATATATTTAGCATTTTATTGAAATGTAATGCATACTAACAGCAATCATATAAGTTAACACATTAAACTTAATATTAGTTATGGAATGAAAATATACAGCCTGCTTCCAGTCTCCGACCGGGTCAGGAATGGAATGAATGAAGCCCCCATCTAGCGGCGAGGATATGAACTGTGCCGGCTGCCGAGGCCTGACGCACTCCTCTGGGGCAATGATTAAATGAATGACAGATGAAATGAAATGATAGTGGAGAGTGTTGCTGGAATGAAATTTTTGACAGGGAAAACCGGAGTACCCGGAGAAAAACCTGTCTGCCTCCGTTTTGTCCAGCACAGATCTCACATGGAGTGTCCGGGATTTGAACCACGGACCCAGCGGTGAGAGGCCGGCGTGCTGCCGCCTAAGCCACGGAGGCTCCAATATTAGTTATACTGTATTAAAAAAAAAAATTATAAATGGTTGTAAGTTACTTTTTTATTAATGTTTTTATTAAATTATGCACATATTGCCCGTAAAATATTAAACGTTTTAAAAGTTTTTTAGGGGGTACAATTTTTGATAAACATGTATAAAGGGGAACGGGAGGAATAAAAGGTTGGGAACCACTGGTCTAGAGGTACAACTAGTGGTGGTATTATGGTGTATTGAGTAGTCCAGTTGTAAAACTCGTTTAATCCACTTGTGAATAAGGGTCATGTCGTAAAAATATTTATTTATTTTTTATTTTATATAACGTTATTTTATTATGTTTTGTTTAATTCTATTTTGTTCTTTTATTTTGTTTTGTTTTGTTTTACTTTATTTCGTTTTATTTTGTTTTAAATTGTTTTGTGTTATTTTGTGTTTTTTGTTTTTATTTTGTTTTGTTTATTTTGTTTTATTTTGATTTTGTTTTGTTTTATTATGATTTTCCAGAAAATAAACACAAAACCGAAAACAAAAATCACGAAGCAAAAAGCAAAAATCAAACACAAAAGCAACAGCAGAAAACAAAAAAATAGGAACAGAAAGCAAAAAGCAAAAACAGCAAAAGCAGGAAATTAACACAAAACCAAAACAAAAAGACGAAGCAAAAAGCAAAATTCAAAAACAAAAGCAAAAGCAGAAAACATAATCAAGAAGCATTAAGCAAAAAGCTAAATTCAAAAAAAGCAAAAGCAGAAAACAAATACAAAACCAAGAAAGAAAAGCACAAAGCAAACACAAAACCAAAAACACAAAGCAAAAATAGAAAACAACAAACACAAAAGATACGTGAGGCAAAGTGCAGAGAAACGTTTCTCATGAAAATGAATCTTATACACACGTGGATTAAACGAGTTTTGTAACTTTAACCCTTGAGAACTGGCGTGAAAAAATATATCACACAAGAACTCGCACAGGGTCATTTTGACCCATAGTGGGTCGCTCCCTTTTTGTCGTAGTCGTTCGGATTGTAATGAAGTAATTTTACTCCTGGTGCCTTCCAATGAACTATTGAAATGAATGGGGCGTGGTGGCGCAGCGGTCAAGCTGTATGCCTCTCACCAAGGCGGACCGGGTTCGATTCCCGGTCACTGCATGTGAGATTTTCGATGTGAAATGCCATGTCCTGTGGTTCGGATTCCACGTAAAGCGGAGGTCCCGTGGCTTATGATCGCGAGATTAACGGTCACGTTAAACTACAAGCTTCCTTCCTTCCTTCCTATTGAAATGAAAATCCACAGCCTGCTTCCAGTCTCCGACCGGGTCAGGAATGGAATGAATGAAGCCCCCATCTAGCGGCGAGGATATGAACTGTGCCGGCTGCCGAGGCCTGACGCACTCCTCTGGGGCAATGATTAAATGAATGACAGATGAAATGATAGTGGAGAGTGTTGGTGGAATGAAATTTTGACAGGGAAAACCGGAGTACCCGGAGAAAAACCTGTCTGCCTCCATTCTGTCCAGCACAGATCTCACATGGAGTGACCGGGATTTGAACCACGGATCCAGCGGTGAGAGGTCGGCGTGCTGCCGCCTAAGCCACGGAGGCTTCCCAATGATTTATTCCCGATATAAAATGAGGTTTATTTATACTTTTCGGATTTAACATGCAGAAAAATGACAAATTTTCGTATCAGTATAATTGGCCTTGGTAGTGGCAGCAAAACAGTCATCTCAATTTTTCTCAACAAATGAGCTGATGACCAAGGTGTCCCTAGACCCTAATTATGGATCAACAAGAACATGAGCTATGTTACTGTGCTGCACCAAAACAGGTGGATTTCCACCTAATTTTTTACATATTGTTCGAATTATTTATTTAGCGTATGGCTTTTAGTGCCGGGAGTGTCCGAGGACATGTTCGGCTCGCCTGAGTCTGTAGCTACTTCCAGTGGACACCCTTAGGATGAGCTACAAGTTCCGTTCAATTTCAAGTAGTTCCAACTTTCGCTACCAGATATAAATGATAACTAGTGGTGAACGTTGGAACTTTGATAGAGCGTTCCGATGAAATCTAACCTAACAAATTACAGTAGCTTCACACAAGTTTAGTCTGTGGAAGGATCCTTGACATGCCATGAATCTATGACATGGGACCGCCGGCTTTTCTTCCCCTCCAAAGGAAGGCATACTGAAGGATTTTTATGTTCGACCCTGACATTTATGTGTCAGAAAACTGTATCATAATGATGGTCATTATAACACTATTTTTAGCCTACTTTTCACATTTTGCAAAAATGAGGAAAAAGTAGACTTATGAGATCGGGCAAATGTGTGTCTGTCTGTCTGTCCTTCTGTCTGTCTGTCCTTCTGTCTGGCTGTGTGTGTGTGTCCCCCCCCCCCCCTATCAACTCCTAAACGGCTGGAGATATCGAAACAAAATTTGGTAGGAGTAAAGATCTATACCTGAATATCTCACGGCCATATTTGAAAATGATATCAGTGCTACCAACAGCTGAAAAATCGAAATTGAAATTTGAGCTCCATGTTCGATCTCTTGGAAGGTATGAATGGGAGCTATTTAAAAATTGGCACACGTATAGATAATAATATTGCAGTTTAATTTCCAGGAGGCCACACATGGCAGTGTTGCCAAAATGATTATAAGCCTGCTGATAGGTCCAATTTTTAAATGCATATAACTTCTACAATATCAATTAAAATTCAACCAAATTTCGAATGTTGTATGTGTACATAACCAGATATGACCGAGCGTATTCTCAAGAACCACCAGGGCTGCCAACTGTTAATAAATGCTCTTAATTTCTTTCATCCAAAATACCAATATATCACATGCTCTTAAGCTACTTCCCACTTCATGTTCCCTCCCGTTCAACACGCCAGAACCATTTACACCACATACCTCGCCCACGTCTTGAAGTACAGAAGCGCTCTATTTTCCACCGTCTACCTACCCTTAGCAACTCCCTTCCAAACATTGACATATTCTCTCCCTATCGAACATTCAAACATAACATTAGAAGATCCCTTTCACCCTCTTTACCTAACCCCTCGCCCTCCTAATCACTCACTACCCCAATCACTCCCTGCGTCCTTCCCGCGATTTATCCTCTCTGCCGTCACTGCCAATTGTTACCTATTACTATTGTTGTTGTTGTTGTTTTTGTTATTATTATTTGAAATTGTTAAATTATTAGTGTAAAATGACCTTTTCATGGTTGTATCTAATAATTGTTAAATAAATAAATAAATAAATAATAATAATGTTATTGGTTTTACGTCCCTTTTAACTACACTGGCTTTTTGAGACGCCGGGGTGCCGGAATTTTGCCCCGAAGGGGATCATTAACGTGCCAGTAAATCTACTGACACGGCTCCCTCGCATTCGCATACCCTCAAATGCCAGCTGACTGCGCCAGGTTTCGAACCTGCAACCTTGGGCTCAGCAAGCGAGAACGTTACCCCTGAGCCACGCAGCCAGGCACCAATATATCAGAAAGTATGCAAGCCGACAGCTTTAAACTATGCACACCTATAGTACCTGACATTCTATATTAATTTTGAGAAACTTATATACGTCAGTGCTACCAACATGATTCTAAGCCTGCTGAGAGGTCCAAATTTAAATACATGTAACATCCATACTATCATTTGGATTTCAACCAAATTTCGTATGTGCTATGTGTACCATAACAGATATGACTATGCATATTCTTAAGAGCAACCAGGGCTGCCAACTGTTAATATGTGCTGTCTCTATTTTTGTTACCCTAATATCAATATATCAGAAAGTATGCAAGCCAATAGCTCTAAACTTTGCACACGTATAGTTCCTGGCATTCTAGATGAATTTGGAGTAACTAATATACGTCAGTGCTGCCAACATGATTTTAAGCCAGCTGATAGGTCCAATTTTAAAATGCATGTAACTTCTTTACTAACTAATGGATTTCATTCAAAATTGGCACAACGATAGATAATATTATTTCAGATTATTTCCGACCAATACATGCATGACATTGTTGCCAACATGATTTTACGAGCGCTGTTAGATCCAATGTTTAACTGCATGTAACGTCCATGCTATTCATTGGACTCCAAACAAATTTTGTATTCTGTACCTTAAGAGATGGAACTAAGAATATATTCAGTCTCCAGGGCTGCCAACTGTAGTGCTCTATTAGGCTACATGATGCCAGGTATAGGGTATTTCAACTTAATTTCGTCCTTATTCTAGATAGATCCATATAGATTAATCATTGGCATGAATCTTACATTTTAAGAAAAGTAGGCTCTTTAGTTCGTCACGGAACTTCTTGTTCATTATGAAACAGTTTCTCCCACCAATCACAGCTCAAGAAACAGTTGTTTGACCAATTAGATAAGGTTAGCATCGCACCTGTGTGGAGTTCCAAGGCCTTCTAAACTGCGTTGCCTAGTGTCATAGTGGGGTAATCGAGGTGGCCATGGTCAAATACAAAGCATTCTCTGCGTCTCATGAGCTTTGTTCAGTACATAAAACTGGCGAAATCTCGACAGATATTTATGAATATTTATCTTCGAACATAAACTAGTTATAATAATTATAGTCGAACATAAACAGTCGTATGCAACTCGCCTATAAAGGTAATTAAGACACTCGTATGGAAATTATAAAACCCGCATACGGTCGTTTTATAAAGATACTCGTGTCTTAGTTATAGCCATTATTGACTCGTTGCATAATGTACTATTAACGCTCTTAAAATATCCGACGACTTCGGCCGGGTTTGAACCCACTGTCTTGGGCAGAGCAGTTTAGCATGCCACCGACTACGCCACCGAAGCCGCATTGTTCCGACTAACGTAAGCTGAAAATTGTCACGCGAGGACTGGCGCCATGGGTAAATCTGACCCGACCGTAAATAATATAGAAATAACTTGAGTGTTCAAAAAACTATGGACATATTTCTTTTGCAGGGTGAAGTTCAAGGCTAGGAAGGAAGGAAGGTACAGTAAGCGACAGGAAATAAGGGCTGACCAAAACGAAAATATAGAGCATTATTTAAGCTTTGGGTCAAAAATACCCATGCGCCAGTTCTCGCGGGTTGATGGGTGGAACACCAAGGTCATCTACTCAAAGCTTCTAATTTTATCTGAGTGCAATATTGATAATGGGCGTAGAAGACCCAATTAGAGAGATTTAGTCTTCGTTATACATCCACAAGACTGAATACCTCGAAACGAATCCATCCCCTGGAACTATAGAAATTAATGGAGCCCTTTTCCCAAGGAGGATATATGCCAATACCTAGCCACAACGCACAAAAACTCCCATTAATATTACTCTTCGTAAATTCGTCATCACACTGAACGTTCACAGTGGTCATAGTTTCCGATAATCACGAATGAGAGCTTCAAAATGAGATCAAGTTTCCTGCCGTACGTTTATTCTGGGCTGAGAAAACGTTACTTAAGATAAAGTATAATAACTCTTTATTGGGTGGTTTAAAAAAAATCAAACTTGAATTTTAAACTATCAATACTTATGTCTATAACATATAAAAATTTCATTACTCTAAGCCAAATAGTTTCCATGTATCGTGTTTTAAGTGAGTGGTTCCTAGAAAAGACGTCAAAAATTCAGACAAGTTTTCATACAATCACATATAAGAAAATAAAACAAAACTTTGGTGCTTTTCAATCGGTCAACACAAATGTACCCAAACTTGTTGGGTTATACCCTAATCCTGAATAAATTAAATGAGATTCATAATAGTAGATTATGCAACGAGCCTATAATGGCAATAATTAAGACACGAGTATGTTTATAAAACGAGCATATGCGAGTTTTATCATTTCCATACCAGTGTCTTAATTACCATTATAGGCGAGTTGCATACGACCGCCTATGTTCGACGATAATTATTATAACTATTTTATGTTCGAACATAAATATTTATAAATATCTTTCGAGATTTCGGCAGTTTTATGTACTGAACAGAGCGCATGGGACACAGAGAATGCCTTGTATTTAACCATGGCCTCCTCGATTACCCTACTATGACACTAGGCCACGCACTGAAATTTAAATTAGAAGTCCGTGGAACTCAGCGCTGGTGCGATGATATCCTTATCTAATTGGTTAAACAACTGTTTCTTGAGCTCTGATTGGTGGGAGAAGATGTATCATAATGAAAACAAGAAGTTCCGTGACGAACGTAAGAGCCTACTTTTCATGCCAATGATTATTCTACAGTATATGAACCTATATAGAATAATGACGAAATTAAGTTGGTAATATCGAAATGTCCAATTAGTTCGAAACATTCCTGGTATAATGTAGCCTAATAGAGCGCTACAGTTGGCTGCCCTGGTGACTGAATATATTCTTAGTTCCATCTCTTATGGTACAGAATATACAATTTGGTTGAAGTGCAATGGACGTTACATGCAGTTAGACATTGGATCTATCAGCACGCGTAAAAGCATGTTGGCAATAATGTCATGCGTGTGCTGGTTAGAAATAATCGGAAATATTATGATATCTTGTTGTGCCAATTTTGGATGAAATCCATTTGTTAGTATAGAAATTAAATGTATTATAAAAATTGGACCTATCAGCAAGCATATAATCATGTTGGCAGCACTGACTTATATTAATTACTCCAACTTAATCAGAATGTCAGGTGCTATACGTGTGCAAAGTATAGAGCTGTTGGCTCGCATACTTTATGATATGTTGATATTGGGGTAAAATAATATAGACAGTATTTATTAACAGTTGGCAGCCATGATTGCTCTTAAGAATACTTATAGTCAAATATGTTATAATACACATAGCACATACGAAATTTGGTTGAAATCCAACTGATAGTATAGGAGTTCCATGCATTTAAAAATTGGTCCTACCAGCAGGCTTAGAATCATGTTGGTAGAACTGAAGTATATAAGTTACTCCAAATTATTTTAAAATGTCAGGTACTATACGTGTGCATAGTTTAAAGCTGTCGGCTTGCATACTTTCAGATATATTGGTATTAGGACGAAGAAATTAAAGAGAGCAATTGTTAACAGTTGACAGCCCTGGTGGCTCTTAAGAATACACGCATTCATGTCTGTTAATGTACTCATATTACATACAAAATTTGGTAGAAATCCAATCAATAATGTAGAAGTTATATGCATTTAAAAATCGGACCTATCAGAAGGCTTAAAATTATTTTGGCAACACTGTCATGTATGGCCTCCTGGAAATTAAACTGAAATAGTATTATCTATATGTGTGCCAATTTTGGAATAGCTCACATGCATACCTTCCATGATATCCAACATGGAGATCAAATTTCTATTGCGTATTTTCAGCATTTGGTAGCACTGCCACCATATTCAAATATGGGCTTGACGTATTCCGGTATACATCTTTACTCATACTAAATTTGGTTTCGATTGCTGCAGCCGTTTAGTAGTTGATGGGGGGACACACACACCCAGACAGACAGACAGACAGACAGAAGGACAGACAGACAGACAGACAGACACACATTTTCCCGGATCGATCTCATAAGTCTACTTTTTCCTCATTTTTGCAAAATGTGAAAAGTAGGCTAATAGTGTTATAATGAGCCTCATTATGATACAGTTTTCTGACATATAATAGTCAGTGTCGAACATAAATACTGTTACGTGCCACCCCCCTAGTGGCACTTTTTGTTAACTGGATTACGGTGGGTTGAAGAACACAAACACAGGTTGTTCCTTTAAATTAAATAATTAACTTTATTGCGGCCAGAAAGATACAGCCACTCATCAGCAAATGCAAACAATTAGAACCTTACTCCAGTTTCCTCAAGTCTCTTCCTTGAGCGCTCTTGGCCCTTTCACTGGTCAACAAACCACAGAAGTTAAACCGTCCTAATGAGTACGGTGGCCTTGACAGAAACTACCTGCTCCACTTCCTCATGTACACCAACCACAGTTACTTACGATAATCCGCTACCCGCTGTTTCGCTGTCCACAAGCTGGGGAAACAATGTCACTGGATTTCGTAACTCGCACTGCACTTCGTCACCACACTTCTGTCGCACTCGCTCACAAACACACACCCACAGAAAACTCGGACCCCTCACTGTTGAAGCCGCTTATATAGCAGGCTGGTGACTCAATGAATTCTAGAATCGTCCAGGGCACACGGCTTCTCGACATTTCCTTCACTGGTTCAGTCACGAATATTCTGGATCATCCCTTTGTCCTAGTAGCCCTGTTGCATAAGGCGCACGCAATACATGAGGCAGGGCACAGCCCAGCCCTGGGGCAGTTGTGACTCATGCGGCGAGCGATGACACAAACTCACAGCCGTAACACCACCCCCTTCCTAAAAAGGCTGATCGTCCCGATCAATCATTGGTCCGTCTGTGTCCCTCCGTAGGCTGCCAGGCGATCTCGATGCACGATCTTCATCTTCGCTCTCGGGCTCCGCTGGATTCTGTAGACGACATCGTTGATCCGTTTCACGACTCGGTACGGGCCCTCCCAGGACTTCTGCAGTTTGGGTGACAGGCATTTCTTCCGTAATGGGTTGAAGAGCCAGACCAGGTCGTCCTCGTGGAATCCGCCGACATCCGTCTGCTGGTCGTATCGGGTCTTCATTCGGTCGGTCTCGATCCGCAGTTTCCTCCTCGCGAACGCGTGCACGTCCTCCAGTTGGTCGACCAGTTCTTGACAATACTGGCTTACCGGGATCGGATCATTCCCAGGTCGGCCGAAGGCAAGATCGACAGGTAGACGGAGCTCCCTCCCAAACATGGCCCGGGCTGGTGAGCACCCGGTGGCTTCATGCACGGCGTCGCGGTAGGCCAGGAGAAATAGTGGAAGATGTTTGTCCCAATCCCTCTGGTGCTCGCTGACGACTACTCGGAGATGGTTATCGATGGTGCGATTGAATCGCTCTACCATCCCGTCGGTCTGAGGGTGTAGTGGCGTTGTCCTTGTCTTCCGGATTCCCAGCAGCTGGCATAGGTTCTGGAACACCTGCGACTCGAAGTTCCTCCCTTGGTCGGAGTGCAGCTCCAGGGGTACTCCGTACCGGGTGACGAATTCCTTCACCAGGGTCTCTGCAATCGTCGCGGCTTCTTGGTTAGGGAGAGCATACGCCTCCGGCCATTTGGTAAAGTAGTCGCTGACGACTAATATGTAGCGGTTCCCTGCCTCGCTTAACGGGAATGGCCCAGCAACATCGATGGCCACTCTCTCCATGGGGCCGCCCACGTTGTAGGTCTTCAGTGGACCCCGTCGTCTTCGTCCTGGGCCCTTGCTGGCTGCGCAATCGTGGCACCTCGCGCAGTGGTTCTCCACGTCAGTTCGGCATCCGGTCCAGTAGAACCGCTCTCTCAGCTTCTCCAGGGTCTTCTTTATCCCTAGGTGTCCACCAGATGATCCTCCATGGACTTCCTTCAGGACTTCCTCCGTCATAGCCTTTGGAACGATGACTTGTTCCCGAGATGTCTTCCCGTCGGTGCTCTCCCAGGTACGGCAGATGAGGCCATCCCTCACAACCAGCGAGTCCCACTGCGCCCAGTAAGACTTAAACTTTGGGCTGCAGTTACTCACAATGTTCCACCCGGGTCTGGGGACACAGGCCCTCTTCCATTCGGCTATCAGTCCCAGGTCATCATCTTCTGCTTGTGCCTGAGTGAAAGATTCGCGGCTCCAGTTCCCTTGAAATTCCACAGTAGTCCGTCGGCACTGTATCCCGGTGTTCTCCTCCCTCCTAGTACAGAAGGTGCAGTCTTCGGGGCACGGTCTTCGTGACAGGGCGTCGGCATTAGAATGCAACTGGCCTTTCCTGTGCTGGATCTCGAAGTTGTACTGTTGAAGACTCTCTAACCACCGCGCGAGTTGACCCTCGGGCTGCTTGAAGTTCAGGAGCCACCGCAGGGATGCATGGTCGGTCCTGATGAGAAATTCTTGCCCGTACAGGTACTTGTGGAAGTGTTCAATGGTCTTCACGATGGCGAGCAGCTCCTTCCTGGTGACGCAGTAGTTCCTTTCTGGCTTTGACAAGGCCTTGCTGAAGTAGGCCACTAGTCTCTCCTCGCCGTCCACTATTTGCGACAGGATTCCCCCTATACCAAAGTCGCTGGCATCGGTATCGACGATGAACCTTGTTCCAGGTCTGGGGTAGGCCAGAATAGGCGCGGTGCACAGAGCCTGCTTGAGTTGTTCGAAGGCACTGTGGCATTCTGCTGTCCACGTGAAGAGTTGGTCCTTCTCAGTCAGTCGATGTAAAGGTTTGGCGATGTCGGCGAATCCTTTCACGAAGCGACGGTAATAGGAGCAGAGTCCCAGGAAGCTTCGTAGTGTACCCGATACCTAGTTTAGGCTATCGGCTACGCCAGCAGACATTAAGCCGTAGTTGAGGTTTTGGGAAGAGCTAGGAAGAGATAGCGCCCAGATCGAGTCAAGAGGAATGTCAGGATGACGTAGTAGGTCTAGGCTCAAGAAGGCACTGACGTCTGTAAGAAGATGGAATTATGGATAGAAATGTGAAGCTTTATTAAGATATGTATGGAATATGGTATTTAAACATCTTAGAAGAGAAGATATAACATGCATTATATGTGGAAATAATTTTAAGGAAGTTAGATAACCCTTAAGTTATTTTATAACGGAATAGCCGAGATGATGAGGGTTCGAGAGTATAATTGTGACGCGAGAGCACAGTGGTGGGGTGAACGCGACGTGTCTGCGCCAAGCAGATAAGGAAGAAGACAGTGCGCACACATTCAGTGGAGCTCTGTCTGCCGAGCAAGCAGGATCGAGCTCAGTAGCGCAAGCCAAACGCATGGTGAAGGTCGCGTAGCGAACCGAAACTGTCACGGCAAAGTGTAGGCGACAGTTTCAACATCGCCGACCAGCGAACGACAAGCAGGTCATTGATCCAGGCGGACTTGCCGAGCAAGCAAGCATAGACGGCCGGGATATGTTAGGACAGCATTGCAAGTAGTTGGAGACTTTATTACAAGCTACATTTCAACGCAGTCTGAACACAGTTTTTCTGAATAACTTTATGACTATGCTTTTCATAACGCGTTCCAAGTAACATTGACAATTTCAAGCAAACGGAATGTCGTAAGCATATGCACTGATGAACATTAGCTCGTGCATTAATGAAATTTATTTCTTATGCAGTTCGATAAATTACCAAATATGAACACAACTACAGGGTGTTTCATAAATTTAGACACTCTCATGTAAAATTTTATTTTACGAAAGTGAGACTTATCAGTTATTGGAGATTGAACTTTCGATACTCAAACTGAACATTTAATGGAACAGTGGCGTAACGTAGAAGAGGAGTAGGGGGTCCGCTGTTTCCATGAACATTTTCGAGAGGATTTGGACAATATCCGCTATGGATAATCAGAAGTTCATCATGTCAGAGTAAACGCAGATAGAGACGTGATGGCACCGCAGAGCGATGGATTCGATTCCTGACGAGAGGAGGTCCACCAGCAGATTCACTTGGGATTTCGAACGCAATCGTCATTTCATGGATGGAATGATATTCACGCCGATCTTTCGAGAAATTCATTATATAGGGAAAATCGACGATCTTGGAAATTTAATAACAGCTGATTATGAAAAGGTACTGTAAGAGTTATAAGTACCTGATACGATTATTTTCATGAATACTGGGCACACATGTATATTTTTCTAATAGGAATGATACGATTATTTAGACATGGTTTGACTTTATATGCTTCGAATTTGCTAGAATATGGAGTGACCATATGATATGGCAGGCATCATTATACGATATTCTCACCTTTGGTTGGCTTTATTAAGCAGATGTTTGGTCTTTTAGACAATTTTTCCAGCAAGGATATTTTTCATGAATAGTTTTTTTGTGTAACGAGTATTTCGAACTCGTGATCTGCAATTGATTATCTAAAATTACTTCGTCAGTTCATTGCATACTAGCGAGTGTGTATTATTCATCAGTAGGGATTTTTTCCATTGGATTGTTTGGAGATATTAAGAAGTTATTCACTTTAGTGAATGAACATCGCTTTTATATGACAACTAGAGACTTGTTGATTCCTATCTGGTACATTCACTCATATAGTCTACGAGATGGGGTCTTTCGTATTTATACGATTGTATGGTGGCTACTCATCTTACCCATCGTTTAGGGCACTATCATCTTAGTCGACGGGGCGAGGTCTTTCGTATTTATACGACTGTACGGTGGTTACTCACCTTACTTGCCATAGAGGGACTCATTTTTATCATCCGAGTGTACATGAGACTGTAAGTGAATCAAACAAGGAACTACTAGTCACATATCAGTCGAAATTTTGTTAAATAAAGTAACGATAAATGTCAGCAGGGTTACGTTTAGTAATTCTTGTTTGCCAATCCAATATTTTGTTACTATACTCTTTTGAGAGTAATTTCAGTTTAACAGCTGGTACAGCTGATGCTTTTGATGATTTTTTTATAATTGTGTTTGATACCTTTGAGAAGGATTTAAAGTAATTGAATCTTGTAAGATGAATCATTAATGGTCAAGATTTATTTTAAGGCAGATCAGTATTGCAGATTTTGATTTGAGAAATTATAGCACATTGGTGTTTTTTTCTGCGATGTGAATTATGAGAATTGTAAGAGAATTTATGCTATTTGAAAGCAGATCTTGAATTACTGAGGTAATATTTTTTCCAATTGTTTAAGAAGTTGTCTAGATGTGATCAGATTAATTACAGTTATTGGAGACTGTGTGCGTTGATAATTTGAAGCCAGTTATATATTTTTTGTAGATCATGCAACATGGTTAAGTGAAGTTTGTGATAGGCATTTTGTGGAAGTTGCCATGTGATAGTTGCAATATTGCTAATGTATTTTGAGGCAGACATGAGGTCGTCGTACCCAGTCTAGCGTATTTGTTGGGATTCATGCTGTATGCTGAATATTTATGGAGTTTTTGTGGAATAATTGTTGTATTCAAATGTGATATTTGAAGAATTGAGGATATATCATGTCGTTGTGGATAGTTAGATCCAACGTGATGTCGTGAAGGCAATAATATTTTTTGGCATGAAAAATTAAATACGAGATATAACTTGGAAGTAATAAAACTGTAAGACAACGTTCTATAAACCATATTAAACAATTTGTTAGGAAATTAAACAAATAAATGAAGTTGATAATACAAGATTTTCTGAGAATAATAATTAATGAAATAATAATCTGAGATTTAAGCATATTAACGATCTGAACTATTGAAATAAAAATCAGAATGACTAGATGAAATAATGAAAATTAAATAACCAGGAGAATGAAATTTAAATAAATTGATAAATTAAATTTTGGTATAAATCAATGAATTAAATAAATGGATGAATTAAAGATTGGATAAATTAAACTGATTTAAATAAATTAATAGACGATTGTAATGATGATGAATAACTGAATTAGAAGGTGATAATTAATTAAAGAAGCTGATGATTAATGAATTTATATGGAATTAAGTAAATTTAATTGAGATATAATTTGAGGAATTGCAACTTGAATTGAGGATTTAAATGATGTAATGGTGATGAATTAATAATTCTGACAGGAATATGTAGAATTTTGAGATAAGAATTAATGTGAGAAATATTTAATTTTGATGATGATGATGATAACGATGACCAATGAGCCGTGAATTTTCTGTAATTCACGAACAAGCGATTTGTAATGACAATGTAAATAGTGTAAATTAATTATTCAATGTTTAGGAGCATTTGACTAACATGTTCAATATTTAAATTATGCCATGCAAGCCATAAATTATGTGATGTTTAATACATGTGATTATAATATGTGTATGTTTAGACAGATTAATAACTTTTTCAAATCCACATTGATGATGTTAGATTAAAGAGAAATTAGGTCTCAGGTTTCACAAATGTCAGTGACGAAAGACATAGTGCTACAGTGATCCTGAGAACCCAAGAGAACTTTAGAGATTTTTCTTGTTCTATGTGGATAAAATATTTTGAGTAGAAAAGAGATGGTTCGATTTTTGGACAATGACAATTTAACGTTGGCATTCGACCATACTCTCAGGTAGGTGGTTTAGTTAAAATGTCTGTCTGACTATCAAAGTGAAATAAATTTGTTTTTATCTTAGTTGTGATCTGATGATGGTGTGATGTTCCTTTTTCTTTCCTTGTCTTGAGTAAGGCTTAACCGGAAAGGAAGTGGCTTGCTAGGAGTTCAGTTGATGGCGCCCATTTATATTTGCATTATTTTTTATTAAACTTAAGCCCGTAACGGCCCTAGAGATACTTTGTCTCGTGATACCCACTGCTTTTTCGATAACTCAGCTGAATTTCCGACACATTCCTTATTTGACTAGAGGTTCATTTAACTCCGCTCTGTCCTGGAACTCCAGGAATGCGATGTTATAGCAGATGGGTCATCGCATCCCCAGGACGAACGGGTACAGTAGTTGGGACTTGTCCTTCGGAACAGGCCACTCCCTCACAGCTGCGGTCTTTTCTGGGTCGGTGCGCACCCCTTCCTCGGAGGCAATATGCCCAAGGTACTGGACCCGCTTCTGGAAGAGCTGACACTTCTTGGGGCTCAACTTCAGCTGGGCAGCCCGTAGCTTCATCAGGATCTCCTTCAGGTTGCTGTAGTGCTCCTCGAAGCTTTTTCCCAGAACGATGACGTCGTCTAGGTAGACCAGGCAGGTCTTCCAGTGTAGTCCCCACAGAATGGACTCCATTAGCCTTTCGAAGGTCGCAGGGGCGTTGCACAGGCCGAATGGCATGACGGTGAACTGCCAGAGCCCGCTGCCCACAGAGAACGCAGTTTTCTCGCGGTCCTTAGGGTGGACCTCCACCTGCCAGTAGCCACTCTTCAAATCCAAGGTGGAGAACCATCTCGACCCTGATATGGTGTCCAGGGTGTCGTCGATCCGGGGTAGAGGGTAGCTGTCCTTCTTCGTGACGTCATTCACCCGCCTGTAATCCACGCAGAACCTGGTGGAACCGTCCTTCTTCTTCACTAGCACGACCGGAGAACTCCAAGGACTATGTGATGGCTCGATCACCCCTTGCTCCTTCACCTCTTCTACCATCCGGTCGACTTCGGCTTGCTTGGCGAGCGGGACACGTCGGAATGGGGCCCTAATCGGTGCGCTGTCTCCAACGTCGATTCTGTGCTGGACCAAGCTTGTCCTGCGGAAGTCTTTGCTCCCCACGGAGAAGACGTCCTAGAATTCGCGTAGCAGGTCCTGAAGTTGGCGTGATTGTTCCTCGTCTAAATGGTCCTGGGTTCCTTGGTACAGCTTCTGTAGTTCTTCTGGCAGTGTGCGTCTTCTTCGGTTGTCCGTCTGCAGATGTCCGTCCGTCGTATCTGTGATGCGGGCAATCCAGGTAACGGGCTCGCAGACTCCTAGGTTGGTGACCCGGTGAACCGTAATGTCATAGTAATTCAGGTTGGACAGGCGGACGTACGGCCGAGACGTCGTGTTGATGAGAGTCTTGGCAACTAGCAATCCTTTTGTCTGGATGTCCTCATATTTTGGCTCGATGACAGCCGCCACTCCCTCAGCAGTTCCGTCGACAATTACGGCCGCGCTGACCTCCGTCCTGGCGGGAACGATGACGTCTTCTCTCAGCCTTACTCGTCGTGCGGTGATGGACTCGTGCGCAGGTTGCAAAGCAAGTTCCTCACCTCCGAAGTGCAGAGTGTTGGTACTCAGATCCAAGATGATGTTGTTCTGGTCCAGGAAGTCCAGTCCGATGATCACTTCATTTGATACGTCAGCCACAAGCACTGGATGCTTTATCGCCCGTCGACCAATGATGAACTCCAGTGATGCTTCGCCATGTACCGGTGCGGTCTCTCCGGTCGCGGTTATTAGCTGGAGGTTCCTTTGAGTGGGTTGCACTCTCCACTTCGGGATCACGGTGGGACTGACGATGGTCCTCGATGCTCCCGTGTCGATTAGCATGGGCCAGCTCTCTCCGTTGACGACTCCGTCGACCATCAGGCTGCTATTGTCCCTCCGTAACTTCGTCACACGAACCTGGACTGCCGGGGCTTGACGACTGTCACAAGCCAACCTTTGCCCCCCAAGGCTGGCTAATACTCGTTTCCCTGGGTCGCGCGGTTTACAGACGACTGATTTCTCGTCGGATATCCTCGGCGGCGGCGATCACCGCAGTCCTTGCTCAGGTGGCCATTCTTACCGCAGGTCCAGCAGGTCGGTAGTCCTCTTCCGGGCCGCCTCTCCGGTTGCCTTCCGGCTGTGTCGTTGCTGGTGGTGCCGCGACTATCGAAGAAACGGCTTAGCGCCTCCATTAATTCGTCGGCCAGGGGCTTGGTCTCGTTGGTTTTTACTGTTTCGTCGACGTCCACTTGACGCACCCGCGCGTGCATTCTGGATGCCTGTTTTGCAGTCTGGAACTCAAGTGCGTGGCTCAGCGCATCTGTCAGGGTCTTATTGCGCGCGAGTCGCAGCGCCTGTTGAGTGTCCGAGTCCCGTAGCCCGTCGGTGAAAGTCTCCGTCGCTATCTGCTCGGGAAAGTCGGCCGGCGCTGTTGGGTAGGCGAGCCTTACGAGACGTGCGAGATCCATCTCGAACTCCTGCAGGGTTTCCGCGTTCTTCTGTACCCGGGTCCGGAGCTGCATCTGGTAGGCCTGCTGAAGACGGCTATCTCCATATCGGGACTCCATATGGGCGATCAGTGAAGCGTAGTCCTGGGATCCAGTCGGGATGGCCTGAAGGACGTTAAGGGAGTTACCTCACAGCGCTACAATAAGAGCTGTAGCCCTCTCTGTGTTGTTCCAGTTATTTATGGAACAGGCTGCCTCGAACTGACGTAAGTAGGTGCTCCACGGGACCTTTCCGTCGAAGGTTGGGGGCGTCACTCTGCTATGTCCCGTTCCTGATATTCCCGGTGCAACGGTGGGCGGGCGTTGGCGCAGCTCGGCAACTTCCTCTTGTAGAGCGTTGAATCTCGTTTCCATCCCCGTCGGCGGGCGTTGGCTCAGCTCAGCAATTTCCTTTTGTAAAGCGTTGAATTTCTCTTCCACCCCCGTCAGTGGGCGTTGGCGCAGCTCGGCAACTTCCTTTTGTAAGGCGTTGAATTTCTCCTCCACCCCCATCAGCGGGCGTTGGCGCAGCTCGGCAACTTCCACTTGTAAGGCGTCGAACTTCTTTTCCACTGCCGTGACTTCCTCACGCAGACCCTGTTCTAATTTCCTTTGGCTTTCCTATAATTTCGTCAGCAGACACTCTTCCATATTTTTCTGGCCATCCAGAAATTTGGCGGTTAGGTCCTCTGCTAACTTATTCTGACCGTCTTCTAATTTAGAAGTTAGGTCCTAGGCTAAATTCTTCTGGCCGTCTTCTAGTTTGGCAGTTAGGTCCTCGGCTAACTGCTTCTGGCCGTCTTCTAATTTGGCAGTTAGGTCCTCGGCTAACTTCTTCTGGCCGTCCTCCATCTTCTTCTGGCCGTCTTCCATCTTCTTCAGGTCATCCTTCAGGTCCTTGGCTAATTTCTTCTGGCCGTCTTCCATCTTCTTCTGGCCGTCTTCCATCTTGGTTTCCATGCCATTTAACTTTTCTAGCAATGCTGCCAATTGCGCCTCAATTTTAGTTGTTTGTCTTGTAAAGGGCATGCACTCACAGGAAAATTAGAGAAAATGACCTGCTCGGGTTTTGAAACCAGGACCGTCAGGTGTTGTGCTTGTGCTTGTGCTCGTAATCCGGCTTCTAACACCAGTTGTTACGTGCCACCCCCCTAGTGGCACTTTTTGTTAACTGGATTACGGTGGGTTGAAGAGCAGAAACACAGGTTGTTCCTTTAAATTAAATAATTAACTTTTTTGCGGCCAGAAAGATACAGCCACTCATCAGCAAATGCAAACAATTAGAACCTTACTCCAGTTTCCTCAAGTCTCTTCCTTGAGCGCTCTTGGCCCTTTCACTTGTCAACAAACCACAGAAGTTAAACCGTCCTAATGAGTACGATGGCCTTGACAGAAACTACCTGCTCCACTTCCTCATGTACACCAACCACAGTTACTTACGATAATCCGCTACCCGCTGTTTCGCTGTCCACAAGCTGGGGAAACAATGTCACTGGATATCGTAACTCGCACGGCACTTCGTCACCACACTTCTGTCGCACTCGCTCACAAACACACACCCACAGAAAACTCGGTCCCCTCACTGTTGAAGCCGCTTATATAGCAGGCTGGTGACTCAATGAATTCTAGAATCGTCCAGGGCACACGGCTTCTCAACATTTCCTTCACTGGTTCAGTCACGAATATTCTGGATCATCCCTTTGTCCTAGTAGCCCTGTTGCATAAGGCGCACGCAATACATGAGGCAGGGCACAGCCCAGCCCTGGGGCAGTTGTGACTCATGCGGCGAGCGATGACACAAACTCACAGCCGTAACAATACAATACGATGACCAGTTTCGATCGTATTTATTAATCTCATGTATTTTTTCAGGATATGGGAATAACCCATCTCATTTGGATACAATCGTGTTGACCGACTGAAAAGCACCAAACTTTTGTTTACTAAGGCAACACTGAAAAATGGTTTCAAACCCCATAATAAGAAAATTATTAATAAACATGAGAATAATTGGCTTATATATGTGCCCAATGGGACATGGCTGATTGGCATCGAACCGGGGTCTCTATAGAGGAAAGATCAGGGCCATGATTTTCCTAAGAATCGAACCATTGATCTCTGAGGGGGAACAGCCCCAGTGAACCCAAGGAGCAATTAGATAATAACAGTATATAATAATTAAAGCTTAATTCCACGTCCAGAACGGGAATTTTAGGCAGTAATAAGTTGGAATATTGTGTAAACTGCAAGCCAGTATACGAACATGCTAGCAAAAGCTACAGAAACCGAGCTAACTTGACAGCTAATAGATTGGATTTGAAAATGGGAGGTACAGACGGACGCCAGCGCACTATTTCTTGGCGGCACTGGAGTGGGAAGGCCGTGATTAATGACCAAGGAAACCCCCGTTGGACAAGGCAGAGAAGCAGAGAGGGGATGGTCATCTAGAAAAATTAATTAATTACTGCCAAATGAAGCATTCTAATGGGATGAGACTTACACACAGATACTTGTATTCGAAGAGAGGTAATTTAGGTGTGTCTGCACAACTAAATTAAAGCCTGTATGTGATTATAAGCACATTCACACACATACTGCGGAGGGGCATTGGTCGGTCTCGTAGCAGGAGGAGATTCACCCAAGATAGCGTTACCACGCCATGGGGGAAAGCAATTAATTTTAATTAATTGAGCGAAGGAATCACCGGCACGCAAGTGGATCTGGAACCTCCATGAAAAGACGATCAAGAATCACGCTTTACCTTGTCAGTAAACGTGATATTTCAGAAAAGAGCATCTCCTGAGATGCAAGAGGACTACTTTTTGTCAGAAACCCTTATATGGAAGATGAAGGAGGAGAGAGTCAGTTCTTCTTTGACTCAACTTGTGGGACGACATGCTGTCCAGCCACACAGAATAAGTGCGCGCAATATGCAAGTCGTTGTGATCAGAATCTTTGTGATGCACTAATATTATAAACAGTCTACGGCAGACATATAAGCAGGCAGTATACGCGACTAGTAATCAGTACAGCGTAGAGATATTGCAGTATGATTTTGATAGACAATGAATTTATCCACAGGAAGAGTTATGATCTTTAAAGTATCATATATAATTGTAACAGATACTACAGATTATGGGAACCTGGCAGGCATCACAAGTATTTGTTATATATAATTGAGCAACACACTGCACGATAGAAGATAGGAATTGTAGGAGACGGGAGATGAGCACACATACTCGAGGTAGACTTTCGGAGGAGACAGGCGGATGTCAGAATTTTGCAGCATCGCATCTCTGAATTCACGCAATAGTGGAAAGCTCAGCAAGGCTCCGTGTGTAAATTACCTGTAAAGTTAGTGTTAAAAGTGATAACCAAAAGTGTTTAAATTCGTTTGTTAAAAATGATTTGTGGTATTTCAAAGTGTAAAATGCAGGTATTACAAAATGTAATTACCATGTGCAAACCATATTCAATGTTCTTTGTGAAAAGTGTTGTGATGGCTTAGAAGAAAGCAAAATGGTGGGCGCAATGCTGTATTGTTGGATAAATCCAGCCAGAATGAAAGTGAGTACCATCCAAATATGTTAATATGATTTAAGGGCTCACCATACAACATGTCATTCCCTAAAATACTAAGAATTTGGAGTCATTTGTATACGAGTTCACATCCCTCGTATTTTAATAAATAAATTGCTTTGAGGATGATAAACTTACGACCATTTAGGCGTAAGATGTTGATGAAAGTAACGGTAACGTTAACTAATAATAATAATAATAATAATAATAATAATAATCTGAGGTCGATGCCACTAATATATGTAAAAATCGCCATATTGATGCCTAAAGAACGTGCAAATTGTGTCATGTCCATTGAAAGAATACAGTGTTATTGTGAAGAGTGAGAAAGACAGATATAATAGCGAGATAAAGAGAGTTTTTCAGTGTCATTGAAATATTAAATAATGTTAAATGCTACATGGTTGTGTTTGAGAGCCATTTAGGCATATAATGTAAGTGCCAGTAAATTGTTACATGTTTTAGAGCTACGTAAAGCCTTGGTTTAATTAAATGAAAGGAGGACATGAGTGCATTATGAATTGAGCCACCTAAAAGAAATATTATTTTAGCCGCTACCAGCGAGCATGTACAACGTAGAATCAAGAGATTTGCGTCAATAATTGCAGGGACCATCCAAAATAGTTCACGCGTTGATGAATCCAGTAGGCCAATCTTAGAATCAACGATGTGTTGTATAGCCTCAGAGCATACATATATTTAGCAACAGAGTTGGGCCAGATGTTATTTGTAACCCATTGTTAGCAGAGTCTTCGCTACCAGGGAAAACAATGAGACACCCTAGGTATGCCATATTAATAATTGATCTACCCATGGAGGTAAGACAAATTCTTCGAATAGGAAACAGGTTGATTTCCTTAATATATTCGTACCTGTACGGCGCGAGATAACAGTTTGAAACTCGGCTGGTACGCGTCCAGAGCCACTGATTGCATCCATAAAATGGTGAAACTATTGGAGATCCATCCCTAGCTATGAATACTAATTAGGAGCCGAATTGAGCCCATTAAATACCCTAAGTGTAGATGTTAAATACTTGGAGCGACTCCATTCATAATGACACAACCCAATCATGGACCCCTGAGAGAGCTGCACCAAGAGTGAGCACATGGCCATGATTGTTTGCAAGTAGAATGTCGGTCAGGAAGGCAGGCGAGGGCCGCAGACCGGGTACCCATCTTGGAGGGGCGGACCTTGACGACCCTTTTGTGTTCACACCGAGGGGAGTTAATTGACCGTCCCTTTTACTTTTCTTTTTAAGGTTGTACTGGAACACTGAAGAATCTCGTTATCTCTGAAAGTAATTGAAATATGCTTGATATTATTGTATCAAATGAATTATATGCATTGTATCCATTGGAATAGAATGTTGGATCAGAGTAATCGGATAAGATTTGGCCAAGTTGTTGTCGGAGGACATCTTAACTGCACCAAATAAATAGTTTCCTTTTGTAAAGAGTAATTACCCAGATTATGCTAATTTATTCAGACGGGTAGCATTATTGAACGATATGGCACGTTTGTAACGATAGTAATGACATGACCAGACTCAGAAGATTGTTTTATGGTGAAGCTAAATCAGTAACTATGTGTGTTTTGGAAGGGAAGGTAATTCACTTCAGCGTTTGAAATCTATTGGAAAAGAAAAGAAAACGATGTTGTGCAGAAAGCAACACATGTTAAGCAAAGAATAAGGTAAGAATAAATCTATGTTGTTCAAGGTAAATGTACCGTTTCAGAACGGAAAAATATTTTAATAATTGCACATAATGATTATACAGTTGTAATTTGTGTTATTATTGTTGTGCTGTGATATGCAAATTTAAGATAAATTGTGCGATGTGAAAGACACTATGAACGCTCGTCAATGTCAAAGAGTATCAATGTTAGGATGTCTAGGATAGATATGGGTGCGGAGGAGTGCCAACTTTATGAGAAGAGACTCACATATAATTTTGATTTTTGTGTTGTGGGAAAGTAATTATAATATTTTTGTGTTTTGTTGTGTTTTGCCATGATTTAATACCATTAAATGATATATTTAGGAGTTTGTTGTTCCTTTCAAGAAGAGTTGTTACCTGACAGACTCAAATCCTGAACATGTGGTCGTATAGTGGGATGAACGCCCCATGCCTGGAAAGACCGTGAACTAGCTGGGATACGAACACATGTTCCATATAATGACGCAAGGGTACATATAGTCTAACGCAGAATTAAACAAGGAAAATATTGGTATAACTAATTTTTAGCCTAATTTCGATTTGAAAAAAATAGGCTTATGAGATCACCTTTTGTCCGTGTGTGTGTGCGTGTGTGTGTGTGTGTGTGTGAGGTGTGTGTGTGTTCCCCCCTAATAAATTCTAAACGGCTGGAGCGATTTCAATGAAACTCAGTAAGTTCATAGCACTATTCCGGGCGACCCCGACCGTGCCCTTCAAATTTTGTTACGTCTCACCAATCCAAAATGGCGGCTGTGCGAAATATTTCACCAGCATTCAATATCTCCGAAACTATTCCAGATATCACCCTGGAATTTATTACGGTGATAAAGGGAACTACTAGAAGTTCACCTATGTGACTTTTGAAAAACTGGTAACTACAAAATCAACATGGCGGCCACGCGAATTTGCGACTTTCAAATAGACGTTTCTCGCGATTTAACCAACCAAACGCAATGAAACTTGGTACAGTATATGTTTATACACATTGTAATGCACCGACATCTAACTTCGTTCAATTGTTTACATAACCACAAGATGGCGGATGTGCGAAATATTTCACCGGCCTTCTATATCTCAGAAACTATTAGCGGTATCGCCCTGAAATTTTGTACGAATATAAAGGGCACTACTGGAAGTTTATCTACAATACTTTCAAAAACCGGTTAACTACAAAACGAACATGGCAGCCTAGCGAATTTGAAAATTTTGAATGTAACTTTCTCGCGATTTAATGTTCCAAACGCAACAAAATATGGTACAGGAAATGTTTATACACATTGTAATGCACTGGTGTCTAATTTAGTTCAATTGTTTACATATCCTCAAGGTGGCGGCTGGGCGAATTTTAAAATTAAGTATTTATTTCTTGTGTCGTAATTGACACGTGGGTGGATTGGCCAGCGTGGAGCCCTACTTACCTTTATTTAGAGGTCCGCCTCGCTTCAACAGCAAAATCACCTCCAGAAGACATGCCCCAACAGAAGAACACCAAAGGGGGTGGAAGGAAGGTGGAGAAGGGGACAACGCACAGGCTATTATACAGACACCCCCCAATAACTAATGGAATTGTCGCCGACGAAATAATGCCTCAACAGTTGCTTAAAAATTTAAAAGAAAAATTTAATTGTTAAAATTTAAAGAACACTTCCACCAGAAAACAGAACATGCATCAACCAGCATAATTTACAAAGAAGGCAAGAGACGGCTTAACATGCTTGCTTGCAAATCAAACAAAAGAAAAGAATTAAATTAAAATTAAAATGTTAAAGCCCAAAGATTAAAAAAAAAAGAAAATACAGGCATAATTAAATGAGAACGGGCTTGATAATTTACAAGGGACTGCAATACCGATCCGACATGCAGAGATCCAGGCCACGTCATAAAACGAAAAATTTAAAATTAAATAAATAAAATAAAATATGATCAATTAAGAAATTCCCGATATTCGTGACTAAGAAAAACACAAGAACATTCACCAAAAACTTAAGGTTAAACCAACAAGATTAACAAAAGCATATTAAGCTAACACCACAACACGTTTGAGTTTACCGCTCGACGCCAAGGGACTGCACTCCAAGACCAGAATGCACTCGGGCCAAACAAAAACAAAACAAACATACCTCAGGAGCAGACGACCACATGTCAATAACGTACCTTAAAACTTCACAGTGGAGACACAATAATAATAAATTAATCAACACACAATTTAAATAAAATATTATACGGCACTAAATTGCCTGAAAATGGCCCACCCAGCCATGCGCCGTTTTGGTATCACAAGCACTCCTGTTTGTATTTAGATGCGATTTGCATGTCATACTTCCTCTTCACGGCGAAACAATGAAAATTAAAGCCTTACGAGCACAGGCATTTTCTTAGTTGAATAGGTATTCATATTTTGTAAAAGCTAGGGGCCAATGCCCCCAGCCCACGAAGAGATACTCTGTCACACCAGCTGGCTAGTTGCTTCCTAGACGACCGACAATCAGCTCACAAGATGGCGGAGAATCACACGTCAGATACTGAACTGCATTCATGTAAATTGTTATTGTCCAATCAAGGCTTGACACATCAAGCAACAATGTGATTAAGTAATTAATTTGGCGGTATCATGTATACACAGTCCTTTGTTTCATGACGTAGAATCATAATAGCCTTCAAATATGACACGAATAGGATTAGTTTATAAGGCACCACCAACACACTCTAGTGGTGAAGAAGGTATCACGGCTAGCAGCGCCGAAGTCCGACAGCAGCTGCCATCTCGTGTTCAAAATCGGAATCAAGCGACCAGGCAGTCGTTTCAAAGGTCGTGAAGTCACATCCAGGGAAGATACATAATTAAAAGCGTAGGAACGGGCATTGCACGTAACAGTAATCATGCGATCGAAGTGAAAGTTTGAATAATGAACTTACGCAATATTTTCCCTTTAATGGTATATGACTCTATGGCCTATACATTTAACAATCCAACATGGCGACCATCTGAAATATTTCGACGGCTCTGAATATCTACGAATCTATTATAGCAATCAAATTGAATTTTTTTAATGTTCATTGAGGCAATGAACTTAAGTTCACCTATAGGACTTTAAATAACCCGGTGAACACAAATCCAACATGGCGGCGACGCGAAGTATAAATATTCACATGGACGTTTCTCGCAATTTAACCATCCGAGTGCAGTAAAACTTGGTACAGTAAATCCTTATACGAATGTTAATCCGCTGGCATCTAATTTATTTCAATTGTTTCCATAACCACAAGATGGCAGCTGTGCGAAATTTTAAAATCTCATTGTTACTTCTTGTGTCCTAATCATGCGATTGAAGTTTGAATGCTACACGTACACAATAATCTTCATGTAACAGTACATAACTCTAGGACCTACATATATAAAATCCAACATGGCGACTATCCGAAATATTTAGTCGGTTCTCAATATCTACGAATCTATTACAGCAATCAACCTGAAATTTTGTAAGTTGATAGTGGCAGTTAAATTCAGTAGGATATATGAAAATAGGCTGTATAGTTCTTCACGGAACTACTTGTTTATAGGTCTATTGGTTTGTTTGTAATTAGTACAAAATCCGATAGTAGATTCTAGATTGCATAGTGACGACTATGTGAATGAAGATGTGCGAGCAAGAATCAAAGCGACTTGGATGCGATTCACAGATGACACCGGTGTTCTTTGTGATAAAGAGATGCCTATCAAACTAAAATGAAAGATATACCACGCAATGGTGCGAGCAGTTGCAATATATGATACCGAGTGTTGGCCAGCACTCATTACATGTCATGGAAATGTGGATGCTGAGAAGATCGTTAGACATACCTCTGCTCAATCATATTCACAACGGGTGCTTCGGTGGCGTAGTTGGTAGCAAACTGAGCTCCTATGCCCAAGGTCGAGGGTTCAAACCCGGCAGAAGTCGTCGGATTTTTTAAGAGCGTTAAAAATCCCTCACTAGGCCTTCCTCCGGAAGGAAGTAAAGCCGGCGTTCCCATGTCATAGATTTATGGCATGAAACAGAACCTTCCACTAACTACACTTGCGTGAAGCCAAATTTTGTAAGTTATAATTGATAACGCTCTATTAGTTCCATCGTTCGCTGCCAGGTGCTGACTGCGATCCCATCTAGTAGCCAAATCCGTAAGCTAGGTGCCGTGGACGGTAGCATTTGGTAGCAAAAGTAGGAACTACTTGAAATTATTGTCTGCAGTCCTTACTTGAATTAAAACAGATAACACACACTAATACAGTCATCACAATTTACACCGGATATCAGATAGATTCTACACACACCCAAAGTACACGGGGCTACATGACCGCGTTGCCGCAGCCGCTAAACTAAGGAACCAAACAACCATATTCGCAAAACAACGATACGACCACTAGCTGGTGTGGCTCAAATCAATGCGAAAATGCAGGAATGGAGACTCAGTTGGTATGGGTAATTCGTCCGAGCACCACCAAGTTCAGTCATCAGCTCGGCCTATCATCTACTTCTACAGTAACAGTCGACGGCCAGAGACAGCGTGGGAGACCCAAATTACGGTGGCTGAACGCTATAAACGCAGATCTACGATCAAGAAACTTACACCCACAGGAAGCGTTAAATCGCAAGAAAAGGCGTGCATTGATTCCAACGGAAAGAAGAGGAAGAAGAAGAAGACCAAATTACAGTTTTTGACTATGACAAGGGATCACTAACCAGGCATCCTGAGTCTGAATTTAGTTGCGGTAGGATGGCTAGTTCCATTGCCCTCCTGCCACAGCATCCATTGGTGGCAGCCAACAACGTTATCCACTACACCATGAGTTGGTATACGGAAATTCTGATCACTTTATTTTTAGCCTACTTTCGATTTTTGCAAAAATGAAAGTAGACTTATGAGGTCAACACAGGGCGAAAAATTGTGTGTTTGTCTATGTGTGTGTGCATGTGTGTGTGTGTGAGTGCGTGTACTCTGAATGTCTGTCCCCCCCCACTATCAATTCGAACATGGTGAAACCGAATTGAACGAAATTTAGTACAGAGGTAGCACCAGCAAAGGGCACCTTAGTGTCATGTTTTATATTGCCGCCATCTTGACGAAAACGTAATGGCGGCAACCCACATTTTAAAAGCTTAAATCAAATTACGACCAACCTAAACATCTGACCTCTACCAATTTTTTCAACATTATATCATTATGTATGGAGAATCGTTTGACCAAACTACAAGGTCATCAGCCCAATATTTTACGTATGGCGGCCCGGTATGTGTGCAAATTGATTCCCTCTGTCTATTCAAACACGGTGAAACTGAATTGAACAAAATTTGGTACAAAGGTAGCACTAGCAAAGGGCACCTCAGTGTCATGTTTTATACCGCCGCCATCTTGATGGAAACGTAATGGTGACCACCCAAATGTTAAAAGCTTAAATCAAATTACGACCAACCTAATCATCTGATCTCTACTAAATTTTGCAACAACATACCTTTATGTGGGAAGCATCCTTTGAACAAACGACAAGGTCATCAGCCCAATAGTTCGCAGATAGCGGCCATGTATGTTGCAATACAATTTCCCCTATCAATTCAAACACGGTGAAACCAAATTGAACGAAATTTGGTACAGAGGTAGCACTTGCAAAAGGCAACTCAGTGTCATGTTTTATATCGTCGCCATCATGACGGAAACGTAATGGCGGCCACCCAAATTTTAAAAGATTAAATCAAATTATGACCAACCGAATCATCTGATCTCTACCAAATTTTGCAACAACATACCTTTCTGTGAGAGGCGTTCTTTGACAAAGCTACAAGGTCATCAGTCCAATAGTATGCATATTGCGGCCATGTACGTGTGCAAATCGATTCCCACTATCAATTCAAACACGGTAAAATCGAATTGAACGAATTTTGGTACTGAGGTAGCACTAGCAAAGGGCACCTCAGGGTCATATTTATATCGCCGCTATCTTGACGGAAACGGAATGGCGGCCACCCAAATATTCAAGCTTAAATTAAATTACGACCAACCTAATAATTTTATTTCTACCAAATTTTGCAACAACATACCTTTTTGTGGGAAGCATCTTTTGACTAAACTACAAGGACATCAGCCCAATAGTTTGCAGATAGTGGCCATGTATGTGGGCAAATGGATTCATCATATCAATTCAAACACGGCGAAACTAAATTGAATGAAATTTTGTACAGAGGTAGCACTAGCAAAGGGCACCTCATATTCATGTTTAATATCCATATAGCACGTTGTATTTCAACAAGCTACTACAACCAACATTCAATTAAACTCCTTGAAGAGGACAAGGAGTTTAACATTACACATGCATTTAGGAGAAAGTAGGTTATATGTTCTTTACTGAACATCTTAATTTAAAATAAATAAATAAATAAATAAATAAGTAAATAAATAAATAAACAAGATGTTCAGTAAAGAATATATAGCCTACTTTCTCCTAAATGCATGGGTCTTGTTATAACTCTTTGTCCTTTTCAAGGAGTATAATTGAATGTTGGTTGTAGTAGCTTGTTGAAATACAACGTGCTATAGGGATATTAAACATGAATATGAGGTGCCTTTGCTAGTGCTACCTCTGTAAAAAATTTCATTCAATTCGGTTTCACCGTGTTTGAATTGATATGGGGAATGGATTTGCACACATACATGGCCGCTATTTGCAAACTATTGGGCTGATGACCTTGTAGTCAGTCATAAGATGCTTTCCACAAAAAGCATGTTGTTGCAAAATCTGGTAGAGATCAAATTATTAGGATGGTAGTAATTTGATTTAAGCTTTTAACATTTGGGTGGCCGTCATTCCGTTTCCGTCAAAATGGCGGCGATATAAGACATGACACTGGGGTGCCCTTTGCTAGTGCTACCTCTGTACCAAATTTCGTTCAATTCGGTTTCACCGTGTTTGAATTAATAGGGGGAATCGATTTGCACACATACTTGGCCACCATCTGCAAACTATTGGGCTGATGATCTTGCAGTTTGGTCAGAATATGCTTCCCACATGAAGAAATGTTGTTGCAAAATTTGGTAGAGACTAGATTATTAGGTTGGTCGTAATTATATTTTAGCTTTTAACATTTGGGTGGCCGCGATTACGTTTCCGTCAAGATTGCGGTGATATAAAACATGACACTGAGGTGCCCTTTGCTAGTGCTACCTCTGTACCAAATTTCGTTCCATTCGGTTTCACCGTGTTCGAATTGATAGGGGGAATCGATTTTCACACAAAGATGGCCGCCATACGAAAAATTATAGGCTAATGACCTATTAGTTTGGTCAAAGGATGCTCCCTCCATAAAGGTATGTTGTTGCAAAATTTGGTAGAGATTGGATGATTAGGTTAGTCGTAATTTGATTTATGCTTTGAACATTTGTGTGGGCGCCATTACGTTTCTATCAAGAAGGCGGCGATATAAAACATGACACTGAATTGACCTTTACTAGTACTACCTCTGTACCAAATTACGTTCCCTTCGGTTTCACCATTTTCGAATTAATAGGGGAATCGATTTTCACACAAAGATGGCCGCCATCCGCAAACTATTAGGCTAATGACCTATTAGTTTGGACAAAGCATGCGCCCCCCATAAAGGTATGTTGTTGCAAAATTTGGTAGAGATCGGATGATTAGGTTAGTCGTAATTTGATTTAAGCTTTGAACATTTGTGTGGCCGCCATTACGTTTCCGTCAAGATGGCGGCGATATAAAACATGACACTGAGGTGTCCTTTGCTAGTGCTACCTTTGTACCAAATTTCGTTCAATTCGCGTGCACCGTGTTTGAATTGATAGGGGGGACAGACATTCAGAGTACACACACACTCACACGCACATACACACACACAGACTCACACACATACACAAACACAGACAGACACACTTTTCTTTCGCCCTGTGTTGATCTCATAAGTCTACTTTCATTTTTTGCAAAAATCGAAAGTAGGCTAAAAATGCATAGTGTTTAATAACTGCAGTAAGAGTGTTCATATACTATTGGGGATGCGACTCGATAAATGCAGAGGACTCATGTGTGGAGAAGACGCCGGTAAGTGTAGTGGACTCATGTGTGGACAAGACGCTGGTAAATGTAGTGGACTCATGCGTGGACAAGACGCTGGTAAGTGTAGTGGACTCTTGTGTGGACAAGGCACTGGTAAGTGTACTGGACGCTTCTGTGGACTAGACGCTGGTAAGTGCAGTGGACTCATGTGTGAACAAGACGCTGGTAAGTGTACTGGACTCTAGAGTGGACTAGACGCTGGTGAGTGCAGTTGACTCACGTGTGAACAAGACACTGGTAAGTGCAGTGGACTCATGTGTGAACAAGACGCTGGTAATTGCAGTGGACTCATGTGGGAACAAGACGCTGGTAAGTGTAGTGGACTCATGTGAGGACATGACGCTGGTAAGTGCAGTGGACTCATGTGTGAACAAGACGCTGTTAAGTGTAGTGGACTCATGTGTGGACAAGACGCTGGTGAGTGTAGTGGACTCATGTGCGAACAAGACGCCAGTAAGTGGACTCATGTGTGGACAAGACGCTGGTAAGTGCAGTGGACTCATGTGTGAACAAGACGCTGGTAAGTGTAGTGGACTCATGTGTGGACAAGACGCTGGTAAGTATAGTGGACTCATGTGTGAACAAGACGCCAGTAAGTGCAGTGGACTCATATGTGGACAAGACGCTGGTAAGTGTAGTGGACTCATGTGTGAACAAGACGCTGGTAAGTGCAGTGGACTCATGTGTGGACAATACGCTGGTAAGTGTAGTGGACTCATGTGAGTACAAGACGCTGGTAAGTGCAGTTGACTCATGTGTGGACAAGACGCTGGTAAGTGTAGTGGACTCATGTGTGGACTAGACGCTGTTAAGTGCAGTAGACTCATATGTGGACAAGACGCTGGTAAGTGTAGTGGACTCATATGTGGACTAGACACTGGTAAGTGCAGTGGACTCATGTGTGGACAGGACGCTGGTAAGTGTAGTGGACTCATGTGTGGACAAGACGCTGGTAAGTGTAGTGGACTCATGTGTGGACTAGACGCTGGTAAGTGCAGTGGACTCATGTATGGACTAGACGCTGGTAAGTGTACTGGACTCATGTGTGGACTAGACACTGGTAAGTGTAGTGGACTCATGTGTGTACAAGACGCTGGCAAGTGTAGTGGACTCATGTGTGGACAAGACGCTGGTAAGTGTAGTGGAATCATGTGTGGACTAGACACTGGTAAGTGTAGTGGAGTCATGTGTATAAAAGACGCTGGTAAGTGTAGTAGACTCATGTGTTGACAAGACGCTGGTAAGTGTAGTGGACTCATGTGTGGACTAGACGCTGGTAAGTGCAGTGGACTCATGTGTGGACTAGACGCTGGTAAGTGTACTGGACTCATGTGTGGACTAGACACTGGTAAGTGTAGTGGACTCATGTGTGTACAGGACGCTGGTAAGTGTAGTGGACTCATGTGTGGACAAGACGCTGGTAAGTGTACTGGACTCATGTGTGGACTAGACACTGGTAAGTGTAGTGGACTCATGTGTGTACAAGATGCTGGTAAGTGTAGTGGACTCATGTGTGGACAAGACGCCAGTAAGTGTAGTGGACTCATGTTTGGACTAGACGCTGGTAAGTGCAGTGGACTCATATGTGAACAAGACGCTGGTAAGTGTAGTGGACTCATGTGAGGACAATACGCTGGTAAGTGTACTGGACTCATGTGTGGACTAGACACTGGTATGTGCAGCACACTCATGTGTGAACAAGACGCTGGTAAGTGCAGTGGACTCATGTGTGGACAAGACGCTGGTAAGTGTAGTGGACTCATGTGTGGACAAGACGCTGGTAAGTGTAGTGGACTCATGTGCGAACAAGACGCCAGTAAATGGACTCATGTGTGGACAAGACGCTGGTAAGTGCAGTGGAATCATGTGTGAACAAGACGCTGGTAAGTGTAGTGGACTCATGTGTGGACAAGACGCTGGTAAGTGTAGTGGACTCATGTGTGGACAAGACGCTGGTAAGTATAGTGGACTCATGTGTGAACAAGACGCCGGTAAGTGCAGTGGACTCATATGTGGACAAGACGCTGGTAAGTGTAGTGGACTCATGTGTGAACAAGACGCTGGTAAGTGCAGTGGACTCATGTGTGGACAAGACGCTGGTAAGTGTAGTGGAATCATGTGAGTACAAGACGCTGGTAGGTGCAGTTGACTCATGTGTGGACAAGACGCTGGTAAGTGTAGTGGACTCATGTGTGGACTAGACGCTGTTAAGTGCAGTAGACTCATGTGTGGACAAGACGCTGGTAAGTATAGTGGACTCATATGTGGACTAGACACTGGTAAGTGCAGTGGACTCATGTGTGGACAAGACGCTGGTATGTGTAGTGGACTCATGTGTGGACAAGACGCTGGTAAGTGTAGTGGACTCATGTGTGGACTAGACGCTGGTACGTGCAGTGGACTCATGTGTGGACTAGACGCTGGTAAGTGTACTGGACTCATGTGTGGACTAGACACTGGTAAGTGTAGTGGACTCATGTGTGCACAAGACGCTGGTAAGTGTAGTGGACTCATGTGTGGACAAGACGCTGGTAAGTGTAGTGGAATCATGTGAGAACTAGACACTGGTAAGTGTAGTGGAGTCATGTGTATACAAGACGCTGGTAAGTGTAGTAGACTCATGTGTTGACAAGACGCTGGTAAGTGTAGTGGACTCATGTGTGGACTAGACGCTGGTAAGTGCAGTGGACTCATGTGTGGACTAGACGCTGGTAAGTGTACTGGACTCATGTGTGGACTAGACACTGGTAAGTGTAGTGGACTCATGTGTGTACAGGACGCTGGTAAGTGTAGTGGACTCATGTGTGGACAAGACGCTGGTAAGTGTACTGGACTCATGTGTGGACTAGACACTGGTAAGTGTAGTGGACTCATGTGTGTACAAGATGCTGGTAAGTGTAGTGGACTCATGTGTGGACAAGACGCCAGTAAGTGTAGTGGACTCATGTTTGGACTAGACGCTGGTAAGTGCAGTGGACTCATGTGTGAACAAGACGCTGGTAAGTGTAGTGGACTCATGTGAGGACAATACGCTGGTAAGTGTACTGGACTCATGTGTGGACTAGACACTGGTATGTGCAGCACACTCATGTGTGAACAAGACGCTGGTAAGTGCAGTGGACTCATGTGTGGACAAGACGCTGGTAAGTGTAGTGGACTCATGTGAGTACAAGACGCAGGTAAGTGCAGTTGACTCATGTGTGGACATGACGCTGGTAAGTGTAGTGGACTCATGTGTGGACTAGACGCTGGTAAGTGCAGTAGACTCATGTGTGAACAAGACACTGGTAAGTGTAGTGGACTCATATGTGGACTCGACACTGGTAAGTGCAGTGGACTCATGTGTGGACAAGACGCTGGTAAGTGTAGTGGACTCATGTGTGGACAAGACGCTGGTAAGTGTAGTGGACTCATGTGTGGACTAGACGCTGGTAAGTGCAGTGGACTCATGTATGGACTAGACGCTGGTAAGTGTACTGGACTCATGTGTGGACTAGACACTGGTAAGTGTAGTGGACTCATGTGTGTACAAGACGCTGGCAAGTGTAGTGGACTCATGTGTGGACAAGACGCTGGTAAGTGTAGTGGAATCATGTGTGGACTAGACACTGGTAAGTGTAGTGGAGTCATGTGTATAAAAGACGCTGGTAAGTGTAGTAGACTCATGTGTTGACAAGACGCTGGTAAGTGTAGTGGACTCATGTGTGGACTAGACGCTGGTAAGTGCAGTGGACTCATGTGTGGACTAGACGCTGGTAAGTGTACTGGACTCATGTGTGGACTAGACACTGGTAAGTGTAGTGGACTCATGTGTGTACAGGACGCTGGTAAGTGTAGTGGACTCATGTGTGGACAAGACGCTGGTAAGTGTACTGGACTCATGTGTGGACTAGACACTGGTAAGAGTAGTGGACTCATGTGTGTACAAGATGCTGGTAAGTGTAGTGGACTCATGTGTGGACAAGACGCCAGTAAGTGTAGTGGACTCATGTTTGGACTAGACGCTGGTAAGTGCAGTGGACTCATGTGTGAACAAGACGCTGGTAAGTGTAGTGGACTCATGTGAGGACAATACGCTGGTAAGTGTACTGGACTCATGTGTGGACTAGACACTGGTATGTGCAGCACACTCATGTGTGAACAAGACGCTGGTAAGTGCAGTGGACTCATGTGTGGACACGACGCTGGTAAGTGTAGTGGACTCATGTGTGGACAAGACGCTGGTAAGTGTAGTGGACTCATGTGCGAACAAGACGCCAGTAAATGGACTCATGTGTGGACAAGACGCTGGTAAGTGCAGTGGAATCATGTGTGAACAAGACGCTGGTAAGTGTAGTGGACTCATGTGTGGACAAGACGCTGGTAAGTGTAGTGGACTCATGTGTGGACAAGACGCTGGTAAGTATAGTGGACTCATGTGTGAACAAGACGCCGGTAAGTGCAGTGGACTCATATGTGGACAAGACGCTGGTAAGTGTAGGGGACTCATGTGTGAACAAGACGCTGGTAAGTGCAGTGGACTCATGTGTGGACAAGACGCTGGTAAGTGTAGTGGAATCATGTGAGTACAAGACGCTGGTAGGTGCAGTTGACTCATGTGTGGACAAGAGGCTGGTAAGTGTAGTGGACTCATGTGTGGACTAGACGCTGTTAAGTGCAGTAGACTCATGTGTGGACAAGACGCTGGTAAGTGTAGTGGACTCATATGTGGACTAGACACTGGTATGTGCAGTGGACTCATGTGTGGACAAGACGCTGGTATGTGTAGTGGACTCATGTGTGGACAAGACGCTGGTAAGTGTAGTGGACTCATGTGTGGACTAGACGCTGGTACGTGCAGTGGACTCATGTGTGGACTAGACGCTGGTAAGTGTACTGGACTCATGTGTGGACTAGGCACTGGTAAGTGTAGTGGACTCATGTGTGCACAAGACGCTGGTAAGTGTAGTGGACTCATGTGTGGACAAGACGCTGGTAAGTGTAGTGGAATCATGTCAGAACTAGACACTGGTAAGTGTAGTGGAGTCATGTGTATACAAGACGCTGGTAAGTGTAGTAGACTCATGTGTTGACAAGACGCTGGTAAGTGTAGTGGACTCATGTGTGGACTAGACGCTGGTAAGTGCAGTGGACTCATGTGTGGACTAGACGCTGGTAAGTGTACTGGACTCATGTGTGGACTAGACACTGGTAAGTGTAGTGGACTCATGTGTGTACAGGACGCTGGTAAGTGTAGTGGACTCATGTGTGGACAAGACGCTGGTAAGTGTACTGGACTCATGTGTGGACTAGACACTGGTAAGTGTAGTGGACTCATGTGTGTACAAGATGCTGGTAAGTGTAGTGGACTCATGTGTGGACAAGACGCCAGTAAGTGTAGTGGACTCATGTTTGGACTAGACGCTGGTAAGTGCAGTGGACTCATGTGTGAACAAGACGCTGGTAAGTGTAGTGGACTCATGTGAGGACAATACGCTGGTAAGTGTACTGGACTCATCTGTGGACTAGACACTGGTATGTGCAGCACACTCATGTGTGAACAAGACGCTGGTAAGTGCAGTGGACTCATGTGTGGACAAGACGCTGGTAAGTGTAGTGGACTCATGTGAGTACAAGACGCAGGTAAGTGCAGTTGACTCATGTGTGGACATGACGCTGGTAAGTGTAGTGGACTCATGTGTGGACTAGACGCTGGTAAGTGCAGTAGACTCATGTGTGAACAAGACACTGGTAAGTGTAGTGGACTCATATGTGGACTCGACACTGGTAAGTGCAGTGGACTCATGTGTGGACAAGACGCTGGTAAGTGTAGTGGACTCATGTGTGGACAAGACGCTGGTAAGTGTAGTGGACTCATGTGTGGACTAGACGCTGGTAAGTGCAGTGGACTCATGTATGGACTAGACGCTGGTAAGTGTACTGGACTCATGTGTGGACTAGACACTGGTAAGTGTAGTGGACTCATGTGTGTACAAGACGCTGGCAAGTGTAGTGGACTCATGTGTGGACAAGACGCTGGTAAGTGTAGTGGAATCATGTGTGGACTAGACACTGGTAAGTGTAGTGGAGTCATGTGTATAAAAGACGCTGGTAAGTGTAGTAGACTCATGTGTTGACAAGACGCTGGTAAGTGTAGTGGACTCATGTGTGGACTAGACGCTGGTAAGTGCAGTGGACTCATGTGTGGACTAGACGCTGGTAAGTGTACTGGACTCATGTGTGGACTAGACACTGGTAAGTGTAGTGGACTCATGTGTGTACAGGACGCTGGTAAGTGTAGTGGACTCATGTGTGGACAAGACGCTGGTAAGTGTATTGGACTCATGTGTGGACTAGACACTGGTAAGTGTAGTGGACTCATGTGTGTACAAGATGCTGGTAAGTGTAGTGGACTCATGTGTGGACAAGACGCCAGTAAGTGTAGTGGACTCATGTTTGGACTAGACGCTGGTAAGTGCAGTGGACTCATGTGTGAACAAGACGCTGGTAAGTGTAGTGGACTCATGTGAGGACAATACGCTGGTAAGTGTACTGGACTCATGTGTGGACTAGACACTGGTATGTGCAGCACACTCATGTGTGAACAAGACGCTGGTAAGTGCAGTGGACTCATGTGTGGACAAGACGCTGGTAAGTGTAGTGGACTCATGTGTGGACAAGACGCTGGTAAGTGTAGTGGACTCATGTGCGAACAAGACGCCAGTAAATGGACTCATGTGTGGACAAGACGCTGGTAAGTGCAGTGGAATCATGTGTGAACAAGACGCTGGTAAGTGTAGTGGACTCATGTGTGGACAAGACGCTGGTAAGTGTAGTGGACTCATGTGTGGACAAGACGCTGGTAAGTATAGTGGACTCATGTGTGAACAAGACGCCGGTAAGTGCAGTGGACTCATATGTGGACAAGACGCTGGTAAGTGTAGTGGACTCATGTGTGAACAAGACGCTGGTAAGTGCAGTGGACTCATGTGTGGACAAGACGCTGGTAAGTGTAGTGGAATCATGTGAGTACAAGACGCTGGTAGGTGCAGTTGACTCATGTGTGGACAAGACGCTGGTAAGTGTAGTGGACTCATGTGTGGACTAGACGCTGTTAAGTGCAGTAGACTCATGTGTGGACAAGACGCTGGTAAGTGTAGTGGACTCATATGTGGACTAGACACTGGTAAGTGCAGTGGACTCATGTGTGGACAAGACGCTGGTATGTGTAGTGGACTCATGTGTGGACAAGACGCTGGTAAGTGTAGTGGACTCATGTGTGGACTAGACGCTGGTACGTGCAGTGGACTCATGTGTGGACTAGACGCTGGTAAGTGTACTGGACTCATGTGTGGACTAGACACTGGTAAGTGTAGTGGACTCATGTGTGCACAAGACGCTGGTAAGTGTAGTGGACTCATGTGTGGACAAGACGCTGGTAAGTGTAGTGGAATCATGTCAGAACTAGACACTGGTAAGTGTAGTGGAGTCATGTGTATACAAGACGCTGGTAAGTGTAGTAGACTCATGTGTTGACAAGACGCTGGTAAGTGTAGTGGACTCATGTGTGGACTAGACGCTGGTAAGTGCAGTGGACTCATGTGTGGACTAGACGCTGGTAAGTGTACTGGACTCATGTGTGGACTAGACACTGGTAAGTAAAGTGGACTCATGTGTGTACAGGACGCTGGTAAGTGTAGTGGACTCATGTGTGGACAAGACGCTGGTAAGTGTACTGGACTCATGTGTGGACTAGACACTGGTAAGTGTAGTGGACTCATGTGTGTACAAGATGCTGGTAAGTGTAGTGGACTCATGTGTGGACAAGACGCCAGTAAGTGTAGTGGACTCATGTTTGGACTAGACGCTGGTAAGTGCAGTGGACTCATGTGTGAACAAGACGCTGGTAAGTGTAGTGGACTCATGTGAGGACAATACGCTGGTAAGTGTACTGGACTCATGTGTGGACTAGACACTGGTATGTGCAGCACACTCATGTGTGAACAAGACGCTGGTAAGTGCAGTGGACTCATGTGTGGACAAGACGCTGGTAAGTGTAGTGGACTCATGTGAGTACAAGACGCAGGTAAGTGCAGTTGACTCATGTGTGGACATGACGCTGGTAAGTGTAGTGGACTCATGTGTGGACTAGACGCTGGTAAGTGCAGTAGACTCATGTGTGAACAAGACACTGGTAAGTGTAGTGGACTCATATGTGGACTCGACACTGGTAAGTGCAGTGGACTCATGTGTGGACAAGACGCTGGTAAGTGTAGTGGACTCATGTGTGGACAAGACGCTGGTAAGTGTAGTGGACTCATGTGTGGACTAGACGCTGGTAAGTGCAGTGGACTCATGTGTGGACTAGACGCCGGTAAGTGTACTGGACTCATGTGTGGACTAGACACTGGTAAGTGTAGTGGACTCATGTGTGGACAAGACGCTGGTAAGTGTAGTGGACTCATGTGTGGACAAGACGCTGGTAAGTGTAGTGGACTCATGTGTGGACTAGACGCTGGTAAGTGCAGTGGACTCATGTGTGGACTAGACGCCGGTAAGTGTACTGGACTCATGTGTGGACTAGACACTGGTAAGTGTAGTGGACTCATGTGTGTACAAGACGCTGGTAAGTGTAGTGGACTCATGTGTGGACTAGACACTGGTAAGTATAGTGGAATCATTTGTGTACAAGACGCTGGTAAGTGTAGTGGACTCATGTGTGGACAAGACGCTGGTAAGTGTAGTGGACTCATGTGTGGACTAGACGCTGGTAAGTGCAGTGGACTCATGTGTGGACTAGACACTGGTAAGTGCAGTGGACTCATGTGTGAACAAGACGCTGGTAAGTGTAGTGGACTCATGTGTGGAGAAGACGCCGGTAAGTGTAGTAGACTCATGTGTGGACAAGACGCTGGTAAGTGTACTGGACTCATGTGTGGACTATACGCTGGTAAGTGCAGTAGACTCATATGTGGACTAGACACTGGTAAGTGTAGTGGACTCATGTGTGTACAAGACGCTGGCAAGTGTAGTGGACTCATGTGTGGACAAGACGCCAGTAAGTGTAGTGGACTCATGTGTGGACTAGACGCTGGTAAGTGCAGTGGACTCATGTGTGAACAAGACGCTGGTATGTGTAGTGGACTCATGTGCGGACAAGTCGCTGGTAAGTGTAGTGGACTCATGTGTGGACAAGACGCTGGTAAGTGTAGTGGACTCATGTGTGTACAAGACGCTGGTAAGTGTAGTGGACTCATGTGTGGACAAGACGCTGGTAAGTGCAGTGGACTCATGTGTGGACAAGACGCTGGTAAGTGTAGTGGACTCATGTTTGGACTAGACGCTGGTAAGTGCAGTGGACTCATGTGTGAACAAGACGCCAGTAAGTGCAGTGGACTCATGTGTGGACAAGACGCTGGTAAGTGCAGTGTTTGGACAAGACGCCGGTAAGTGCAATGCATGGACCGCGCCCAGCACTGCCTACCCCCCTCCAAGGAAGGCCTTTCTCTTCCCAAGCCAGGCCAGGCCATGCGAGGCGAGGCACTCTCAATCTATAAAGAGAGGCTGGAGACCACCACTCACGCCACAGTAAGTGTGTTGTGCACCAGTGAAACTTAGCAACCGACGACATGTGGTGGCTTCTCGTTGCAGGTACGTCAAACTCAGTGCTTCACCTCTTCTCTGATGACATCGTGTGATCTTTTTATTATCATCACTTCCGGGAAACTGAATCCATTTCCGGTACAACATGTGATCTGATTTGCGTGTGACTCTTATTTTAATATATTATCTGTCTTATTATATAATACGCTAAGGGGTATGCTTCAAAAAACTCAAGCTCCTAAACCAGAAGGAGTTAGAAGGTGTTGTTTTTACCGATATCTTCCAAATCGTCTCAATAGTACTGGAAAAATCTTGCATTTCTTGAAAAGTCTACGGAAATATAATTATTATTATATAATTTTCTTTTAAACAAATAAACACAACGATAGCCCCTGGCAGAACTATTTCGCGTACATCCCGCATAGCACTACGGCTGGGCGGGTAGTTTGTACACATGGGGCGCAAACAACCCATTATGCGAGAGTTCTCACACGGGTTCGCTAGTTATTTCTTAATAACCAATTTTGAATGAAGTTATTTCATTCACATTAATTCAAACCCAGTTGTTAAAGTTTTTAGGAGCTTTGTGACACCGTTGTAATGTAGCCACGTGTACTTGGGTGTGTGTAGAAGTTGTCTTATAACCTATATCACTGTGATGTCTGTACTAGTGTATGTATTTGTAATTGAGATAGTATTTGGGTAGGTAACAGACTTGGCCTTAGGTAAATGCTGGGATTGTGTCGACTCCATCCCAATACTAGCCTGCATTGCAAGTACAAACGCTAATATAGCCATGGAAATAACACAGGCTATCTGACACAATTCCTGAAACCCAAGTACACGGAGGTGAATGACTACAATGTTCTATTACGGTACCCATAAACGAGTTGTTCCATTTAAAGGACTTGAACATTGTTTCGGTGTGTGGAATTGTGTCTGACAACCTATGCTATTATGATGGCTATATTAGTATTTGTAATTTCGGTGAGGATTGAGAAGGAGGCTACGGTGGCCTTAAGTTAGTATCCATCCCGGCTATTGCCTGGAGTAGAAGTGGTAAACCATTGAAATCCACTTCCAAGATGACTAAGGCAAGAATCGAACCCACCTCTTCTCAGTTTTGCCTCACGAGGCTGAGTGTATCCCACCTGAGACCAGAATTATACATTCTTTTAAGATGGCAATATTTTGTTTGTTATTTTTAGGGACTTGGAGATCTTGGTCATGTAGCCCCGTGCACTTGGGTGCGTGTAAAATTAGTCTGATAACCTGTGTCACTGTGATGTCTGTACTAGTGTAATTGAGGTAGGATTAGGGTAGGAAGTGGGCGTGGCCTTAAGTTATGCACCACACCGGCATTTACCTGGAGTAGAAGTGAGAAACCACGGACAACCACTTCCAGGATGGCTGAGAAGGAAATCGAACACACCAGTTCTCAGCTTTGCTTCACGGAATAAGTTTAGCCCGTTCCAGCCCTCAGACCAGAATTACTTTTCTTGACAGAGCCAGGGAATCGAACCTGGGCTTCCACAGTGACAGCCAAGGAAAGAGAGAGCGAGAGAGAAAGAAAGAAAGAAAGAAAGAACGGTTGAAACATATCTGAGACAAAGAATACTAAGAAAAAAAGTAAGTTTGTAGTTTAACGTGACCGTTAATCTCGCGATCATGAGCCACTGGAAATCCTTTTTACGTGGAATCTGAACCACAGGACATGGCATTTCACTTTGAAAATCTCACATGCATTGACCGGGAATCGAACCCGGTTCGCCGTAGTGAGAGGCCAACAGCTTTACCCCTGCGCCACCATGCCCCCCCCCCCCGCCCCTCACCCCTGAGTACTAAGAGAATAATGAAATAATGAAATTATCTCATGCTGTTCACCTGCTTACCAATATCAAATAATGAAAATCCACAGCCTGCTTCCGGTCTCCGACCGGGTCAGGAATGGAATGAATGAAGCCCCCATCTAGCGGCGAGGATATGAACTGTGCCGGCTGCCGAGGCCTGACGCACTCCTCTGGGGCAATGATTAAATGAACGACAGATGAAATGAAATGATAGTGGAGAGTGTTGCTGGAATGAAATTTTGACAGGGAAAACCGGAGTACCCGGAGAAAAACCTGTCTGCCTCCGCTTTGTCCAGCACAGATCTCACATGGAGTGACCGGGATTTGAACCACAGACCCAGCGGTGAGAGGCCGGCGTGCTGCCGCCTAAGCCACGGAGGCTTCAATATCAAATAATAATAATAATAAAAACAAAGAGAAACAAGTGAGGAAAATCATTAATCCAGTCTGCTCATAGAAATCTGGATGAAACGGAAGTCACAAGAGTTTTACCGGCATGCTCAAAAGATCTCAACCTTGCTCCTCAATGAAAGTCAAGAACTGGCTTAGTGAAATAGAAAAAGGCCTTCAAGAAATTTACATTATAGAGGAAATTATACAAGATCGACTCCATTTCAAAACAGTAATCAACAACTATCATTATGCTGAGAAAATGAACACCAGGACCAATGAATCGTGGACTAAAGAGCGGAGGAAGATTTTCAGTGCCCAGATGAAGAGATTTTGGGAGAAGAAAAAAAAAGGAATGATACCCACACGATTGACGAACTTTATCTTTACCTATTTTAAAGATAAAGAAGACCAAGCCAGCTGGTTCGAAGAGGTGGAAAGTGACCTGCATGAGATGGAGATTACCTGTGAAAATATTCAAGATCGCAACCCCCTCAGGAAGAAACTAAACGACCACCAGGATGTTCAAGAAAATCCAAAGTTGAAGACAGGAAAGATGTGGACGATAGAAAGAAGAGAGCAACACTGGCAAAGTGTGAAGGAGCACTCGGCAAAGATCAAAGCACATAGAAGCCAATTGAAATGACGTGGTCCTGAGTAGGCCGATACGATTAAAGAATAATAATGAAAATGAAAATCCACATCCTGCTTCCAGTCTCCGACCGGGTCAGGAATGGAATGAATGAAGCCCCCATCTAGCGGCGAGGATATGAATTGTGCCAGCTGCCGAGGCCTGTCGCACTCCTCTGAGGCAATGATTAAATGAATGACAGATGAAATGAAATGATAGTGGAGAGTGTTGCTGGAATGAAGCTTTTGATAGGGAAAACCGGAGTACCCGGAGAAAAACCAGTCTGCCTCCGTTTTGTCCAGCACAGATTTCACATGGAGTGAACGGGATTTGAACCACGGACCCAGCGGTGAAAGGCCGGCGTGCTTCCGCCTAAGCCACGGAGGCTAAAATAATAATAATAATAATAATAATAATAATAATAACAATAATAAAATTCTCCATAAATTGTAGCCTATGGTCCCACGAGAGAAAATGGAATGTAGATTAAGAGGAGGACAGCGAACCTCTTTTCCTTCACTGACAGATTTACTGATGCCGTATGCAAATTCTGTGGCTATATCTATAGAACTCTCATTTGTAGCTCTTCAGTCGGTCAAAGGGGCAGATGACCTCGTAGTTCCACCCCTTAAAACAACAATAACTAACTAACTAACTAACTAACTCAGTCGATCAACACGATTGTGCCCATTGAATGGGCGGGGTAAAAGTTATAGGCTAGATACGTGTAATACACTCCTGGAAAAAATTACATTTTTTTTTTTTTTCGTATGGCTTTTAGTGCCGGAAGTGTCCGAAGACATGTTCGGCTTGCCAGTTTTGCAGCTGCTTCGAGACGGACACCCAATGGGTGAGCTACAAGTAGCGTTTGGAAGGGAAGTGGGAATGTAAGGACGAGGAGTTGGAAGGTAGCGGCTGTGGCCTATAGTTAGGGACCAACCCCGGCATTTGCCTGGAAGGAAGATGGGAAACCACAGAAGACCATCTTCAAGATTGCCGGCGGAGGGATTCAAACCTCATCGCCTCCCGGATGTGAGCGACTGCCAGCAGTCATGCCGTAACGACCACGGCTAACTCACCCGGTATGTATTAGTTAATTACCACTATTAAATGGGGCAATTTAATTTTATCATTTTCAATGATCATGTCGACTTCATCGTTACGCTGGGGTCTGGCGTTACGTTACGGTGACGGGACGAAATGTACTCAGATGTTCTGAGGTGTGTGACGTCATAGTACCGCTTGGTGCATGTGTTCCCCGACAATCTCTACTTCGTTAGTATAAGACAAAAATCCCCGATTCTTGGATGTCACGGGTAATCTCGAGAACCACTGGATGGATTTTGATGCGGTTTTCACCATTTTGTAAAGGATATCTCGAGGAAAGTTTCTGTAGAAAATAATTTATGTATGATCAAAGGCAGCCAAGCAGTATCGATTCCAGTGAAAAAGTCGAAAACAAACTTGACGTCCGTGCGCTTCTTAAGCTTACGCTGGGCAAACCGTTAAAAATATCAATATACTATGAGCGTAAGAATTGGTCAGCATGAAAAGTTCTACAAAAGAGTCCGCGAGAGCATATGTCTATCTTCAATACATCGACCATTATAACTGTTTGTAGACTGGATGGAAGGGGCACGTCCCCGCTCGCTCTGGTGAGCGTGACGGCATCCCGCGCGCTTGACCTTGCTTTGCCCTTGGTTTGCACTTGCCGTTCGCGAGTCATTTGAAACAAGACAAGCAAGATAAGAATTATGCAGATAATTTTCTAACATGTCAAGAGTCTTTGGCTTCGAGCGAAGCGAGAATCCTCCAACCTATCTAGCAGTTTTCAGCATTTGTAGGATTTAAAATGATACAAAGCCTAGTTTTTCAGACTGACTGTCACTTTTTTTTTACTAATACATGTAATTTTTTCCAGGAGTGTATACACGTATTTACATATTTTACCCCGCCCATTCAATGGGCACAATCGTGTTGACTGGCTGAAAAACTACAAGTGATAGTTTATATGGGCAACTCTGAAACAATGGCTGCAAATCTTTACAACTCAATGAAGGTCAAAGAAGAAACTAAGGCGGACTTCCAAGAAGTAAATACTGTATCACAAGCGACATCATAGAAAATCATGGAGTCTTTAGTATAATTCATGGAGAAACAGATGACTGGAAAGATGATGATGATGATGATAATTGTTGTTTTAAGGGGCCTAACATCTAGGTTATCGGCCCCTGATGGTTTGGGTGATCGGGAAGATGAAAATGAAATGCAAACTTAAAACTAAAACTAACTACTAACCTACATACTAGAAGAAGAAATGGAAAACTATAGGAGAATAAGGCAAATAAAGGACAGGAGGAAAAGAAATGCCCTCAACCCTCGAAGAATGCGGATTGAGGGACTTGGAATGAAGGAGAGCCATGAAAGGCAGATAGGAAAGGGGAAAGAGGAGAGGGTCCGCCCCAAAGGTAAGGGACAAAAGGGGAAAGCGGAATCCCTCGGGGTCGCCAACTCCCGAACTCACCAGCCGTGAGCCCCTGAGGGTGTAGCATTATCTAGGGGGCACCAGGAAGTGGTGGGGCTACATACACCCTGCCTCCTTAAGGGCCTTGAGCACAAGGCAGGAGGTAAAAGGAAAAGAAAAAGAAGGCTGACCCCTCACAGAAGGAGGGTATCAGGAAAGATGAGACAAGGGCCAATTAAGGCGGGAAAGTGAAAGACTCCCTAGGCCTCGGATAACTTAATACCGTCGGGGTCGGAAGAGAACAAGAGGTGACCAAGGGAGGTCGACAGGAAAGAAGACGGAGAGGAGCCCGGCACAAGTAAGTGGAAGCAATGCCGGACTCAGCTGGGGTCCCGTGGTCGCCAACCCACGCCCACTAGAAGTGAGCCCCTGGGGGGTGACTGGAAAGAGAACCGGTAGAAAGTGGTCTACATAACTCATTGTGCATTCATGAAGAGATTTTGGGAGCGAAAACCACCAGGCCAACTAACAAGTTCAAACTCGCTCTTTGAATAGACATAACGAATAAAAATAATATTAATAATAATAATAATAATAATAATAATGCATCTCTCCTAGCTTCGCTGTCCTGAGTTAATCATTTCATTTCTACATAGCTACCACACCCTACATGCGAGGCAATCTGTTTAACATATACTAATCTTCGTCTACCCCTACAGTTCTTATCCTCGACCCTTCCTTCTACAAGTAGGTTTGCTATTCCTGGGTGTCTTAGTATGTATCCTACCAACCTATCTCGTCTCTTCATTAGCAGTTGCCGGAAACATCTCTCCTCTCCCACTCGTCTTAATACCTCTTCATTTGTAACCCTATCTACCCATCTGATCTTCATCATTCTCCTGTAACACCACATCTCAAACGCTTCATTTCTCCTCTTTTCTGCTGCTCCAACAGTCCAAGTTTCACTTCCATAATGCGCCACGCTTCAGACAAAGGCCCTCAAAAATGACTTCCTAATACCTAAATCTATATTCGATGTCAACGGATTCCTGTAAAACTGAAGTAGGCTAGTTCTAAGCAGAGTAGGACACTGAGGAAGTATGGAAGAAGACAATTGAAGGATCTCTGGCACGCGGAGGAAATATCTGAGATGTTTTCACCGTAAAACCTTCCGCTAGTAATTAGCAACAATGAAGAGTGTTTGGATGAAAGCATTCCTCGTTATTGTGTCACGTTACCTTACTTTCTTCATATTGCACATGCACTAGAGCAGAAATACAAATATTTTCCTTCCTATTGTTGTCACTGACGTTCAATTTGATGGGAATGTTTATTGTCACACGGAATCTTACGGATATACCGCAAAACAAGGCAGCAGATAAAGGGTTCGTTGTCTGGTTGCGGGAAGGACTACATTGTTTGGAGAGTCTGTCTGTTAAATAGTCAGCCCGGTGGTTGGTTGGATCCTCAAAATGTGCCACCCTAGATTTATTTAATCGTGTCAGGTCATATATATTATTTCAGTAGTATAGATCCCTCCTGCGACGCTCACAAGCGACCGATCGTTACAAATGAACATTCAAATGAAAGAGAAGAGACATTAGCAGTGACGAATTGCACTCTAATTTAATAAGCATCTATAAGTTCTTTTAAAAATGACTTTAAAATATGTACGAAGTGTGCGATTTCCAGTTACTATTGCTGTAGGAAAACACGCTCCATAATTGCTGTGCACTTCACATTTTGGCCACTGTGACGCCTGTTCAATGTCATTTTAACATTCTGAGGTCTTTCCTTTATCATTTTGCATGGATTTCAGAAACAGTAAATCAAAGTAATGAGTACTCAAATCGTATAATTTCATAAATATCGAATAACCGGTGAGTGTTATGATGATCCAATGTTCACTGATTGCCTTCTTAAGTTAAGGAACGTAGAACTTGGAATTCTAACTGAAATGTAAATAGTGTTCTATAATCATTTGGTTGAAATAAAAACATAACAACCTTTCTCCTTAAGTCTCTCATTATAAACCTATTGGGGAAAGTGTGGTTTATGAACATGCGAGATTTCTCGCACGGGTCCGCTAGTAACATGTAATATACACATAAAACAATCCGGTAATTGGTACTAAAAGCATACATACATTTCTTCGTACAGTGACTACTTCCATAGGTTCTTATTTCCTGCAAATGGTGCCCCTGCATTGACACCAGGGATCGAATTCCCAATGCTGAACCGAGCATATAAGATGAGTAAGTTCTCCTGCAATCGAGAAAGGCTCTTATCAGAGACAAGCATCACTATTATTTCAATAAACATCAAAGGCTTATCAACGATTTAGGTATTATTCACGATTATAAACTGACATTCTCTCCCCACATTGACCATATCAAAATTCGCGCAATGCGTAGTCTCGGTATTCTATACAGATTCACAGAAATTAAAGACCTCACTGCACTTAAATTATACTTCACCACATACTGTATGTTCTCCCTATCCTAGATTTCTCTTCTCCAATTTGGTCTACTCCGGCTATAACGAATATTTCTAAATTGAAGTGTCTTTAATTTCTTCATATCAATAGTCAACGCTCGCAATCCTTCACTAAGGCAGTTTGATAAACCCGATATTCTAAATCTGCTCAATGTACTCGACCTGAGAAGCCGTCTACAATTTACTGACCTGTGATTCTTTCACAGAATGTAACATGGTCTTAAGCTACTTCCCACTCCATATTCCCTCCCGTTCAACGCGTCAGAACCATTTACACCACATACCTCGCCCACGACTTGAAGTACAGAAGCGCTCTATCTTCCACCGTCTACCGACCCTTAGCAACTCCCTTCCAAATATTGACATATTCTCTCCCTATAGAACATTCAAACATAACATTAGACGATCCCTTTCATCCTCAATTCCTACCCCCTCACCCTCCTAATCACCCACTACCCCCAATCATTCCCTGCGTCTTTCCCGAGATTTGTCCCTTGCTGCCATCACTGCCAATTGTTACCTGTTATTGTTGCTTGATCATTTTAAATGATCTTGTCGACTTCGTCGTTACGCTGGGGTCTGGCGTTACGTTACGGTGACGGGACGAAATTTACCTAGATGCACTGAGGTGTGTGACGTCATAGTACCGCTTGGTGCATGTGTTCCCCGACAATCTCTACTTCGTTAGTATAAGACAAAAATCCCCGATTCTTGGATGTCACGGGTAATCTCGAGAACCACTGGATGGATTTTGATGCGGTTTTCACCATTCCGTAAAGGATATCTCGAGGAAAGATTCTGTAGAAAATAATTTATGTATGATCAAAGGAAGCCAAGCAGTAAGGATTTCAGTGAAAAAGTCGAAAACAAACTTGGCGTCCGTGCGCTTCTTAAGCTTACGCTGGGCAAACCGTTAAACATATCAATATACTATGAGCGTAAGAATTGGTCAGCATGAAAAGTTCTACAAAAAAGTCCGCGAGAGCATATCTCTATCTTCAATACATCGCCCACTATAAGTGTTTTTAGACTGGATGGAAGGGGCACGTCATCCAGCCATCTCCCTCCGCGCGCTTGACCTTGCTTTGCCCTTGGTTTGCACTTGCCAATCGCGAGTAATTTGAAACAAGGTTAAGTATTATAAAGCAAGATAAATATTATGCAGATAATTTTCTAACATGTCAAGAGACTTTCTAGCCTTTCTAGCATTTTTCAGCATTTGTAGCATTTAAAATGATATAAAGTCTAGTCTTTCAGACTGACTGTCAGTGTTTTTTTGTTAATATTATTTGAAATTGTTAAAATATTAGTGTAAAATGACCTTTGATGGTTGTATCTAATAATTATTAAATAAATAATAAATAAATATATAAATAAACGTGTAAAGAAGAGCTATTACACGACCTTTGTAAAACCCTAGGTTATATGGACTGAAATCCACAGAAACCCAAAGGAAGCTCTCTAATAAGACATACTAGGCAAGGTGAGGAGCGATGTAGTTTGTCATTGCTTTCCTAACTGAGTCGGTATAGTAAGTAGTACCAACCCTACATGATTGGTTGGCTGGTTCCTCAGTTTAGGTGCAGCGACAACGCGGTCATTTAGCCCCGTGTACTTTGTATATGTTTAGAATCTGTCTGATAACCGGTGTTAATTGTAATGGCTGTATTAGTGTGTATTATGTATAATAATATCGTATGGCTTCGGGTGCCGGGTGCAAGCTTTTGTAATTTGACACCCAGAGGGTAGCTTGCATGTCGAATTTCGTTGTTCCTTGAATCACTATGAAAGTCAAGAAGGTTAGATATCAAAGCTCCTTGAACACTATAGCGCTTTCTAGTAGAGAAATGAGGAACTTTGTGTTGGCGGAAACTCCCGAGATTAATTTTGCCATTATTAACATGGCCTACTGAATTCAAATGGGTTCTTTGACATGCCAACATCGTATGACATGCGTGTCATATTTTTGCCGCCTTTCAAAAAAAAAACACTTACCACGGCCAGGAGCGAACCTGCAATATTGGGGTTAGTAGACCGACACGCTATCCACTCACCCACCGTGGGAAGCTGTGTATTTAACTGTAATTCAAGTAACGACTACAGACGATCAATTTTAACTAGTTCCTACTTTTGGCACCAAATGCTACCGTCAACGAAACCTAGCTGCGAACTTGGTTCCTATATGCCACTACAACCAGCACCTGGAGGCGAACATTGGAACGTAATAGAGCGTTAATAAAACCTAACCGCCATGTTGTGCTCCACACAATTGTAGTTAGTGGAAGGTTCTTTTACATGCCATAATTCTATGACATGGGCCCGCTGGCTTTACTTCCCCTCCAAAGAAAGGCATACGGAGGGATTTTTAACGCTTTTAAAGAATCCGACGACTTTGGCCAGGTTTGAACCGCGATCTTGGGCATAGGAGCTCCGTATGCTATCAACTATGCCACCGAAGCCACCATATAATCACAGCCATGAAAGAGACCGAGACATCGGTGAAATGCCACAGTTTACTCTAGCCTGTGCCAACAGAAAAGTGCAAAAATTACTGGATACATCATGAGATGGTAAACAGGCCATTTAGAGAGGAAGATCTGAAATCGGGACCAACTACGGGAATCGAACCCGGATCACCTAGTGTCCGGGTAAGAGTATTCAGTCACTGCGACAAGGGGTGATCCCTCATGATAACGCACGTCTCCATACCGCAAAGAACGTAACGTAGAAGGAACATCAACTCAAGTGGAATACACTCGAGGAACCGCCCTATAGTCCTGATCTCTCACCATCGAGTTAGTTACACCTACAGTAAGATGTTGGTTGGTTGGTTCTTAAGTTTAGTGGCTGCGACAACGCGGTCATGTAGCCCCGTGTACTTTGGGTGTGTGTAGAATCTGTCTGATAACAGGTGTTAATTGTGATGACTGTATTAGTGTGTGTTATCTGTGTTTTAATTTTAGTACTGCAACTTAGAATTTTTGAAATAGTTCCTACTTTTGCCGCCAAGCGCCACCGTCAACGACTACTAAGTCAAGTTCAGAACTTAGCTACTAGACGCCACCGCAGTCGGCCCTTGGCAACGAATGTAGAAAAATAAGAGCGTTGTTTACATTCTCAACCTATCCAAATTAGCTTTGCACAGGTGCAATTAGTGGAAGGTTCTTTAACATGCCATAAATCTATGACATGAGACCACCGGCTTTACTTCCCCTCCGAAGGAAGGCATACTGAGGGATTTTTAACGCTCTTAAAAATCCGACGGCTTCGGCCGGGTTTGAACCCGCTATCTTGGGCATAGATACAGTAAGATGTCACGGACTTCTATTGCAGAATGTTTCTATGAACATATTATATTGATACATGTTTAACAGTTTATTTTATACTGAACATATTACAAGGAATATTGATATATATGTTTAACAGTTCAACCAGCGTAGCGCAATATCCAATTGTCAATTATGAAAATGTGCGATTTAGTTAACGAGACTTTCCCAGAATCAGTCGGCCAAGGCCAGGGAAACCATTCAAGCAACATTAGATGAAAACATCCGAGTAGAGTTTATGTATTGGCTCTGTAAGTGATTTAAGTTTAGCCTTTAATTCATATAAGGCGTGATCGAAAAGTTTCCGTTTGAGGGCGTTGCTGCAGCGATACCCCAGATTTTTAAGAGCGTTAAAATACCTCAGTATGCCTTCCTTCGGAGGGGAAGTAAAGTCGGCGGGCCCATGTCATAGATCTATGGCATGTAAAAGAACCTTCCACTAACTACAATTGTGTGAAGTTGAATTTGTAGATTAGGTTTCATTAACGATCTATTAAGGTCCAACGTTCGCCACCAGGTGCCGGTTGTAGCGACATCTATTAACCAAGTTCCCAGCTAGGTGTCGTTGACGGTAGAATTTGGTAGCAAAAGTAGGAACTACTTGAAATTGATTGTCTACAGTCCTTACCTGAATTACAGATAACACACACTAAAACAGCCATCACAATAATTAACACCGGTTATCAAACAGAATTTACACGCACACAAAGTATACGGGGCTACATGACCACGTTGTCGCAGCCCCTAAACTGAGGAACAAACCAACCAACCAGCCATACCCCGGCCGTTGAATGCCGAACGAAAAGCACACCAGATGGCTGTTTTTCTACAGCACCTGATGGGTTTCAATGTTGAAGCCAGCACGTTCCTGGAGCGTATTGTTGCAACCACTGGGAACCGAATTCGAAAGCGATGACGATGCAGTGGTGTCATCTATCGTCCCCTTGTCTCAATAAGTTCAAGAGCCACCCATCTGCTGGAAAGGTGATGCTCACCCTGTTCTTTGATAACCATGGCCCATTGCTTATTGATTCCAAGGAACCTGGTGTCTCCATCACTGGGGAACGCTACTGAATACTGGAGAAATTACGGCGTGCATTAAGGCGAAACGTCCGGGAAAACTGCGACAAGGTGTGCAGCTGCTTCATGATAATGCACGTCCCCATATTCAAAGGCCGCAACGCAGAATGTACGCGAACTCAAGTAGGATACACTCGAGTAACCGCCCTACAGTACTGATCTCTCCCCATGCGATTATCACACCTTCGGTCCCTTATAAAAAGGCCTTGAAGGGTCAGCGATTCGTGCCGTACGAGGAAGTGCAGCAGAACACAGTGTTTTACCACACGGGATCTTCAACCTGGTGCTTTGGTGGGATGACTGTATCAATACTCACGGTGATTTTGCCTGAATGCAGACAGATTCTGCACTGTACGACCGTCAAACGGAAACATTTTGATCACCCCTTATCTGCTCATCGGCCCCGAGGGGGTGGGGTCGAGCGCCTGCCTCTCTCCCGGAGGCCCCGAGTTCGATTCCCGGCTCCGTCACGGATTTTAGAAACTGACGCGAGGGCTGGAACGGGGTTCAGTCAGCCTCGAGAGGACAATTAAGTAGTGTCCGACAGTGAGGCAGCGCCCCAGTCACGTAAACCAAGATTAACGGCCGAGGGGACCCGATGCGCTGACCACGCGTCACCCCAATATCTGCAGACCAAATGGTTGGGCAGCGGTCGCTTGGTAGGCCAAGGCCCTTCTTGGGCTGTAGTGCCCGGGCTTATTAATTTATTTTATTTACTTATAACTGCTCCCGTGGCGAAGCCGGGGCGGGTATCTAATAGTTAATATTAACCTGAATATGATGATGCTCCCTTGACGAACGAAACGTCATACTTCTAACCCCATCTTCCCCCCCCCCCCTTGTAATCTGTGTAAATAATAATAATAATGATAATAATATTTTGAATTTGAATTTGTTTATTAATGACTGTTGCCAATACATTTGTGATATGTCTCACGATTCCGACGGCAAAACCAGTACAATTTAATAATAATAATAATAATAATAATAATAATAATAATAATAATAATATCGGAAGGCCTTGGGTGCCGGGTGCAAGCTTTGTTATTTGTCGCCCAGAGGGCAGCTTGCATCATGTCGAATTTTGTTCTTCCTTGGAGCGCTATGCAAGTCAAGGAGGTTAGATATATAAACTCCTTGACACTATAGCGCTTCCTAGTAGAGAAATGAGGAACTTTGTGTTGGCGGAAAATCCCGAGATTAATTTTGCCATTATGAACACGGCCTACTAAATTCAAATGGGTTCTTTAACAAGCCAACAACGTATGAAATGCGGGCCGTGATTTTTATCGCCTTAAAAAAAATATCCCTTACCACGGCCAGGAGCGAACCTGCAAGCTTGGGGTTGGTAGTTCCACACGATAACCACTCACCCACCGTGGCAAGCAATACTAATCACAATAATATCGTATGGCCTTGGTTTGTTATTTCTCGGCCAGAGGGCAGCTTGCTTGTCGAATTATATCGTTCTTTGGAGCGCTATGAAAGTCAAGGAGGTTCGATATCTACGCTCCTTGACACTATAGCGCTTTCTAGTAGAGAAATCAGGAACTCTGTGTTAGCGGAAAGTCCCGAGATTAATTTTGCCATTATAAACACGGGCTACTAAATTCAAATGGGTTCTTTAACATGCCAACAATGTATACATGCATGCCGTGATTTTTGTCGCCTTTTAAAAATCACTTACCATGGCCAGGAGCGAACCTGCAAGCTTGGGGTTGGTAGTCCGACAGGATAATCACTGACCCACCGTGTCAAGCATAATTATATTATATCATATATATAACGTGGTCGCCTCCGTAGCGTAGCGGTCAGCAAGGTTAGCTGCCGCCCCGGAGGTCCTGGTTTCGATCCCGGCTCTGCTACGAAATTTGAAAAGTGGTATGAGGACTGGAACGGGGTCTACTCAGCCTCGGGTGGCCCAAATGAGTAGAGGGGGTTCGATTCCCCCTCAGCCATCCTCGAAGTGGTTTTCCGTGGTTTCCCACTTCGTCTTCGGGCAAATGCCGGGATGGTACCTTCTTCAAGGCCACGGCCGCCTCCTTCTCTCTTCCTTGCCTATCCATCCTCGCCATCCCTTACCTTCCCTCATGAGGCCCCTGTTCGCTTTGCAGGTGAGGCCGCCTGGGCGAGGTGCCAATCCCACCTCACCAGTTGTATCCCTTCCGATTGGATGTTCCCAGCTCTAGGACACTGCCCGTAGAGGCGGTAGTGGTGAGTTCCCTCGCTGAGACCGTGGGTTCCACCAACCTGGAGGGTAAACGACTAAAATATATATATATATATAACGTTTCCAGGTAGAGTCTTATATTACCAACTTTCTGTAATATAACTGGATCCTACGTGTTGATTGACTGAAAGGGGTAGATGACCTCGTAGTTCTACCCCTTAATACAATAATAATTAGGGTTCGGAAGTTTAAGACCTCAAGAAGTACAAAATATGCAAGCAAATATGCCCTAAAAACTATAAAATATGACCTATTTATTTATTTATCGTATGGCTTTTAGTGCCGGGAGTGTCCGAGGACATGTTCGGCTCGCCTGAGTCTGTAGCTGCTTCCAGCGGATACCCTAAAGGGTGAGCTACAAGTTCCGTTCAATTTCAAGTAGTTCCAACTTTCGCCACCAGATATCAATGATACCTAGTGGTGAACGTTGGAACTTTGATAGAGCGTTCTGACGAAATCTAACCTAACAAATTTTGCTTTACACAAGTTTAGTCTGTGAAAGGATTTTTTACATGCCATAAATCTATGACATGGGACCGCCGGCTTTACTTCCCCTCCGAAGGAAGGCATACTGAAGGATTTTTAACGCTCTTAAAAAATCCGACGACTTCGGCCGGGTTTGAACCCGCTATCTTGGGCATAGCAGTTCAGCATGCTACCGACTACGCCACCGAAGCCGGTAATATGACCTAAAAAACTATGAAATATGACATGAACTTCTGGGATATCACTAACATACAGTAAACATCTTATGTGCCAAAACGTGATCAGCGATAATACACCATACACATTTAATCATACAAACTGACACAGAGCTACAGTACATTAAGATGTTCAACATTCATTCAGTATCATATCCTTGAGATGCAGTTCTTGCTCGGTTTTCCTAAAAGACATAACATGGCATTTCCTTGTTTGCTAATTGCTTCTGAGATAAATATATTGAAAGGCGGAAGCACACTATTGTCATGTTCCGTGACCTCATGCGTTCAGTGTCGCAATCTAACTTGTCCAGAAAGATGTGCTAAAAGACGTCCGTAGAGGAGCGCCTTCTTGGAATCAGGTCTTTAAACCTGCTATCTGCCTGGTCTGGGAAAATAAAGAAAAATATACTGTATCTACGTACTACACTATTCGGAAATCCTGTGTTTGAAACTCAACGCGGATAACACGTACCTTGTTAACGACGCCTAAATTTAAACAAAAATGCTGAAATTATAACCTAATATGACCTTGTATCACTAAAATATGACCAAATATGACCAAAACAATAAAAATGGCCGAAATATGCATTTATAGGCAACATGAAATTGCATTAAACGTGGTCAGGGACCCGTCATTCAAACTTATTGTTCAGATTTCGGGTAAAATGAGCTCAGGAAAAAAATATGACTTTTCCTTAACATCCGAACCTTAATAATAACTAACTAACTAACTAACTAAATAAATAACTGAAAGTTATTAAATAATTATAAATATCGCATCATTGAAAATGATTCAAAACTTTGATTGCACTTTCAAAGAAGGAACTTAACAGCATCTTTCGAAATTTTATATGAACTCTTGATCTTCTCTCTACCAAGAAACTGTTGTCCGGATATTATGACAGGCACTTCCGTTTCACATAGGCTAAGCGTTAAAAGAGAAGAAAGGTTACTTTATCCTTGGAAGAGAGAGGAATTAGCCAGCCTTGAGAGCTGAGTAATTATATCAGTATTTTATTTGAAAAGCTGGAGAAGGGTTCTTTCAAGGCAGAGACAGGCAAGTTGATCTGACTGACCATTCAAAAGCTTCCTGTAGCTCATGAGTTTCGTCCGTGGGCTTCAATAAGGTCTTCTGCGTGAAGGTCACGTGAAGAAATGTACCACACTCACACACACACATTCACTCGTTCCTTATTGAAGTATTTGCATAGTCGAGGGTCGAACCATTACTATAGAATATTAATTTATGACAAACATAAAATTGTATATAACACGGATATTAAGGAACGAAGAGTATTTACTTCCTTACATTGAAGCTCACTGTTGCCTATATATTGTTTTAGGTGTGTAGATTTTATTAGAATGGGTAGGGTTAAGAAGTCCGGAAAATGTCGACATATCTTCGCGTTTCACATCACCCAGACCCCCAAACCACCGTCAGTTCCTAAGCTTTTATATATGATTTATAAAAGTAGATTAAGGCTTTCACGGCCCAGATTACAATTGAAATTAATCCTGTTCTTTTTGGACGGAGTTTTCCATCTGTTTTTTTTGTCGTTGCCTGTACAACGTTGAGTATTGTACAGATGAAAAATGAAAATCCACAGCCTGCTTCCAGTCGACAGACCGGGTTAGGGATGGAATGAATGAAGCCCCCATCTAGCAGCGGGGAAAAACATTAATAATCTTTTGAAAATATCTATGAAAATTTATATTATTAAATAATTATTAATGTTTTGTCTTTGTAGGGTGTGGTAGCTATGTAGAGATGAAACGATTAGCTCAAGACAGGGAGGCATGGAGAGCTGCATAAAACCAGTCAAAAGACTGATGACTCAAACAACAAACAAATTATTTCTTAATATTAAATGTAAGGGTATCCATTTTATAAATTTAAGTCTACTTAGGATAAGTTCTATTAATGTACTGATGAAGAAACCAACGAGTTTCGAAACATGTGCACATAGTCTATAAAATATAGACAATTAATTGTTTTTAGTATTGATTTGACGAATATATAACAAATGTTTATAATTATTCTATCAAAACGGATTTACACAATTTTCTATTATAGCAAAAACATTTTTTATTTGATAAATTTATTCTACATTCCGTGTGAATTTAGAGCAGAGGAACTCGAAAGTATTTATACTGATCATCCACTCTTGAAATATTCAATGATTCGTGTACCGTGGTTTCAAATCACCAGATGTAGAGGACAGGGACGTATTTACATTTTTTGTGTGTGTGTGTGTGGGGGGGGGCTGACTATCCTGGAAAATTGTGAGTATTCTCAGGGGATTGTCACCGCAAAATACCCAGAAATATCAACCAATATCTTAGAGCGTATAACTCTGTGTAATTATTTTAGATAAGGGTTAATTGTAAAATTCTAAGTTTATATAGCCTACAATTACTGGCAATACAAAAAAAGTTGTAAAATACAACACATCACAAAATAAAATTTCATACTTAATGAATTTTCTATTATGGCCTATGAAGTATGAATGGCAACGCATTAAGCAGAAAGGTAAACAGTTATTATTTTATTTTTACAAATTGATAATTTATTTCTCAAATTACCGAACAGTGGAATTCTCAGTTTTGCACCACTTGGCTGAGTGTACCCCGTTCCAGCCCTCAGACCAGAAATGAAATTTCCTGCCAGAGCCGGGAATCGAATTCGGACCTCCGAGGTAGCAGCCAAAAATCCTAGCCACTATATCACGAGGTAGTCTAATATTGTTTATAACTTAGCAAATAAGTTAAGATAAGGGTACAACCAAATTTACAATTATCTTTTGCTTTTACCAAAGCAACATTTTCTTATTTTTTATTGTTTCTTTTCGGAGGGGGGGGGGGGGAGGAGGGAGGCTGGAACCCCCGCAGCTCCCTCTTATACACGCCTCTGGTAGAGGGTATATTCCAATGTAAATAAAACAAGAGAAAACGGACCCAGATCTGGTATCTCTTGGAATACCCAATTCTTAAAATTTCCAGAAGCAATTCCTAATAGGAAAAGTTATACATCTACAGGGGAGAAAACATTACTAACAAAGTAGGGTGACAAAAGATGCGAGTGTTTGGTCAATAAAATGATTTGAATAAATCATTCTGACTGACTTAAAATTCTTTATTTGATACTAGTAATTTACGCACCATATATCTATTGAAGTGAAGGAAGTCATTTTGTCAGTGTTGCCTAACCAACTAACTAACCAAGCAAAGCAAGCTTGTAGTTTAACGTGACCGTTAATCACGAGATCATGAGCCATGGGACCTCCTTTTTACGTGGAATCCGAACCACAGGACATGGCATTTCACTTTGAAAATTTCACATGCATTGACCGGGAATCGAACCCGGTCTACCTTGGTGAGAGGCATACAGCTTGACCACTACGCCACCACGCCCCAACTAACTAACCGACTGACTTGCAAATTCAATTTTCATTAAACATTGCTGACAACATTGACATCCTTCAACATTCATATCAAAGATGGAGCAACAGCAGCAATAAAGCAATTTATAACATTCAACAGGCCCAAAAACTCTCAGTACAAACGGCTATGTTATTATTTGAAACGGCCATAGCACCAATCGCGACCTACGGAGTTCACATAATCTGGGACAAACTAAAAGTAAACGAGCTCATAATACTAGAAAAAGTAAAAGCCCGCTACATGAAACGAATCTTGGGTATCGGGAAGACGGCGCAGTCAAGACTGACTTATACCTTAACAAGAGAAACTTTCTTCATAGAAGACATTAGAATGCAGATGTTACTGCCAAACACCAAATACTCAAAGGTAAAAACAACGCTATCTGGTACGACTTCTACCTAACTGACGCCATGGTGACGGAAGAATGGAAACAGGCGAACTATGACCTTCGACATGTAATATCACGATACGCAACACATGGTTTTCACCACAAGTTCTGTCAAAACAAGAGATTCCACCAGCCAAACGAGGACTGTCTATGTGAACTTTGCAGTAAATACTGTGACAGATATCATGCAAAGCATTGCAGAGAAAGACAAATGTCACTAACGGAACTAGCATTAGAGTAATGCACGCAGCTTTCGGTATTTGCACATTGTGCGCATTTTCATTAATAATTATACATTGACTGAAACCGGTTCTTTAGAACAATGATGATAATATTTATTGACGGAAGGTATATTATAATTATTTCACAAAGTCTTATGTAACGAAATGTCACTTTTAAGAAACAATACGGTTCGTTTTAGCAATAGCATGACTATGTGATCACACGATCTTTCATCACACGTGGTCATAAAAAGAAATCAATGAACAGAAACCCGGGGCAAAGTATAGGAAGACAATGAGATCCCACGTTAACACTTGCTCAGTACCGTATCGGTCATGCGATGTCTGTTTATTAACTCTTGACATTTCTATCGCTACCTAGCATAGTTACATGGGCACACAAGGACTGCAATGGCCAGTGGCATCAAGCTTGAATCACGGAGCTGACAGCGACCATCCTGAATGTAGTTTCTATGTTATTTCCCACGTATCATCATCATCATCATCAACATCATCATCATCATCGTCAATTTCCGTTTTCCATCTTGGGGCGGGTCGGAGCTAATATGACACCCCTCCACTTGACTCTGTGTGTCCAGCATCCTTCCTCACCCACTGAACTCCACTCCACACTCACACTGTCCTTCACCAAATCTATCTATCGTACTCTAGGTCCTCCTCATCCTCTCCTTTTAGTCAACCGTCTCTCCATCACTTGTTTCGGCATTCTTTCATCATTCATCCTTTTCACATGTCCATACCATCTCAATCTGTCCTGCTCCAGCTTATCATTCAGCTTCTGTACATTCACTGCAGTTCTCACTCTCTCTCTCCTAGTCTTTTGTACCATACTCCTCAGGAATTTCATTTCTGTTGCCTGTATTCTACTTTCATCTCTTCTCGTCATCAGACAAGTCCCTGCTCCATACATGATTATTGGTCAGTAATAGGTCTTATACATCACTTCTTTAGCCTTTAGTGGTAGGCTATGTGTTCAACCCAAATTAAACTCCGAACCTGATGATAGAAAACACTCCCACATTGTATTCTCCTGTTGATCCCCCTCCCCCCCCCCCCCCCCCCCCCCCAAGGGCTCAAGACTCGTGGGACGTGGGTTGGCGACCATGGGGCCCCAGCTGAATTAGGCATTGCTTCCACTTACTTGTGCCGGGCTCCTTTCTGTCATCTTTCCTATCGACCTCCCTTGGTCAACTCTTGTTCTTTTCCGACCCCGACGGTATTAGAGCATCCGAGGCCTATGGAGTCTTTCACTTTCCCGCCTTAATTGGCTCTTGTCTCATCTTTCCTGATCCCCTCATTCTTCAAGGGGTCAGCCTTCTTTTTCTTTTCATGATATCTCCTGCCTTCTGCCCAAGTCCCTTAAGGGGGCAGGGTGTGTGTAGCTCCACCACTTCTGGTGCACCCTCGATAGTGCTATACCCTCAAGGGCTCACGGCAGGTGAGTTTGGTGGTTGGTGCCCCCCGAGGGATTTCTGAGCTGGGTCCGTTTTGTCTCCCTTTCCCTCTGACTTTGGGATGGGCCCTCTCCTCTTTCCCCTTTCCTATCTGCCTTTCATGGCTCTCCTTCCTTCCTCATTCTTCGAGGGTTGAGGTCATTTCTTTCCTTGCTGTCTTTTATTTGCCTTATCCTTTATTTGTTTACCATTTCTTCTTCTAGTTTGTAAGTTGGTAGTTAGTTTCAGTTATAGTTTACATTTCATTACCATCTTCACGGTCAACCAAACCATTAGGGGCCGATAACCTAGATGTTAGGCCCCTTAAAACAACAATTATCACCATCATCTTGTTGATCTCCATATCCAATCTTGCATTTCCCACTTCTATTCCAGGCGAATGCCGGGACGGTCATAGAGCTTCATAAAACACACATTTTGACAATTTCCCGGATATTTTAGCTTTTCAACTTTTGTCACAATTGTCAAAATAGCTTAACTTCGTTTTTGTTAAACTGGATCCTGAGTGCTCTTAGTGTCATTTAGAAAATGGATTCTACATTAACCCTTTATAGGTTATTTGTCTGTAGGCTATATTAACCACCTGCTATCATGTAAAGACGATGGAGGAAAATAGAATACAAGACAGCTGCTGGAGGTAAAGTGCAAGGGTAAGAGAGCAAGAGGAAGACCTAGAACAAGGTGGATTGATTCAGTAAAGGACAACATAAGAAAAATAAATTTTGACTGGGACAAGATCGTGGAAGATGAATGATGGAAAGAAAGAGGAAGGTGGAGAAGTGACATAAATACCCCAACCCGGCAGGAGCTGTATATGAGGAAATGATGATGATGATATTAACCACCTGCTATATTGTCAAAGATGCTGATGGTTGAATCTTTCAGCCATATTTCAACGAATTTTCTTTCGGAAGTGTTAATATTTCAGAAAACCAAATAATATGCTTCTATCTTCTCGGCCTAAGATGCTTGATGGAATTTAATTCTTTTTACAGAAACAATTAAAATTAAATCGTAAAAAATTAAAAATGATGTAAAAATTAAAATTGAAAATAAATATGCTTGTAAATCAAAATTAAGTATGCTTTTACAATTAAAAATAAATAAGCTTACAAAATTAGAATTTTTAAAAATATCATAAATATTATACAAAAACAAGATGTTCAGTAAAGAACATATAGCCTACTTTCTCCTAAATGCCTGGGTATTGTTATAACTCCTTGTCCTTTTCAAGGAATATAATTGAATGTTGGTTGTAGTAGCTTGTTGAAATACAACGTGCTATAGGGATATTAAACATGAATATGAGGTGCCCTTTGCTAGTGCTACCTCTGTAAAAAATGTCATTCAATTCGGTTACACCGTGTTTGAATTGATAGGGGGAATCGATTTGCACACTTACATGGCCGCCATCTGCAAACTATTGGGCTGATGTCCTTGTAGTTTAGTCGAAAGACGCTCGCTATATGAATAGGCTATATGTTGTTGCAAAATTTGGTAGAGATCAGATTATTAGGTTGGTGGTAATTTGATTTAAGCTTTGAATATTTGTGTGGCCGCCATTACGTTTCCGCCAAGATGGCAGCGGTGCCCTTTGATAGTTCTACCTCTGTACCAAATTTCGTTCATTTCTGTTTCACCGTGTTTGAATTGATAGAGGGGACAGATATTCAGAGTACACACACTCACACACACAGACAGACACACAATTTTTGGCCCTGTGTAGATCACATAAGTCTACTTTCATTTTTTTGCAAAAAATGAAAGTAGGCTAATAAATAAGCTTACAAAATTAGAATTTTTAAAAAGATCATAAATATTAGTCTATAAAAAAATTTAATTAGAAATATTTGTAAACATAAAAACTGAAAAGATAACACAAATTAAAGTTTATAATTTAAAATTAGGATAAAATAATTAAATAGTTACAAATAAGATATATTAATGATAGTTCTGCCCTATAAAGGGTTAAAATGGAAACAGCCAAGAAATACTGCCCTTTATCTGCATAAATATGATTTTGGAGGATGAATAAAGAACTTCACCAAGTGTAGAGTGGTGGTGTCTTCAGACAACCGGACAGTAATGCCATTCATCATATCGTTGAGTTACGCAACTGTTGTTACAAATGTTAGAAAGTGAAGTGTTTAGTCATCTGGTTTATTGTAAGTCTTTATAAACTCGCTGGACCAGAACTGTGAAGGAAGTCGAGTGTTCCTTCTCAAACACGATAAGGTCACTCGACAAAACTACTCTGTCTCATACTTAAAACGAAGAATATTATGGACAAGATTTCGACCAATTTATAATTATTATTTGTTGAAAATCACAAGGTACAATTCAAAAGTCACCTGATTCCAAGGTTGTCTGTCATTAACAGTCGTTTATTGCGTATACAATAACTAGCAGACCCGTGCGAGATATCTCACATGTTCATAAACCACTTTCCCCAATAGGTTTATAATGAGAGAATTAAGGGAACCCGGACTCTAAAAATGATGAAATTTTCATTTTTTCAGATTTCTAGAAATTAAAATACTACATACTTTCCTCTTTAAAATGACATATTAATCTTCCCTGTATCTCAACTCCAAATATTAAAAAATGATTTTTAAATAATATGCTGTAGTGCGCGTCACCACATTTCAATTCCAAGGATACGTACTTGCTGAAAACCTACTCAAATCTCTTGGACTTTCCAAAGAGATAGTAGTCCTATGCATGTAGGACATATTTCTTGTGTTGGGTAGAGTCTCCGATAGGCAATTCTTTTTTTTTTTTTGTATTCCTTGGATACTGTTGTTGTTGTCTAACCTCATAGATACCCAGCTCAACACCACCATGCGCCTAATCACTGGCACAATAAGGTCTACACCCACACATTGTCTACCTATCCTCAGCCACATCCCTCCACCAGATCTTCGACGTAAAAACGCTCTCCTCAAGGAGTTCAAGAAAATAATGGATAACCCACAGCTACCAATACACTGTGACATTGCTGACATTTGCCTGAATCGCCTACGATCCCGAAATCCACCAACAAGGACTGCAATAGACTTGGAGAATACCAACTACAACATCACTAAAGAATGGCAGGGAAGACAAGATAATAGGCCTGGATCAACCTTACCACGCATTGGATCATCGTTGCCACCTGGATTTGAGCTTCCTCGGAAAACATGGTCAACTCTCAACAGGATTCGTACGGGTCACGGCAACTGTGCAGACTTCCACTACAAATGGAAAATAATGTCTTCACCTAACTGTGATTGTGGTGCCCCCAAGCAGACCATCCAGCATATCATCACCGAATGTCCTAAACGAAAGTACAGTGGCAACGTGACTGATTTCGCTCATGGATCATCAGAGACAATTAACTATATAAACAATTTAGACATGAACATATAGTTTGTCTTCATAAACTAATTATCTTTTATGTGCATATTGTATCTGTAAAGCCATACGCTAAATAAATAAATAAATGTTGTTGTTGTTGTTGCGTCACCTGAAGAATACGATGAAGGGCCAGAAACTCAGCGATGGAAAACCTTTGGGCGGAGCTAGAAGAGTGACTGACGAGGAAATCAACAGAATGAAAAGAGACTATGGACTGGCAATAAGGCAAAATACCCACAGTGTTTAAGCAATGGAGAAAGCTGTAAGGGCATTGTACTTTCACACCCTATCGACTGACGACAAACCACTACATGGCTTATGACCACTGGGTCCCAATTCCTGGTGCAAGTATAACAAATATGCAAGCATCTTCACAGTCTGCCAGAAGCTGTCATGAAGACAATTAAGACAATTTTCAGAGATTTATCTCAAACTGAACAATTGAAAAATGTCTACATGGACGTACTCAAAATCAAATTGAGAGTGTGAATAATGTAATTTGGACCAGAAACCCAAAATATTTGTTTGTGGAAATGTATACTCTTCACTTTGGAGTATATGATGCCATTGCCCCCTACAGTAATGGTAACGTTATAAAGAATGATGTGCTGGAGAAGATGGGATTGAGGGCAGGAAAGTACACGGTCAATGCCATGATGTCGATAGACAATTAAAGGAAATGGAATGCTGAAGGAAAAGAAAAGAAGTCTGAGAGGCAAGCTAGACAAAGAATGAAAGTTGTAAAGAGAAGGCTAGATGAAATGTCTAGTGACACTGATAAGCCCTCTTATGGTGCTGGACTTCATTAGAAAGTTAGTTGAACTTTGAACTTCGATTTCCACAATTTCATTTTTATGCCATGTTTTTATTTCAACCAAATGATTATACAACACTATTTACATTTCAATTAGAATTCCAAGTTCTAAGTTCCCTAATTTAAGAAGACAATCACTGAAAATTGGATCATCATAGCACTCACCGGTTATTCGATATTTATGAAATTATACGATTGAGTATTCATTCCTTTGATTTACTGTTTCTGAAATCCATGCAAAATGATAAAGGAAAAACCTCAGAATGTTAAAATGAAATGAAACAGGCGTCACAGTGGCAAAAATGAGAAGTGGACAGCAATTATGGAGCGTATTTTCCTACAGCAACAGTATCTGCAAATCGCACACTTCGTACATTTCTTTAAAAGTCATTTTTTAAAGAAATTAAAGATATTTATGAAATTAGAGTGCAATTTGTCAGTGCTAATGTCTATTCTCTGTCATTTGAATGCTCATTTGTCAGGGTCGGTCGCTTGTGAGCGCCGCAGGAGGGATCTATGATGTTATTGGTTATACGTGCCTTTTAACTACTGCGGCCTTAACCATAGGATGGTAGATTTCGTCTTCGCGATGAAAACGGGATACAATTCTGCTTCCCCCACTTCTCCCTTTTGTCCAATCACCACCAGTGTTTGGCTGTGCTAAGATACAAAGCAAATTAGTCAAAATCCAAAATGAAAAATTAGAAACAAAAGGCAATCAAAATTCATCAAAATTTGTCATAAAAGATCAAAAAGTAAAAAATAAATAAATATTAAAAATAAAACACAAAAGAAAATTTATTCAAAACATAAAAATAAAACACAAAAGAAAATTTATTCAAAATATAAATAGAAAATTCAAAATTAGCCACAAAAGTTTCAAAAAGTCCAAATACCACAAAATATCTAAATTAGTCAAAATCCAAATAGAAATCAAATGGCAATCAAAAACCAATACAAATTTGTCAAAAAAGATCAAAAAGTAAAAACCAAAAACATGGTAGACTACTTAAAATCTAACAAGTAGTTCCGTGAAGAACTATACAGCCTATTTTCATATATCCTGCTCATGTTAATTGCCTCTATCAACATACAAAATTTCAGTTTAATTGCTGTAACAAATTAGTAGATATTGAGAACTGTCTAAATATTTCAGATGGTCGCCAGGCTGGATTTTTAATTTTGTACTATTACATTAAGATTGTTGTGTACGTGTGGTATTCAAACTGCAATCGCATGATTAGAACACAAGAAGTAAAAACGAGATTTTAAAATTACGCACAGCAGCCATCTTGTGATTATGCAAACAATTGAAATAAATTAGATGCCAGTGGATCAACATTTGTATACGCATTTAACGTGCAACGTTTCATGGCACTCGGATAGTTAATTCGCGAGAAACGACCATTTAAATATTTGTACTTCGCGTTGCCGCCATGTTGGATTTGTGCTCACCAGGTTACTGAAAGTCCTATAGGTGAACATAAGTTCATATTCTCTATGAACATAAAAAATTCAGTTTGGTTGCTGTAACAGATTCATAGATATTGAGAACAGTCTAAATAATTCGGAAGCTCGCCATTTAGGATTGTTATATGTATAGGCCAGAGAGTTATGTACCATTCAAGGACAATTATTGCCTAGGTTCATTATTCAAACTTTCACTTCGATCGCATTATTAAGACACAAGAAATCAAAACTTAATTTTAAAATTTCGCACAGCCGCCATCTTGAGGTTATGTAAACAATTGAAATAAATTAGATGGCAGTGCATTACAATCTGCAAAATCATTTACTGTACCACATTTCACTGCGCTCAGAGAGTTAAATCACAAGAAAAGTCTATTAAAATATTTCAAATTCGCTTGGTCGCCATGTTCGTTTTGTACTTTACAGGTTTATGAAATATACATAGATAAACTTGTATCAGTACCCTTTATCACCGTATAAAATTGCAGGGTGATATCTGTAATAGTTTCGGAGATATAGAATGTCAGTGAAATATTTCGCACAGCCGCCATTTTGAGATTATGTGAACAATTGAACTAAATTAGACTTCAGTGCATTGCAATGTGTATAAACATTTGCTGTACCAAGTTTCATTACGTTTGGATAGTTAAATAGCGGGAAAAGTCTATTTAAAAGTCTCAACTTCGCTTGGCCGCCCTGTTGGTTTTGTAGTCACCAGGTTTTTGAAAGTCTCATATGTGAACTTCTAGTAGTGCCCTTTATCACCGTACATAATTTCAGGGCGATATCGGTAATAGTTTCGGAGATATTGAATGCTAGTGAAATATTTAGCACAGACACCATGTTGGATTGGTGAGACGTAACAAAATTTGAAGGGCACGATCGAGGTCGCCGGGAATAGTGCTATGAACTTACCGAGTTTCATTATAATCGCTCCAGCCGTTTAGATTTTATTAGGGGGGACACACACACACACATCACACACACACACACACACACACACACACACACACGCACACACACACGGACAAAAGGTGATCTCCTAAGCCTATTTTTTCAAAATTGAAAATAGGCTAAAAATAAAACCCAAACACAAAATTAGTCAAAATATAAAAGGAAAAATCAAAATTAACCAACAAAGTTCAAAAGTAGAAAAAACACAAAATATCTAAATTAGCCAAAATCCAATCGAAATTAGTCAAAATTTGTCGAAAAAGCTCAAAAAGTAAAAAACGAAAAACATGGTACCGGTACTTAAAATCTAAAAATAAAACACAAAAAACAACAAAATTAGTCAAAATATAAAAAGAAAAAGAAAAATTTGTCAATAAAGTTCAAAAAGTCAAAAAAGACACAAAATATCTAATTTAGTCAAAATCCAAAGAGAAATCAATCACATTTAGTGAAAATTAGTGAAAAGCAGCTTAAAAATTCCAAATAAATAAATAAATGAAAATGAAAATCCACAGCCTGCTTCCAGTCTCCGACCGGGTCAGGAATGGATTGAATGAAGCCCCTAGCTAGCGGCGAGGATATGAACTGTGCCGACTGCCGAGGCCTGACGCACTCCTCTGGGGCAATGATTAGATGAATGACAGATGAAATGAAGTGATAGTGGAGAGTGTTGCTGGAATGAAATTTTGACAGGGAAAACCGGAGTACCCGGAGAAAAACCTGTCTGCCTCCGTTTTGTCCAGCACAGATCTCACATGGAGTGACCGGGATTTGAACCACGGACCCAGCGGTGAGAGGCTGGCGTGCTGCCGCCTAAGCCACGGAGGTTTCAAATAAATACATAAATAATAAGCCAAATTAAAAATATATATATATATATATTCAAAAAAGATATCCATTCCTTTAGCCAGGAGGGTGAAATAAAGGTTAACGTAAGTGGTATTTATTATGTTTCTAGAATCGTAGTCGTCACCAATGCTAAACGCTGCCGATAACAACGTTGGAATCAGCCCTACCGTTATAGGGTAAAGAGACGCCGGGGAGTCGCGAAGGGTATCTTTAACGTGCCAGTAAATCACCTGACACGGCTCCCTCACATTTGCGCACCCTCAAATGCCAAGTAACTGCGTCAGGATTCGATTCTGCAACATTGGGTAAAGCAGGCGAGAACGTTATCGCTGAGCCACGCAGCCAGTCTATATACAAAACAGGTTGATATGGCTCTTAACGAAAGCTGCAGAACTATCACTGGCTGCCTGAAACATACTACCATTTGATCCTCGGAAATCAATAGCCCAGTATGCCTTCCTTCGGAGGGGAAGTAAAGCCGGCGGTCCCATGTCATAGATTTATGGCATGTTAAAGAACCTTCCTCTAACTAAAATTGTGTGAAGCTAAATTTCTAGGTTCGATTTCGTTGAAACCTCTATGAAAGTTCCAACGTTCACCACTAGGGTTCAGTAATATATGCTAGCGAAAATTGGTAACTTACTACTTGAAAATGAACGGAACTTGTAGCTCACCCCATGGGTGTCCACTTGAAGCAGCTACAGCCTCTGGTGAGCCGATCATGTCCTCGGACACTCCCGGCACTAAAAGCCATACGCAAAATAAAATAAAATAAAATAAATCAATAAGCCAGTTCTCTGTTCAGTAAAGGGATTTCTTTTGCGAAACTTTTCCATCAGATGTCATGACTGTTCTATGTGGCACTCCATTGATTTCCCTTCCGTTGACATTCTATACGCATCGAGTTTGAAGAATAAAAAGTTACCATTTGAATTTTAAAGAGTTTGTAACGGCCTATTGTGTGTTAATTGAACTAAATACCAAATTATCCCACATAGTACCTGTGCCCTATCTGTTGGTGCTAATTCAGGATTTCCCTATTGTACAATAAGCAATGTTTCAAAGCCCCGGAAACATGACATTGTGAAGCTCTTTGATCCTTACTGGGAACCCTACGCATGCGCTCTGTTCACTAAACTCAGGTGACAGACTCGACAGTTATTTGTGGATATTTCTGTTCGAATATAAAATAAAGTTATAATTATCGTCGAACTTAAACAGTCGTATGTAACGAGCCTATAATTATTGCCTTTATAATGTGGTTGGTTGTTTCTTAAGTTTAGGGGCTGCGACAACGCGGTCATGTAGCCCCGTGTACTTTGGGTGTGTGTAGAATCTGTCTGATAACCGGTGATAATAGGGATGTATAGAACTAGCACCGATAGAGCGCACTGCTGTTGTACAGGGTAAGCGCAAGGCGCTCTTCATTTGTCTCCTATGTTCTCATGCCGCTAATATCCACGAATTTAAGTTGTTTAAATTGTTATTTTCGTAACTATGCCGAGCTATTGCAGTGTTCCTCTTTGAAAAAATCAGGGAAGCCCGTTTTCGTTTCACCAATTTCCACAAAATAAAGAAATGAGGAAGAAATGGTCACATGCTTTTAGAAGGAAACATTTCGGTGAGAAAAATCTGACCGAATATATTAAAGTGTGTTTCCATCATTTACAACCCGATGACTTCACGAAAACTGTGTTGGATAAGTGTGACCTACAATGGAAAATAATTCCTATTTTGTACCTATAAACTGATTAGACATTTCGATAACATCCACTGAATTTATGCGTTTGTAGGCCTATTTGAAGGTGAGAGTGCAAGATAAATCCAGGCGCTGTTCTACCGCTTTTTCCGTGGACCACGAACACAACAAAAATAATTATTTAGGAAGAGGTCATACACAAGAAAATTGCCGGATTATCACGATAAGCCTACAATATCGGAATCTGCAGAAATCATCTCCATTGAAGTACGGGAAGAAATCGTCAATATACACGAAGAAATGAAAGTAACATTTCTGACTCCCATTTTCAAAGACATCAATAGGCTACTCGGTCAAATACTTCAAGAATAAATGTCGCAACATTAACAGTCACAAACGTATTATGGTTGGTTTCTTGAAATCGGAATTAATCGTCAATTTCCATCTGCTTGACGGAGAATGTGGTAGCGACTGACTTCTACATTCTTGAGACATAGTCAGATGAATGGAAACAGTTCGTGGCCCTAAAGCAGGGATTCTCAAACTTTTAAAAAATTGTACCCTCAAGTCCTTTCCCAGGGGTAAGGGAACGATTCTTATTGCGAAATTGACAAAATAACATAAGAACCAAACGTTGCGATGCATTTTCGAGGTACATATTTAATTACCGGTATCAACTTTCTTTGATTATTTTTACCTTAAAACACGACAGTCTCATGTAAGCTATCAACCTAAAAAAATACATGAATCGAAGTCTGTAAGCAGGGGGAGCAAGTGAATATTTAAATCTCAATTTATGATTTAAGTCTTTTGGAGATATATTTATCAATATAGGCCTACAATACTCTAGTAATTGTAATCTTTAGTAGAAAGCATGCTGACTCATATTCATTATTTGAATAATAAAGCGTGTTAGAATTTTGTTATTAACGCTGTAGGCTATTAATTCTTCCTTCCTCCCGCTGGTTTTAGTGCCTCTAGTCCGTAGCTCATTTTGCAGCTGTTTAACGCTTAAACGCTGAAAATCGTTTATCATATATTAGGAGATATACCTATAGAATTAATTAATATAGTCTTGGAGTAAAATTAGAGAAGATAAAATTTACTTTAGCTTAGAAAACTCGGTCACAATTTACACATTCGTCGCAGCTGACTGGGAGAAACATAAGACGATCGCCTTGCGCTTACCCAGTACTACACGAGCACTATCTGGCGCGAACTTTCTCCCGCTACATCCCTATTGTGATGACTGTATTAGTGTGTGTATCTGTTTTAATTCAAGTAAGGACTGCAGACGATCAATTTTCAAGTAGTTCTTACTTTTGCCGCCAAATGCCACCGTCAACGACTACTACTTCAGAATTTAGCTACCAGACGTCACCGCAGTCGACTCTTGGCAACGAACGTACGAGCCTATGAGCGTTGTTTACATTCTTAACCTATAGAATTTAGCTTCATACAGGTGTAATTAGTGGAAGGGTCTTTAACATGCCATAAATCTATGACATGGGACCGCCGGCTATACTTCCCCTCCGAAGGAAGGCATACTGAGGGATTTTAACGCTCTAAAAATCCGACGACTTCTGCCGGATTTGAACCCGCGATCGTGGGCATAGAAGCTCAGCATGCTACCGACTACGCCACCGAAGCCGCCGCCTTTATAATGTATAATGCAATATTCTTTCCCAAGATAGCAAATAGCGAGATTTTAACGTCTCCAAACAACGGCAGATGTTCTGTTCGGTCCACTGCCTGCTAGATTACACAAGGCCTTGGAAAGCTCGCTCTATTTGACGCTAAGAAAACTGTCCTTCATGTTGCAGAATTCTGCCACAGGGGGCGCTTTTATTTGCACAAGGTTGCTACAATGTGACAAGGACATAGATTCTAATCAACAGTCCCCGGATGCTAGTCAAGTACACAATATTGTCTTTGACGTGAGAATTGCCTGGGAGATTTTTACGGCCGAGTTCACCAACACAGCGTTAACAGGCCGTCAGTAAATGAGCTTCGCTCGTTTTATAAACATACTCGTGTCTTAATTACCATTTAGGCGAGTTGCAATGGAATGATAAGAAAATACCTATCCACCTGAAAGGAAAAGTTTACTAGACCATGATAAGGCCAGTGGCACTCTTCGGCACAGAATGTGGTCCAGCTTCAGAAAAGCACGAACAGGTCCTCCATGGAGTGGAAATGCTGCGTTGGTCCATGGGTATTAGCCTACAAGGCTTGACGATGTCAGAAATGAACAAGGAAGCAAATAGGAGTGTCAAGATATACGACTAAATGAGAGATGGTTGGTTCCTCAGCTTAGGGGCTGCGACAACGCAGTCATGTAGCCCCGTGTACTTTGTGTGTGTGTGTAGAATCTGTCTGATAACCGGTGTTAATTGTGATGACTGTATTAGTGTGTGTTATCTGTTTTTAATTCAAGTAAGGGCCGCAGACATTCGATTTTCAAGTAGTTCCAACTTTTGCTACCAAACGCCACCGTCAACGACCAACTGTCCGGCTCCTTGGCTAAATGGTTAGCGCACTAGTCTTTGGCCCAACGTTCCCTGGATTCGATTCCCGGCTGAGCCATCAGGGATTTTAATCTCCTGGGGTTAATTCCCTTGGCTCGGGGACTGGATGTTTGTGCCGTCTTCATCATCACTTCATCCTCATTACTACGCGCAGGTCGACCACAGGCGTCAACTAGAAAGACCTGCACTCGGCCACTCCGGAGGCCACACGATGATGATCATCAACTAGTTCTGAACGTTATTACTAGATGCCACCGCAGTCGGCTCCTGGCGACGAACGTTGGAACCTAAGAGCGTTAGTCAAATTTAACCTATAATTTAGCTTCACACAAGTGTAATTAGTGGTAGGTGCCATAAATCTATGACCTGGGCCTGCCGGATTTACTTCCCCTCCGAAGGAAGGCATAATGAGGGATTTTTAACGCTCTTAAAAATCCAACGACTTCGGCCGGGTTTGAACGCGTGATCATGGGCATAAAAGCTCACCATGCTACCAACTACGCTACCGAAGCCGCTAAACAAATAAAAAAATTACGTGCATTACAGTAGTCGCATATGATGTGTAACATCTGACATAGAAGAAACCTCACGTGAAATTGTTGATACACCGGTATTTTATATTATTATTGGCACAAATATTAATCTATTGTAAAAGGGAGTGTTTTTCAGCTGTTGTAGTTTATAATACGGAACTCATTTTATTAGATGATTTGTAGCTTCCACCAGCACTAGCCTAAATAAAGAATACGATATGGATCAACTAGATTAATAGACGCGACAACGCTCATAACCTTAAATTCTTTATAAACAGGTCCTCTTCATTCACAGACCAACACGTAATTTCTTATGGATCCTGTTAAAATGAGTCATATTGATATGATAAATATCGTTTAAAATGATAATCTGGTAGCAAATATATCTACCCCGCCCAGGATTCGAACCCAAGTTCTCTAGATTCACAGTCATACCCAATAACCCCACGGCTATTTCGACTACGCAAATATTGTGCACAAGATGGTGACTTATTTCCACGTTCCAATAATACTGCATTACGGAATTAAGTTTCATTTATATTTTGCTTGTTTCGATAATGTTCCTGAGTGACATTGAGTTTAAAATGCCTTATGCCAATGCAATGCCGACTACTTACAATGTTTGATATTAAGGCATTTTACCATTTAAATACTGATACGAAAACTTCGAACATGTACCATGTCATTTGTTTAAATCACTTGACACCAGAGTTCGCATGAGCGTTTTCCGTTCAGTATGTCATATACATTCCACATGGCCGAGAGAGCGTCATGGTATCAATTTTCGACACCGTGCGCTGATTGTTTCTCTTACCAGTGCCAGCTGGATCGATTGATCGAGTTGGCAGTGCGTCTTATACTTCCGTTCGATCCACCACTGCCAGCTAGGGCACACTTCCATTCGATCGATCGAGCGGGCAGTGCATACTTCCGTTGTCCACCACTGCCAGCTAGTACACTTCCGTTTGATCGATCGAGTGGGCAGTGCATACTTCCGTTTGATCTACCACTGCCAGCTCGATCGTTCCGATCCACTTCCGTCCCCAATTTTCAAAATCACTCCCACAAAACTATCCAGCAACCGAACGGAAAGATTTTACTCATCAAAAAATATTTTAAAAAATGAGAGAAGCACGCTTTTGTTGGTATGTGCATGTCACTAGAAGTGATGAGAACTCTGTGGTGAAAAATAGGCCCTCCGATACGATGCAGGAGGCATCAACCTCGGTGGCGCCCAAAGAAACGATTAATGGATAGAATCAGCGCAGACCTCCTGGTATGCTGCCTCAAACCTGAAGATGCCCCTGAGGAAGAAGTGGCGAACGACAATCAGGCAAGTGGACCCTGCGTCAACTTGGAGAATACCGCAAGGAAAGAAGAAACCAGCTCCGAGCCCCATGATCGTCATTCGTATCCCACAAAGTGTGAGCTTCTATGAGCGCGTGACAGTAATTTATTATTTGTATGAAACTTTCTGCCAGAAACCATAATGTTCGTGTCTACTGTGCTTGATCACAGAGCTTTCATCATCTAATTAGCAGTTCCATAATCATCCATTTCTCCTTGGCGTGGTGAAATTACCCGCCTAGAGCAGTTATTACTTAATTGAAGGCCGTTGACCTGAAGTAAGATAGCCCTCACCGCAGTCTCTATGCGTGCTCTGCCAAGAACCAGATCTATGGTCTACTACGATCTGTCGTGACCGCTCTACTTTGGATGTTGTGACTACATTTATAGCTTTGATTGCCCTGTCACTGCTCATTCAGAATAAGAATAGTATTGAAGTGTTTGTGTGGTCGGCATTAATTAGTTACGAAGTATGCACTGCAACCTTGACTGACTTAATCTTGAGTAACAAATAGGTTAACAATTCCGCCTTATCAATAGATTTCTTTATTAAATAAAGATTACTATTTGGTCATTGGTGGGACATGTTTCAAGGCCTAATTATTTTTGGCCCCTTCATCAGTAGATATTGTTACGTGCCACCCCCTAGTGGCACTTTTGTTAACTGGATTACGGAGGGTAGAAAACACAACACCAATTACTGCTTTAAAGAGAAGTTAGCTTTATTGCTTGCAGGAAGAGGTACACTACTCATCAGCAAATACAAGCAATTATTACCTTACTCCAGTTTCCTCACGTCGAGAATACTTCCCCTTTCACTTGTCAACAGACCACAGTTAATCCTCTCGCTAATGAGTCCGGTCCCGTACGCTGGCTGAAAATAGCTGCACTAGGTCTGTCACTCACTGTTTTGCAACTCGCCACAATGACCTCTCTCGCACTGAGTAAGCACACTCGCTCAAAACACAGGCAGTCCCCTGTAAGCTCCTCACTCCCTTCGCTGTCAAGAGAACCGGCTTCACTAGGGGTTTCGCAAGTCTCCACACTTCTGTCGCTCAGGATAAGCGCTCGCACTCGCTCGTAAAACACAACAACAACCACTGCTTGACAGGTCGCACTTATATAGCAGGCCGGTGACTCAATAAATGCTTCTAGATCCATCCAGGGTTCACGGCTTCTCGAGGTTTCCATCGCTGGCTCAGTCACGAATATTCTGGACCATCCCTTTGTCCTAGTAGCCCTGTTGCATAAGGCGCACGCAATACACGAGGCAGGGTACAGCCCAGCCCTGGGGCAGTTGTGACTCATGCGGCGAGCGATGACACAAACTCACAGCCGTAACAATATGAAAAAATAAATGTCAAAGACACAAGAAATGTATAGCGTAACAATAAAAAGTCCCTTGTTATTAAACCTTATATGGTGCACCATAAAGAAGGATAGGAAATTGAAACTAAATCAACACAATGTGTTGTTTGAGTCTTCAGTCTTTTGACTGGTTTGATGCAGCTCTCCATGCCTCCCTGTCCTGAGCTAATCGTTTCATCTCTACATAACTACCACACCCTACATCTGAGGCAATCTGTTTAACATATTCTAACCTTGGTCTACCCCTACAGTTCTTGTCCTCGACCCTTCCAACCATAACTAAGCTTGCTATTCCTGGGTGTCTTAGTATGTGTCCTACCAACCTATCTCTTCTCTTCATTAGCAGTCGCCAGAAACATCTCTCCTCTCCCACTCGTCTTAATACCTCTATGTTTGTAACCCTATCTACCCATCTGATCTTCATCATTCTCCTGTAACACCACATTTCAAATGCTTCTATTCTCCTCTTTTCTGCAGCACCAATAGTCCATGTTTCACTTCCATAGAGCGCCACGCTCCATACAAAGGCTTTCAAAAATGACTTCCTAATACCTAAATCTATATTCGATGTCAGCAGATTCCTTTTTTGTAGAAAAGCTTTCTTTGCCTGAGCCAATCTACTTTTTATATCCTCTTTGCTTCGTCCATCACTGGTTATTCTACTTCCTAAGTAACAGAAGTCTTCTACTTCCTTCAGATTTTCACCTGTCAATTTGATCTCCATAGAGGTTTCTGATTTATTTCGGCTGCATTCCAGTATTTTTGTTTTACATTTATTAATTTTCATCATTTTCACAATATGATGTGGAAAAACGTGGCTAGTATAAACTAGGAAACACTTTCATAATGGTAAAACTGTGTAGTTTGAACTACACAGTTTTACCATGGTGTGTGTCAGTATGCCAATAAAGGGTCTCTGAAAAAAAAAAAAAAAGATGCGAGCCTTACAGTAGTCGCATATGATGTGTAACATCTGACATGCTATCCTACTCGTATACGACACAGCTTGGACATCCTTAAAATGTTAATTTACACTCCATTTTCATACTGGTACTATGATGAATGTATAGGTTGAATTGGAGATATGCTACTGTCACATTTGTGGCGCAGCGGTCAAGCTGTTAGTCTCTCACCAAGGTAGACCGGGTTTGATTCCCGGTCAATACATGTGAGATTTTCGAATTGAAATGCCATGTCCTGTGGTTCACATTCCACGTAAAAGGGAGGTACCGTGGATCATGATCGTGAGATTAACGGACACGCAAAACTACAAGCTTCCTTCCTTCCTTTTACATTGAAAAAAATCCACAGCCTGCTTCCAGTCTCCGACCGGGTCAGGAATGGAATGAATGAAGCCCTTATCTAGCGGCGAGGATATGAACTGTGCCGGCTGCCGAGGCCTGACACACTCCTCTGGGGCAATGATTAAATGAATGACAGATGAAATGAAATTATAGTGGAGAGTGTTGCTGGAATGAAGTTTTGACAGGGAAAACCGGAGTACCCGGAGAAAAACCTGTCTGCCTCCGTTTTGTCCAGCACAGATCTCACATGGAGTGACCGGGATTTGAACCACGGACCCAGCGGTGAGAGGCCGGCGTGCTGCCGCTTAAGCCACGGAGGCTCTCCCTTTTACATTAATAATTCATAATAACAATGTGACACACAACATCGACAGTACTCTCAAATACTGTGAGCATATTCCTCAGTAACTATAACATTCATTATTCTCAAGGCTCCCATACAGTTCGTCGTAAACAATCAAAACATGGCTTCCTACAATCATGAAATGACCTAGTCTCACATATGATGAAAATACAGCTTTTATTCCACTCATATAACAACATTCTGTTATGCATTTAATATTTGACTACTCACCCACAGCTTGACAATAATGGCACTTACTTAAATATCATTTGTCGTCTTTGTCCTACCCCATGTGATATTCAACCTTGAACGTGAAGCTTCATAAACTGCTCAATGACAAATGAAAGTCGGTGAAACATTTGCCACTGTGCTCGTCAAACCAGTGCCTGCTAAATGCACTGCCTACTGTATTGCCATAACATTCTCGCGCTACAGAGCACACACTGCCTTGTTTCCAATACACACATTTTCAATTGTACATCCAGCTGGCAGTGCGTCTTCACTTCCGCCCGATCCACTTCCGTTCGATTCACTTCCGCCCGATTCACTTCCGTCCCATTTTTCTGGCAGTGCGTCTTCACTTCCGTCCGATCCACTTCCACCTGATTCACTTCCGTCCCCAATTTTCAAAATCACTCCCACAAAACTATCCAGCAACCGAACGGAAAGATGTTACACATCAAAAATACGGCGAAACCTATTTTCGGAACTTCCCTCGTATATTCGTGCTGGCAAACTGAAAGTAATCCTTCAAATGTATGGTCCATAACCTACACCAACATCCTTCGAGTTTTCCGTCTTCATTATCCGACATATTTACTGAGGCAAGCAAACTGCCAAACTCGTTAACCATCATCCTTATGTAGTAAGTCAGGTCAACAAAAGAAAAAGCACCAATTAAGCCTCAGCTCCTTGCTTACTGTGTTGTTGGGGTGATTTGTTTATTTGATTCTTCTGTGTGAATTATACGAGGGCAGATTTTTCCTTCATGTTCCGATGGACTGTATACAAATAACAGATTGGCATACCAAACTGATTTTGCTACTAAATGTTTGCTTGTTTTATTCTTAAGTCTCAACATAATCGCCAAAACGATTAAAACATTATTTTGTCGTATCGTTACACCAGCTTTCCAATGCCCTCGGCAAACAATTCTTCCACCACTGAGGTTGGCACGTCTGGACAGTCTCTTGAAGTGTTTCCTTTTTGGCGATGGCGTTGCCGCCCAACCATACCTTCAATTCTCGAAAAATGTGAAAATCATTCACGACCGCACTGTGCCAACGTTACGATAGACTTTTTCAAAGAATTCAAGTGTGAAGTTATGGACCATCTGCCGTTTAGTCTAAACCAGCACTGAATGCTTTTCACCTTTTTCGAGAATTGAAGGTATGGTTGGGCGGCAACGCCTCGCCAAAAAGGGAACACTTCAGGAGACTGTCCAAACGTATCCACCTCAGTGGCGGCAGAATTTTGCGTCGAGGGCATTGGAAAACTGGTGTAACGATTCGACAAATGTTTCAATCACTTTGGCGATTATGTTGAGACATAGCAATAAAACAAGGAAATATTTAGTAGTAAAATTAGATTGGTATATCAACCTGTTACTTTTATACTGTCCACTGGAACTTGAAAAAATAACCAGCCCTCGTATGATACAATGAAGTGACAAAGGCATGTGTCAAGAAGTGTTTTTTCACCAGTGGTAGTGGAAACGGTCCCCAAGAACCAACATTGATACATCAAGGCTCAAATGGTTCCTTCCACAAGTCCATGAATGGTTTGCTGGCGGCATTTTTATTTACTTATTGCCGACTCTACACCTTGTCATAATAAATTAATTTAACCAGAAGACTTCAAAGATAGATGCAAAAACTAGCTCAATAATGACATTTATTTAAGAGACTTCAATGGTAGAAGATGAAACCAAGAACTCAACAATAGAATTTTAAGATATTTTAATGATGGGGCGAAATACGAACTCAATAAATGAATTTATCCAGGAATCTTCAATGTTGCATGAAAAAGAAACAAATCAATAATATATTAAGTTTATTTAAGAGACTTCAATGGTAGAGAATGAAACGAAGAACTCAACAGTAGATTTTTAAGATACTTCAATGATGGAGACCAAAATAACTCAATAAATGAATCTATTCTGGATAGTGCTAGATGAGTCTATCCCGGATAATCTTCAATGATAGATGGAGAAAACTAATTCAATGATTAGAGTTATTCAAGAAACGTCAATGATAGATTAGAAAACAAACTCAATAATAGAATTCACCCTGGGGACTTCAATGGTAGAGGATGAAACGAAGAACTCAACAGTAGAATTTTAAGAGACTTCAATGATGGACACCAAAAGAACTAAAAAAAACGAATCTATCCTGGATAATGATAGATAATGTTCAATGATAGATGAATCTACTCTGGATAATGATAGATGAGTCTATCCTGGATAATCTTCAATGATGGATGAATATATCCTGGATATTGATAGATAATCTTCGATGATAGATGAAGAAAACTAATTAAATGATTACATTTATGCAAGAAACTTCAATGATAGATTATGAAACAAACTCAATAATAGAATTCACCCTGGAGACTTCAATGGTAGATGACAAATGGATGCAATATGTATGTCTACCCCTTATTATTCCCGTTTTCCAACGGGGTCGGGGATGAGATGCGATGGAAGTCTTTGTGGCGATGATTTTTACGGCCGGATGCCCTTCCTGACGCCAATCTCATGAGAGGAGTTAATGAGAGATGAAATGAATGATGGTGAATGAAACTGGGCAAGGATGTGGAAGGAAGCGGCCGTGGCCTGTCAGAAGGTACCGTCCCAGCATTTGCCTGGTGTTGAAAATGGGAAACCACGGAAAACCATTTCAAGGACGGCCGACGGTGGGGCTCAAACCCACGCGTCTACCGAGTCAGCAGAGAGCTTGGCCCCATGACCTAATGCTGCGCGTTAGCCAGCGTAGCCACTACTGTCGGTATGACAAATGGATGCAATAAATTTCAATTTATCCAGGAAACTTCAATGATAGATGAAACACGAACTCAATAATTGAATTCACCCTGGAGATTTGATACTTGAAAAACGAATTCAATAATTTTAAAGTATATAAACATTTGAACTGACGGTGGTTTTGGGGGGCTGGGATATGTGAAACGTGCGAAGTTATATCGAAATTTTCCGGAAGTTTCAGCATGGTACTCATTTCAATAGGTAGCTTTCTCATGAAACCTACCTAAAAAGAGGAAAACAATGTAATTAACCGTAAATATCTAAAGAGTAGAATGAAATGATCAACTATTGTAGATGATATGATAATTTTTTCCATCGCTGTACATTGTCAAATATAGGAAGCTGCATTTAATATCTTTCGATGTACACTTCCTGGTTCTCTAATAATAATGTTATTGGTTTTACGTCCCTTTTAACTACACTGGCTTTTAGAGACGCCAGGGTGCCGGAATTTTGCCCCGAAGGGGATCTTTAACGTGCCAGTAAATCTACTGACACGGCTCCCTCGCATTTGCGCACCCTCAAATGCCAGCTGACTGCGCCAGGTTTCGAACCTGCAACCTTGGACTCAGCAAGCGAGAACGTTACCCCTGAGCCACGCAGCCAGATTCCTGGTTCTCTTAACCCTTTATAGGGCAAAACTATTTTCTTTACTTTTATGTGTTTTTTACTTTTTAATTTATTTTAATTATTATAATTATTAATAGTCGCCTCCGTAGCGTAGCGGTAAGCATGGTTAGCTGCCGCCCCGGAGGTCCTGGGTTCGATTCCCGGCTCTGCCACGAAATTTGAAAAGTGGTACGAGGACTGGAGCGGGGTCTACTCAGCCTCGGGTGGCCCAAATGAGTAGAGGGGGTTCGATTCCCTCTCAGCCATCCTCAAAGTGGTTTTCCGTGGTTTCCCACTCCGTCTTCGGGCAAATGCCGGGATGGTACCTTCTTCAAGGCCACGGCCGCCTCCTTCCCTCTTCCTTGCCTATCCATCCTAACCATCCCTTACCTTCCCTCATGAGGCCCCTGTTCGCTTTGCAGGTGAGGCCGCCTGGGCGAGGTGCCAATCCCACCTCACCAGTTGTATCCCTTCCGATTCGATGTTCCCAGCTCTAGGACACTGCCCGTAGAGGCGGTAGTGGTGAGTTCCCTCGCTGAGTCCGTGGGTTCCACCAACCTGGAGGGTAAACGACTAATAAAAAAATTTTGTAATGTTATGTTTCTCTAATTTAATGTTTATGTATTTATTTATAATTTTCAATTTATGTTCTTATAGATGTAATTTTGATATTTTTATTGAATTATTTAATTACCTAATTTCAAATTGATTTTTACAATTATGTTAATAATTTATTTATAGTTATGATTATTATTTATATTTGTATATTTCTTTTATTATTGTAATTTTATTTTTATAAATTACTTTTTATTTCTAGATTTGTATTTTATTTTTACACTTAACTCGTTAATGTCTTTAGTTTTATATTGTTTAACATTTTATCCAACACATTACGTCAAGTAGATACATATATAATATTTGATTTTTAGAAAATATTAGCACTTCGGTATGAAAATTCTCCGAAATATGGCTGATTCAACTATCAGAATCTTTGAAAGCATAAACTGTTCTTATGACAGGTGGGTAATATAGAGACCACTATCCCATAAAGCAGTGGTTCCCAACCTTTGTCAGCTGACGCCCCCCCCTTTTCAGATACGGGAGATCATCGCGTAGCCCCCCCCCCCCCCTTCGCAAGTTTCCCACTTCGTCTTCGGGCAAATGCCGGGATGGTACCCCCTTCCCCTTCCCACCACTCATCGCGGAGGATATAGACCTAACCTAATAAAACTACATAATGGAATAGGCCTATCTATTAGGCTACATACTAACTTCATTTTAGCACAATACAAAGAACACACTTTTACAACAAATCCTTAAATTAGTCAACAAATGTCAGTGAGAGGATTGACACTGCTTTCTCTTGGTAAGATTCGGTATGTTTGGTTTGGTATTTGACAGAGCACAGAGGAGATCACTAGCAACATCAAGACGACAGCGCTGCTTTGTTTCTATGACACTCAGAGTTAAAAATCCTGACTTGCATAAATATGTCTTTGAAAATGAAAGTTCAAACTGTTCAAAGATTCAAAGAAATCACAAAGATATGCCAACGAGACGAAAAAATTGGCATAATTTTGCTCCTTACAACACAGCAAATTCCTTATTTCACCTCCAACCTTGCGGCTCCCCAGAGGTTTGTGCCGACAGTTGGCAATTAGGCCTACCAGTGCTTTCGAACGATTGACTTGGTGCGACAATCACTTGGAGAGATTCGAAAAATGTTTATTTGACAAAATTGTAATATTCGAGTTAAAAATCTTAATTCGGAAATCACTTCACGCCCACCTTGATAAAGCCCCACGCCCTTCTAGGGGGGCGCGCCCCCCAGGTTGGGAACCCCTGCCATAAAGGGTTAGACATGATACCAGCTAAGTCACTTGCTCAATCCTCAATAAGATCAGTATTTCCATTTCAAGAGTATTGCGACAGGATCATGTCCAGACAAGTCGGTCAGCCAAATCTACTGGCTGGCGTATCGTTCTGGCCATGCTCCAGTGAGAGCACATTATCATACTAGTCACACACAGCTGGCGGGTGTCAATGACACCTTCTCTTTCATATCTGATCTTTGTTTCGTCTCGACCTCGAATTTATCCACCTGGAGAAGTACATCCACTGCCAAGTCTAAAACAGTGCGGAAGAGGAATGCACCAATCTCTCTTACTTTCACAGCTTGTGCGTATTGTAATAGAAAATACTCTCCGAACATCCGATCAGAATTACCTTTTGCCAAATACCATAGTAGTTAAAACTCAGTAATTCTTCTAGATTTGTGCCTTGTCTTGTGTGGGGTTTCGCATAGTACACCAAGCTGGCTCATCGTCGGGCTCTTGATGTCCCCGCCCGGATCTCCACAGGAGTAACGAACTGCGCGCTACCTCCCTTTATATGCAGTGCAACTGCACCACTTTACTGCGAGAACTAAAAGCTCAAGCAGCCTCAACCTCCCTATGAAGGCTTCCAAAAAGAAGCTATAAGTTATTGGCTTTCACGGCCAGTGAATTAAAACTCAGCAATTCTTCTAGGTTCGTGCCGTGTCTTATGTGGGGTTTCGCCTAAGACACCAAGCTGGCTCATCGGCGGGCTCTTGGTGTCCCCGCCCGGACCCCCACAGGAGTAACGAACTGCGCGCTGCCTCTCTTTATATGCGGTGCATCTGCACAACTTTACTGCGAGAACTAAAAGCTCAAGCAGCCTTAACCTCCATATGAAGGCTTCCAAAAAGATGGGCCTTAGTAGTTCTTTGCATTAAGGTTAAAATAACAAGAAATATAAATATCAGTTGTTATGAATACATTTTAGGACCGATAGTGGTGGCTACGCTCGCTATTAAGCGCAGCGTTAGGTTATGGGACCAAGCTCTCTGCTGACTTGGTAGACATGGGTTCAAGCCTTACCTTCGGCCATCCTCGAAATGGTTCTCCGTGGTTTCCCCATTTTCAACTCCAAGCAAACGCTGGGACGGTGCCTTCTGATAGGCCACGGCCGCTTCCTTACACATCCTTGCTCACTTTCATCCATTCATCTCATTTCTCATTTCGACGCGCAGGTCACCCACGGGCGTCGATTAGAAAGACCTACACTCGGCCTCTCAGGAAGCCACACGACCAAAAAAATTTGGAGTTTGGGACATCTTGGTCATTAGCCACATGTTTTTGGATTAGAGCTGGTAATTTAAATCGATTAATTTCAATTATCGCATAATAGATTAACATTCAAGGAAATATCTATTGTAGGTTTTGAGATATGTAACTAAACATCGGAAGATACATTTTTCTATTGATTCACACGTCCTGGTTCCCTTAAGCGATGACCTCTCATTTAAACTTCTTTTCTTATCGCGTGTCTACTAAATTAATCGACTCCTCAGTTAGCCGAATAATCGATTATACGGTTAGTCTAATGAGCAATCAGTCGATTAATCGTTTTTGATTAATTTCAAATTATTTAACGGAACATTGCTTATTTCCAGCTCTAATTTGGACGTATGGTCGATTTCCCAATAACCTGTGTTTTTGTGCGTATAATAATAACTAGCATTACCCGTCGCGGCTTCGCCCGCGAATATTATAATTGTAAAGAATACACATAGCAAAATCTCAATCATGAAGGCTATGACTGATTTATCCCTGGTACGAAATCAGACTTTATCAATTCAGCTACTGGTGCAGTGGTTAGGGGTTTGTCATTCCTTCATAGGTATATCAGAGCGAAGTTAGTTTTCTGGAAATATCACAGACACTGTTAATTTAAGGGTCTTTAAATGTGGTTTTCGGAGACCCTTTATAGTCGGGTGAAAAAGACCTTTCGTACCACACTCGACGTGTAAATTGCGTGAAAAAATTCTAGAGTGCCCCCCTTGACCCCCTTAAGCGCATTACACTGTATGTATTGATGAATTTTACAACTTAATTTGGTTCAGTGATAACCTTATAACCATCTGGAAACTTTCACAGTAATGTAATAATTGGAATTGCATTGCGTCTTACAGAAATAGATGGACCTGTGAGATTCTGTTACCATGGTTACCGTGTTGCATTCTTTCATTATTTCATTGTAAATATCCATGTTCTAAGGCATTTACTTAATTGTGAGGCATTTAAAGAGTGAGTGAGTGCGTTTCGCTTACGCATTGGGTTATGGTGAACCTGTAGGTACCCCATATGTGTAGGTTGGTGTTAATGGGACCTTATTTTCGGTACAAAACTGGAATGGGACCTTAGCAGAATAATATAGGGAGGGATTCCTCCCACATAGGCTAGTATACTGGAGGACACTGTTTTTACGAAGCTCTTGTAGTGACCTATCACGCTGTTAGCAGTCGGCGCGCGGCTATTACACAAGAAGTCCCGCTAGGTTACAACACTGCGGTACAGAAATCAGAACACAGAACACGGCTACAGAGTCCTGTCTTTTTCTTTTATCTTCATGTTCCGGTTGCACTTTCGCTGTCATTCCGCGGCAAACAACAACACGCAAATGTGTCTTTAAACACAGCCTTCAGGTGGTTATCATTGTGTAAGCAATAACTACTCATAATGGTGGGTGGACACGCTCTCCACTCAAATATGTTCGCTCTTGACAAGCGACTAGCTTAATATAACATAACTGGAATAATGATTTTATGTTCGACCATGCCGAAATATAAATATTATATGCCAGATGATTTATGTATTTATCCGAGTCCAAAACACATACAAATATACATATAATTTGCACTAAATGTCATTTCTCCAGTGTTCAACTTTCAGAATGGCACAGTCAATAGCTTCCTGCATAGCACATGGTCTTGATAACATGCCGCAATTCAGAAGGTGCTTAGCATCGAATTTTTCACCACATTTACAAAGTTCTTCAGTACTGTATCCCCACTTCTTCAAATTGTTTTTGTACCGACTCACACCAGTTCTCAGTCTGTTTAGCGTCTTCCAAGATCCGTATTGTAAATGGTAGCTTGCTGCCGGCTTCTCCTTCATTTCGCAAGATCCTCCCGGTGATTTTGTTTTCCAAAGTTCAGTTCGGCGAGCTTCAGCTGAGGAAGGAATGGATAACGTTGTTTGGAGGAAGCTCTTTCTTGACTTTAGCCTACGTGGATGGACGCCAGATGATGATGTTGATAATTGTTGTTTTAAGGGACTTAACATCTAGGTTATCGGCCCCTAATGGTTTGGGTGATAGTGAAAGATGAGATGAGAATGATAACTATAACTAATACTAACTACAGACTTATATACTAGAAGAAGAAATGGTAAACAAATAAAGGATAAGGCAAATAAAGTACAGGAAGAAAACAAATGTCCTCAACCCTGGAAGGAGGAGGATTGAGGGACTTGTAAGGAAGAAGAGCCATGAAAGGCAGATAGGAAAGGGGAAAGACGAGAGGGCCCGCCCCAAAGTCAGTGGAAAAAGGGGAAAAATCGGAGCCAGCTCAGGAATCCCTCGGGATCGCCAACTCCCGAACTCACCAGCCGTGAGCCCCTGAGGGTGTAGCTATATCCAGGGTGCACCAGAAGTGGTGGGGCTACATTCACCCGGCCTCCTTGAGGGTCATGAGCAGAAGGCAGGAGATAACAGGAAAAGAAAAAGAAGGCTGACCCCCCGCAGTAGGAAGGTATTAGGAAAGATGAGACCAGGGCCAACTAAGGCGGTAAAGGGAGAGGCTCCCTAGGCCTCGGATACCCTAATACCGCCGGGGTCAGAAAAGAACAACAGTTGACAAAGAGAGGCCGACAGGAAAGAAGAAGGAGACGAGCCCGGCATAAGTAAGTTGAAGCAATGCCGGACTCAGCTGGGGTCCCGTGGTCGCCAACCCACGTCCCACTAATTGTGAGCCCCTGGGGGGTTATATGCTAGAAAACTGCATCTTAAAGAGGCTCATTATAGTTGAAGTTTTCAAGGTTCTACACCAATCAGAGGTCAAGATTTTCATTACGATACAGCTGTGTAACCAATTAGGTAAGGATAGCTTCGCACCTGCACTGAGTTCCAAGGCCTCCTATTTTAAATTTCACTGCGTGGCTAGTGTCATAGTGGGGCATTCGAGGAGGCCGTGGTCGAATACAAGGTATTCTCTGCGTCCCAAGCGCTCTGTTCAGTAAACGAAACTGAAGGAATCTCGACAGATATTTATGTTTGAACATAAAATGAAGTTATAATTTTCGTCGAACATAAACAGTCGTATGCCATTATAGGCTTGTTGCATAATGTACTATTATGTTCGACCCTGACAATTATATGTCTGAAAACTGTATCATAATGATGGTCATTATAACACTATTTTTCATTATGAAACAGTTTCTCCCACCAATCACAGCTCAAGAAACAGTTGTTTGACCAATTATATAAGGATACCTTCGCGCATGCGCTCAAAATCCAACATGTCTATATAAATTACCGAAAGTGCACCGTCCATATGTTCGCGTAAATAAACTGGTGAATATGAGACACTGTACCTTAATATCCCCAAATCCAATTTCTACACAGCGGGTTGTTTTCAAACGATTTCGGTGACAATTTTACTGAATACTGGTGCTCAATGTGCACATATGGCATTGAAGCACACAGAGCGCATGCGTCGGTCTATCAGAGAGCTTGGAAATCAGAGATATCCTAACCTGCGCAGCACCCGATCACAAAATTCTAGTGACAATCTCAACAGATATTTATGAATATTTTTGTTAAAACATATTATAAAGTTATAATTATCGTCGAACATAAACAGTCGTATGCAACTCGCCTATAATGGTAATTAAGACACTTGTATGGAAATTATAAAACTCGCATACGCTCGTTTTATAAAAATACTCGTGTCTTAATTATAGCCATTATAGGCTCGTTGCATAATGTTCTATTCTTTCCCAAGATAGCGAATAGCGAATACTTTAACGTCTCCAAACTATGGCCGATATTCCGTCCAGTCTACTGCCTACTAGATTACACAAGGTCTTGGAAAGCTCGCTCTATTTGAGGCTAAGTAAACTGCCCTTCGTGTTGAAGAATCATGCCACAGTGGGCGCTTTTATGTGCACAAGGTTGCTACAGTGAGATAGCCCTAAGATGCTAGTCAAATGCACAATAATGTCTTTGTCATGAGAATTGCCTGCAAGATTCCCATAATCAAGATTTCTATAAAATGAGGTTTTGACAAGAGCATTGCCTTCTAGATTCCTATAACAGGAGGCCTTGATAAGAGCATTGCCTACTAGATCCCTATAAAAAAAAGGCTTTGATTAGAGTGTTGCCTTCTAGATTTCTAAACAATGAGGCTTTTACAAGAACATTGCTTTCTAGATTCCTAGGGAAGTAAATCTCAAAATACAACTAGACAAGACAGAGTTTCTTCACAAAGAAGTTGCTTTTCTCGGTCACATTGTATCACAAGACTGAGTCAATGTTCATAAACACACGCAGCTTAGTAAATATCAATGGCTTCAATACGGTGCTAATAATGTTCGTCTCACTTCACATAAATTTGCTGCTCGCCTCGCCAGTATACGGAATGTTATGGACTGAACGATCTAGTATCAGACGCAGATTCTCTTATGAATTCACTCGTATAAAACACTGTTACAAACGTCAAAAACCAATTCCCGACTACACAATCCTCCTTATTTACCTTAATACAGCCGAAATGAAACCATTTCTCACTTAGTGCAATTTTGCATACGTCCCCCTTAAATTGCATTTTGTGACAATTTTGAATCTAAATTACATTTTGTAAGTATTTTCTATCTAAATTGCATTTTGTAAATATTGTCAATTCAAATAAAAGTACAGTAAGTATGTAGTTAGTTTTAGTTGTAAGTAGGTAGTTAGTTTGTCTATTAGATATATGTCATTGTTCTATTAGACTGTGGTGTGTGAGTGTGTCTGGTAGCAGTTGCATTGTTTATTAGTTATAGTTCATTGTTTCAGTAGACTGTGATGTGTGAGGGTGCATGTGAGTGTGCCTGTTGACAGACTGTTTTAGTGGTAGTATTTGTTGTTGGTGGAACTTAAGTTTTTTGTTAGTAGAGTTTTGGTATTTAATTGTTAGTACAGTAGAAGGTTAGTATTTTTGTTAGTAGAATTGCTCTTTACTTATTCTGAAAGGGAGTAGCAGCCTTTCAGAATAAATCAATTCTTTACTAGTCTTATAGACGGTTAAGATATTGATAATATAAGCCAATAATGGCTACACTGCGTCCTGCTGCACGGCTGAAAGCAACGGGAAACTACAGCCGTATGCTATTCCCGAGGATATGCACCTCTCTATGCATAATTACATGTGATGATGGCCTCCTCCCTTGTAAAATTTCAATCCGGAGGTAAACTAGTCCCCCGTTCGGATCTCCGGGTGGGGACTACTCGAGAGGGGGTTAACATCACAGAAGTGACAAAGAGGAAATCTGACATTCTACGGATCGGAGCGTGGAATGTTAGAAGTCTGCTAGGAAGTGGAAGGATAGAAAACTTAGAAAGGGAAATGGATAGGTTGAGGTTGGATTTGGTTGGGATTAGTGAAATGCGCTGGCAGGAAGAACAGGACTTTTGGTCAGGAGACTATAGGGTCATTAGCACTAAATCAAACAATGGCCAAGCAGGGGTTGGCCTCATATTGAGTAGGAAACTTGGACAGCGGGTGGAATATTATGAGCAATATAGTGAACGGATTATTGTAGCAAAAATCAATACAAAACCTACCTGCACTACAGTGGTACAAGTCTATATGCCTACCAGTCAAGCTGATGATGAGGATGTTGAAAAGGTCTACGAAGAAATAGACGAAATTCTGAGGTATATCAAGGGTGATGAAAATGTTATAGTAATGGGAGATTGGAATGCTGTGGTAGGAAAAGGGAGAGAAGGGAAGATAGTAGGAGATTTCGGATTAGGTGAAAGGAATGATCGAGGAAGCAGGCTGGTAGAATTCTGCACTGAGCATGAATTGGTCATAGCTAACACCTTATTCAATAACCATAATAGAAGAATATACACATGGATGAGACCAGGAGATACAGGGCGTTACCAAATCGACTTCATTATGGTCAAGCAGAGGTTTCGAAACCAGATTTTGGATTGTAAAACATATCCTGGTGCTGACATAAACTCTGATCACAATCTGGTTGTAATGAAATGCAGATTAAAGTTGAAGAAACTGAAGAAAAGCCAAAAGCCAAAAAGGTGGGCAATAGACAGACTGAAAGAGAAGGATGTAAACGAAAGATTCAAGAAGAGTATAAAGGAAGGACTAATGAAAAGCCCTAAACAAACTTCAATTGCAGACGAATGGGCACTTTTGAAGAATGAAATAACAAAATCCGCAGAAGAAAACATTGGTAGGAAAGAAAGAATAGGTAGAAAACCGTGGATCACTCAGGATATACTAGAATTGATGGATGAAAGGCGGAAACACAAGAATCTAAGAGATGAAAAGGGGAAAGCAGAATACAGACGTCTGAGAAATGAGGTTAACAAGAAGTGCAAGGAAGCGAAAGAAGAATGGTTGAAAGAGAAATGTGCAGGTATAGAAAATTGTCTGAAATTAGGAAAAGTAGACACAGCTTATCGAAGGATTAAGAATACTTTTGGGGAAAAGAAGACTAAGTGCTGTAATATTAAGGACACAAATGGAAAGCCTCTAACAGATAGGGAAGAAAAGGTTGACAGATGGAAAGCTTACATAGAGAGTTTGTATAAGGGAAAGGAGATTGAGAATCATGTAATGGAAAGGGAGGAGGAAATTGATGAGGATGCGAAAGGAGATTTAATATTGAGATCAGAATTTGATAGAGCTTTGGAAGACTTAAGCAGGAACAAAGCACCAGGCATAGATGATATACCGATTGAGTTGCTACGCTGCATAGGAGATGAAGGTCTGATCAGGTTATTTCACTTGGTGTGTAGGATTTATGAGACAGGTGAGGTACCCCCTGATTTCAAGAAGAATGTAATCATCCCTATACCAAAGAAAGTGGGAGCTGACAGATGTGAAGATTACCGTACAATCAGCTTGATTACTCATGCTTCAAAGATCCTGTCTAGAATAATTTACAAGAGGATTGAAAGCCAGATAGAAACGGAGTTGGGTGAAGACCAGTTTGGTTTCAGGAGAAATGTAGGAACAAGGGAAGCTGTACTAAGTCTTAGGCTGATTTTAGAAGGTAGAATAAGGAAAGATAAGAGAACGTTCATGGCTTTTGTAGACTTAGAAAAGGCTTTTGATAACGTTGATTGGACTAAATTGTTTGACATTTTGAAATCAATTGGAATAAAGTACAGGGATAGGAGGGTGATATACAATCTGTACAGAAACCAGACAGCAGTCATTCGAGTTGAAGGACATGAGAGAGAAGCTGGTATTCAGAAAGGTGTAAGGCAAGGCTGCAACTTATCACCCATACTTTTCAATCTTTACATTGAACAAGCAATGAAGGAAATTAGAGAAAAATTTAAAGTGGGAGTGAAGATTCAAGGAGAAATAATTTCAACTCTGAGATTTGCTGATGACATCGTCATCTTGGCCGACAAGCCTGAGGATTTGAATGAGTTTTTGAATGGTATGGACTCCGTCTTACGGAAAGAATTCATGATGAAAATAAATAGATGTAAAACAAAAATCCTGGAATGCAGCCGAAATAAATCCGAAACCTCTATGGAGATCAAATTGGCAGGTGAAAAGCTGAAGGAAGTAGGAGACTTCTGTTACTTAGGAAGCAGAATAACCAGTGATGGACGAAGCAAAGAGGATATTAAAAGTAGGTTGGCTCAGGCAAAGAAAGCATTTCTACAAAAAAGGAATCTGCTGACATCGAATATAGATTTAGGTGTTAGGAAGTCATTTTTGAAAGCCTTTGTCTGGAGCGTGGCGCTCTATGGAAGTGAAACTTGGACTATTGGTGCAGCAGAAAAGAGGAGAATTGAAGCATTTGAAATGTGGTGTTACAGGAGAATGATGAAGATCAGATGGGTAGATAGGGTTACAAACAAAGAGGTATTAAGACGAGTGGGAGAGGAGAGATGTTTCTGGCGACTGCTAATGAAGAGAAGAGATAGGTTGGTAGGACACATACTAAGACACCCAGGAATAGCAAGCTTAGTTATGGAAGGAAGGGTCGAGGACAAAAACTGTAGGGGTAGACCAAGGTTAGAATATGTTAAACAGATTGCCTCCGATGTAGGGTGTCGGAGCTATGTAGAGATGAAGCGATTAGCTCAGGACAGGGAGGCATGGAGAGCTGCATCAAACCAGTCAAAAGACTGAAGACTCAAACAACAACAACATAAAAAGAGGCTTTGATAAGATCATTGCCTTCTAGATTCCTATAATAGGAGGTTTTGATAAGAGCATAACCTTCTAGATTTCTATAAAAAAGAGGCTTTGACAAGAGCACTGTCTTCTAGATTCCTATAATAGGAGGCTTTGATAAGTGCACTACCTTCTAGATTTCTATAAAAAGAGGCTTTGACATGAGCATTGCTTTCTAGATTCGTAAAATAGGAGGCTTTGACCAGTGCATTGCCTTCCAGATTCCTATAATAGGAGGCATTGATAAGATCATTGCCTTCTAGATTCCTATAAAACAGGCTTTGATAAGATCATTGTCTTCTAGTTCCTATAATAGGAGGTTTTGCTATGAGCATTTTCTTCTAGATTCCTATAATAGGAGGCTTTGATAAGAGCATTGCCTTCTAGATTCCTATAATCGGAGGCTTTAGTAAGATCATTGCCTTCTACTCGTAGATTCCGATATGTTTTTGTTGCTTTGTTTTGAGGGGCTTGGACATCGTGGTAATTTAGCCCCAGGTAGTGTGCTGTATATAAAGGGTCGGTAGAGTTTAACTGGACAGCCGGGAACATCTTATTCCCTAGGTCAGGACGCGCAGAAAGACGTGAAAAACGTATAGTGAAAGGTGCATGGTTTAGCGAAAATAATATGGTTTAGTGACATATTTAAACATGTGTAGCAGGCGAATCGTTGGCCCTATGATTTTGGGATTGCACCATGCTGTGCAGCATAGAAAGCCAAAGAAATAATGTCTGGGGTGGATCTGCATACGGTGAGTGGTTCCCAAACGACAATCACTTTCGGAAAGGCGATTTGCCATGTTCAGGCCGGCAACATCGCATGAGCTGTTTTATCTTAGAGGGGAAGGGAATTCTGTTGTTCCTAGTCTGTGGGATCTGGTTGGGCAAATTGCCTCCCCTCAATAGAACTGACCATCACTTATCAGTTGTCTGCGTGACCTACCCCGGTGAATAGCCGCTGTTCTGTCAGTCCAGTGGCACTTCCTCGATCCGGTCTGGTACACAGTAGCGAGCAGTGTTGCAAAGAGTGACGTACTTTTGCTCCTGTTTTCTCCTAAACCATGCCCCTTTTACCACACGTTTATCACGTCTTTCGGTGCTTCCTGTCCTAGCGAATCGTATGTTCTCGGATAACGGATCTGACTCCACCCAGGGGGGCGTGGTGGCGCAGCGGTTAAGCTGTTGGCCTCTCACCAAGGTGGACCGGGTTCGATTCACGGTTAATGCATGTGAGATTTTGTCAGTGAAAAGCCATGTCCTGTGGTTCGGATTCCACGTAAAAAGGCGGTCCCGTGGATCATGATTGCATGATTAATGGTCACGTAAAACTAAAAGCTTCCTTCCTTTTGACTCCACCCACCCTGTATGTATATAAAAATTGTCTGGAGGCCTGTGTTATTGTGGTGTCTGTCGTAGTGTTTATAATTGTAATTCAGGTGAGGATTGGGAAGGAGGTGGGCATGACCTTAATTAAGGACCCATCCCAGCATTTGCCTGGAGTGGAAGTGGCGAAACTATCGAAAACCACTTCCAGGCTGGCCAAGGTGGGAATCCAACCTACCACTTATCAGTTTTGCCTCACGAGGCTGAGTGTATCCCGTTCCAGCCCTCACGTTCTTAGACACATACTCAAATACACGGGGTTACATGCCCACACCTACGCAATAAGCTTCATGTAATAGTTCATAACTCTATGACATACATATATAAAAATCCAATATGGCAACCATCCGAAATATTTAGACGGTTCTATATATCTACGAATATATTAGGCCTACAGCAATCAAACTGAAATTTTGTATGCTGTTAGAGGAAATTAACATAAGTAGGATATAGGAATATAGGATATTTAGTTCTTCACGGAACTACTTGTTTCTTCCCAAGTTCACTGGGAAATACACACATCAAAAAAAGTTTTGCATCACCTCGGTTCCAAGAGTTCCGGAACCGTTAAATACAAAGGGAATAGAGATCAACACAAACAACATTTCAGCTCGTTTTATTGCTCATGAGACCCACACATTGCATGTTGTACCATCATACAGCTAGACTTTCAGCATTTGTGGTCCAGATTGCAGTACACACCACTACCTCTAATACCCAGTAGCACGTCCTCTTGCATTGATGCATGCCTGTATTCGTCGTGGCATACTATCCACAAGTTCATCAAGACACTGTTGGTCCAAATTGTCCCACTCCTCAACGACAATTCGGCGTAAATCTCTCAGAGTGGTTGGTGGGTCAAGACGTCCATAAACAGCCCTTTTCAACATATCCCAGGCATGTTCGATAGGGTTCATGTCTGGCGAACATGCTGGCCACTGTAGTCGAGCGATGTCGTTATCTTGAAGGAACGCATTCACAAGATGTGCACGATGAGGTCGAGAATTGTCGTCCATGAAGACAAATGCCTCTCCAATATTCTGCCGATATGGTTGCACTATGGGTCGGAGGATGTCATTCAGGTATCGTAAAGCCGTTTCGGAGCCTTCCATGACCACCAGTGGCGTACGTCGGCCCCACATAATGCCACCGCAAAACATCAGGGAACCACCACCTTGCTGCACTCGCTGGACAGTGTGTCTAAGACGTTCAGCCTGACCAGGGTGCCTCCAAACACGTCTCCGACGATTGTCAGGTTGAAGGCATATGCGACACTCATCGGTGAAGAGAACGTGATGCCAATTCCGTGGGGTCCATTCAGCATGTTGTTGGGCCCATCTGTACCGCGCTGCATGGTGTCGGGGTTGCAAAGCTGGACCTCGCCATGGACGTCGGGAGTGAAGTTGCGCATCATGCAGCCTATTGCGCACAGTTTGAGTTGAAACACGACGTCCTGTGGCTGAACGAAACGCATTATTCAACATGGTGGCATTGCTGTCAGGGTTCCTCCGAGCGGCAATCCGTAAGTAGCGGTCATCCACTACAGTAGTAGCCCTTGGGCGGCCTGAGCGAGGCCTGTCATCGACAGTTCCTGTATCTCTGTACCTCCTCCATGTCCGAACAACATCGCTTTGGTTCACTCTGAGACGCCTGGAAACTTCCCTTGTTGAGAGCCCTTCTTGACACAAAGTAACAATGCGGACGCGATCGAACTGCGGTATTGACCTTCTAGGCATGGTAGAACTACAGACAACATGAGCAGCGTACCTTCGTCCTGGTGGAATGACTGGAACTGATCGGCTGTCGTACCCCCTCCGTCTAATAGGCCCTGCTCATGCATGGTTGTTTACATCTTTGAGCAGTTTTAGTGACATCTATGAACAGTCAAAGGGACTGTATCTTGGATACAATATACACAGTCAACGTCTATATGCCGGAGATCTGGGAACCGAGGTGATGCAAAACTTTTTTTGATGTGTGTATATTCCTCTGCAAAGCTTTGAATACTGTGCGTGAGTCATACGACCTGGTCTGGAATGTGGTACCGTCATCCACTTAAAGGTTCACTGGGAAATATATTCCTCTGCAAAGCTTTGAATACTGTGCGTGAGTCATACGACCTGGTCAGAAATGTGGTACCGTCATCCACTTGTTCAGACTTTCCATTGAATCTTATTATCAACTTCACGGAATGTTCTACGCTTCACGGAACATGTAACATGAAAGCTTAATCTAATGGAGACATGAAGAATACTTACACCATCATGATAATGCATGAATATACAGCATTTTCCCTCAGCGTGACACATTGGAGTGTTGATACCGTTTCTTACTACCGGGATTGCATCATTCATTTCATACAAGTTAGCAGAGTCGAGAACTGGCCGCGATGTATGATTGATTTGATTGACATTGATCTGATAATGTTGGCTTGACGAACGAAATCTATGCAAATAATAGTCTAATAATTAAACACCTGTAATCATTTATTCCCCATATAATATAATTGGGCATACATACAATTATCGATTAATTTTACAGAAAATCTCATCGGTTAGCATCAGTGTTAATTTATCGTATTCATCAACCGGATACAGCGCAATGCGTACTGAATGAGGTATACACAGATACAATCTGATTGATGGGAAGAACAATTTAAGTCCTTGCCGGTCGTGGGATCCACATTATCCTCAATGTTCATGAAAGTGACCATTCACTACGTCTAGACAACCTTGAGCCTTTCAAATGGACGCTTTCTGCTATCGAAGACTGAACTATTACGTATTAGAAGGGAAGGTAGAATCTCAAGGCGTGCCTATAAGTACTTCAGTAGCTAATATACAGTACATTCCGGCAACTTACTATGACCTTACTCTCATTGCGTGAGAGTACACCAGATGTCCTGTCTGAGAATCATATCAGCAGAATGGAGGTTGGTTGGTTGGTTCCTCAGTTTAGGGGCTGCGAAAACGCGATGTAGCCCCATCGCCCCGTGTACTTTGGGTGTGTGTAGAATCTATCTGATAACTGGTGTCAATTGTGACGGCAGGAACAAAAGTCTCATAAGACATTCCCAAACTCCAAAGCCTATCCCTGTCAACAGCGATAAAGCTATTCAAAATTAAAATTATGCCGACCGCCACATATGTCATACAATTAAATTGGCCCTACTTTTCGGTGAATAACCTCAGGAAGCTAGAGAGCGTCAAAGCGAGATTTATTAAGAGAGCTCTCTCTATATCAAAATTCTCAAGGAACAGCTACGCCTATAAAATAGAACAGGAATCCTTCTTTATAGAAGACATAAAGCACTCTTTCGATCTACCGGAAACTCAAACGTATAAAACCATCATCGAGAAGAGACGAAAAAATAGCCGACGAGATACCCCAAGAAATAATGGAGACTGAAGCAATGGAGACAGATATCTGGAAGGGGCCAAATTTCAAACTTCGACATCTGTATATGGGATTCGCTGTCCATGGGTTCCATGGAAGGATCTGTCTGATTGAGACATTTCATGAGCACAAGGAGGACTGCGTCTGCAAGAATTGCAATAATCCATGCCCCAAATACCACTTAGTGGAATGTGTAAGCAGGTCTCAATCTCCAATAGCAGAAATGACAGAGTGGTGAAAAACGTGATTGTACATATTGTGTTTAATAAAAACATATATATATATTAGTGTGTGTTATCTGTTTTTAATTCAAGTAAGGACTGCAGACGTTCAATTTTCAAGTAGTTTCTACTTTTGCTACCAAACGCCACCGTCAACGACAACTAATTCTGAACTTGGTTACTAGATGCCACCGCAGTTGACTCCTGGCGACGAACGTTGGAACCTAAGAGCGTTAGTCAAATCTAACCTAAAAATTCGCTTCACACAAGTGTAATTAGTGGAATGTTCTTTTACATGCCATAAATCTATGACAAGGGACCACCGGCTTTACTTCCCCTCCGAAGGAAGGCAAACTGAGGGATTTTTAACGCTGATAAAAAATCCGACTAGTTTGGCTGGGTTTGAACCCGCGATCTTGGGCAGCTAAGCTCAGCATGCTACCAACTACGCCAACGAAACCGCAGAAGAATGGAGAATGGGATCCCAACTACACTGAGTCAAGTCCACATTTCTTTTTTTAATACATCGAGTTTAGCCTCTATGGACTACGAGGTAACAACCAACTTCACTTTAGTGTCCAGGTCTTGTTCTTGTTCCAGCTTTGACTTACTGCCAGTATATTCTGACCCCAGTGACGTTATTTGAGTCTTCAGTCTTTTGACTGGTTTGATGCAGCTCTCCATGCCTTCCTGTCCTGAGCTAATCGTTTCATCTCTACATAGCTACCACACCCTACATCCGAGGCAATCTGTTTAACATATTCTAACCTTGGTCTACCCCTACAGTTCTTGTCCTCGACCCTTCCTTCCATAACTAAGCTTGCTATTCCAGGGTGTCGTAGTATGTGTCCTACCAACCTATCTCTTCTCTTCATTAGCAGTCACCAGAAACATCTCTCCTCTCCCACTAGTCTTAATACATCTTCGTTTGTAAGCCTATCTACCCATCTGATCTTCATCAGTCTCCTGTAACACCACATTTCAAAAGCTTCAATTCTCCTCTTTTCTGCTGCACCAATAGTCCAAGTTTCACTTCCATAGAGCGCCATGCTCCAGACAAAGGCTTCCACAAATGGCTTCCTAATACCTAAATCTATATTCGAAGTCAACAGATTCCTTTTTTGTAGAAATGCTTTCCTTGTCTGAGCCAATCTACATTTTATATCCTCTTTGCTTCGTCCACCACTGGTTATCTTGCTTCCTAAGTAACAGAAGTCTCCTACTTCCTTCAGCTTTTCACCTCCCAATTTGATGTCCGTAGAGGTTTCTGATTTATTTCGGCGACGAGTGCCTGTTTATGTTTTTCGGACTTAGGTCCTCTCCGTCTTCCGGAAGTTGATACCATTTTAAAACCTTGGTAGTTGTTCACCAAACTTCTAAATGTGTTTCAGTTAGGAATATCTGCATTACAAGCTATTTAACCACTTAATACAAGGGTGTTTTATTTTCTTGACATAAGCTGGAGGTAACTGATATGAGGGTAGCAAGAATAATCACTGGGACAAATATAGAGTACTTTCGATTTCTGTTCTAGGGGAAATAAAGCAGTGGTTTCTCCTGGCCTTTGGTTTCATAACGCCCTTGGCCAAAACAAATTGACTCATCTAGCTTGAGGGATAATTTCTCGCCACAAGAATATGAAAGTGCCCATATTCAGAGCCATTTAATCAGTATTTGTTGTAGCTGACAATGAAATGTTTCCAAACTGACGATTGCATGCTTCATTGAAACCACTGTTACCAACTGTGGTATTTATATTACAGTTATTATTTAAAGGACTTAACAAATTCTTATCAAACTACTAGGCCTGTAAACTTTTTATCGAAGTACAGTACTCCAACATGATTGTACGGGATTGCAGTACCTCCAACTTTAATTAATAGGGAGTACCAACTTTAACCACAACATAAAATAAAATAAAGCCTAATAAAATAAAACATAAAAAATTTATAAAAATGCAAACACATGAAACCTAAAAAACTAACAAGAAGTTCCGTTAAGAACTATACAGCCTACTTTTCATGCCAATGATTATTCTACAGAATATGAACCTATCTAGAATAATGACGAAATTAAGTTGGTAATATCGAAATATCTAATTAGTTCAAAATATACCTGGTATAATGTAGCCTAATAGAGCACTACAGTTGGCAGCCCTGGTGACTGAATATATTCTTAGTTCCATCTCTTAAGGTACAGAATACAAAATTTGGTTGAAGTCCAATGGACGTTACTTGCAGATAGACACTGGATCTATCAGCACGCGTAAACGCATGTTGCCAACAATACCATGCGTGTGCTGGTCAGAAATAATTGAAATATTATGATATCTTGTTGTGCCAATTTTGGATGAAATCCATTTGTTAGTATAGAAGTTACATGTATTTTAAAATTGGACATATCAGCAGGCATAGACTCATGTTGTCAGCACTGCCTTGTATTAATTACTCCAAATTAATCTAGAATGGCAGGTGCTATACGTGTGCAAAGTATAGAGCTGTTGGCTTGCATACTTTCTGATATATTGATATTAGGGTAAAAAAAATATAGACAGCATTTATTAACAGTTGGCAGCCCTGATTGCACTGAAGAATACGCACAGTCATATCTGATATGTTACACATAGCACATGCGAAATTTGGATGAAATCCTACTGATAGTATAGAAGTTACATGTATTTAAAAATTGGCCCTATCAGCAGGCTTAGAATCATGTTGGTAGAACTGACGTATATAAGTTACTCCAAAATTAATCAAACATGTCAGGTACTATACGTGTGCATAGTTTAAAGCTGTCGGCTTGCACACATTCTGATATATTGGTATTTGGATAAAAAAATAGAGAGAGCAATTATTAACAGTTGGCAGCCCTGGTGGCTCTTAAGAATACGCTCAGTCATATCTGTTTATGTACAGATATTACATATAAAATTTGGTTGAAATCCAGTTGATAGTGTAGATGTTATATGCATTTAAACATTGGACCTATCAGAAGGCTTAAAATTATTTTGGCAACACTGTCATGGTTGGCCTCCTGGAAATTAAACTGAAATAGTATTATCTACATGTGTGCCAATTTTGGAATAGCTCCTATGCATACCTTGCAGGATATCCAACATGGAGCTCAAATTTCTAGTGCGTTTTTTCAGCAGTTGGTAGCACTGACATCATTTTCAAATATGGACGTGAGCTATTCCGATGCACATCTTTACTCATACTAAATTTGGTTTTGATTGCTGCAGCCGTTTAGGAGTTGATAGGGGGGGACACACACACAGCCAGCCAGACAGACAGACAGACAGAAGGACAGACAGACAGACAGACAGACACACATTTGCCCGATCTCATAAGACTACTTTTTCCTCATTTTTGCAAAATGTGAAAAGTAGGCTAAAAATCGAAAACAAACTAAAAACTCAAAAACTCAAAAATAAAAAATAAAAACTCAAAACTGTAAACTGAAAATATAAAAACTAAAAACTAAATATTAAAAACTAAAAAAAACTACAATTTAAAATCGAAAAACAAGAACAAAATCAAACTAAAAATCAAAAACAAACTTAAAAACAAAACAAATCAACTTAAAAAATAAAAAAAACAAAACCAAAAAGTAAATCTAAATCTAAATTGAAATCTAAATCTAAAACTAAAAATAAAAATAAAACAAAAAACAAAAAAACAAAAAGACAAGAAACCAAAAACAAGAAACAACAAACAACAAACAACTAAAACTATAACAAAAACAAAATAAATAATTATCGCCATTGCTAGCAACTTTCCAGTGTTTGCCTTAGCAAACGAAATTTATGCTTTTCAGTCGGTCAACACCATTGTACCCAATTGTAATGAGTGTTATACCCTGAACCTGAAAAACATTACATGATATTAATGAATCTCAGTGAATTTGTTACTCTCATGTAAACTCTTTCAGGATTAGTACATAACACCTAATGTAACAGGGTATAATGGTGTTGACCGACTGAAAAGCATAAATTTAATTTTAATTAATAAATTAAATCAATAAATCAACAAATACAAATTGAAATAAATCAGCGAATTAATAAATAAATGGATGATTAATTAAATATCAACGTAAAAGAATGTCCACCCTGTTGACTGGAATACCTGAGAGTCAGTTTATATAATCCTTTCTTCCTTTTGCTCTTGCGTAAAATAAAGGGAATGTGGTCCACGCCGTGGGAAGCTATAGCCTATCGAAGGTGGGGTCTGATCACATCACATTACTTTCACCATATTGAATATAGTGCAGTACCACTGACCGCAAGCCGCTACGCTCGATTAGTCAGAGAAAGGGTGCATGGATTAGCTGCACTCACGTATCGGAGACACGTTATGGTTTAAATGAGATTATACTTCATTGGGTGATTCACGCAGAACGTGAAAAACTTTCCACAACAGATCTTGGCAGAGAGAAACACAAAGTCTGTTTTAAACCCCCAAACAGTTATGATGTTGATGCTAATTGTTGTTTAACAGAAATTTCATCGCAGTTTTCTGGAAAAACACATTTTTGCACAATCAATGTATATTTTCTCTGGAGCTAATAAACCTACATCATTCAAACTTGGTAGAATGTTTCACAACAAGGCAATGCAAAATCGTGTGGAACAGTTTTTTTGTGTGGGTATTTTAGGTATTATGACATTTACAACTAGGTATTTAAGTATATTTGAGAGATTTTTGAATCAAATAATTTAAATTCATATATATAAATAAAACTAAGAACCCAATTAAAATTTTGTTCCACAGAATTGTTTGGCACTGTCCAAAGAGCTTAAAATAAAGATTTCATCAATATTGAAATGTCCGATGATGAGAAAAAGTACATATAGTATACGTATGTGATAAAAAAATAATTTTCAGAGGTAGTCCTATTTTTTTTTTATTGAAAATAAATGAAACTAACCACAGCAATGCATCATTATGTTATAAATATTGCTACAAATATGTAATGTTGTATCTTTAAAACTTTAGAAGTTATGGGACTTTGTTCCAAGTCATGCGTTTAGGCCTATGTCTCCCCTTAGGGGCCTAACATCTAATGGTTTGGTCGATAATGAAAAGGAAATGAAAGGGAAACTACGTATAACTAAAACTAACTACTGACTTACATATTTGAAGAGGAAATGGTAAACAACAGAAGGGAAAAGACAAATGAAAGACAAGAGGAAATAAAACGCCCATGAAGAATGAGAATTAAGGGGATTGGAAGAAAGGAGAGTCACAAAGGGCAGATAGGAAAGGGAAAGAGGAGTGGGTCCACCCCAAAGGCAATGGAAGAAGGGATAATTATTATTTTGAAGTTTGAACCAACAATGTTTCTGATTGTCCTCCAAGTTATTTCTATGTTGAGAAGTGTTTAAAATGTCCGATCGAAGAGGAATATATTTTCAAGGGAACTTTGTGCGCCAAATGTGAACTAGTTTCTGCATTCTACAGCATTTACACTTGCTGAAATGTGATTGGCGATTGACCCTAGTAAACTTAAAAATCTTATGAGTAGGAGGACTTTCGGTTTCCATTCCAAAGCCTCATAAAGCCGACCTATCAGGTAAGTAGTAGAGGCCCGGTGCAAGAACTCTCGCATGGTATATACCAGCCACCCGGCTTTACTCGTATGCGGGCTCGACGCGACACAGTTCTGGCAAGGGCCATTGTCTTGTTTATTTGTTTAAACGCACCTTATAAACAAATAAATATATTTCCTTTGACTTTTCCAGAAATACAAGATTTTTCCTGTACTATTGAGACGATTTGGAAGATTTTGGTACAAACCACACCTTCTAACTCCCTCTGGTTTAGGAGCTTAAGTTTTGTGAAATATACATCATAGCGTTTTATATACGTTATGTGATTTAATTAAATTGAATTTAATTTATTTATTTATACTAATGATATTACATTTTTGGGATATGCTTTACGAATCTGACGGCAAATCCAGTACAGATTATCTGTGAGACATATTTATTATTTACAACATATATACAGATTTTATATCAATACAAGATTGCATGCAAAATTATGTTGTTTTTAAATGATATATATTTTAATTATAATTATTAATCTTTTCTAAATATTCATTTTATATATATAATTTGATGATGACAATAATACTACTACTACTAATAATAATAACAGTGAGTTATCAGCGCCCAGGGAACTGGAGGTCGGACTAAGAAAAGTTCAGAAGGCAGAAAAGTTCAAATACCTCGGTGAATGGATAGAGCCTAACCTATCAGAGAAAGAAGCCTTCGTGTCACGCATTAATAAAATGGAAATGGCATACAACCCGACTAAAGACATCTACAATAAGAGATCGATATCCTTAAACACCAAAATTAGACATTACTGCACTGTTATTTGACCAGAGGCTCTGTATGCGGCAGAGACTCTATAATGAACAAGAGAGGTCTAATGGATAAACTAGAGGCTAAAGAAAGGAAGATTTTGAGGAAAATTCTGGGTCCCATCAATGAAAACAGCGAGTACAGAAGGTGTCACAACCACGAATTATACAAGCACGTGGAGAAGATCAGTGACACGATTCGAAAAAGAAGGATTGCCTTTTATAGCCACGTGACACGAATGAGCCCAGGCAGGATATCAAAACGGATATTGACGTACTTTCAAGATAAGGAAACAAAAGGGGCATGGTTTACGGAAGTTGAGAAAGATCTACGTGAAATGGAAATTTCCCCTAAAAATATCCAGGGGCGTGTTCCACTTCAGGAAAAACTACGTACGCACAAAGGTTTCCACGAAAAGCCGAAGCTGAAGACAGGGAAGGCGCGGTCCCAAGAGAGAAAAGAACGACACCGGAGACGAATGCGGGAACACTGGGCGGTAGTTAGAGCACGGAAGAAGAGACAGTTGAACTGACGTGGTCCCTAGTTGGCCGAATCGAAGGAAGAAGAATAACAGTGAGTTCATGAAGAGTTTTTGGGAGAAGAGGAGGAAGAAGGCAACATTCATCAAGCCAATACACAAGTTCCAACGCGCTCTATGACTGGGCATAACGAAGAAAGAATAATAATAATAATAATAATAATAATAATAATAATAATAATAATAATAATATCAATATAATATAATAATAATAATATCGTATGGCCTCGGCTGCCGGGGGCAAACTTTGTAATTTGACACCCAGAGGGCAGCTTGCATGTCAAATTTCGTTGTTCCTTGAATCACTATGAAAGTCAAGGAAGTTAGATATCTAAGCTCCTTGAACACTATAGCGCTTTCTAGTAGAGAAATGGGAATCTTTGTGTTGGTGGAAAATCCCGAGATTAATCTTGCCATTATGAACACGGCCAACTGAATTCAAATGGGTTCTTTGACATGCCAACATCGTATGACATGCGAGTCGTGATTTTTGCCGCCTTTCAAAAAAAATAATCACTTACCATGGCCAGGAGCGAACCTGCAAGCTTTGGGCTGGTAGTCCAACACGATAACCACTCACCTACCGTGGCAAGCATAATATTATTAATAATAATAATAAATAATATTGTCTGGCTCTGTTGCTATCTGGTTTTCACATAGTCTACTTGTAGAACATCTCGTGGCGTAGCAGCTGGCAATCTTAGCTGTCGCTCCGGAGATGTGAGTTCGATTCCCAACTCAGTCATCCTACAAGTGGTTTTGCGTGGTTTCCCCACTGTTACTTCTGGCAAATGCTGTGATGGATCCTAATTTAATTCCACGGCCACCTCCTACCCAGTCCTCGCTTGATTACAAATACACACACGAATGTAGTCATTACAATAATACAGGCCATTAGACAAGATACCCCTCACACGCCCAAGTACACGGGGCTAATTGATCACGATATCCAAGCCCCTCAAACGAAACAACGACATCACAGTCATTTAGCACTGTGTAGGAATTGTCTGATAACCTGTATTTTTGTAGTATCTGTAGTAGTTTGTGTATTTATAATTTATTGGCGAATTGGGAAGAACCATCCCGGCATTTGCCTGGCGTTAAAATTGGAAACTGTGGAAAATCACTTCTAGGATGTCAGAGGTGGGAATCGAACCCACCCCTCCCCATTTTTGCCTCACGAGGCTGAGTGTACCCCGTTTTAGATCTCAGACCAGAATCGAACCCATACCTCCGGTGCGACAGCTAAGAATGCTAACCACTACATCATAAATTCGACTCAAATAAAGAAACAACAACAATGGCAATCACATTAAGTAGTCTATCCAAAGTAAGAGTTCGATTGCTGGATGAGCCATGGGAATGGTTTCTTCCACTGGTAAATTCCCCTGGTAGTATTTCTGATGTCATCATCATTCATTTTATTCTCATCATAACTAGCTATATATTAGTGCTTTTTTTTTTTTTTTTTTTTTTAGCGTATGGCTTTTAGTGCCGGGAGTGTCCGAGGACATGTTCGGCTCGCCAGTTTTGTAGCTGCTTCGAGACGGACACCCAATGGGTGAGCTACAAGTACCGTTTGGGAGGGGAGGAGGGAAGTTGGAATGTAAGGACGAGGAGTTGGAAGCTAGCGGCTGTGGCCTATAGATAGGGACCAACCCCGGCATTTGCCTGGAAGGAAGATGGGAAACCATAGAAGACCATCTTCAAGGTTGCCGGCGGGGGGATTCGAACCTCCTCGCCTCCCGGATGTGAGCGACTGCCATCAGTCATGCCGTAACCACCACGGCTAACTCACCCGGTTATATTAGTGCTTATAAATCAGAACTCCAGTCAACTTTAAACAGTCTCTTGATCTCAGTAGAACTTCATGAAGCAATATTGCAAAATACTTCCAGTCTAGCACGTGATCGAAGATCTACACCTCTTCCTGAATAATATCACGTCTCCTTTTTTCTCTCTTTTTGGTGGGTCTCTCTATCTTCCTCGAAGGAAAGTGGTCATTCATATTGGCAGCCTGCCTAATCTCGATCAAATGTTGGCAGCGATATACATTCCATGCTCAACGTATATGGCTATTGTCAGACTCCGATTTCTCTAAGTGCTTTCGGAAATAATAATTACTTTGAGATATCGACACTTCGAGATGAAACATAAACAAGAAATTCCGTGACGAACTAAAGAGCCTACTTTTCTTAAAATGTAAGATTCATGCCAATGATTAATCTATATGAATCTATCTAGAATAATGACGAAATTAAGTTGGTAATATCGAAGTTTCTAATTAGTTCGGAATACTGTATACCTGGCATGAAAATCCACAACCTGCTTCCAGTCTCCGACCGGGTCAGGAATGGAATGAATGAAGCCCCCATCTAGCGGCGAGGATATGAACTGTGCCGGCTGCCGAGGCCTGACGCACTCCTCTGGGGCAATGATTAAATGAATGACAGATGAAATGAAATGATAGTGGAGAGTGTTGCTGGAATGAAATGTTGACAGGGAAAACCGGAGTACCCGGAGAAAAACCTGTCTGCCTCCGTTTTGTCCAGCACAGATCTCACATGGAGTGACCGGGATTTGAACCACGGACTCAGCGGTGAGAAGCCGGCGTGCTGCCGCCTAAGCCACGGAGGCTTTCTATACCTGGCATAATGTAGATTAATAGAGCACTACTGTTGGCAGCCCTGGTGACTGAATATATTCTTAGTTCCATCTCTTAAGGTACAGAATACAAAATTTGGTTGAAGTCCAATGAATAGCATGGACGTTACATGCAGTTAAACATTGGATCTAACAACGCATGTAAAATCTTGTTTCCAACAATGTCATGCATGTATTGGTTAGAAATAATCTGAAATAATATGATCTATTGCTGTGCCAATTATGAACGAAATCCATTAGTTAGTATAGAAGTTACATGCATTTTAAAATTGGACCTATCAGTAGGCTTAGAATCATGTTGGCAGCACTGACGTATATTAGTTACTCCAAATTAATCTAGAAGGCCAGGTACTATACGTGTGCAAAGTTTAGAGCTATTGGCTTGCATACCTAGTACTTTCTGATATATTGATATTAGGGTAACAAAAATAGAGACAGCATTTATTAACAGTTGGCTGTCCTGGTTGCTCTTAGGAATACGCGTAGTCATATCTGTTATGGTACACATAGCACATACGAAATTTGGTTGAAATCCAAATGATAGTATAGAAGTTAAATGTATTTAAAGTTGGACCTCTCAGCAGGCTTAGAATCATGTTGGTAGCACTGACGTATATAAGTTACTCCAAATTAATATAGAATGTCAGGTACTATACGTGTGCATAGTTTAAAGCTGTCGGCTTGCACACTTTCTGATATATTGATATTTGGATAAAAGACATTGAGAGCATTTATTAACAGTTTGCAGCCTTGGTGGCTCTTAAGAATACGCTCAGTTATATCTGTTTATGTACGTATGGCACATACGGAATTTGGTTGAATTCCAATTGATAGTGTAGAAGTTATATGCATTTAAAAATTGGACCTATCAGCAGGCTTGTAATCATTTTGGCAACACTGCCATGTATGGCCTCCTGGAAATTAAACTGAAATATTATTATCTATACGTGTGCCAATTTTGAAATAGCTCCCATGCATACATTCCAAGATATCCAACATGGAGCTCAAATTTCAATTGCGATTTTTCAGCAGTTGGTAGCGCTGACATAATTTTTAAATACGGCATTGTGATATTCAGGTATAGATCTTTACTCATACCAAATTTTGTTTCGATTGCAGCAGCCGTTTAGGAGTAGATATGGGGACACACACACACAGCCAGACAGACTGAAGGACAGACAGAAGACACCCATTTGTCCAGATCGATCTCATAAGTCTACTTTTTCATCATTTTTTCAAAATGTGAAAAGTAGGCCAAAAATGAGGTTCTATTATGATAAATACATAAATATTCAACTGTTGCTACGTCAAAAGGTCTACTCATGCAGGTATACTAACTAGGGCTAAATGTTGCTGTGTAAATATTGCTGATACATTTCGATAAATTTTACTGCAGGTATTTTCCATTACTTTCAAAAACGTGACTCATGCATAGCGCTATAAATCTTGTGTTTTTAGCCTATTTTCATTTATGAAAAAAATAGGCTTATGAGATCACCTTTAGTCCCTGTGTGCGTGTGTATGTATGTATGTATGTATGTGTCCCCCCAATAACGTCTAAACGGCTGGAGCGACTTCAATGAAACTCGCTAAGGTCATAGTACTATTTTGGCCAACTCCGACCGAGCCCATTACATTTTATTAAGTCTCACCAACTCAACATGGTGGCTGTGCGAAATATTCCACCGGCATTCTACAATATCTCCGAAACTATTACTCATATCACCCTGAAATTTTGTACGCTGATAAAGGACACTACTAGACGTACACGTATGTGACTTTCAAAAACCTGTACTACAAAACGAACATGGCGGCCAAGCGAAGTTGAAACATTTGAATAGACTTTTCTCGCTATTTGACCATCCGAACGCAGTGAAACTTGGTACAGCAAATGACTATACATATTGAAATGCACTGACATCTAATTTTGTTCAATTGCTTATATAACCTCAAGATGGCGGCTGTACGAAATTTTAAAATTATGTTTTCATTTCTTATGTTTTAACAAGATGTTCAGTAAAGAACATAGCCTATAGCCTACTTTCTCCTAAATGCATGGGTATTGTTATAACTCTTTGTCCTTTTCAAGGAGTATAATTGAATGTTGGTTGTAGTAGTTTGTTGAAATACAACGTGCTACAGGGATATTAAACATGAATATGAGGTGCCTTTTACTAGTGCTACCTCTGTAAAAAAAATCATTCAATTCGGTTTCACCGTGTTTTAATTGATCTGGGGAATGGATTTGCACACATACATGGCCGCTATTTGCAAACTATTGGGCTGATGACCTTGTAGTCAGTCATAAGATGCTTTCCACAAAAAGGCATGTTGTTGCAAAATCTGGTAGAGATCAAATTATTAGGATGGTCGAAATTTGATTTAAGCTTTTAACATTTGGGTGGCCGTCATTCCGTTTCCGTCAAGATGGCGGCGATATAAAACATGAAACTGAGGTGCCTTTTGCTAGTGCTACCTCTGTACCAAATTTCATTCAATTCGGTTTCACCGTGTTTGAATTGATAGGGGGAATTGATTTGCACACATACTTGGCCACCATCTGCAAACTATTGGGATGATGATCTATCAGTTTCGTCAGAATATGCTTCCCACATAAAGATTTGTTGTTGCAAAATTTGGTAGAGACTAGATTATTAGGTTGGTCGTAATTACATTTTAGCCTTTAACATTTGGGTGGCCGCGATTACGTTTCCGTCAAGATGGCGGTGATATAAAACATGACACTGAGGTGGCCTTTTCTAGTGATACCTCTGTACCAAATTTCGTTCCATTCAGTTTCATCGTGTTCGAATTAATAGGGGGAAACGATTTTCACACAAAGATGGCCGCCATCCGCAAAATATTAGGCTAATGACCTATTAGTTTGGTCAAAGGATGCTCCCTTCATAAAGGTATGTTGTTGCAAAATTTGGTAGAGATCGGATGATTAGGTTAGTCGTAATTTGATTTAAGCTTTGAACATTTGGGTGGCCGCCATTACGTTTCCGTCAAGATGGCGGCGATATAAAACATGACACTGGGGTGCCCTTTGCTAGTGCTACCTCTGCACCAAATTTCATTCCATTCGGTTTCACCGTGTTCGAATTAATAGGGGTAATCGATTTTGACACAAAGATGGCCGCCATCCGCAAACTATTAGGCTAATGACCTATTAGATTTGTCAAAGGATGCTCCCTCCATAAAGGTATGTTGTTGCAAAATTTGGTAGAGATCGGATGATTAGGTTAGTCGTAATTTGATTTAAGCTTTGAACATTTGTGTGGCCGCCATTACGTTTCCGTCAAGATGGCGGCGATATAAAACATGACACTGAGGTGTCCTTTGCTAGTGCTACCTTTGTACCAAATTTCGTTCAATTTGCGCTCACCGTGTTCGAATTGATAGGGGGGGGGGGGGAGGACAGACATTCAGAGTACACACACTCACACACACACATACACACACACACACACACAGACAGACACACTTTTTTTCGCCCTGTAGTGATCTCATAAGTCTACTTTCATTTTTTGCAAAAATCGAAAGTAGGCTAATAATGCGATCGATATCAACGTTTGAAAAATGAACGTATACATTAATCCTAATCTAATAGTACATAACGCTATGGCCTACATGTATTAAAATCCAACATGGCGACCATCCGAAATATTTAGACGGTTCTCAATATCTATTAATCTATGACAGTAATCAAACTGAAATTTTGTATGTGTATAGAGGCTATAAGCATACGTTCACCTATGGGACGTTCAATAACCTGGTGAGCACAAATCCAACATGGCAGCGATGCGAAATGTAAGTATTCAAATCGACGTTTCTCGCGATTTAAGCATTCGATCTATATAGAGATGAAACGATTAGCTCAAGACAGAGAGGGATGGAGAGCTGCATCACACAGTCAAAAGACTGAAGACTCAATAATAATTAATCTAAATGTAGTCCTTAGGGCATGGTGGCCTAGCTAAATAATATCGTAGTCTACTATCAGCACCTTGTGATGAACTAGTTTGGAAACTCCCTTCACACTTTCTCCCCACCTCATCAGCTGGATAATGATACTCACACATACTCTCTCACGCATAGCACGCAGTGAAAGTGTTCGTAGAATCACACACACCCTGCAGGAATTACATATTGTGTGAAGCTATCATGAATGCACTATCGTTCGTTACTGCACTGTACCAAGAGGAATAATTAACGTGGAACGTAACCGTTCTCTCGTAACATACCGTTGTTCCATAGGCAAGAGGGAAAGTGATATCATTAACAAACATGTAGTTTGGTCGGTGTGAAAGTCATTTGCATACGTTCTCTGTCATTAGAGATTGTTCACAAGCACATTCTTACTGATACAACGAACAGCAACAACCCTCACCATCCGGAAATTTCTCTGGAGTAAGTGTTGCCAACGTACGAATATCTCTGCATAGTATAAAACGAAGTCCCCGATTCTTGGATGTCGGGGGTGTGGAGGTGCAGCGGTCAAGCTGTTAGCCTCTCACAACGGCAGACCCGGTTCGATTCCCGGACAATGCATGTGATATTTTCAAGTGAAATACCATGTCCTGTGGTTCGGATTCCACGTAAAATGGAGGTCTCGTGGCTTATGATCTCGAGATTAACGGTCACGTAAATCTACAATCTTCGTTATTCATGGATGTTCCGGGTAATCTGGAGAACCATTGGATGGATTTTGATGTGATTTTCACCATTCTCTACAGGATATCTCGAGGAAGGTTTTTATAAGAGCGTTAAAAATCCCTCAGTATGCCTTCCTTTGGAGGGGAAGTAAAGCCGGCGGTCCCATGTCATAGATTTATGGCATGATAAAGAACCTTCCTCTAATTACACTTGTGTGAAGGTAAATTATAGGTTAAATTTGACTAACGCTCTTAGGTTCCAACGTTCGTCGCCAGGAGCTGACTGAGGTGGTATCTAGTAACCAAGTTCAGAACTACTTGGTCGTTGACGTGGCGTTTGGTAGCAAAAGTTGGAACTACTTGAAAAAACAAATGTCTGCAGTCCTTACTTGAATTAAAAACTGATAACACACACTAATACAGCCATCACAATTAACACTGGTATTCAGACAGATTCTACACACACCCAAAGTACACGGGGCTACATGATCGTGTTGTCGCTGCCCCATAAACGGAGGAACCAACCAACCAAAATAATTTATTTATGACCAAAGAATGCCGAGTAGTAACGATTTCAGTGGATCGAGTCGAAAGAAGAACCTACCATCCTTGCGCTTTTTAAACTTACACTGGGTAAACCGTTTAAAATATCGACATACTATCAGTGTAATATTCTTCAACATGAAAAGTTCTACAAAAAAGTCCCGGACAGCATATATCTATCTTCAATACATCAGTGTTTTTACGTTTTCATTTCTTGTAACAATCTCCATTCAATTACTTGCTTCGGATACAGTTTACGAGCCAGATAGCGAGCGAACCTATCACCCCAGTTTCAACCTTCGTTCCTCAGAATATACAGTCAAGTTAAGATTGGACGGAAGGAATATTTGTGTTTCATGCACCTCGCCATTCTTAAATTACGTCTGACAAGAATTCGTTGCACATGCATCTCCATGATAATATAATCAGTAGTCCAGTTAGTGATATTAACCCATCATGCCGAGACGGTAAACAGATATAGGTCGTAGTTTATGGAAAGTGAAAGAAAAAACACGCCTTTTCAGCTTACGCTGGTCAAACCGTTAAAAAAATAGGGCGAAGCCGGGGAGAGTTGCTAGTTTGCTATAAATATTTTCAAATTATAGAATGCTATTCCGTTGATAAACACGATTATGCCCAATTATATTAGGTGTTTTAACAGAGTCAGTGTTGGGATGCGATGAAAATCTGTGGCGGGTGCTTCTACGGCCGGATGCCCTTCCAGGGCAAGGAAGTGGAAGAAAGCGGCTGTGGCCTGCCAGTAGGTACCGTCTCAGCATTTGCCTGGAGCGAAAATTGGGAAGTAATGGAAGACCATTTCAATGATGGCCAACGGTGGGGTTCGAACCCACGTCTACAAGTTCACAGATAGCTGGGCCTCATGGCCTAGCGCTGCACGTTAGCGTACGTAGCTGTCGCTGTCGGAAGTAATAATAATAATAATAATATCGTATAGCCTCGGGGTCCGGGTGCAAGCTATGTTATTTGACACCCCAAAGGCAGCTTGCATGTCAAATGTAGTCGTTCCTTGGAACGCTATGAAAGTCAAGGAGGTTAGATATTTAAGCTCCTTGACACTATAGCGCTTTCTAGTAGAGAATGGAAGAATTTAAGTGTTGGCGGAAAATCTCGAGATTAATTTTGCCATTATGAACACGGCCTACTGAATTCAAATGGGTTTTGGTTTTGGTCTGTGAAGAGGCTAACGCCCACTTTTCCTGCTTGTTTTTAGCGCACAAGATGTTCCAGTGCGTGTTGCTATGTTTCCATAAACTAGATTACTCTTCAGAAGTTCCTTTGTAAAAATCTATGAATAAATTTGTCATTTTGACGTTAATTGGGAGCTTTACCAACTTTGCTTTTCATGCGATGAATTGTGTGTGTGAATACACAGTAGTTTTTAGTGGTACTGTATTTGGAACAATAGGCAGAGTAATTCAATACGAATTTGATATTATATTAAATTTTGTTTTGTACAACCCGTTTTTGAGCGGCAAAATAGCACCCGAGTATTTTGATTTTATGGTATAATAATATCGTATGGCCTCGGGTGCCTGGTGCAAGCTTTGTTAATTGACACCCAGAGGGTAGCTTGCATGTCGAATTTCGTCGTTCCTTTGAACGCTATGAAAGTCAAGGAGGTTAGATATCTAAACTCCTTGACACTACAGCGCTTTCAAGTAGAGAATGGTGGAACTTTGTGTTGGCGGAAAATCCCGAGATTAATTTTGCCATTGAACACGGCCTACTGAATTCAAATGGGTTCTTTAACATGCCAACAACGTATGACATGAGTGTCGTGATTTTTGTCGTCTTCAAAAATCACTTACCATGACCAGGAGCGAACCTGCAATCTTGGGGTTGGTAGTCCGACACTATAACCACTCACCCACCGTGGCAAGCGATTTTATGGTGAATCAGGCTCAAAGGTTGTCAATACTGTTACGAATGCACACAGTTCAACATGGTTTTCTCAAGTAGACCAGGAGTTCAAACTGAAGAATCACCAATAAATTCACCAATAACATATTTCAAAGGTAATAAAAGTGGAGAGAAGTTGAGTAAAAGGAGCAAATAAATGACTTTATATTGTTACGAATGCTAGACAGTTTTGTCGCCCGCGCGTGACTCAGGCCGGCCCAGGCTATCCCTGACTGAGTGTTACCAGCGCATTACTCAACGGGGATGCAAGAACTAGGACATAGTCCAGAAGGTTCTTGGTCCGCCTAGTACTGGAAATCTCGATAAGGTGTAAACCCTGGTCTACTCTAGAAACATCCATTGAGTCACCAGCCCCGCTATATATAAAGCGACCTGGCCAGCGAAAGACGGACTGTGTGTTCTTTTTAGGAGTATGTGTTTGACTGTGCGACAGAAGTATTGAGGCGAAGAGCCGTGCGAGTGTGTTCATACCAGTGCGATAGAGGTGTTACGGTGACGTGTGAATTGCGAAACAGTGTGCAGTACGGTATTCAGGAACAGTGAGTGACCGGCTGTGGCTGAACACGGGTCTACCTAATTAGTGAAGGATTAACTGAATAAGGAAGTGAAAGGGTGAGTGTCCTCCATAAGGGAACAAACACGAAGAAAGACAGCTAATTGTTTCCATTTGCTTATTGTGTGGTGTAACTTTCTAGACCTGCAATAAAGCTATATTTTTAAAGGACCACTTGTGTTGTGCTTTTAACCACTGTAATCCAATTAACGAACGTGCTACTAGGGGTAACACGTATCAACCTTTACTGTATACAGTAGGTTGAGGGATGACAATCTACAGTTTCTATGCCGGAAGCACAAGAAGGAGAGGGAGAGAGAGTATGAGAGAGAGATGCGATGCGCGGAGGGATATTTTCCTCAGGACTTGACCTGACGTTTGGTATAGGTAGTGCCACTCGTTCCGCCTTGTGTGCGGAACTTCTGTGTAATTTATGGGGTATAAGGGGTTTCTAGGGACGTTTCAGCCTTTATCACTTAGAGCGTGGGCACCGTAATATTACGTTCGAAGGTAACTTCTTAAAACTGCGGCGAACGTAATATTACGTTGATCGATTTCTCGCGCTTTGTGTTGGAGACGAACGTAATATTACAGCTCTAGCACTCGCGTGTGGGTGCCAGTAAGCATGAAGTTGCACATACTATCGCTAGATAGCACCACGTCACTGTTCAGCGGAAGAATATCGATCTGTTCGAAAGCAAGCGATGCAAGTTCAAGTCGGTCAAATCTGTTTTCCTTTCCTTTGTTTTTATTCTTTGTGGACAGATTTTTCTCTCGCAAAAACGTTGAGTTTATTCTATGACTAGTTTATATATTTGGGGTTATAATAGGCATTACGGATTCTGAATCTGACGCAACCGAAGAGACAGTTCTCCCATCTACTTCTGCCAGTGCGCCCGCTCGTTTCAGGACGAGAGCGCGCGCAACAGCTATTTACGGCATTTTAGCCTACTTTCGATTTTTGCAAAAAATGAAAGTAGACTTATGAGATCACTACAGGGCGAAAAAAAGTGTGTCTGTCCGTGTGTGTGTATGTGTGTGTGTGAGTCTGTGTGTGTGTGTGTGTGTGTGAGTGTGTGTACTCTGAATGTGTGTCCCCCCTATCAATTCGAACACGGTGAGCGCAAATTGAACGAAATTTGGTACAAAGGTAGCACTAGCAAAGGACACCTCAGTGTCATGTTTTATATCGCCGCCATCTTGACGGAAACGTAATGGCGGCCACACAAATGTTCAAAGCTTAAATCAAATTACGACTAACCTAATCATCCGATCTCTACCAAATTTTTCAACAACATACCTTTATGGAGGAAGCATCCTTTGTCAAATCTAATAGGTCATTAGCCTAATAGTTTGCGGATGGCGGCCATCTTTGTGTCAAAATCGATTACCCCTATTAATTCGAACACGGTGAAACCGAATTGAATGAAATTTGGTACAGAGGTAGCACTAGCAAAGGGCACCTCAGTGTCATGTTTTATATCGCCGCCATCTTGACGGAAACGTAATGGCGGCCACACAAATATTCAAAGCTTAAATCAAATTACGATTAACCTAATCATCCGATCTCTACCAAATTTTGCATCAACATACCATTATGGAGGGAGCATCCTTTGACCAAACTAATATGTCATTAGCCTAATATTTTGCGGATGGCGGCCATCTTTGTGTGAAAATCGATTCCCCCTATTAATTCGAACACGGTGAAACCGAATGGAACGAAATTTGGTACAGAGGTTGCACTAGAAAAGGCCACCTCAGTGTCATGTTTTATATCACCGCCATCTTGACGGAAACGTAATCGCGGCCACCCAAATGTTAAAGGCTAAAATGTAATTACGACCAACCTAATAATCTGGTCTCTACCAAATTTTGCAACAACAAATCTTTGTGTGGGAAGCATATTCTGACCAAACTGCTAGATCATCAGCCCAATAGTTTGCAGATGGTGGCCAAGTATGTGTGCAAATCGATTCCGCCTATCAATTCAAACACGGTGAAACCGAATTGAACGAAATTTGGTACAGAGGTAGCACTAGCAAAAGGCACCTCAGTGTCATGTTTTATATCGCCGCTATCTTGACGGAAACGGAATGACGGCCACCCAAATGTTAAAAGCTTAAATCAAATTTCGACCATCCTAATAATTTGATCTCTACCGGATTTTGCAACAAGATGCCTTTTAGTGGAAAGCATCTTATGACTGACTACAAGGTCATCAGCCCAATAGTTTGCAAATAGCGGCCATGTATGTGTGCAAATCCATTCCCCAGATCAATTCAAACACGGTGAAACCGAATTGAATGATTTTTTTTACAGAGGTAGCACTAGCAAAGGGCACCTCATATTCATGTTTAATATCCTTATAGCACGTTGTATTTCAACAAGCTACTACAACCAACATTCAATTATACTCCTTGAATAGGACAAAGAGTTATAACAATACCCATGCATTTAGGAGAAAGTAGACTATATGTTCTTTACTGAACATCTTGTTTGATTATTTTTTTTACATTTTAGTTTTCATTCAATCGTGTCGGATTTTTATAAAATTTGTGGTGTAAGGGTTCGGAAATCGAACGGACTTTTCAATTTATTTGCAACTCAAACCACATTCAGTTTGTTCCATTCTGAACATAGCCATAAATTCTGGAAATCAGCCAGCACAGGGGTGAGGAGCTACATTTAAGGCATCAGCAGGGTAAGTGTTATAAGTAACACCAGACATGACTTAAAATAATGTGTGTTGTGTTGTTTCATTAATAAAAGGGTCATTTCATTCCCACCCAACGAGGATAGGCGGGCCCCTATAGATGGCCGCACCATCTCTTGGGCCAGAGGAGGGGATGGAATGGAAGGTTGAGAGTTATAGGAGAAGGGTGGTGGTGGATTGTGTAAGTTGGAGAAGGAGAAATGGTATGACCTCTTGGCTAAGATTGAAGTTTTGAAATTTTGGTGTTGACGAAAAATTGCTCTTTAATGCATTGCACAATTTTAGTGGTTTTGTAAGAGATTTGAAAATTTTGTGTTTTGATAGGTTTGGAAGTTAGAGTGGGTTATGAGGTTCGAAAGTTGGAGAGATTGATTGGTTTTTTTTTGAGAAGTGGATGATTATGTATTATGAGATGGGAGTATTTGGTGGTGCTTGTGGAGATGTGAAGCGGGGGTGGGAGAAAGTGGAGAAAGAGTGGAGTTTGCGAGGAGTTGATCGTGTGTACAGTATGTGATGGTACTTGAAGATGGTATGTGATGGGATGAAAAAGGTGTGTTGAGGGGAGTGTGGGTGATGAGATTTGGTAATTGATGTTTTAATGATTTTGAAATGAATGTGATGATAGAAATGATGATTTTGTTTGCTGAGATGGAGGTGATGGATGACGTTGGTGGATATGAGAAGTGGAGCGTTTTTGTAGAAGAGAAAGAGAGAGAAGAGAAAAGAGTGGAAAAGAAAATAGAAAGAAAAGAAATGTAAGCTGTTGGAGGAAGATTTGAGTATGTATGGATGTTTTGTTGTTTCAGCCCTACTGGCGAGTTGTTCAGGGGCAGAGCGCGCCTCCAAGAGAGATGCTCAGCAGCCACAGACTCGAGCAGTGTTCGGCGCTTCACCGGGACAGTACATCCTTCAGTCTGGCCAACCCTCCGAGCTAGATAACATTCCTCCTGAGGTGTTGCAGGGCCTGCTGCAACAGCTGCAACAGCAACAAGCACAGCTCCAAGCTCAGCAACTGCAAGCTCAACCACAGGCTGCAGGTGCTGCCATCCAGCAACAGCCTCAACAAATACAGCAGTATGCGTCTCCAGCAAGGTACAGTGACTTCCAGCGGTTCATAGTTTCCAAGTATATAATTTCCGGATGGTTGGTTGCTTCCTCAGTTCAGGGGCTGCGACAACGCGGTCATGTAGCCCCGTGCAGGCGCGGATCTAGAGTTTGGCTTGGGGGGGGGATCGTCAGAGAATCGCAATTGTTAAGAAAAATGTTACCGGTATCACTAAAAACGCAATCACAAAATAACCAAACGTACAAAACCAGACCAATTTTTTTTGCAAGCTACAAGGATAGAAATTTGATGCATTTAGCGCACCAAAAATATTCGTACAAATTGAAACGACGTGTTTTGCGAGCTTCGAGAAAAGTATCAAAGTACGTCACCGTTTCGGCAAGTCGAGTTGGTACCGACAAAGGGAGAAAGTCACTGCTAAATTGCCAACCAAGCTTGCAGTTTGGACGTCGGCAAAATTTTTTGGGGAGAAAAAAGCCCCAAATTCCTATCCGTGCATTGCTGCACATTCATCGTGACATCACTATAAACATCGATTCGGTAATCACTAGGTTTGCTAAACAAAATAGACGAGTTGATTTTGTTACATAAATAATCGTTTCTATATAACAGGTATGAAGTTGTAAATATGTACAGTTGTAACAGAACATAATAATTGCAATAAAGATATTTTCAGTATTGAATAAAATAAAATAAAAAACGTTTTTCAGTTAAAATTCGTTAAGTTTTATTTGTCTGGTTATTGTGTTTTAGTTTTTTTGAGTTTAAAAAAATTTGGTCTCCATTTGGGGGGTGGGGGGGGGGCGTGTACTTTGGGTGTGTGTAGAATCTGTCTGATAACCGGTGTTAATTGTGATGGCTGTATTAGTGTGTGTATCTGTTTTTTAATTCAAGTAAGGACTGCAACTTAGAATTTTTCAAATAATTCCTACTTTTGCCGCCAAACGCAACCTTCAACGACTGCTAGGCATAGTTCAGAACTAAGCTACTAGACGCCACCGCAGTCGGCTCTTGGCAACGAACGTAGGAACCTAAGAGCGTTGTTCACATCCTTAACCTATACAATTTAGCTTCACACAGGTGTAATTAGTGGAAGGTTCTTTAACATGCCATAAATCTATGACATGGGACCGCCGGCTGTACATCCCCTCCGAAGGAAGGCATACTGAGGGATTTTTAACGGTCTTAAAAATCAGACGGCTTTGGCCGGGTTTGAACCCGCTATCTTGGGCATAGAAGCTCAGCAAGCTACCGACTACGCCACCGAAGCCGCCTCATTCAAGATTAAATTGTTATTAATTGAATATTTATTCTGATGAAATGTCGCGTGTTATCGTGTCTTTTGTGCTTAACACAGTAATTGATTAATATAGTATGGCCTCGGGTGCCGAGTGGAAGCTTTGTTATTTGACACCCAAAGGGTAGCTTGCATGTCGAATTTCGTTTTTCCTTGAAGCACTATGAAAGTCAAGGAGGTTAGATATCTAAGCTCCTTGATCACTATAGCGCTTTCTAGTAGAGAAATGAGGAACTTTGTGCTGGCGGAAACTCCCGAGATTAAATTTACCATTATGAACACGGCCTACTGAATTCAAATGGGTTCTTCGACATGCCAACATCGTATGACATGGTGTCGTAATTTTTGCCGCCGTTCATAAATCACTTCCCACGGCCAGGAGCGAACCTGCAAGCTTGGGGTTAGTAGACAGACACTGTTATTCTCAGCATTGGCTCGGTATTTTTGATTTCTTCAATAGAGGATCCATTATGATTTTCGAGGTAACTTGATGACATTACAAAACATTCATCGTCTGACCAACAATTCCAAGACACTCCATGTGTATTCTTTGTTCTAGTCTCATTAGAGAACCCCCAGGGGCTCACATCTAGTGGGACGTGGGTTGGCGACCACGGGACCCCAGCTGAGTCCGGCATTGCTCCCACTTACTTGTGCTGGGCTCCTCTCCGCCTTCTTTCCTGTCAACCTCTCTTGGTCAACTCTTGTTCTCTTCCAACCCCGACGGTATTAGGATATCCGAGACCTAGAGAGTCTTTCAATTTTCCGCCTTTATTGGCCCTTGTCTCATCTTTCCTGATACCCTCATTCTTCGAGGGGTCAGCCTACTTTTTCTTTTCCTGTTATCTCCTGCCTTCTGCTCAAGGCCCCAAAGGAGGCAGGGTGTGTGTAGTCCCACCACTTCTTGTGCACCGTGGATAGTGCTACACCCTCAAGGGCTCACGGCTGGTGAGTTTGGGAGTTGGCGACCCCGAGAGATTCCTGAGCTGGGCTTATCTTTTCCCCTTTTTCTCTGACCCTAGGGAGGACCCACTCCTCTTTCTATTTCCTATCTGCTTTTCATGGCTCTCCTACCTTCCAAGTCCCTCAATCCTCATTCTTTGCGGGATGAGGGCATTTCTTTTCTTCCTGTCCTTTATTTGCCTTATCCTTTATTTGTTTTACCATTTCTTCTTCTTGTATGTAAGTCTGTAGTTAGTATTAGTTATAGTTTTCATTCTCATCTCATCTTTCACGATCACCCAAACCATTAGGGACCGATAACCTAGATGTTAGGCCCCATAAAACAACAATTATCATCATCATCATCATCATCATCCCCTCAGAGATTCTAAGAAATGTATTGGTGCTCGATTTTCTTTGACGGTCTGTATGGGAAGTACAGTAACTCATAACCGAGAGAGTTAGCCGTGGTCGTTACGGCATGACTGCTGGCAGTCGCTCACATCCGGGAGGCGAGGAGGTTCGAATCCCCCCGCCGGCAACCATGAAGATGGTCTTCTGTGGTTTCCCATCTTCCTTCCAGGCAAATGCCGGGGTTGGTCCCTAACTATAGGCCACAGCCGGTACCTTCCAACTCCTCGACCTTCCATTCACACTTTCCTCTCCAACGGTACTTGTAGCTCACCCATTGGGTGTCCGTCTCGAAGCAGCTACAAAAACTGGCGAGCAGAACATGTCCTCGGACACTCCCGGCACTAAGCCATACGCTTGAAATAAAAAGAAATAAGAATAATAAAGTAACTCATACTCCTGAACCTCTCACACTCTCCTGTGCTATTTACTAATTAGAGTTCAGTTATAACCTTGTATCTGCAACTTTCATACATAATGTGGAGCAGTGTTGCAACTCCTGACAAGTAAGACCTGCTTGTCCATGTTGTATACCCTCACAGATTACCGCTTAATGTGTTGTTAATATACAGTATACTGGATACTATCAGTAATACCCGTTCTTCGAACGGTCCTTGACTTTTTAAATAACAAGAACTATCACTTTCACATAATCATAATGTAAAAGGCGTGATAAAGGAGTTTCCGTTTGATGGCCGCACAGTTCAGAATCGGTATTAAAACTCAGTAATTTTTCTAGGTTTTTGCCGTGTCATGTGTGGGGTTTTGTCTAGGGCACCAAGCTGGCTCATCAGCGGGTTCTGGTGTCCCCACCCCACAGGGGTAGCGAACTGCACACTACCTCCCTTTTTATGAAGTGCGAGAACTAATAGCTGAAGCAGCCTTAACCTACCTATGAAGGCTTCCAAAAAGATGGTGTATTGGCTTTCACGGCCAGTGAATTAAAATTCAGCAATTTTTCTAGGTTTGTGCCGTGTCTTATGTGGGGTTTCGCCTAGGACACCAAGCTGGCTCATCAGCGGGCTCTTGGTGTCCGCGCCAATCAGACAAAACCGCCGTGAGCAGTGAGGCACTCATCCCAACGACGCACGAGTGTTAAAAATCTCTCAGTATGCCTTCTTTCGGAGGGGAAGTAAAGCCGGTGGACCCATGTTATAGATTTATGGCATGTAAAAGAACCTTCCACTAACTACAATGGTGTGAAGCTAAATTTCTAGGTTAGATTTTATTAACACTCTATAAATTCCAACGTTTGCTGCCAGGGCCGGGTTGTGGTGGCATCCAGTAACCAAGTTTGCTGCTAGGTGTCGTTGACGGTAGCGTTTGGTTGAAAAAGTAGGAACTACTTGAAATTGATCGTCTGCAGTCCTTACTTGAATTACATATACAACACACTAATACAGTCATCACAATTAACACCGGTTATCAGACAGATTCTACACACATCCAAAGTACACGGGGCTACATGACCGCGTTGACGCAGCCCCTAAACTGAGGAACCAACCAATCTAATACCGTCGAGATTGCGGACAATAAGAGTTGATCAAGGACGGTCCACAGTAAGGATGAAAAAGAGAGACCGGCACAAGTAAGTTTTCACTTACTTGTTCCGTGCTCAGCTCGGGTCCCTTGGTCACCAACCCACGTCCCTATAGAAGTGAGCTCATATAATCTGGCGTGTCCAGTACCAAAAAAAGATGCCTAATTTACTGTATCCTTCCATAATTATACAGTTATAAATTGTAACCCATGTTCGGCATGTTGTACATTGAGAAGCAGTTGGTTGCACATCTTGGCCTCCTTGTAATTACCGAGTAAATTAGTGGTCCTGAATCTTGATGAAAGTTAGCTTATAATGACATGTGTAACATTTAAGCAAGCCCTTGAGTAAAAACATAGCATTTATCTTCGTGATTCATGATTTGGTGACACGATAATATCGTTTCACTATTTTACGTAACACTAGTGGAAAGTTTTAGATATTTTGCAGTCTGAAATCTCTCAGTTGTCTGTTACATCTCTTTATCCTCAAATCACGCAACTCATCGACTAAATATCTGCTATATATTTCTGATTGTTGTTGAAAAAACTTATTGACCGTTAGAAATATCGCAACTGTATTACAAGGCTTGTCTATCTAAATCAACTATGCTATTAGAAGATCTACGCTTGAAAATGCTACTTGCGCCCACGCCGGTCTACAAAGAGGTAGTCAGAGAACACATAGCAAAGAAAAACAAGTAGTTCCGTGAACAACTAAACAGCCTATTTTCATATATCCTATTTATGTTAATTGCCTCAATCAACATACAAAATTTCAGTTTGATTGCTGTATTAGGTTCGTAGATATTGAGAAGGCTGTTGAGGACGTGGACCATAGAGACCTAAGTCGAGTTGACTCGCACCTTAAGAACTAGATGGAGAATCGATTACTAAAAAATTACTACACTCTTCGAGTAAAGGTTGTAGACAAAATTTTAATCACATAAAATATATAACAAAGGGGACGTGAGTAGTGCATGAAATGGTAATTGAGTGGTGATGGGGCTGTAAATAAAAGTATACAAATTATCAAGAGGTAAACATAAAAATTAAACACACACAATGAAAAGACTATCAAAAGGAAGAGCAGAGAATCCTAACCCCAGTTAGATTGGAGATCGTAGCGAAATTAACATTTGAGACTTCAATGGGAAAGCTAATTAAAATAAATAAGAAATAATACGTTCGTCCCACCACAGGTTGATTACAGAAAGTAACCAGAAGAGATATTCTAAAAAGCATATGAAGTCGTACCAACCAAGAACAAAACCCCTTAAATGAACTAAAATATGTCTCACAAACATGTACTACAGTAAACAGATAACTATCGGTCAAAACACCATCCACTTACTACAGTATAACACGACGACGACCATAAATAAAAGAAAGAAAAATATACACAACCCTTAAGAGAAACAATTTACAACCCCTCAAAACAAAACAGCAACTGACTTCATAAACACTCTGAATAAATCTTCTTCTCGAACGAAAGAATGAGATTCAATCATCTTGCCGAAAGTAAAATGAGCATCAATGACAGTCCCCGGGTACTTCCACAAATACACATATCACAAACCGCAAGAATAATCGATACACTTCATTTAATAAACGTAAAGAGTACGCACGTTGTTTCCCGACCTAAAGCAACAAACACAAACCCATAAATTACCCTCAACTTTCGGTCAAGCTCCCACATAAACAAGACGTTAACCCACCCTTAAACACATGTCTAGAAACGTGATTATACCACGAAAAGCCTTTCGACACAAACCAATGAATATGTCAGCCCAGTCCTTAAGGAAAATAAGAAAACCTAGTCGGTTATCCTTAAGGTTGCACAAATGACTGACATCTCAAAAGAAACACAATAACCTTTAATACATACACAAATAAAATATTGATGAGTGTTCCGACTATCAGTTAAGGACAGAAAGTTATCTGAAGCACAAACACACACCCTCCACGTCGAGGCCCAAAATACGCGAACTAACTTAAAATTACTAACCCCTCAAAAATCTTGTAACATCCCATACTATTACAAGGAGTAGACGTTAGTAAGAAATACCTCCCAAACTACAATCACGTTTCATAACGTACAATGAGAAAAATACGGACAGAAAAATAACACCAATTAAACAAATCAACAACAACAACAACGGCAATAAATCTAAAATAAATAAAAACCCAAACAACAACGTGTTTCCTCTCCACGCTATGTATACAAAGGGGAGGACAATAGACAAGCAAGTATAACCAAAAGAATTACAATCTCCAATCTAACTTAAATACCGCAGGAACTAGGGACATACTATCACCAAAGGATGGGAGGACATGAAACTATTTGCTTAACTGCATATTACACTTCACTCTTTGATAATAGGCTTCAAGATAAAATATGACACTTAGCTTTGAATACGACGTTCTGGATGTTCTCGATGATATAACATTTTAATAACAATTCCATTTTCCTGTCCTTTTAAGTTGTGGTATCAATAGCCTTCTTCCCGTCATGTCTCCTCGATAGTTTCCAAATCCGGTAGATATATTCATAATTAGACAACAGCATCTTTAAACAGACCAAAACGGTAGTAGAAGTTATGTCTTCGACCCTCACTTCTTCTCTTTGTCAACACGATTCTCTCGACATAACAATAACTGCAGTCGAGTTCCACAGAGCCAGAGCACAAACTCCACAGCGAGCGCGTTTTGTTTACTCTAGAACAGGTTGCGCTTCAAATATAAACCTACAGATGGCAGACTATAGAACAACTCGTATCTCATCGGTCCGTTAATAACGTAGTAACGGATCAGATATGGAGAACCGTCTATATATTTCGGATGATCTCCTTGTAGGATGTTTATATCTGAAGTCCATGATATCTTTAGAATCCTTCCGTATAACCATAGGCTAGTTCAAACGCATGGAGTTTTGAAATAGTTAGAATATGTTAAATAGATTTCCTTGGATGTAGGATGTGGTAGCTATATAGAGATTAAACGATTAGCTCATGACTGGGAGGTGTGGAGTGCTGCATCAAACCAGGCAAAGGACTGAAGACTCAAACAACAACAACAACAACAACGGTGACTATGACTTACTTATTTTTACCCTATACTCATTTAACCGTTTATAGGGCAAAACTATTTTTCATTTTTATGTGTTTAAACATTTTAATTCATATTAATTATTATTATTATTATTATTATTATTATTATTATTATTATTATTATTATTAATGCTACTATTTGTTTCTCTAGTTTTAATGTTTATATATTTATTTTTAATTATTCATTTATGTTCTTATAAAATTAATTTGGTATTTTTAATTTAATTAATTAATTAATTAATTAATTGTGAATTGATTTTACAATTATTTTAATATTTTTACAGCTGTAGGCTATTTATTATTTTCATTTTATATTTCTTTTTTATTGTAATTTAACTTTTTGATTTTTATTTCTATATTTATATTTCTTTTACACTTAAATTGTTAATCTTATTAGTTTTTTTTTTAAATTTTACCCAACACATAACGTCAAGTGGATATCTCAAATACACACATCAAAAAAAGTTTTGCATCACCTCGGTTCCAAGAGTTCCGGAACCGTTAAATACAAAGGGAATAGAGATCAACACAAACAACATTTCAGCTCGTTTTATTGCTCATGAGACCCACACATTGCATGTTGTACCATCATACAGCTAGACTTTCAGCATTTGTGGTCCAGATTGCAGTACACACCACTACCTCTAATACCCAGTAGCACGTCCTCTTGCATTGATGCATGCCTGTATTCGCCGTGGCATACTATCCACAAGTTCATCAAGACACTGTTGGTCCAAATTGTCCCACTCCTCAACGACAATTCGGCGTAAATCTCTCAGAGTGGTTGGTGGGTCAAGACGTCCATAAACAGCCCTTTTCAACATATCCCAGGCATGTTCGATAGGGTTCATGTCTGGCGAACATGCTGGCCACTGTAGTCGAGCGATGTCGTTATCTTGAAGGAACGCATTCACAAGATGTGCACGATGAGGTCGAGAATTGTCGTCCATGAAGACAAATGCCTCTCCAATATTCTGCCGATATGGTTGCACTATGGGTCGGAGGATGTCATTCAGGTATCGTAAAGCCGTTTCGGAGCCTTCCATGACCACCAGTGGCGTACGTCGGCCCCACATAATGCCACCCCAAAACATCAGGGAACCACCACCTTGCTGCACTCGCTGGACAGTGTGTCTAAGACGTTCAGCCTGACCAGGGTGCCTCCAAACACGTCTCCGACGATTGTCTGGTTGAAGGCATATGCGACACTCATCGGTGAAGAGAACGTGATGCCAATTCCGTGGGGTCCATTCAGCATGTTGTTGGGCCCATCTGTACCGCGCTGCATGGTGTCGGGGTTGCAAAGCTGGACCTCGCCATGGACGTCGGGAGTGAAGTTGCGCATCATGCAGCCTATTGCGCACAGTTTGAGTTGAAACACGACGTCCTGTGGCTGAACGAAACGCATTATTCAACATGGTGGCATTGCTGTCAGGGTTCCTCCGAGCGGCAATCCGTAAGTAGCGGTCATCCACTACCGTAGTAGCCCTTGGGCGGCCTGAGCGAGGCCTGTCATCGACAGTTCCTGTATCTCTGTACCTCCTCCATGTCCGAACAACATCGCTTTGGTTCACTCTGAGACGCCTGGAAACTTCCCTTGTTGAGAGCCCTTCTTGACACAAAGTAACAATGCGGACGCGATCGAACTGCGGTATTGACCTTCTAGGCATGGTAGAACTACAGACAACATGAGCAGCGTACCTTCGTCCTGGTGGAATGACTGGAACTGATCGGCTGTCGTACCCCCTCCGTCTAATAGGCCCTGCTCATGCATGGTTGTTTACATCTTTGAGCAGTTTTAGTGACATCTATGAACAGTCAAAGGGACTGTATCTTGGATACAATATACACAGTCAACGTCTATATGCCGGAGATCTGGGAACCGAGGTGATGCAAAACTTTTTTTGATGTGTGTATTAAAAATATTTATGAAATCTTAAGCCAGTTCGTCCGGCCATTCTATCCGGTCGATTTCCTTCATTCTTTTTTTAAATGAAAGGTATTCATGCACATATTTGTTATCAAGTATTACAAATCACTTAAATTCCGCCTTTCTCAAATCATTTGATTTTTTCAACTTTTTCCAACTTTTTGTTTCTTTGAAGCGATCATATCTTTGGTTCTAATTGAGGTACGCTGGTCGTTTTGGTCTAAGAGTACGCAGTGACTCAAGCGCTTTCATTTGAGCTGTTTATTCAAATCGGATGATTCTGAGGAACGTTATGGGTGAACATTCGATATTACATCTCATATTTCAACATTGTTTCTCATTGTAGCAATCATATCCTTGGTTCTAATTGAGCTACACAGTTCGTTTTAGTCTAAGAACACTAGGGTGGATCACGCTCTTTCATTCGAGCTCTTAACTATTCAAATTGGCCGATTCTGAGGGATGTTATGAGTGTACATTTAATATTAATTCTAATTTTTCATTTTCTTGCACCGAGAAATGGACATTGCCATGAAATTAATAGGGTAGTTTTAGATCTATTTCCAGGAGCTTCTAGAATTTACACGAGTGTGAATACATGGGTAACTGAAGAAGAAAATTGAAGTTTTGCAATTTCCCACTGAATTTTTGAACAGGCTTGAGATGAGTGGTTTACTTCCGCATGTGCTGACTTTGAAAGAAGGTACTATTGCAATGTTCCTTCGGAGTTTCAATGCAACTAAGATATTACTGAACGGGACGAGGCCAATAGTTAGAAAAATGTACGACAATATCATAGATTTCTAAGTTTAAACCGGTGTGCATAGTGGGGAGCGATTAATGCTACCTCGAGTAGATTGTTACCATCTGACACAAGAATGACGGCAATTTCCTATTACACTAGCGTTTTGTATTACAATCAACAAAGCGCAGGGTCAAACGCTTCGTCGAGTTGGAATCTACTTGCCTGATCCAGTTTTAGGCCAAGGACTGTTGTATGTTGCCTTATCCGGAGGAAAATCATTTAAAGATGTAAAAGAAGAAATTAAACCTAAGGGTCGACGCACAGCGAACATTGTCTGGAAGGAAGTATTGTGAAATAAAGGTTATAAACTATTATATATTGTGGCAATTTTTTAATTCCAATACTGAAAGATAATGATGCAGAGCAGCACGAGCACCCTAGTAATATTTGATTTTTAGAAATACTAGCACTTCGGTATAAAAATTCTCCGAAATTTGGCTGGAAGATTCAACTATCAGCATCTTTGAAAGCATAAATTGTCCTTATGACAGGTGGTTACTATAGAGACGACTATCCCATAAATGGTTAACCTAACTATCTGCTAACAGGTCCTACAGGTAAAACAAGAAAAACACACTTGCTTGCACAGAACAGGGCGTTCCTCACCTGTTGGGCAATGAGGTCAATAGGGCGTACTCAAGGTTGTTTCTGCGTACAGTGTGTGTGTGTGTGTGTGGGTACGATTTTTCGGGAGAATAATGGACCACTTAAAATGCTAAACTGTTGAGAAACAATTACTAACTCTTTAAAGATACTGTATCTCGACGAGTGAATAGACAACCTTGTTTGTTCTCATGACATGATCATTAGTAGTAAAGAAAGTTCATTATTTTTATTTAGTCGTGAGAACAGTGAAGTCGTTAGCAAACAAGGCCCCTGGGGGGAATTCTGTTATACTTTACCTTCTCCTTACCCCTACTTATTTTTAATTTTTCTTTGACGAGAATAACAATACCAAATGAGCCTCCGTTGCTCAGGCGGCAGCACGCCGTGGTTCAAATCCCGGTCACTCCATGTGAGATCTGTGCTGGGCAAAACGGAGGCAGACATGTTTTTCTCCGGGTACTCCGGTTTTCCCTGTCACAAATTTCATTCCAGCAACACTCTCCACTATCATTTCATTTCATCTGCCATTCATTTAATCATTTCCTCAGGAGAGTGCGACAGGCTTCAGCAGCCGGCACAGTTCATATCCACGCCACTAGATGGGGGCCTCATTCATTCCATTCCCTGACCCGGTCGGTCGACTGGAAGCAGGCTGTGGATTTTCAACAATAGCAAATGCGGTTTTCTAGGTTTTGGGTCGTGTTTTATACGTAATGATTGATCACTTTCAGTCAATTAGGCAAGAAAAATGATATTCTACCTAAAGAAAAATGTACATGCGATTAACTATTATTTGCTCAGATTTTAAGGCAGACATGTTTCGTTCGACAAGTGGGCATCATCAAATCCAATCAAATGAATCATATAAATGTACGACTACCCCCTCATGAGATGGTCGGTTCCTAAGTTTAGGGGCTGCGACAAGTTCGCGGGTTCAAACCCGGCCAAAGTCGTCGGATTTTTTACGAGTGTTAAAAATCACTCAGTATGACTTCCTTCGGAGGGGAAGTAAAGCCGGCGGTTCCATGTCATAGATTTATGGCATGATAAAGAACCTTCCACGAATTACACTTGTGTGAAGCTAAATTAAAGGTTAGATTTGACTGATGCTCTTAGGTTCGAACGTTCGTTGCCAGGAGCCAACTGCGGAGGCATCTAGTAACAAAGTTCAGAACTAGTTGGTCGTTGAAGGTGGCGTTTGGTAGCAACAGTTGGAACTACTTGAAAATCGAATGTCTGCAGTCCTTACTTGAATTACAAACAGACAACTCACACTAATACAGCCATCACAATTAACACCGGTTATCAGGCGGATGTCCGTTTCCGTGGCTAAATGGTTAGCGCGCTAGGCTTTAGCCCGAAGTGCCCCGGGTTCAATTCCCGGCCCAGCCATCAGGGATTTTAATCTCCTGGGGTTAATTCCCGTGGCTCGGGGACTGGGTGTATGTGCCGTCTTCCTCATCACTACATCCTCATTACGACGCGCAGGTCGCCCACGGGCGTCAACTAGAAAGACCTGCACTCGGCCTCTCCGAAAGCCACACGATCATTATCATTATCAGACAGATTCTATACACACCCAAAATACACGGGGCTACATGACAGCATCGTCGCAGCCCCTAAACTAAGGAACCAACCAACCATCCTTCCATACCTAAGTTTGTTATTCCTGCGTGTCTTAGTATGTGTCCTACCAACCTATCACATCTCTTCATTTGTAACTGTATCTACCCATATGATGTTCATCATTCTCCTGTAACACCACATTTCAAATGATTTTATTCTCCTCTTTTCTGCTGCACCAACAGTCCATGTTTCACTTCCACAGAGCGCCACGCTCCAGACAAAGGCTTTCATAAATGAGTTCCTAATACTTAAATCTATATTATTGATGTCAACAGATTCCTTTTATGTAGAAATACTTTCCTTGCCTGAGCCAACCTACTTTTTATATCCTGTTTGTTTCCTTCAACGCTGGTTATTTTACTTCATAAGTAACAGAAGTCTCCTACTTCCTTTAGACTTTCACCTGCCAATTTGACGTTAATATGGGCTTCTGTTTTCTTTTGGTTGCTTTCGATTATTTTTGTTTTATATTTTTTGATTTTCATCCTCTGGTAAATTGTCTAAGATGACGATGTATTCAGCAAATCTCAGTGTTGAAATTATTTCTCCTTGAATCATTATTCCTACTTGAAATTTTTCTCTAATTTCCTTCTTTGCTTGTTCAATGTATAAATTGAAGAGGATCGGTGATAGTGAAAAGTTGCAGCCTTGCCTTACACCTTTCTGAATACCAGTTTCTCTTTCATGACCCCCCAGGGGCTCACTACTAGTAAGACGTGGGTTGGCGACCATGGGGCCCCAGCTGGGTCCGGCATTGCTTCCACATACTAGTGCCGGACTCCTCTCCGTCGTCTTTCCTGTCCACCTCCCTTGGTCAACTCTTGTTCTCTTCCGACCCCGACAGTATTAGGGTATCCGAGGCCTATTGAGTCTCTTCCTTTCCTTTCCTTAATTGGCCCTCGTCTCATCTTTCATTATACCCTCCTTCTGCGAGAGACAGCCTTCTTTTTCTTTTCATGTTACCTCCTGCCTTCTGCTCAAGGTCCTCAAGGAGGCACCACTTCTGGTACTCCCTAGATATTGCTACACCCTCAGGAGCTCTCACCTGGTGCGTTCGGGAGTTGGCGATCCTGGGAGATTCCTGAGATGGGTCCGTTTTTATCCCCCCTTTCTCCACTGACTTTGGGGCGGGCCCTAGTCTCTTTCCCTTTACTATCTGCCTTTCATGGTTCTCCTTCCTTCCAAGTCCCTTAATCCTCGTTCTTCGTGGATTGGGGGAGTTTCTTTTCATCCCTTCCTTTATTTGTTTACCATTTCTTCTTCTAGTATGTGGGTTTGAAATTAGTATTAGTTATAGTTTTCATTCTCATCTTTCACTATCACCTAAAGCATTAGGGCCGATAGCCTAGATGTTAGGCCCCTTAAAGAAATCATCATCATCATCATTATCATCATCATCATCATCATTATCATCATCATCATCCTCATCGTTATCATCATCATTATCATCATTATCATTATCATCATCATCATCATTATAATCATCATTATCATCATCATCATCATCATCATTATCATCATCCTCATCATTATCATCATCATCATCATTATTATCATCATCATCATCATTATCATCATCATTATCATCATCATCATCATTATCATCATCATCATCATTATCATCATCATCCTCATCATCATCATCATCATCATCATTATCATCATCCTCATCATCATCATCATCATTATCATCATCATCATCATCATCATCCTCATCATTATCATCATCATTATCATCATCATCATCATCATTATCATCATCATCCTCATCATTATCATCATCATTATCATCATCATCATTATCATCATCATTAGCATCATCATCATCATCATTATCATCATCACCCTCATCATCATCATTATCATCATCATCATCATCTCTTTCATGAAGGAATAATAGTGTGTTGAATTACAATTTATTAGTACCCTTAGCTTTTGGACAAAGATCTTAAGTAACGGGACACACAGTCCAAATGTCAGCCGTTGCTGTTGTTCCTTTGCAATGGATCCACCGAACCCACTCCTTTTCACGACACGGAGACAAGGTGAACAAGCTGTCGACATGACACATAGTTTCCTACAGTGAGTATTGCAGACAGGAAACCTCTAGGCGTAAAGTAAATATAAACTGAAGGTCGCAAGGTTGGCACAACGTGCTTCCCTCAGGTGAGCCAGGTAAATACCATTCGGTTCCGTTGTGTACAACAATCTATATAAATAAAATAAGCTTCCTGTTTGGCTAGAACTTTGTATTTACTTCGGATGAGGAATACAATGACCGGTGCTCACGATCACAATCGTATTTGCGATGTCCCGATTAAAACTTTAAGGACACTGGGTTGCAGGGGCATATATAAAGGGGGTGCCTGGGGGGCCGGCCCCTCTCGAAATTTTTGTTTCACATATAATATAAGTAGTTCCTACTTTTGCTACCAAATGCTACCGTCAACGACACCTAGTTACGAGCTTGGCTACTAGAGACCACCACAACCAGCACCTGGTTCCGAACGTTGGAACTTAATGAGCATTAATCAAATCTAACCTACAAATTTAACTTCACACAATTGTAGTTAGTAGAAGGTTCTTTTATCATACTAATATATAAAAATGAGATGGTGTGTGTCTGTCTGTCGTCTGTTACTCAATAACTCAAGAACCACTGGTACCATTTAAATGAAATTTTGCATGGATGTAGCTGATTTACTAGGTTTACATATAGGATACTTTTGATTTCGAAAATTTTCACTATAAAAAAATGGCGACCATTTTAGTGACGTCATTAGACCCATTTGTTTCAAAATTTCATAATTCCATATCAAATAAAAAGAGAACGGTAGGAAATAGCAAACTTTTGATGGCACATACGAGCTTTGAAATTTAATTTCCTATCCGAAAGGTCCTTATCACTTTTCGTGTATCTCCAACAGTTAGCGAGTAAAACCGACATTTGTGACGTCACTACACCCTTTGGTTTCAAAATTTCATATTTCCTTTTCAAATAAAAAGAGAACGCTAAGAAATAGCAAACTTTGATGGTATACATGAGCTTTAACATTTAATTTTCTATCCGAAAGGTCCTTATCAATTTTCGTATATCTCCAACGGTTAGCGAGTAAAACCAAAATCTGTGCAATAAAACACGTTCAACACCGAGCGGTGCAGTATATCTCTCTATATATAAAAATGAAAATTTGTGTGTTTTTCTCTGAATTTCTACGGAAATTTGAGTTGTTTACTCGTTTCAGACTGTTTTATGATGGATGTGCGCGAAAATAATTTTTTTGTCTGTCTGTTTGTTTGTTTGTTTGTCTGTGGACAAATGTGTTCACTTATAACTCGAGAACGGCTGGGTGTATCAACGTAAAATTTGGTACAGATTTCCATCAGAGGCACGACACTAATCATTGATATAACTCTTCTCCGTACCTCTCATAAAAGGGGGCCTACCCCCTGAAAATACATGCTGAAATAGGCGTAGAAGGACGAGACAAAACTCATTTTCAGCCCCTCAATGTGAGAGACAAAACTCGGGTGCCCGAAAACCTCATTTTAAGGACCGAAGACCAACCGTTTTTGAGCTATTCCCAGAAAACTAATTTAATTTAATAAACTAATGAACTAATGCAAGCCAGTAACCATGCCAACGGATTCTCAGAGGTCCATCTATTGCTGTAAGACGCAATGCAATTCCATTAATTACATTAGTGTGAAAGTTTGCAAACGGCTAGAAGGTTATCACGGAACGAAATTAAGCCGTAAAATTCATCAATACGTATAATGCGCTTAAGGGGATCAAGGGGTACTCTAGAATTTTTTCACGCGATTTACACCTGCGGATGTCGTACGGCAGGTCTATTATATTCCTATCCCCTTATTATTCATTCATTCATTTCGTATAGGCCATCTATGGACCGCGTCATTCCAACCGTCTCATACTGGCTTTGATGTTTGCCCTGTACGCCCGCATTCGTTCTCGGTGGACTTCCTTCCGTTCCAGGGTCCAAATCTTTCCCGTTTTCAGCTTCGGTTTTTCTTGGAAACCTTTACAAGCTCGAAGTTTCCCTTTGAGTGTGGCGCGCTCCTGAATGTCTGTTGGTGTAATCCCCACTTCGTTCAGATCTTTATCCAGTTCAATGAACCAGGCCCATTTTGTTTTCCTCTCCTGAAAGTAAGTTATGTTGCGGTTGGTCAGTCTCGCTGGGCTCATTCGTTTCACATGCCCCAAAAAAAATGGTAACCTTCTCTTCCGGATGACGTTGCTTATCTTCTCCACATGAGTATATAGGTCATGGTTATGCCGTCTTCTGTATTCCCCATTGTCTTTGATGGAACCCAATATCTTTCTCAAAATGTTCCTTTCTTTGGCCTCCAGTTTCTCGACCAAGCCTTTTTTGTTCATCGTGAGGCATTCAGAGGCATGCAAGACCTCCGGACGGATGACACTGCAGTAATGTTTTAGTTTTGCGTTGAAGGATATTGACCTTTTCTTATAGATGTCCTTAGTTAAATGGTAGGCCATTTCCATTTTGCTCATGCGTGATGTGAATGCTTCTTTCTCTGATAATATCCCTTCCCTGACCCGTCCTGAAAAGAAAAGTACATGGCCATTGGCTGAATTTAAAATAATTTAAAAAATAGGTGTTATAATTTCTCCCTATATTATATTATTATTAGTATTATATTATACCGTACAACGACGAGACAAATCCCCTCGGTGACAGCAACAAACCTCGGGGGCACTAAAGGGTCCTCGAAAACTACATTATAAGGCTCTAAATCCATCAGTTTCTGAAATATTCCCAGAAAACTAATTTAATTTAATTTAACAAACTAATGAAGGAATGCAAATCGGTAACCATGAGAACATTATCTCAAGGGGTGGCATACAACTTTCCATCTATTTCTGTAAGAAGCAATGTCACTCCATTTATTACATTTCTGTGAAAGTTTGCAAATGGCTATAAAGTTATCACGGAACTAACGTAGACCGTATAATTCGTCAATCCAATTAAGGGAGTCAAGGGGTAACCTAGAATTTTTTCATGCAATTCTCACGTTCGACATATAGTACAGAAGGTCTATTATATCTCCAAACAGCAACATTATTTTCAAAAATTCCTGAATTGAACCAGCATTTTGCGGCTTTTAGGAATTTGGGCAATTTGAGGCCAAAGAACCTGAATTTTCATGCACCACAAGCCTTTATAATTTATGAAAGGGGTCTTCCTGTGTATGGGCACCTAGCACAACGTAGAAGGTCAGATTTTATGTGACGTGTATTGCGTTTCGTCTACAGAGCTTTCAATTGTATTTCACGTCAGGAAGTACACGTTAGGTGAATTTAGTCTGAGAGCACATTTTAACTTTTTTTTTTGTCGACATACGGGTTCAGCGTAAGGATGATTTTATTTGATACTGTGTGGTAGATATACCCATATTTGGATATCTGGGTAATATGTTGTAGGCAATAGAATTGTCTGTCTGTCTTTCTGTGTATCTTTATGTACGCCTATACCTCGTGTTCGGATGCTTGGTGCATCGTAAAATTAGGTATGGTAAACATGAGAGTCAATGCACCAATCATTTATAAAACTCTTCACAGTACTTTTCATACAGTAGAAGGGTGGATTTAGAGAAAAACTCCTCAATATATGCTAAAATAGGCGAAATATAAAAATTATCCTAGAAGGACAACCAAAGCATATGTTGCGCTTCTGAATGTGAGACACAAAATTCGGGAATCTATAAAGGGTCTCCGAAAACTACATTTTAAGGGCCTTAAATTAACAGTGTGTGTGCTATTCCCAGTAAACTAACTTCGTTCTGATAAACTTGAAGGAATGACAAACCGCTAACCATTGCAACAGTAGCTCAATTGATAATGTCTTGTGTTAACAACGAACACCGTTCGAAGAACGGGTACTTCTGCTAGTATGCCATAAATGTAAGACATGGGCCGCCGGCTTTACTTCCCTTCCGAAAAAAGGCATACTGAGGGATTTTTATCGCTTAAAAATTCCGACGACTTCGGCCGGGTTTAAACCCGCAATCTTGGGCATAGAAGCTCAGCACGCTACCAACTACGCCACCAAAGCCTCCCCTTCAGGAAGGGCATCTGGCCCTAAAAACCATCTGCCACATAGACCTTCATTGCGTCTCATCCCCGACCTCGTTGAAAACGGGAATAACAAGGGGTGGACATACGGTGATATAACCCTAATAATTCGTATTTAAGAAATTCAGTAGAAGGCAAATGAATTAACACATTAGAAACCAATTTACCGGTACTTATCATGTACTATTGTTACTATGACACGTATGGCAACGTTGCAAAGCGGGGTGATGGTACAACGATGTAAAAAGTGTGACAATCAGTTTGCTCTGATCTTATGTGTAACAACATAACCTCTTATTACTCTCCAGTGTCTTCGCTCTTATGAACGTACCAAGAACAGCAACAAGTGCCCTTGAAGCGTGTGACAAAAATGGTTTCCCTAACTTTTATACCCTTATCAAACTTTTGGCAAATTTGCCTCTCTCTGTAGCTACCGGTACTGTCGAACGGAGTTTGAGTTAGTTGAAAACATACTTAAGAAATCCTACTTCTGAAAACAGACTCAACAGTCTAGTATTGTTATCTATTCATAGAGATATACATCACTGACGATTTGGTAATGCTTCAAGAAACCTTGAATTTATATTACAGTAGACCTATCAGTTGTAATTCTTTCCATGTAAACACTATTAAGTGAGCAAGATGATGGCATTAATAACAAGAAGTTCCGTGACGAACTAAAGAGCCTACTTTTCTTGAAATTTAAGATTCTTGCCAATCTATATAGACCTATCTAGAATAATGACGAAATTAAGTTGGTAATATCGAAATTCCTAATTAGTTCGAAATATACCTTATATAATGTAGCCTAATAGAGCAGTACAGTTGGCAGCTCTGGTGACTGAATATAGGCTATTGTTAGTTAAATCTCTTAAGGTACAGAATACAAAATTTGGTTGAAGTCCAATGGATAGCATGCACTTTACATGCAGTTAGACCTTGGATTTATCAGCGCGCGTAAAATTATGTTGGCAACAATGTCATGCATGTGTTGATCAGAAATAATCTGAAATATTATGATCTCGTGTTGTACCAATTTTGGATGAAATCCATTTGTTAGTATAGAAGTAACATGTATTTTAAAATTGGACCTATCAGCAGGCTTAGAATCATGTTGGCAGCACTGGCGTATGCCTATATTAGTTACTCCAAATCAATCTAGAATGCCAGGTACTATACGTGTGCAAAGTTTAGAGCTATTGGCTTGCATACTTTCTGATATATTGATATTAGGGTAACAAAAATAGAGACAGTTTTTATTAACAGTTGGCAGCCCTGGTTACTCTTAAGAATCGGCATAGTCATATCGGTTATGGTACACATAGCACACACGAAATTTGGTTGAAATCCAAATGATAGTATAGAAGTTACATGTATTTAAAGTTGGACCTCTCAGGAGGCTTAGAATCATGTTGGTAGCACTGACGTATATAAGATACTCCAAATTAATCTAGAATGCCAGGTACTATGCGTGTGCATAGTTTAAAGCTGTCGGCTTACATACTTTTTAATATAATGGTATTTGGATAAAATAAATTGAGAGCATTTATTAACAGTTGGCAGCCCTGCTGGCTCTTAAGAATACGCCCAGTCATATCTGTTTATGTACACATACCACATACGAAATTTGGTTGAAATCCAATTGATAGTGTAGAAGTTATATGCATTTAAAATTTGGACTTATCAGCAGGCTTATACTCATTTTGGCAACACTGCCATGTATGGCCTCCTGGAAATTAAACTGCAATATTAGTATCTATACGTGTACCAATTTTGAAATAGCTCCCATGTATACCTTCCAAGATATCCAACATTGAGCTTAATTATCAATTGCAATTTTTCAGCAGTTGGTAGCACTGACATCATTTTGAAATATGGCCGTGAGATATTCTGGTATAGATCTTTACTCCCACCAAATTTTGTTTTGATTGCTGCAGCCGTTTAGGAGTTGATAGGGGGGGGGGACACACACACAGCCAGATAGACAGACTGACAGGACAGACAGACAGACAGAAGGACAGACAGACAGACACACATTTGCCCGATCTCATAAGTCTACTTTTTCCTCATTTTTGCAAAATGTGAAAAGTAGGCTAAAAAGTAAAATAAAAAGGTCTTAGTTGTGTTTGACAGTAACCAAACATCAAACATCACAACAAATTGGATGAAAAAGTGATGCCTGGTAGGCTTAAAACTCATCATTTTGCACCAAATTATACAAAGGTTTCCCGGCGAGGAACCCCGGGATCCCCTTTTCTTTGGGACCTATTCCATGCCCCCTTTACCTCCAGTTGGGCACCCCCCAAAATATAACTCTATATACGCCCCTGCTGGGTTATGACAATGGCTTTTGCACAATTAAATGAGCACATCTTAAAAAACAAATTTCTATTATTTCCGTGTGATCAATGATTGTTAATTTTACACGAAACACAGACCTAACCTCTCTAAACCACATGCTAACAGTAAATTCGAAATAATATTGTCTGATTTTTTACAGGGTTTTCAAAAACAAGGTCACAGAAAGCAATTTCGCAAGTTAAGATGTTAGAGATTCTGGTACACTTCTCTCAGGAACTACTTGACCCTTATTGAGCCATGTTCAACTTATGTCGAATAATAATTCTACTCCAACCGCTGCCGTATTCGACTATATTCCACGGTCTCGGATATTTATAACCACTTGATGTCACGTTCGACTTAAGTGACAGAGTATGTACTGCTCTATAGTGAGCTACAGCCTAGTGGTAACACCAGAAAGTTCAGATAAAAAAAAAGAAAATACAATTTTGCCGTGTAGTTCCACATAATGTCAACATTTTTGGAACGGATATTTCTTGAAAAACCTTTTATATTTTCATTTTTATTAGTTTTTGCAATATTTTTATACGCCGAATAAATAAATATGTCATATCATTACTTTTGGATCAGATTACTTCTCTATTTCGCCCCTTAAAACAACAATGATCATTATTAAAATTACTTTTCAGTGGTCTAGTGTATGTATTATTCAGAAAATCATTTGTTGTGAAAATAAAAGGATTCGTTTTTTTCAGTGTTTCTTTTTCACATTTTTGAGTATTAAGTTAACAATTTAATTCGGCAGCATAGGGGTTAAGTTACAGGCCTGATCTTTTGTAATGTGTTGGTAACCATGTAGTTTTATAGAATGAACCGAAATATACCGTAGTTAAAAAAATCTTTATCCTTGCAATTTATAAATTAAAAATCATACATTTTAAGAGGCAAAATAATGTTTGAGTTTGTTAATTTTTAAACAGCTCAAAATAATAATCCTAGAAAAACCAATCCGTTTATTTTGTAAAGCCACATGTTCTTTACATTACAGGAAAAAAAAGTAAGTATCCTTGACAAGAACGTTTCAAGAAAAGTGTACCAAACTTGAGAAATGTATATACTAGAATTGTTTTCCCATAGGAAATAATTTTAACAGACCACTGTCAACTTGGCGTACACATTTCTCTGAGACTATTTGAGCTATCAAACTGATAACTTCTGTAAAACATAAGTGGCATATACTCTTTAAAGTGAGGGAGATAGACTTTGGATTTTCTTAAGCGTTACATTTTTTCAAATTTATAGCCAAAATAATTTGTTCAAATAAATGTATTCTAAAATGATCTTAAGTAACTATGACTCTCTTCGATATTTATGAAATTATACGATTTGAGAAGCCTACTCATTCCTTCGATTTACTGTTTCTGAAATCTATGCAAAATGATAAAGGAAAGTCCTCAGAATGTTAAAATTACATGAAACAGGCATCACAGCGGCCAAAATGTGAAGTGGACAGCATATTTTCCTACAGCAACAGTATTAGCATATCGCACACTTCGTACATTTGTTAAAAGTCTTTTTTAAAGGAATTATAGATATTTATGAAAATAGAGTGTAATTCATCACTGGCAATGCCCATTCACTTTCATTTAAATGCTCATTTGTTAGGATCGGTCGCTTGTGAGTGCCACAAGAGGGATCTATATTACTGAAATAATATATATGATGATTCTGTAATTGGTCCATGTGTGTAATGTTGTTATTTGTTACAGGACCGCCCCTGAACCTGGCACAGCTGCTCAGTATTCCGTTAGTCCCCAACAGTTTCCAGCAGCACCTGCACAGCCCAGTCCAGCGCAACGACAGCAACAACAACAATTACAACAGCAACAATTGCAGGTCCAATATATCGATCAGACACAGCTGCAGCAGACAGGAAGAGCGATCCCCACTGCGCACTACCAGAACTCTCCCCACGCACACAGTATCCATGAGGCTCGTCTGCGCGCGTCGCTAGCTGGAGACAACCCAAACATTGCTGCACAAAGTGTGGTCCAGCAACCACAGCCTCAGTTGCAAGCCCAACCTGCGCCCGCGCCTACATCTGCGCCCACAGCGACACCTGTTGATGATAGTGCAGCGCTGTATGAGCAGCAGTTGGCTAGACTCAACGCGCAGGCGCAAGCTGAGGATCAGCAGGTTGCTCAGCTGATCGCCCTTTCCAAGGCTCAGCAGCAGCAGCAACAGCAGCAACAGCAACAACAGCAAGACCCTCAATTGTTCTCCAGGGCTCAACAACAACAACAATCAGCGGTCGAGGAAGCTCAGCAAATTCTTCAACCAAGACTGCTTCAAAGGCAGCGGCAACAGGTAAATATGGCAAAGGAAGGAAGAAAGGAAGGAAGTAAGTCGGAAGTGGGAATGAAGGAAGTAGGAAGGAAGGAAGGAAAGAAGGAAGGCAGGAAGGAAGGAAGGAAGGAAGGAAGGAAGGAAGGAAGGAAGGAAGTAGGAATGCATGAATGAAGTAGGAATGAAGTAACTTACGAATGGACGAAAAATGTAGGAAGAAAGTAGGAAGGAAGTAAGAAAGAAGGGATGAAGTAGGAATGAAGTAGGAAGGAAGTAAGAAAGAAGGGATGAAGTAGGAATGAAGTAGGAAGGAAGTAGGAAGTAGGAATGAAGGAAGTAGAAAGGAAGTAGGAATGAAGTAGGAAGGAAGGAAGAAATAAAGTAGGAAGGGATGAAGTAGGAAGGATGTAGGAATGAAGTGGGAAGGAAGTAGGAAGGAACAAAGAAAATAAGAAGGAAGTAGGAAGGAAGTAAGAAGGAAGTACGAATGAAGGAAGTAGGAAGAAAGTGGAAATGAAGTAGGAATACAGTGGGAATGAAGTAGGAATAAAGTAGGAAGGAAGGAACGAAGAAAGTAGGAAGGAAGGAATGAAGTAGGAAGGAAGTAAGTAAGAAGGAAATAAGTAGGAATGAAGGAAGTAGAAAGGAAGTAGGAAGGATGCAGGAATGAAGAAGGAAGGAAGGAAGTAAGTAGGAAGGAAGGGATGAAGTAGGAAGGAACAAAGTAGTCAGGAAGTAGGAATGAAGTAGGAATGAAGTAGGAAGGAAGGGATGAAGTAGGAATGAAGTAGGAAGGAAGTAGGAAGGAAGGAAGGGATGAAGTAGGAAGGAAGTAGGAAAGAAGGGATGAAGTAGGAAGGAAGTAGGAATGAAGTAGGAAGGAAGGAAGGAAGTAGGAAGGAAGGGATGAAGTAGGAATGAAGGGATGAAGTAGGAATGAAGTAGGAAGGAAGGGATGAAGTAGGAAGGAAGTAGGAAGGAAGGGATGAGGTAGGAATGAAGTAGGAAGGAAGGAAGAAAGTAAGAAAGAAAGTACGCAGAAAGTATAAAGGAAGTAGGAATGAAGTAGAAAGGAAGGAAGAAAGAAAGAAAGTAGGCAGGAAGTAGAAAGGAAGTAGGAAGAAAGTACCGGTAGGCAGGAAGTAGGAAGGAAGTAGAAATGAAGGAAGTAGGAAAGAAGGAAGTAGAAATGAAGGAAGTAGGAAAGAAGGAAGTAGAAATGAAGGAAGTAGGAAAGAAGGAAGTAGAAATGAAGGAAGTAGGAAAGAAGGAAGTAGAAATGAAGGAAGTAGGAATGAAGTAGGAATGAAGGAAGTAGGAATGAAGTAGGAAGGAAGGAAGAAAGTAGGCAGGAAGTAGGAAGGAAGTCTAAATGAGGGAAGTAGGAATGAAGGAAGTAGGAAGGAAGTAGGAATGAAGTAGGAAGGAAGGAAGAAAGTAGGCAGGAAGTAGGAAGGAAGTCTAAATGAGGGAAGTAGGAATGAAGTAGGAATGAGGTACGAAGGAAGGAAGCTTGTAGATGGGACACTGGCTTTCATGATCAAGTAACGAATCTTCAGCAAATCCTCCAGATTTTCGCTATTTGTTTTAAGGGATTTTGCTTAGATACTGTATACCAAGTTAGTATTAGAAATAAATAAAGGGAATACATTATTTTGTTCATAAACTGTATTCATGTCATTTATGTACTTGTAAAGGAAATCAATATTTGATATTTATTGTACAGGCTGAGGAAGAGGGAGTTAACAACCCTCGAAACATGTACCTGTGTGTAGGTTTAATATATGTAGTGAAAAGTCAGAAGTTCCCTTTATTTCATTCTAATATATAGTTAGCCAATATGGACCTCAATTCCTGACATTATACCAAGTTAGGCTCATCAGCACTTCTAATATGTAATGCAAGGTTCACTATTATAGAAAGCTTTTCAGTCGGTCAACACAAATTGTGCACAATTGCATTATGGGAGAAAACACACTAACCTGAAAGAGGTGAACAGTGAGCGAGAACGGACGCCGTACAACACTCAGGATTCAAATACCAGCTAAGTTTACCTTACATTATTCCATTCTAGCGCAGTGTATCTTTTGTTTATGGACAAGAAAGCCATCGGCACCAGCAAGTTTTTTTCCAGGGAGGAAGGGGCAGGAGGGGGGGGGGGGGGGGGAGGAGGGGCAAGTAATATTTTTCATTTCATTACCTACCTAGCCTCCGTGGCTTAGGCGGCAGCACGCCGGCCTGTCACCGCTGGGTCCGTTGTTTGAATCCCGGTCACTCCATGTGAGATTTGTGCTGGACACAGTGGAGGCAGACAGGTTTTTCTCCGGGTACTCCGGTTTTCCCTGTCACAAATTTCATTCCAGCAACACTCTCCACTATCATTTCATTTCATCTGTTATTCATTTAATCATTGTCCCAGGGGAGTGTGACAGGCTTCGGCAGCCGGTTCAGTTCATATCCTCGCCGCTAGATGGGGGCTTCATTAATTCCATTCCCTGACCCGGTCGGACGACTGGAAGCAGGCTGTAAATTTTCACCTACCTGTCTAAGGAAGAAATTAGTGAAATGTTTTGTTTGGAGTGTAGCAATGTATGGAGCGGAAACTTGGACGCTCAGGAAAGAAGACGAGAGAAGAATAGAGGCTTTCGAAATGTGGCTGTGGTGGAGAATGGGGAGAATAAGATGGAAGGACAAAGTGAGAAATGAGGAAGTATTAAAGAAAGTAGGAGAACAAAGAATGATGCTAAAGATGATGAGGAAAATAAAAATGGATTGGATTGGACACTGCATAAGAGGAGATGGTTTGGTGAAAAGTGCGTTAGAAGGGACAGTCCAAGGGAAAATCCGAAGAGGAAGAAGAAGGTTTCAGATGCTGGATTCCATCAAGATTGATAAATCTTATGAGCTGATGAAACGTGCTGCTGAAGGCTTCTTTTGCTATTGCAATCCTTGTTTATATTTCTTTACTGCATATCATTTCTTGTGTAACCGAAATTCCTAGGTATTTAAAACTATCTACTTGTTCGATTTCATCTTCCAATTTGATTGGGAGTGAAGATTCAAGGAGAAATAATTTCAACTCTGAGATTTGCCGGTGACATCGTCATCTTGCCTGACACTCCTGAGGATTGTAATGAGTTTTTGAATGGTATGGAATCCGTCTTGAGGAAAGAATTGATGATGAAAATTAATAAATGTAAAACAAAAATGTTGAAATGCAGCCGAAATAAATCAGAAACATCTATCAACATCAAATTGGCAGGTGAAAAACTAAAGGAAGTAGGAGACTTCTGTTACTTGGGAAGCAAGTGATGGACGAAGCAAAGAGGATATAGAAAGTAGGTTGGCTCAGGGAAGGAAAGCATTTCTAAAAAAAGGAATCTGTTGACATCGAATATAGATTTAATTATTAGGAAGTCATTTTTGAAAGCCTTTGTCTGGAGCGTGGCGCTCTTTGGAAGTGAAACTTGGACTATTGGTGCAGCAGAAAAGAGGTGAATTGAAGCTTTTGAAATGTGGTGTTACTGGAGAATGATTAAGATCAGATGGGTAGATAGGGTTACAAACGAAGAGGTATTAAGACGAGTGGGAGAGGCGAGATGTTTCTGGCGACTGCTAATGAAGAGAAGAGATATGTTAGTAGGACACATACTAAGACACCCAGGAATAGCAAGCTTAGTTATGGAAGGAAGGGTCAAGGACAAGAACTGTAGGGGAAGACCAAGGTTAGAATATGCTAAACAGATTGCCTGAGATGTAAGGTGTAGTAGCTATGGATAATTGGAACGATTAGCTCAGGACAGGGAGGCATGGAGAACTGCATCAAACCAGCCAATAGACTGAAGACTCAAACAACAACAAAATCAACATTAAATTCTTTTATCATCCAAATAATTAGGGACAGATGACCTAGATATTCAGATCGTAGGCTTTCACGGCTGGTGTCTAGTTTATCATCTAGGCTTACGTCGGTAAACAATCACCAATATACGAGGCGACGCTGCTCAAGTCTGTAAGCCTAGATGACAAAATTGATGACCTAGATGTTTCACCACCTTAAGACAACAATCACCTCCAACATTCATCATCGTCATAATTTACACTGATCTTTCCACTTCGTGGCGTAGTCATCATCATTATCATCATCATCAGTTTATATGTCTGATGGCTGGTTTCCTCATGGTCGGTCTCTCCACCTTATCCGGTCTTCAGCAGCACGTTTCATCAGCTCATAAGATTTATCAATCTTGATGGAATCCAGCTTCTGAAACCTTCTTCTTCCTCTTCGGATTTTCCCTTGGATTGTCCCTTCTAATGCACTTTCCACCAAACCATCTCCTCTTATGCAGTGTCCAATCCAATTCATTGTTCTTTTCCTTATCTTCTTTAGCATCATCCTTTCTTCTCCTACTTTCTTTAATACTTGCTCATTTCTCACTTTGTCCTTCAACTTGTTCTCCCCCATTGTCCACCACAGCCACATTTCAAAAGCCTCTATTCTTATCTCGTCTTCTTTCCTGAGCGTCCAAGTTTCCGCTCCATACATTGCTACACTGCAAACAAAACATTTCACTAATCTCTTCCTTAGACTTACTTTCATTGCTCCACAAAATAATTTTCTTTTCTTACTGAAGGCTTCTTTTGCTATTGCAATCCTTGTTTTTATTTCCATAGTGCATACCATTTCTTGTGTACCAACTTCCTAGGTATTTAAAACTAATTACTTGTTCAATTTCATCTTCTAATGTTATTGTAATGTTTTCACCTTTTCCACCTACGACCATACAGTAACTAACATTATTGGCTGCTCCATGGAGGTCAAGGTTCGGTTATAGGCTGTGCGGGCTGGAACGGGTAAACAACTCATCCTCGCGAGGTAATATTGAGGAGAAGTGACCTCGATTCCGATCTGAGCCATCCTAGAAGTGGTTTCCCGTTCGTTGTTTCTCACTTATAAAGGATCATTATCTATGTGCGCCCCGATAAACACGGCCAGCTAAGCCGGCTGTGACCGGTGCAAATCGCGGGTGCGCGTACCCAGTTCAGCCAGTGGTTGGCGCGCACTTTCACACTTTTAGCAAACATGTTAGAGGCTACGGTGGCGTAGTCGGTAGCATGCTGAACTGCTGTTCCCAAGTCGTCGGATTTTTTAAGAGCGTTAAAAATCCATCAGTATGCCTTCCTTCGGAGGGGAAGTAAAGCCGGCGGTCCCGTGTCATAGATTTATGGTATGTAAAAGATCCTTCCACTAACCAAACTTGTGTGAAGCTAAATTGTTAGGTTTAGATTTCGTCGGAACGCTCTATCAAAGTTCCAACGTTCACCACTAGGTATTATTGATATCTGGTAGCGAAAGTTGGAACTACTTGAAATTAAACGGAACTTGTAACTCACCCTAAAGGGTGTCCGCTGGAAGCAACTACAGACTCAGGCGAGCCGAACATGTCCTGGGATACTCCCGACACTAAAAGCCATACGATAAATAAAATAAATAACCAAACATAGGCTATGCTGAAAATGTCCTCCCTCTATTGTAACACACACCTGACATCTTCTGATGAAAGAATGTCTGTCAACTCTTGTATTATTTACGGAGCCTGTTTCCTTGAATTGTTTAGCGAGCCTCCATATTGTACTGGCATTAGGCATAGGTCTTCCTGGAAACTTGATTCGAAAGTTTCGACTCGTTTCAGAACCAGATTTTCGTATTTTCATATACAAATTATGGATATACACAGGTTCGCGCAATGTGAATTGGTGTCTAGGCATGACCAACAATCACAGTAATCACAATACTCACTAAACGTGCAACACTAACGTCTAGGCTTTGCAGATACACTTCCATTAGAATGACAAAACATATGTGAACTAACGATAAGAGTCGGCGGAGCGCGCCTCAACCGGCTGAACCGCGTACGCACACCCGCGATCTGCGCCAGTCGCAGCTGGCTTAGCTTGCCGTGATTATCGGGGCGCACATAGATAATGACCCTGTACTCCAAGAGAATGCCTGGGTGGTTCCTAAATTGGCCCACGGCCACCTCCTGCCTAAAACCTAGCTCAAAAATTATAAACACACACATTAATACAGCCATCACAATGACACAGGTTATCAGACAGCTTCTACACACACACACCCCAGAACACGGGGCTACAGGACCATGATGTAGCAAATCTCTTAAATGAATCAACAACAAGAACAATGATTTATGATCACTATTATAATTTCGCCACTGCACTTGTTGTTGTTGTTGTTGTTGATTCTTCAGGGGCTTTGTGATATCGTTGTCATGTACCCCGTGTACTTGAATGCGTGTAGAATCTGTCTGTTATCCTATGATGTCTGTTCTAGTTTGTATTTGTAATTGTGGTAGGATTTGGGTAGGAAGCGGCCGTGGCCTTAAGTTAGGAACCATCCTGGCATTTACCTGGAGTAAAGGTGGGAAACCGTGAAAAAAAAAAGATACAGAGAGTCTGAGAGACTTGACTTTATATCATTTCAAATGACACATGCTACAAATGCTACACATGTTAGAAAGGCTCAGGAGGGCTTCTCGCTTCGCTTGAAGCCCCAGAACTTTTTCAAAAGACTCCATTACCCTTTAACTTACGCGGGGAAAACTCAGACTCGATGCATATGCACTGAAGAACATGATGACGTCATACACGCCGTAACCGTAACGCATAACGGTAGACCAAAGCATGACGATGAAGTCGACAAGTCGGCGTAGTCGGTAGCATGCTGAGCTTCTATGCCCAAGATAGCGGGTTCAAACCCGGCCGAAGTCGTCGGATTTTTTAAGAGCGTTAAAAATCCCTCAGTATGCCTTCCTTCGGAGGGGAAGTAAAGCCGGTGGTCCCATGTCATAGATTTATGGCATGTTAAAGAACCTTCCACTAATTGCACCTGTGTGAAGCTAAATTGGATAGGTTAAGAATGTAAACAACGCTCTTAGGTTTCTACGTTCGCTGCCATGAGCCGAATGCGGTGGCGTCTAGTAGCTAAGTTCTGAACTTGGCCTAGTAGTCGTTGACGGTGGCACTTGGTGGCAAAAGTAGGAACTAATTGAAAATTTCTAAGTTGCACTACTTAAATTAAAAAACAGATAACACATACTAATACAGTCATCACAATTAACACCGGTTATCAGACAGATTCTACACACACCCAAAGTACACGGGGCTACATGAACGCGTTGTCGCAGCCCCTAAACTTAAGAACCAACCAACCAACCAAGATCATTTGAAAAGATAAAAATCTTGCAGGATGGCTGAGGTGGGAATGGAACCCACCTCTTCTCACTTTTGCCTCAAGAGGCTGAGTGCGCCCAGTTCCAGCCCTCAGACCAGAATTAAATTCCTTGGCAGAGCCGAGAAACGAACCCAGGCTTCCGCGCTGACAGCCAAGAATAGTAGGCACTACGCGGAAGTTTATTCCATGTTGTGAATAGCTGCAGATCACTGTTTTAAGCCTTTATGGGATAGTGGTCTCTATATTAACCACCTGTCATAAATCACAACAACACAGTTTATCAGACAATTACCAAACATACCCAAATACAAGAGGCTAAATTACCACGAGGTCAAACTCCTTTTAACTGGCTGAGTGTCGACTGATGTGCCCAAGGTTGAAAGATTGAATCCTGACGCAGTTACATTTGGCCCCGTGGTGTTGGGGTAGCTCGCCTGCCTCTCACCCGGAGGCCCCGGGTTCGATCCCCGGCTCCGTCAGGGATTTTAAAACTGACGTGAGGGTTGGAACGGGGTGCACTCAGCCTCGTGAGGACAATTGAGTAGCTGTCTGACTGTGAGACAGCGCCCCGATCACGAATACCAAGATTAACGGCCGAGAGGACCCGACGTGTCATCCCAATATCTGCAGGCCAAAAGGGCTGGGCAGCGGTCGCTTGGTCAGCCTTAGCTCGTCATGGGCTGGATAGTGCCAGGGGTTGACTTTTTTGTGTGTGTCATAAGGACAGTTTACGCTTTCAAAGATGCTGATAGTTGAATCTTCCAGCCAAATTTCGGAGAATTTTCATGCCGAAGTGCTAGTATTTTAAAAAAATCAAATATGGTATACGCATCTACTTGACGTAATGTGATGGATAAAAATTAAAAAAACACATTAAAACTAAAACATTAACAATTAAAGTGTAAAATAAAATATAAATGTATGTATGTATGTCTACCCCTTATTATTCCCGTTTTTCCAACGGGGTCGGGGATGAGGTGCGATGGAAGTTTTTGTGGCGATGGTTTTTACGGCCGGATGCCCTTCCTGACGCCAACCTCATGAGAGGAGTTAATGAGAGATGAAATGAATGATGGTGAATGAAACTGGGCAAGGATGTGGAAGGAAGCGGCCGTGGCCTGTCAGAAGGTACCGTCCCAGCATTTGCCTGGTGTTGAAAATGGGAAACCACGGAAAACCATTTCAAGGACGGCCGATGGTGGGGCTCGAACCCACGCGTCTACCGAGTCAGCAGAGAGCTTGGCCCCATGACCTAATGCTGCGCGTTAGCCAGCGTAGCCACTACTGTCGGTGTAAAATAAAATATAAATAATAAAAGAAATATAAAAATTAAAATAACAAACACAACTCTAAAAAAATGAAAATAATTCTAAAAATCAATTCGAAATTTGTTAATTAATTCAATAAAAACATCAAAATTATAAACCTAAATTGAAAAATAAATATATATATAAATATTAAAATTAGAGAATCAAAATATAACATTATTTATATTAATAATAATTAAATGAATTAAAATATAGAAACACATAAAAGTAGAGACATAGTTTTGCCGGGTGAAAATTGCCATTCTTCATTTCTCTTGGCCACGTCTTATCACACTCATTTCTTTGAAATGTTGCTGTTGTTATTGATAATTGTTTTTAGAGGGATTAGGACATTTTTGGTTATCAACTCGTACACTTGGAGTTTCTGTCTAATTTGTATGATAACCTGCATTTCTACGGTTCATATTTATCGTATGGCTTTTAGTGCCGGGAGTGTCCGAGGACATGTTCGGCTCGCCTGAGTCTGTAGCTGCTTCCAGCGGACACCCTAAAGGGTGAGCTACAAGTTCTGTTCAATTTCAAGTAGTTCCAACTTTCGCCACCAGATATCAATGATACCTAGTGGTGAACGTTGGAACTTTGATAGAGCGTTCTGACGAAATCTAACCTAACAATTTTTGCTTTACACAAGTTTAGTCTGTGAAAGGATCTTTTACATGCCATAAATCTATGACATGGGACCGCCGGCTTTACTTCCCCTCCGAAGGAAGGCATACTGAAGGATTTTTAACGCTCTTAAAAATTCCGACGACTTCGGCCGGATTTGAACCCGCTATCTTGGGCATAGCAGTTCAGCATGCTACCGACTACGCCACCGAAGCCGCTCGACTGTACTAGACTGCTTGGATATAATTATTAGGATCGAGGAAGGAGTAGATTCCTTGGGACTTGAAATAAGGTATAATCCCAGCATTTGCTTGGAGGGAGTGTGGATAAACCCGGGAAAAACCACGACCAGGGTACAAACCTTCGATCTCGGTCACGGGGATCTGACCAAACAGTTATCATCATAAGATGCTTTTCTATGTACCCGTGAGCAACGCTAATCAAAGCTAGGTATAATAAACATGTAGTTCCGAGAAGAATTATACAGCCTATTTTCATATATCCTACTTATGTTAATTGCCCCTATGAACATTAAAAAAATCAGTTTGATTGCTGTAATAGATTCGTAGATATTGTGATCCATCTAAATATTTCGGATGGTCGCCATGTTGGATTGTTATATGTATAGGCCATAGAGTCATGTACCATTAAAGGAACATTATTTGCGTAGGTTCATTATTCAAACTTTCACTTCGATCGCATGATTACGACACAAGAAAAAAACTTAATTTTAAAATCCGCACAGCCGCCATCTTGAGGTTATGTAAACAATTATACTAAATTAGATACCAGTGCATTACAATGTATATAAACATTTCCTGTATCAAGTTTTATTGCGTTTGGATCATTAAATCGCGAGAAAGGTCTATTTAAAATTTTCAACTTCGCTTGACCGCCATATTCGGTTTGTAGTTAACCGGTTTTTGAAAGTCTTATAGATGAACTTCCAGTAGTGCCCTTTATCTCCTTACAAAATTTCATGGTGATTCCGGTAATAGTTTCCGAGATATACAAGTACAATGCCGTTGAAATATTTTGCACGTCCGCCATCTTGAGGTTATGTAAACAATTGAACGAAGTTAGATGTCGGTGCATTACAATATGTATAAATATATACTGTACCAAGTTTTATTGCGTTTGGTTGGTTAAATCGCAAAAAAAAAGTCTATTTAAATGTCTCAAATTCGCTTGGCCGCCATGTTGGTTTTGTGGTTACCAGGTTTTCAAAAGTCACATAGGTGAACTTCTAGTAGTTCCCGTTATCACCGTAAAATATTCCAGGGTGATGTCGGTAATAGTTTCGGAGATATTGAATGCTGGTGAAATATTTCGCACAGCCGCCTTGTTGGATTGGTGAGACGTAACAAAATTTGAAGGGCACGGTCGGGGTCGCCTGGAATAGTGCTATGAACTTACCGAGTTTCATTGAAATCTCTCCAGCCATTTAGAAGTTATTATGGGGACATACACACCATTACACACGCACACACAGACAGACACACGGGCAAAAGGTGATCTCATAAGCCTATTTTTTTTCATAAATAAAAATAGGCTAAAAATACCATTTTATTTTTTATTCATCAGGTGCAGCAGGTTGCTTATGCTCAGCCAGAGGCAACTCCATCTCCAGTCATCATTCCTGTACCTCAACCAGCTCCACGACGTCCCTTGGTTGAGCAGTACTTGAGAGAAACGACTCCTGCAGCCCAGCGCACAGTAGCACCTAGAAGACAGCAACACCAGCGACAACAGCTTCAGCAACAGCAGGCTTTGACTGATGACGACGGCACAGTATACGTTGCTAGGCAACGTCCACAACCCGTCCCTTCCCCTGCTCCAACACCCACAGCAGCGCAAGACGACTTCGTGTCTTCACTTCTTGCTGAACAACGCGGACTGTTCGATAAATCTGGAGCCTTGGATATCATCGAAACCTCCTCTCCATCTCCTGTTCCACCATCAAGATCCTCTATCTTTGTTTCTAAGAGCACCTCGAGACCGCGAGTAACAATTGAATCAGTTGAGACACCTCAGCCGGAACAAGCACCTCTTCCTATAGTACGTATTCCATCTCCTGAAGGTCAGCGACCTTTGAGTCAGAATGAACTGCAAGCTCTGATTGACGCTGGATTTTCAGTAACTCCAGTAAGTAATTCTCAACCATCTGAGAGTTCCACTCCAGCTTATTTTCCACCATCCACTAAGAGGCAAAGATCTTACCCAACACCAGCACCACCCACGCAGAATTCATACAGGGCACCTAATAAGGTACGTTCCAGAGTGAAGGCCCAGCCTACTTTGGCCCCTCCACCAGTTCAAGATGAACAAGCTCTGTTTCAGAGACAAGAAGCATTGTTGAAGTTGCAAAGAGAACAGGAGGAACAGGCTGTGCTTCAGGTTCAGTCAAATGCTCAGAAACAGGCTCAGCAGGAAGAGGCTGCATACCAGGCAAGATTACAGGCTCAACAGAAAGCCGAACAAGAGGCGGCAGCATACCAGGCACAGCTAAGGGCTCAGCAAAAAGCTGAACAGGAAGCAGCAGCTTACCAGGCTCAACAAAAAGCTGCAGAAGAAGCAGCAGCATACCAGGCACAACTAAAGGCTCAACAAAAAGCTGCAGAAGAAGCAGCAGCATACCAGGCACAACTGAAGGCTCAACAAAAAGCTGCAGAAGAAGCGGCAGCTTACCAGGCACAACTAAAGGCTCAAGAGATAGCTGCAGAAGAAGCAGCAGCATACCAGGCTCAACTAAAGGCTCAACAAAAAGCTGCTGAGGAAGCAGCAGCATACCAGGCACAACTAAAGGCTCAACAAAAAGCTGCAGAGGAAGCAGCAGCATACCAGGCACAACTAAAGGCACAAAAGCAAGCGGAAGCTCAGGAAGCCGCTTATCAAGAACATGTAAAAGCTCAGAAACAAGCGAAGGCGCAAGAGGCAGCTTACCAACAACATCTGAAAGGTCAGAAGGTTCAACAGCAACAGGCAGCAGTTGAGCAACAGTTTAAAGCAGCTCAGCAAGAAGACGCTGCATTCCAACAACAAGTGAAGGCGGCCCAACAACAACAGCAGACATTGTTGCAGCCACAAATACAGGCAGCACAATCAGGACAGGCAACGATCCAGCCTGAACTGCTACAACAAGCATTAGTTCAGCTTCATTTGCGTCCTGATTTGCTTGTTTTAAGTCAACAGAAATCCCAACAGCAGCAGCAACAACAACAACAGCCAGAAACGGTGGCAGTATCTTTTCAACCTCAACAACCAACATTTCAACTACAACCGCAGCAGGCTTACCAAACTAGACCAAAAACAGCACAATCACAGCAACAAGAGCAGAGATCAGTTGCTTATCAACCACAGCAGTTAAGAATACAAGTAGCAGACCAAGCGTACCATCCTGAACTGTTGAAGCTAGCTCAACAACCAGAAGCCGTATTCCAAGCGCAACAGTTGAACGAACAATTACAACAGGCATACCAACCTCAGAAGCAGCAAGGATATGAAACTCAGCAGCAAGTAAAGGTAGCTCCTCAACAGTACGAACAAGTTGCTTATCAGCCACAGTATAGTGCCCCAACTGTTGCCGCTCAAAGTGAGCAGGCGTATGCCCCGATTGTTGTAGAAGACCCTCAGACCACTGCTGCACCAGTGAGGAGGCGGCCTTCAAACGGTAGAAGAGGAAGAGGAAGGGGTCGTAACAATGCTTATAGACCACCCCAACAACAGTCAGAGCAGACCGAATCGTACGAAAACTACCCCGAGCCCAGTTCGAGACCCAGAGTAAGAGCGAGGCGACCTCAGCCAGCTGACACTGAATAGTATTAGTATCAATAATTTTAAGGTCGAAACATTGTAATAAAAACCAGTCATGGAAGAATGTACTGAAATATTTATGATTCTTTGGAACATGTCCTACGCTGACGCATTTTCTCAAGGGTTGAGAGTATTCCTAATATTACATGACCCCACAAAAAATAAACTTCTAAGGAAAACTAAGCCTGAACATTCAACAAATTCCTCTTTAAGTGGATTACCATATCATTGAGTGAATTAATTTAAAAACAAAGAATGGATTTCTTTGAATGTTCACAAAACCATGCAAAGCAGAACCGAAATACCTTTGCACCCGGTAAAACAATTACATTATATCAAGGCTATTTCTAGGAGTGTTTTAGAGGAAAATATCAAGAGTATCTGCAGGTAATTTGATTTAGCAAGTTCATTTAATAATCCAGAATTTAATCTTCATGGCAGTGCACCAAAACCTTCGTAGAAACAGTGAATGTCTGTTGAATGATTATGGTTTTGTAAGGTGTCAATTTCTAATATGGGATTAAAAATAACGAATATTTTCAACCCTTGATCAATTCCAGTACAACTTCCATCATTATCTGGTAGAATAATTGTCGAGTTCAAGGGATTTGTATCCCAAATCTTCAGAAATCATTTTCGCTTCCTACTGTATATAAAGTGGTTCTCCAAGACTTTTGCAAAAAAGGTGATTCACTATTAAAAATCATGAATCTTCTATCTGGTTTATAGTACCTGAACATATTACTTAGACTCATTTACATTTTAAAAAATCATTTAAAAGTAGTTTCAATTGTTCTTGGCAATAATATCTTGTTTTGAACCTATTCCAGCTCTAAAATCTCACCATATTCAGGCTTCTGCATTAGAATACATATCATTGTCAAGCTATGAACAAGCCAGTGTTGTGATTTATAACTTCAGATGTGCATTATTAGACAGCAATTGTTCATTTAGCAATGTTTTAGATTTTAGTGATTATACGAATTATTTCTAAACCGTTACAATGCAAGGGAGTGACATTTAGGCTAATGGAGCTTCTGCGGGCCGATCTATCGGACCCGTCTTAATGAAAGTTTGTTTTAATTATTTACAGCCAAGCAGTGCTATCACTGGTGTAACCAAGATATCACGGGAATCATTCTCTCTCTAGATAGGCTATATCGATGTATTTAAGTTCAGTGAATAAGGGATTAAGGGGGGAGGTAGCCTACACCTTTACAAGTGTAAAAACCACAGATATTTAAAAGTTTTCCTAGGTATCCCTTTGCTCTGTTGATATGAAATTTTGCACACTCTTAATTCTGTCCTTTATATTTAGTTTTCAACTTGAATACTTGCAATTAACTTTCCCTAGTTATTTAACAACATTTTTCGAAAAAAATGAACAAACTTATTGATTGATCATGTATTTCCTTGATAATTTCTACAAAAATTCACATTTATGGACGATTATTGTTTTATAATGTTCATAATACGTGTGTTAACAATGTGAACTTAAATATTTTTTCTATCTTTCGAAATAATGATCTTTCCTCCCTTTTTTTTTATAAGAGTAGACCGTTTTGACATTTTAGTGAGGTTTGTTCACTCAGAAAATGAAAAAAAAAAATGTTACATTAATGGTTCTAGATCACATTCTTAAGACACAAATTGCAATTCACAAATGGCAGATATTTTTATGTCAAATCTAATACACTGGTCAGTTACAGTAAATGGTTCCTTTGAAGAGTGAGGGAACACTTGTGATTTAAAATATAATATGCACGGTTAAAACCTATAGAACAATAGAGCATATTATTATTTTTGCTTTTTGGCAATTTGCATTTTCTCTAAACATTACTATTCTATAACATTTATTTCACAACATATACTAAATGTGCCATTAGGATAGAGAATAATACATTTCTTGGTGGAAAACTGGTTCGGCAGAATACGTGTTCAGAAAACACCTCTTTTGTGGTAGATTTGGAAATCAAAATCAGATAAAATCTAACCTGATTGTCTTATATATTATGCTATTTTTCATAGTGCTCGTTAGGACGTCAGTAATAAAGAAATTAATCTCTGGGGAAGTGATACAATGAAAGTTCGTTTCGAAATGCTGCAGATTTTTGATGGCATAGTAGAATCGCAAAGTACGTTAGTCATTCAACACTACTGTATTTTTTGAAGATGTGATTATAAAATAAATATTATTGAGCTCGATGATTTCTTGCAATAATGAGTGGTCATGAGTAATATGACTGGTGATATGGTCGCGTATCTTTATTCAGTGCAAGATTTCAGTTTCATTCAACATAGAGATTTTAGTCAGAATAATATCAAAAGAATGAAAAATTTTGAATGACGCTCAAGTCTTGCACTTGTATGATTGTTGCTGTTTGAAAAGTTATGTTGGGATAGTGACCGGAAGAATTTGTGAATGATTTTTTCTTTCAGAATTGAAATTTTGCAGCTTTTGTGCCTGTGGAAATCATAATTTGCTAGTTTCTTGCCTGATTGTATCATTCACTGTGTGTTAGTTAGGAGTGTGGTAATAAATTAAGTGTGTAAATATTTAAAAAAAATGCTGTTATTGACAGTTTATAATTATTTGTATGTGTAAACTCGTATTTTATATCATTTTTGTATGCCCTTTTGTTCCTGAATAAAAAAATTGAATGTGAACAACAATGTTAATTTCATTTATATCGACAAAAGTTTGGTTGGTTGGTTGGTTGGTTCTTAAGTATAGGGGCTGCGACAACGCGGTCATGTAGCCCCGTGTACTTTGGGTGTGTGTAAAATCTGTCTGATAACCGGTGTTAATTGTGATGACTGTATTAATGTGTGTTATCTGTTTTCTTTAAATTTAAGTTCTGCAACTTAGAATTTTTCTAATAGTTTCTACTTTTGCCGCCAAGCGCCACCGTCTACGACTACTAGGCCTAGTTCAGAACTTAGCTACTAGACGCCACCGCAGTCGGCTCTTGGCAACGAACGTAGAAACCTAAGAGCGTTGTTTACATTCTTAACCTATCCAATTTAGCTTTATACAGGTGCAATTAGTGGAAGGTTCTTTAACATGCCATAAATCTATGACATGGGCCCGCCGGCTTTACTTCCCCTCCGAAGGAAGGCATACTGAGGGATTTTTAATGCTCTTAAAAAATCCGACTGAAAAGCACCAAACTTTTGTTTACTTAAGCAACACTGAAAAATGGCTTCAAACCTCACAATATTTATATCGTATGGCTAAACAAGGATACATTAAAAATACAATTGTTTACAGGGCAACATTAAAAACTTTATGTCCAGAACTTGCAGCCAATTCACTTCCTCTGTAGAGGCACTATGTAGCTCTTGAACAGATCCATTGAATCTTCTTTTTGGGCAGTCCATAACAACGTGCTGGATGGTCTGGGGCACATTATCACAGTCGCAGAATGGGTCTTCAGATCTTCCCTACTTGTGAAGCCAGAATTTACACCTGCCATGATTTGTCCTGTTTCTGATTAGAGATGTTCATTCCCTTCTCTGTAAGTTGAAACCAGGAGGAGCTCCAAAAGGATGATGGATTAAACTCAGACGGTCAGGAATTGAAGAGGTCCAATCTTCATGCCAGATCTCACCAGCATCAAAATGCGTTTCTAAATCTTCTCACCTAGCATCCATGATGGGTTTCTGGACTTTAATCTCTTCGGTTTCTGAGGGTTGCAGTCTTAATGTTAGGGCAGTTGAGGGTTGCTACGACACTTCTGCTATTCACTTACAAAAGCCAGTTTTCTTCGTATGTGAGGGGGATGGATGTTCGATAAAACGGGTAGCCATTTTAGAGGCATTGATTTGATGGTGCCAGATATTGTCCTCATGGTGTCATTCAGTTGGTTGGTTGGCTCCTCAGTTTAGGGGCTGCGACAACGCGGTCATGCAGTCCCGTGTACTTTGGGTGTGTGTAGAATCTGTCTGATAACCGGCGTTAATTGTGATGACTGTATTAGTGTGTGTTATCTGTTTTTAATTCAAGTAAGGACTGCAGATATTGAATTTCTAGTAGTTCCTACTTTTGCCGCCAAACGCCACCGTCAACGACTAGTCTACTAGTTCAGAACTTGGTTACCAGACGCCACCGCAGTCGGCTTCTGGCGACGAACGTTGGAACCTAAGAGCGTTGTTCAAATTTTAACCTATAATTTAGCTTCACACAAGTGTAATTGGTGGAAGGTTCTTTAACATGCCATAGATTATGACATGGGACCACCGGCTTTTCTTCCCCTCCGAAGGAAGGCATACTGAAGGATTTTTAACGCTCTTAAAATGTCATTCAGTTGGGTATCAACTTTTGAAGTTTGTGCACTGTTAAGCCACACAGGGCAGCAGTATTCCGCAACTGGGGAGACCGAGCAAGAGCTGATGTCCGAAGTTTAGTTTTAATATTGACAGACAAAATATTTAATGATGTTTTTGTTTGAATTTTCAGTCGACTGGTTTGATGCAGCTCAACATGGCTCCCTGTCCTGAGCTAATCGTTTCATCTCCACACAGCTACCACACCTTACATCCGAGTCAATCTGTTTAACGTGTTCTAATCTTTGTCTACCCGTACAGTTCTTGTCCTCGACCCTTCCTTCGATAACTAAGCTTGCTATTTCTGGGTGTGTCCTACCAACCTTTCTCGTCTCTTTATTAGCAGTCGACAGAAAACTGACACACGTCATTCTCAATGCGATGCCGTCGGGAAGCGAGTTAGTGATAATGATGATGATAATTGCTATTTTAAGGGGCCTAACATCTAGGTTGTGAGGAAAGCAATGGCAAACTACCTCACTCCTTATTTTGCCTAGTACGCCTCAATATATCGCTGCCTTGGGTTTTTGTGGGTATTCTACCCACATAACCTAATGGCGGTGCTTTTTGAGAATCCAACCAGCCTTCGGGCTGACTACCTAACAGACAGACAACATCTAGGTTATCGGCCCCTAACGGTTTGGGTTATAGTGAAAGATGAGATGAGAATGAAAACTATAACTAATACTAACTACAAACTTACATACTAGAAGAAGAAATGGTAAACAAATAAAGGATAAGGCAAATAAAGGACAAGAAGAAAAGAAATGCCCTCAATCCTCGAAGAATGAGGATTGAGGGACTTGGAAGGAAGGAGAGCCATGAAAGGCAGATAGGAAAGGGAAAGGGTAGAGGGCTCGCCTCAAAGTCAGAGGAAAAATGGGTCAAAACGGACCCAGCTCGGGAATCCCTCGGGGTCGCCAACTCCCAAACTCACCAGCCGTGAGCCCTTAAGGGCTCCAGGGTGCACCAGAAGTGGTGGAGCATCATACACCCTGCCTCCTTGAGGGCCTTGAGCAGAAGGCAGAAGGAAACATTAACAGAAAAAGAAGGCTGACCCCTCGAAGCATGAGGGTATCAGGAAAGATGAGATGAGAATGACAAGGGTCAATTAAGGCGGGAAAGTGAAAGACTCCCTAGGCCACGGTTACCCTATTACCGTCGGGGTCGGAGAAGAACAAGAGTTGACCAAGGGAGGTTGACAGGAAAAAAAAAGATGGAGAGTAGCCCGGGACAAGTAAGTGGAAGCAATGCCGGACTCAGCTAGGGTCCCTTGGTCGACAACCCACGTCCCACTAGATGTGAGCCCCTGGGGCGAGTTGGTGAGTTGCGCTTTCTGGCGAGCACTAAGTGCTGTATAAGTTCAGAAAAACCCTGTCTAATATAACACATATACAACCGAAATTGAGTTTACGGTACTCACACTGTCTGCAACGAAATGTGTGCTGGGTCGTGATGAATGAGCAATGGTTGTTTGTCATCTTATCTTCAAAATGAAGCACTATGGTTCTAATACTTAAAGTTGACGTCTGACAGCTAGTGCTGGAGGAAGGAGCATTGCACATGCCATTTCACGGGGTTGCCACATTCCTGCATTCCATACTCTACCCTTCTCACTTCCGGCTGGCTTGTTCGTTCGTTCATTCGACCGCTGTGTTCTCTTGTAGAAGAAGAGGAAGAAGAGGAGAGGAGACGACTGGGGAAGGGAATGTGTCACCGCAGGAAGAAGAGGCGAGAGTTAGCGCATGTGCCCTTTCAGTCTGGTGCAAGGACTGGACTACCACTAGACACTCGTTACCTGGCCAGACCATCATGACTGGCTTGGTCTTATGTTCGGTTGTGACAAGATCTAACTCAGAAGTGAGAGGTTTGCCAACTCCTACAAACTCCTCCTCAACACGAGCTGGCCAGAGGACTTATCTCCATGGCAACCGCAGACGTCCCACCCCGTTTCCATGACAACCATACCCCCACCTCTCTCTATCCCACCCCGGCAGGCAGTAAAATGACCTCTCTCTAAGAAGTGTCAGACGTCAACTTTAACTATTAGAACTGTAGACCAGGTGTTCTCAATCTCTTTTGAGTCTGTGAGCCCTAATTTCAAGCCATACCAAGTTCCCGAGCTCTTAAATCGATTATGATGATGTATGTCTACCCCTTATTATTCCCGTTTTCCTACGGGGTCGGGGATGAGATGTGATGGAAGCCTTTTGGGGGGATGGATTTTATGGCCGGATGCCCTTCCTGACGCCAACCTCATGAGAGGAGTTAATGAGAGATGAAATGATTGATGGTAAATGAAACTGGGCAAGGATGTGGGAGGAAGCGGCTGTGGCCTGTCAGAAGGTACCGTCCCAGCATTTGCCTGGTGTTGAAAATGGGAAACCACGGAATACCATTTCAAGGATGGACGACGGTGGGGCTCGAATCTACGCGTCTACCGAGTCACCAGAGAGTTTGGCCCCATGACCTAACGCTGCGCTTTAGCGAGCGTAGCCACCACTGGCGGTTAAATCAAATATGATGACAATAATAACAATAAAGGAAAATTTTACGAAAAATTCTTGGCCCAGTTTGTATAGAGGGAATATTTTCTTCTGCTTCTTCTTCTCCTTCTGCTTTAGCGCCTGTCCCGCCTCGTGGCAGGGTCCGCTATGTGAATCCGCTGTCCCCACTTCACTCGGTCATGGGCCATGTCCGGATGTAAGTTGACACCTTTCAGATCCCTGTGCAGTGCATCGGCCCAACGTTGTCTCGGTCGCCCCTTTGGTCTTTCCCCGGCGACCTCCAGTGTGTAGCAATGGTGTCCGCTCCTGACCGTAGCACATGGCCAAACCATCGCACATTGGGTCAAAAACGAAATCTAGGGGGACAACAGTATTTTTACGTTTTAATCATAAATTTAGAGTGAAAGCAACGTATATAATTTGTTTACTTCATAATAAACATCAGTTAAGACCTTTTTAAGCTACGTTTACACACGCAAGAAATTGTCTATGACTAGGAGTTGGATAGAGCATTCAGTTATCTCTTCAGAACAATTTTCTACCCCTAATTTACTTTTAACAGAGTCACAAAGTTCCACTTTTGACATAATCGTCGAACCCAGTGCTTCAAACAGTTGTAGGCCTAAACGGTGAGAACCGGTTGCGCGGCATCTTCTGAAACGTAAAATAACTAAGTAAGTTGCAAAATGATGCAAATAATCTTATTACAGGCGTAAACTACAAGACTTTATCTACATTTTAACATTAAGTAGAAAGTGACGCAGAGTGACGCGACATACTAAAAATCTAAGTGAAAATATAATTTTAAAAATAATAGTTAAATATTATATAATGCAAATATAGCTAAAATTACGTAACAATTACACCCATTAATAACTGAAACACGTTACAAAGATCATACCTTCAGCTGCATGTTCCATCTTAAAGCATCATATTAACCACAAAGACAACCAAACCACAGCCACTTACATTCACCCTCCAATTCAGACTGCTCGAACAGTGGTGACAGATTTACACTAAAAGATGCGTTTATATCCCATAATAGTGAGCGGCAATTATATGAGAATGCTGTAGAAGTAATAAATTTGATTTTTTAAATATGAAAATAAATAATTTTGTCCTCCTAGATTTCGATTTTGACCCACTGTGCATCGCAGACGACCCTCTCTCATTTTGTTGTTGATTGTCGCGACACCAAATCGTTCCCTTATTCTTTCTTAGGGGATGTGATCCAACCTAGTAATGCCAGCTGTCCATCTAAGCATCTTGGTCTCCATGAAACTTGGCCGACGTTCTGCTTCCTTGGTGGTCGGCCAACATTCAGTACCATAAAGCGCCACGGGACGAATGACAGTGCGGTAGGCCTAAATCTTCGATTTTAGGTGGTCTTTCATCTCGCGATCGCACATGACACCTGTCGTTTTTCGCCACTTCATCCACTCAGCATTAATACTTACGTTGACCTCCCAGGAAATATATTGTCTATCTGAAAAAATCTCTCACAGTTTTCGGAAATGACAATTGAAATTTTATGGACACAATATTAGAACGAACAATTACAGACTAACTAAAATAATTTTCAACCTAGCCCTTTCATTAAAAACCAAGAACAGCTGGCTTCGTAAAATTAAAACAGATCTCCAGGAAATTAACATCTCAGAAAACATTGTACGGGACAGAAGTAAATTCAGAACCAAAATCGACAATCACCAATTTGTAGACAAACCCAACACCAGAACCACTATAACTTGGAAAGAAGATTAGTGAGATGTAATAATAATGATAATAGACTCTGAGAATGATCTTGGGCCCAGTCAAGAAACGAGGAGAGTATAGAAGACAACACAACGATGAACTTTATCTACATGTGGAGAAAATAACGGACACCATTCGCAAAAGAAGACTCTGCTTTTATGGCGATTTAACACGAATGAACTCCGGAAGATTGTCCAATCGAATCTGTGTCTACTTTGTGAGAAAGAAACCCAAAGGGATCTGGTTTACAGACGTGGAAAAAGACCTACGAGAACTGGGGATATCACATGAGGACATCTTGGAACATGACTCTTTGAAGAAGAAAATTGGGGAGATATAGATTTTTCAGCCAAAATCTATATTGAAAACCGGCAAGAAGTGTACCGAAGAACGAAAGGAAGCTCACCGAAGAAGAATGCGCGAATACTGGGCCAATGTGAAAGAACGAGGGAAAAGGCAGTTCAAATAACGTGGTCCATAGATGACCGAAACGATTATAAAAAAAAATCTAAGTAGAATGCGCCTCTTTTTCCTTTTCCTACCTCTCTCTCCTCAGTATTGCTGAGATAACTAGGGACTCACCGCTCACCAGGCATACTGCAACTGCTTGCAATTATTTATTTATTTATTTATTTATTCGTGTCAAAAGTACAAAAAAGACATAAACATGACAACATGAATGAAACTATAAATGGACACAAGATCATGCAACTTCAAACTGTTCCTGCCCAATACTTAGCTACTTGGAGAGCATTTGAATTTGCTCGAGTCAAAGCACTCATTGTACATGAAGATGGGGACAAGGGACAACATGAGAGATGCTGTGTGGTTTGAAATTCGCCACAGTCACATAGAACCGTCTTGGTCGGAAAATGCCACTTATAGAAGTTGTCTCTTGATCTAGCAACTTCAGCTCGCAGTCTGTTCAGAGATTTCCAGATTTGCCTATTCTCTGTCTTGGTTGGTTCCTCAGTTTAGGGGCTGCGACAACGTGGTCATGTAGTCCCGTGTACTTTGGGTGTGTGTAGAATCTGTCTGATAACCGGTGTTAATTGTGATGGCTGTATTAGTGTGTGTTATCTGTGATTCAGGTAGAAGGACTGCAGACGATTATTTTTTCAAGTAGTTGCTACTTTTGCTTCCAAATGCTACCGTCCACGACACTTAGCTGCGGACGTGGCTACTAAATGCCTGGCACCTGGCGGAGAACGTTGTAACTAATGTAGCGTTATCAACTAATCTACACATTTTAGCTTCCACAAATGTAGTTAGTGGAAGGTTCGTTTTCAGGCCATAAATCTATGACATGGGACCGCCGGCTTTGTTTCTCCTCTGAAGGAAGGCATACTGAAGGATTTTATAACCCACTAAAACAATCCGACGACTTCGGTCGAGTGTGAACTTAGGGCATAGCGGTTCAGCTACCGGAGTCGATATTGCTATTATCAGAATTCGTATAAACTGGCTCAGTTAGTCAGCCTTTTTCATAAGGTTATATATTTTCCGAAATGAGAATTATATGGTTACTAAACTGGGGAGGACAACCGAAGGCAGAGAAGGACGTAGAAGCAGACGAACATTACTGAAGGATGTTCGATAGTGGTCCGGTATGATATCAAGTGCAGTACCGAAGACCTGAGGACTAGAAGACGGTCATTACCCAATGAAGAAGAAGAGCATGAAGAAGTTCTGATAAACGTGGTATGTTGTACCCTACGGACCGAAGGCCATCCCTTCTTTAACTCTTTATAGGGCAGACTGTTTTATTCTGATTTTTACTTTAATTTTTTAAACTTAATTTTTCATTTCAGCTCTAATTTAAATTTTAAATATTCGATATTATTATTAGTCTACTTTCGATTTTTGCAAAAATGAAAGTAGACTTATGAGATCTACACAGAGCCAAAAATTGTGTGTCTGCCTGTGTGTGTGTCAGTGAGTGTGTGTACTATGAATGTCTGCCCCCCCCCCCCCTATCAATTCGAAAACGGAGAATCCGAATTGAACGAAATTTGGTACAGAGGTAGCAAAGGGCATCTCAGTGCCATGTTTTATATCGCCGTCATCTTGACGGAAACGTGATGGCGGCCACCCAAATGTTAAAAGCTTAAGTCAAATTACGACCAACCAAACATCTAATCTCTAATAAATTTTACAACAACATACCTTTATGTGGTAAGAATCTTTGGCCAAAGTACACGATCATCAGCCCAATAGTTTGCAGATAGCGGCAATGTATGTGTACAAATCGATTCCCCCATCAATTAAAACACGGTGAAACCGAATTCAACGTCATTTGTTACAGAGGTAGCACTAGCAAAAGGAACCTCAATGTCATGGTTTATATCGTCGCCATCTTGACGGAAACGTAATGGTGGCCACCCAAATGTTAAAAGCTTAAATCAAATTACGAACAACCTAATCATCTGATCTCTACCAAATTATGCTACAACATACCTTTATTTGCGAAGCATATTTTGACCAAACTTCAAGATCATAAGCCCAATAGTTTGCAGATGGCGGCCATGTATGTGTGCAAATGGATTCCCACTGTCAATTCAAACACGGTGAAACCGAATAGGAATGTATAGAACTAGCACCGATAGAGCGCACTGCTCTTGTACTGGGTAAGCGCAAGGCGCTCTTCAGTTGTCTCCTGTGTTCTCATGCCACTAATATCCCCGAATTTAATTTGTTTAAATGGTTATTTTCGTGACTATGCCGAGCTATTGCAGTGTTCCTCTTTGCAAAAACCAGGGAAGCCCGTTTTCGTTTCACCAATTTCCACAAAATAAAGAAATGGTTACATGCTATTAGAAGGGAAAATTTCGGTGAGAAAAATCTGACCGAAAATATTTTAAGTGTGTTCCCATCATTTTCAACCCGATAACTTCACGAAAACTGTGTTGGGTAAGTGTGATAACAAAGGGAAATAATTCCTATTTTGTACCTATAAACTGATTAGACATTTCAATAACAACCACTGAATTTATGCGTTTGTATTTGAAGGTGAGAGAGCAAGATTAAAACCGGGCGCTGTTCCGTCGCTTTTTCCGTGGACCACGAACACACAAAAAAAAAAAAGAGGCCATACACAAGAAAATTGCCGGATTACCACGATAAGCCTACAATATCGGAATCTGCAGATATCATCTCCATTGAAGTACGGGAAGAAATCATCAATATACACGAAGAAGTGAATGTAACATTTGTGACTCCTATTTTCAAAGACATCAATACTCGGACAAATATCTCAAGAATAAATGTCGCAACAAAGTCATGGTTGGTTTCCTGAAATCTGAATTAATCGTCAACTTCCATCTGCCCGACGGAGAATGTGGTAGCGACTGACTTCTTCATTCTTGAGACATAGTCAGATGAATGGAAACAGTTCGTGGCCCTAAAGCAGGGATTCTCAAACTTTTAAAAAATTGTACCCCTTATAGTCATTTCCAAGGGGTTGCCTACGGGAACGATTCTTATTGAGAAATTGACAAAATGACATAAGAACCAAACGTTGCAATGAATTTTTGAGGTATAGGCCTACATTACCGGTATCAACTTTCTTTGATTATGTTTACCTTAAAACAAGACAGTTTCATGTAAGCTATCAACCTAAGAAGAGACATGAATCGAGGTCTATAAGCAAGGGGAGCAAGTGAATATTTAAATCTCTATTTATGATTTAAGTCTTATGGAGATATATTTATCAATATAGGCCAACAATGCTCAAGTAATTGTAATTTTCAGGAGAAAGCATGCTGAATAATAAAGCGTGTTCGAATTTTGTAATTACCGCTGTATTAATTCTTCCTTCCTCCCGCTAGTTTTAGTGCCTCTGGTCCGTAGCTCATTTTGCAGATGTTTAACGCTTAAACGCTGAAAATCGACCATAATATATTAGGGTATATACCTATAGAATTAATTAATATAATCTTGGAGTAAAATTAGAGAAGATATAATTTACTTTAGCTTAGAAATCTCGGTCACAATCTATACATTCCTCGCAGCTGACTGAGAGAAACATAAGACAATCGCCTTGAGCTTACCCAGTACTACACGAGCGCTATCTGGCGCGAACTTTCTCCGGCTACATCCCTATTGAACGAAATTTGGTACAGTGGTAGCACTAGCAAAGGGCACCTCAGTGTCATGTTTTATATCGCCGCTATCTTGAAGGAGACGGAATGGCGGCCACCCAAATGTTAAAAGTTTAAATCAAATTACGACCAACCTAATCATTTGATCACTACCAAATTTGGCAACAACATACCGGTACTTTTTGGGGGGGGGGGGAAGCATCTTTAGACTGAATTACAAGGTCATCTGCCCAATAGTTTGCAGATAGCGGCCATGTATGGGTGCAAATCCATTCACCATATCATTTCAAACACGGTAACACCGAATTGAATGGAATTTGGTACACAGGTAGCATGTTTATTATCCGTATTGTGCCCAACTCTAGGAATGTGTATTCCAAGATTCAGACACCTAGATATCAAGGGAAAGGCTACAGCCGCTTTTGAAAGTTGAGATATTTGAATATCGCGCTACATTGCTTCTCGAAGCAATTGGAAAGAAAATACCGCTAAGAGCATGTCAAGTGACGTAGCGAGTAATAGCAGAGGTCGAGGCTATTTATTGATTAAATAGTTAGCCATGGAGTAGAGACTTGAGACTTGGATCAGATTACTGGCACGGCCAAATGAAAGAGAATTCACTTAGTATCAAGTAAATCGGACCAGGGATACAAGAGATATGAGGATTTCTAGATTTCAGCGTGATGACGCGTGACCCTGACTGTTTTGAATAAAAGCCGACTGGCGCAGGCATCAGTAGCTCACTTCGACACAAGCACTTGCCTAGTAAGGTGCTACTACGCTGAGCCAAGGCACATGGTTGCCGGATCTACGCAGAAGTTATTTTCAAAGTTGTGATAGTCACAAAAGTGCTGCGCTACGAGTTGCAACTTAGTAAGTTTCCGGCAAGGAGAATCACTGAGGTGATTGATTTTTCTACAGACACTGGTGAAATATTTTTATTTTCACATGGACATATGCTAGACTTTGTCTAGAATTAGTACTTTGTCACAGACCAGTAATAACCTAATACTTGGATATTTAAGTCCATTTCAGTCAGTTTTCATATTTGTAACTTAATAACCACTCCGATCTATCAGTACATTGAAGACCAGTCTATCACGGTGGTGTTCATTAGTCTACGCAAGGGAAACTACATGTTGCTTCGCGCATGGTAGATGGTGTGAAGCCATGCCCAGGGAACGATCTTCAGAACAGCCGTTGATTGGTTAGACTGTCAGTTTTTTCTTGTGCTGAAAAGATTACCGTGAGTTATGTTACAACTGACATGTTTAAGAATAGATCACTTAGATCTGACCCCATTTAAGCAAACTGTTATGGAGTTAACAGAAGCCAATATTAAAATGGATCAACAGTTACTTCAAACGTCAAGAGATATTACCACTATGTCTTGTTAGACGGATTGTGGGTATATAATGGCGGCCGATACAAGGATTATACGTGCTTGTCCGACAGGGCATGTTTATGGATAAATCTGGTACAGACCAGGTTTGCTACGCTTCAAGACCATCAAGAAATGTAAGCCACTTTTGACTTTATATTATGCCTAGCTAATTGGAACAAACTATTTTTCGGCAGATGACCAACACATTTATTTTTCTTCGTATTTAAATCTTGCAATGATTTACGCAAGACATATTAGAGTTATTCTGAATATTTTCAGCACTCAGAACAGTTTAGGATCGATGACCGAGCATTTAGAGCATTTATTTGAATATTTCATATTTTAGGGATATCACGGAAAACCGTCGATGTAAAGGTTGAGTTATTTTTTTTGTTGAGGAATGGATATTTTTTCCATATTCGAAGATTCGAACATGTGGGTTCTCACATAATGAAATAATAATTAAATATATTTAAAATAATATAACTAATAATAATAATAATAATAATAATAATAATAATAATAATAATAATAATAATAATAATAATCCACTAATAATAATAATAATAATTTTTATAATTTTTCTAAATAATTCTTGGATATTATATTTTATAATAATCACATGTATTGAGAGAGAGCCTATGAAGTAGTTTAATCATTTCTAGTCTGGAACAGGAGATTTTCCGAAGGAGAGTGGTTAGCGCAAGCCCGCATTCAACCAACATTTCAGTTCTGGTTGAACAGTTGATATTTGCAATGAGCAAAATATATTTTTCAGATAACACGGAGAGGCATGAAACGGGAAGCAAATGATATTTGTATCAAATAGGATATTTTTGTATTTATATAAAATCATGACGTAAATACACTCGAAAGTGAAATAAAGATTTTCATAAGTATGGTAAATTCACGGGTTGAACTGAATGGTAAAATAAAATGAACTTGTAAGTTTATTAATCTTCCAGTGTTGATAACAAGCAGAGGCTTGATTTATTGTATAAATTTTGGGAAGAAAATTTATGTGTGTGGAGTAGTTGAAATGCCATTCCCAGGTGCGCATGTTTAAGTCGCAGGAATGAAGAGGTTTTTTCGAGCATCAATCAAATAGCAGGTTCGATGGCTCAGGTTTATAGTAGGAGTATTGGAACTACACATTTCGTCGTATGAATGACCCGAAGGTTATTTCTTAGAAACCATCAGTTCTTATTTCAACCTTGTTTACGGATTCCATTAAGACTTTGATTTTGCTAGAACCCGGATTTGTCATGATAGTAGTTTATTCTTCTTCAGAGGAAGACCTTTGCCGTTGTTGTTGTAATATTGTGTTCTTACACAAATAATAGAATGGGCCACTGCCAATTAAAAATAATTCTTTAACCACGAATAATTTGAAGGATATTTTCAATCCTAGTGCCATGAACTAAATGAATCTATTATGAAGCTACAATTCTTATTTCCGCATTCTGTCGAAGAATTGCAAGTTGTGAAAGTTACTAAAATGGCCATGAATATAAATATTTTTTTATTATAATGATTCCAAGTGGAAAATTGAATAGTTGAATGGTTCAACAATTTATTGATCAAGTTGATGATTCAGAAATCATATATTTTGTTAGGAACTTGAGGTTCATAATCGAGTCACTTCTCGAAATGTTTAATGTCAGAAGAACAATTAATTTTGTTGTGCTTCGCACAGTTCTTCGATGCTATGCTCAAGGTCAAATACTTTTCAGATGTTATTAATATGTGTAAATAATTTGTGTTGATTCAGAAATAATAATATTTTTTGACAATATATTTTTTTGAAACTGGAAAAATAAGTGAAAGTTAAAAATTCTATGAACATTTATTCTACGAGTGTTAATATTATGTAAAAATTCAAACAGTGAACTACGATATTTCCAGTAGAGACAATTAAATTTGAACTGGATTTAATCATAAATAATTTTGGAACACAGTCTACAGGACTAACAATCAGACTTGTGTTTCCAAAAAATAATTGTCAAATGTGTTTGGAAAATTTCTGTATATTGTGTAAATAGGAGTGTGGGTCGCCACACGTGAATGATGCTGCTATGAGCATTTTTGCAGTCAATTTTAAATTCAAAATAAACTGAGATAATTTTACATGATGTGTTATGACCAGTTGAATCTCCTTCTATCCTTATTGTTGCATTGAGCCAAAAATCAGTAAAGCATCTTTTTCATTTGATGTCGTTTTTTGCGATTAGCTTTAACCCATCTGGCGCTCCGGGATATTTTGACTCTCGTGCTGACTGATTATTGGTAAAATGCATATGTGGTCGTGCGGACTCCGGTCTAAACAGGCACAGTATAGCACGTTGTATTTCAACAAGCTACTACAACCAACATTCAATTATCTTCTTCATCATCATCTTATCCCACTTCAAGTGAGGTCGATGTTTCTGGCAAGTCTTTTCCATTTTATTCTGTCCCACACATCGTCGTCCCCTAACTGCTTCTCCATTAGGTCTTCATGGATATTGTCAGTCCATCTTCTTTGCCTCTATTCCTCGTGCCATCCACAACTAGAGACATCGCTCTCCTTCCTACATAGTTATTATCTCGACGCATAACATGCCCATACCACAGCAGTCTTCTCTCCTGGATTTTCTTGGAGACTTCTGTTACTTTTACTGTGCCCCTGATTTTCTCATTTGCGATGTGATCAATGCTAGTGATGCCACTCACCCAGCGCAGCATCTTCATCTCAGTCACATCCAGCTTATGATATTGTGACTTAGTTACTGCCCATGTCTCCGCACCATACATCATGGCTGGCCTCACAACTGTCTTGTAGGCCTTTCCTTTCACCCTTATACTGAGCCTTTTGTCACACAGAATGCCAGAAAATCTTTTCCAGTTCATCCAGGCTGACTGGACCCTGTGGTTAATCTCAGTATTTATGTTGCCATCTTCAGATATTGTTGACCCAAGATACTTGAAGCTACTGACTGGCCTTAAGCTTACTTCATCCATCTGCACTAATTAATTGCCCTCACATTCAATTATACTCCTCGAAAAGGACAAAGAGTTATAACAATGCCCATACATTTAGGAGAAAGTAGGCTATATGTTCTTTACTGAATATCTTGTTTAAAATACAGTTTAAATATTATCTATTTATTTATAATTTTATAATCTTAATTTTATTTTATTTTTAGTGTTTCTTTTTAAATTTTTAGTGCCCTTTTATTGTTTAATTTTAATATGTTTGATTATATTTACTAGTTGAAATTTTATCCGCATATAGAAAGATATAATATTTGCTTATCAGAAATATTCCATCTACAAGAAATGTTGTAATTAGGCAGAAAGTTTCAACTATTAGCACCTTTGATAATAGCCTACAAACTCTATTTATAATTTTATTAATGCAGCCAATGGCCATGCACTTTTCTTTTCAGGACGGGTCAGGGAAGGGATATTGGAAGGAAATCGGCCTTGGACCTATTGAAAGGAACCGTCCCGGCATTTACGTGGTGGTGAAAATGGGAAACCACGAAAACCATTTTCAGGACGGCCGAGGTGGGATTCGAACCCACGCTCTCCCGAGCGCGTTAGCGCTCTCGGCCACCACGGCCGGTACAAACTCTATTTAGAGTAGGTGGTTAATATATACACCACTATCTCTATAAAGGGTTAAAAAGACACTGACTCTACAATTGAACTGCGCTGTACAACACTCTTTCTACACAAGACTTCGCAATAAACTCAGTGAAACTGTAGCTCGTAAAATTTATACGATGGTAATAAATACCGTTACTTCATAAGTTATGCATAACTGCTAGTACTATATTATAAATAATGTATTTTCTGATCTACTGTACTGAGTCCTTGAGTATCATTTAACAATAGGTTGTTGTTGTTGTTGTTGTTGATTGAGTCTTTAATATTTTGACCGGTTTGTTGCAATTCTCCTTGTCGCCCTGTCCTGAGTTAATAGTCTTATCTCTACAACTACCACACCTGACATCGGAGGCAATCTGTTTCACATAATCTAACCTTGGTCTACCACTACAGTTCTTGCCCTCGACCCTTCCTTCCTTCTATGCCCGAGATCATGGGTTCTACCCCGGCCGAAATCGTCGAATTTTTTAAAAGCGTTAAAAATCCCTCAGTATGCCTTCCTTCGGAGGGGAAGTAAAGCCGGTGGGCCCATGTGATTAACAGTCGCCAGAAACATCTCTCCTCTCCCGCTCGTCTTAATACCTCTCCGTTTGTTACTTCAATATTCTCCTATAACACCATATTTCAAAAGGTTCAATTCTCCTCTTTTCTGCGGCGCCAACAGTTCAAGTTTCGCTTCCATAGAGTGCCACGCTCCAGGCAAAGGCTTTCACTCTTATTTCTGATTTGGCGAATTGAATGTTCTGTACTCTCTGGTACTGCTCGAGTCCAAGCTCCGTGAACCTCAGAGGAAAGTGGATCGTGGACGACGAGGAGTGATGTGTGGGGTTCCTGGTCCGTGCGTAGTAACAGCAAAACCTGCCTAAACCAGTCCCTTTATACAGTGAGATTCTTTTGCTGGAGCGCCTTCCGCCAGCCAACCAAGCTGGGACCGCACGGATGCGCGAGGCGGAGACGAGCTAACCAGGGTCATTAAAGCCATTATGTTACTAAACTTTCATCAACTAGGGTGTGCAGTGTCAGCGCACAGATGAGAAGGTAACATAAACAACAGCTGCAAGATTTAATTAAAGAAGAACATATTTTTTTTTTATTTCTTGGGAATCTGGATGACCTCACGTCACCAGAATCTTTTCACAGAAGGTACTAAAAATGTTCTCTTTCAGCTGATAGACAGTAACTTTGGAAGTTACATCGTTACATTATGTAGCTACTCCTGCACCCCCCTGCGTGTGGACTGTAATTAATCGAAGCACGGACCTAAGCCCGTTTGATGTTCAATTGTGGGTTAACATAAAATACAAAGTGTACAGATCAATTACCCGTACTCTAGTGGAGCTGGAGAACAATATACGGCAGCAGATATCCCTCACAACAGGAGGGAATTACAACGTGTAAACGCTAATTTATTTACACGGTACAACACCTATCTGCCAGCTGAAGGAGAAAACTCTCAGCCTCTCCTGTGGATAGGTAAGTTCTTTAGTCATGATTTGCTGGTGAATTTACCATTAATTAATGTACTTTGTTACGGTTTCCACCAGCGCGCAATCCGCGGTGCAAGCTCGGTTGGCTGGCGGAAGGCGCGCACGCCTGGCAGCCGGTCGCCGGCCCCGCTCCAGCAAAAGAATCACCCATAACGGAAAACAAAATTCGGAAAGGAGGTATTTCCTATGTAAAATGACACTGCAAACCGGAAAACTGTCTAACGCGGAAACAGAAAGAAATTCCGGAACTCTAGGCGTAAATAACCTGACTAAGACGGATTATCTTATCCATAATACGGAGCTATGTACTAAATTTTGAGCGCGACTGTACTTGCACCAAAATCCTAGGAAACATGAACTCTAATTTTTGCTCAAGGATGCAGCAAATAGGCTACATTTCACATCATCTGTACCATTACTTCCTCCAACCCTCTTGTTATACACACAGGTTCCTTCTGACAAATGAGAGTAGAAGTACGAGTGGAAGAAAACAGTAATCTTTAAAGGTGTTCTTTTTACTGTGCACTGTATTTATTTACGAAGTGAATTTCAGTAACAATGACTTCTAAACATAAGACACATACACGGGAGGAGAAAATTAAAGTTATTGAAGAACACTAGAGCTCGAACCAGCCGGGAAGGCGGTGCGCAGAACACAACGCTACCATTACGTCATGCCTCACTTCCATCCCACCAATCACAGTCAGTCTGTCTTGAGAATCTGAGCTAGTGTGTTGTCAGGAAAGCCAAGTGTAAAGCAGCGTGAAAGAGACAGGCTCGATGAGCTACGCGACGGTGTTGCCATACTGCAGGAACTCATGGCAGCAGCCTGCGGTGTGGGGACTTGGACATGGTGGACCTGTTGCAACAGTGGACATGTATCTCTTTCTCTCTCTGCGCAAATCCCAGAGAGCCAGCCGCCTTCCGGGCTGACGCGAGCTCTAGAAAGGCAAACGTCCGGCTAAAGAATAGTGTTGCTTAAAGTGGGAAGAATAATACAGCATTTCTTTGTAGTGTATTTTGTCTTATTAAAACTCAACCCTTTGTAAAACGGAAACCTGATAAAACGGAAAAGTAAATCCAGAACGATTGCGTTCCGCTTTAGACAGGTTTTACTGTACATTGGTCGGTGACTCACTCACTCATTCGCAACACCACAATGGTTTAGGCAACGGCCCTATGATAGCAGTATTGGAATAGACAGGAATTCCAGATATCATGGCGGGCAGTTGACAGGTCCTTCTCTTCCTGCCTCCCGCGTCACCCCCCCCCCCCCCCTTTTACACAAGTTCACAGAGATTGGAATCCAGCAATAAATATCCCATCCTCACTCTGTACCAACGATTTAATCCAGTATTGGACTCATGGAACTTGTTCACCTACCTGGACCGGTATCTTATCGCGTCAATCTGATCATGTATGCTCTAGTAATGGTCCTGCATTTTGGTTGTGGTTTGGTACAGCTGAAAATGTGAACCTGTTTCCTCTAATTACCAAACGAGTTACCTTCACTTAAGGGGGGATAGTCTGGTATAGAATTAAACTTCTTCTCTAATCAACCAACTGAAATAAAAGTTTCGTGGTATGTTCCTTGTATATTATTAAGGCCTAAAGCGAATATAAAATTTGAATTTCATTGTTGCCCCTTTTATTAACATTTGAAATTGCGTGTTAGAGGAGACTTCATATAGAACAGTTTTGTGTATTACTATTTGCGACATGCGTTGTACTTTTTAAAAACTTTACATTCAAAATTTCAATTAGATTTTTTTAATTAAAAAAATATAGTTTTCTTTCTGATAATTTCGATACACAAGCTTGTCAGTAATGTCATTTAGAAATTACTGTAAAAGTTTCATCCAATCTGATGGTCTCTACTTTGAAGAATAGTTTAATTTCTTGTCAGCCAACTTTTAAATAACATTTTCCTTAAAAATGACTGTACTTATGATACATCCCCTGTAAAACAAAAATAATGGAATTTAGCTGAAGTAAATCAGAAACCCAAATTGGCAAATTGGCAGGTGAAAAGATAAAGGAACTGGTAATCAAACACGGATCTTAGGAGTGACATACAAGAATGCCAGGAAGTACACGATGAGGTGGTCTTCAATACAAGATAATTGGCCTACGATAATAGTATTGTAGAACAAACTTTTTGAATTGCCTGTGTAATTTCACAGTAGGTGATTAAGGCCATTTAATTATTTCCAGTATCCAATAACTGGATACTATCAGTAATATTAGCAATCCCATTAGCAGGTCTCCATTTCGATATGGTCACTCTGATAACAATAGCGGGTAATTTGGGAAGTATGTGTTCAGATATTGAAGTTCGCCTGCGAGACGTGTAATTATAGCCACTATAGATAAAAAGGTGTGACCTCTATGTTCCTGTGGAACCAGAATCCTGGCTTGACGAATCTACTTTCGCTTTGGTTCCACCGCCCTCGCCTCCAGCATAATTCAAGGTCAGGTCAATCACGCTGAAGGGATTCTATATTCCAGGTAGGTCTAGCTTCTTGAAGGTCATACATATTCAGGGTTCTGGGTTTGAACCCTAGCATTGAAATAACTACTCGTCTACTTTTGTTTTTGCTATCTGGTATCCACCTTCTGTGGTCTCGGGAGTATGTGTTGAGACTATGAAACGAGTTCTGGGTTCGATCCCTGGACCTGCCAAAAAATTGAATTCTTGTAACTGATCAATTAAAGATAAAATAAAATATAAAATTTAACATATTTAAAAAATAAAATATTGAAATTTTATGTTTTTTAGTCGGTCAACACGATTGTACCCAATTATAATTAATGCTTCCCTAATTCTAAAAAATATTACATGAGATTCATGAATGAAATGTGTATTTTTTTTTCAGGGTTATGGAACCACCCATTATAATTGGGTACAGTCCTGTTCACCGACTGAAAAACATTAAATTACTATGGCAATACTAAAAAGGGCTTCAGACACCATAAATCTAAAAATGTATAATTAAATAATTTAAAACGATAAAATAAAAAATAATCGATAAAAAATGAAAAAGAAAAATTTAAAGAAAAAGAAAATGAAGCTGAAAATGAAAAACAAAATGAAAATGAAGATGAGGAAGATGAAGATGCAGATGAAGATCAAAATGGAAATGTAAAAGGTTAAAGGAAAAGAAAATGAAAATAAAAATGAAATGAAATTTTAAAAAACAAAACAAAACCTAAAAGCAAATCCAAAACCAAAACGAAAACCATACCAAAATAAACTATAAACAAAAACACAAAGGAAAAACCGGAACTAAACTGAAACAGAAAACGAAAACGAAGGAAAACAAACCGAAACTAAATGAAAAGAAATCAAAGCGTAACAAACCAAAAACCAAATTTCAAAAACAAAAACATAAACTCTAAAATCGAAATCAAAATGAGAAAAACAGAAACAATGGAAGTGGTCTTCCATAGTTTCTCACTTCTACTCCAGGTAAATGCCGGCATGGTATTGTTCTCTCATTTTCCTCATTAACGACTGGCTCGCATTTGGGCGACTATGTTCAACGTGGAGCCAAGGTTTTCCCAGCTCAAGGCACAGCGTTGTTAACTCTCCACCTTATCCACTGAGAGCAAGGAGCGAGACTGGACAGAAATGCGTACAATTGTGCAATACTGTTGACCTGACAAGCGAGCCGGCAGCCAGGACCAGACTGTGGACTGAAACTGGACATCCTATTGGTCAAGAACCATCAGCTATTGGTCAACAGCGAACAGACATAAATATACCGACAGCAGTGGCTACGCTGGCTAAAGCGCAGCGTTAGGTTATGTGGCCAAGCTCTCTGCTGACTCGATAGACGCGTGGGTTCGAGCCCCACCGTCGGCCGTCCTTGAAATGGTTTTCCGTGGTTTCCCCATTTTCAACTCCACGCAAATGCTGGGACGGTACCTTCTGACAGGCCACGGCCAATTCCTTCCACATCCTTGCCCAATTTCATTCATCTTCCTCATTCCATCTCTCATCCCGACGCGCAGGTCGCCAAGGGGCGTCGAGTTGAAAGACCTACACTCGGCCTCTGAGGAGGCCACACGACAAAAAAATAAAAAAATAAAAAAGTCATAAATATGGTTATTGTCAGTTGCAAAGCTCTTAAATGAATCAAGAACAACAACAACTACGTAACGTCGGGCCACGGTTGTCGCCTTTCTAATCCGAATACAGACAACATGGCAATACAGGTTATCATTGCCTGTTCTTGTTGCTTCAATTTGAAGTATATTATCTTTTTTTTAACTTTTTAACTTTTTGACAAATTTTGGTTGTTTTCTTGACTAAGATTTATATTTTTTATATTTCTTTATTTTGTTTTGAATAATTTGCTTTGTATCTTAGGACTGCCAAACACTGGTGGGGATTGGACAAAGGGAGAAGTGGGGGAAGCAGAAGTGTGTTCCGATTTCGTCACGGAGACGGACGCTACCATTCTAGGGTTAATTCAATCTGATAACCTGTGTTATTGTGACAATTGTAGACTAGCGGACCCATCCGAGAAATCTCGCATGCTCATAAACCACACTTTCCTCGGCATCCCTATGGCCAAAATGCGAACTGAACAGCAATGATGACGCGTATTTTCCTACAGCAACAGTATTTGCAAATCGCACACTTCTTACAAAAATTGATATTTATGAAGTTAGAATACAATTCGTTACCGCTAATGTCATTTGTGCTGTAACACTCACCGGTTACTCGATATTTATGATATTATACGATTTGAGTATTCATTCCTTTGATTTATCTACTGTTTCTGAAATCCATGCAAAATGATAAAGGAAAGACCTCAGAATGTTAAAATGACACGAAACAGGCGTCACAGTGGCCAAAATGTAAAGTGGACAGCAATTATGGAGCGTATTTTCCTACAGAAACAGTATCTGCGAGTCGCACACTTCGTACATTTTTTTAAAAGTCATGATTTAGAGAAATTATAGATATTTATGAAATTAGAGTGCAATTCGTCACTGCTAATGTCTATTCTCTTTCATTTGAATGCTCATTTGTCACGAACGGTCGCTTGTGAGCGCCAAAGGAGGGATCTATACTACTGAAATAATATACAGTATATGAAGAGAATCTAACTGTATTTATATGAGTTGTGGGTTGAGGTAGGAGTCCAGGGACTTGAAATGAGGTGCCATTCCAGCATTTTCCTGGAAAAATAATGGAAAGTCCATGAAAACCACATTCAGGATGCCAGCAGTCAGAGGCGTGAATCAATCTTTAGTTCTTCAAACTTGCTGATGCTCCTTCAAGTACATGGCGCTGATAATCAACATGCCTCCTGTCCCTTAATGGCTCGGCAAGGATCAGGATGGGATCGTTTCATGCATGACAATGACCTCCCAAAGCTTGTGAAATTCTCACGGTAGCCATGTGGTTGAGATAATGTTTTATTTAAGTTGCTCTCTATTTGATAATAATGTCCCAGCACTATGGACATTAAAAGTGAACAAACGTAAAACTAAAGTAATGGTAGTTCGGAAAAATATGGAAGAAATTAAAACCAGTATAAAAATTGATGACTTGAGAATTGAACAAGTCAAACAATTTTGTTATCTCGGTAGTATAATCACAGAAGACAATACATGCTTAATGGAAGTGAAGAGAAGGATTGTATTGGCAAAACAGGCATTTATGACTAAAATAATAATTTTATCCAGCAAACATATGAATATCGATGTAAGAAAATCCTTTGCAAAATCATTTGTATGGAGTACACTGCTCTATGGAAGTGAAAGTTGGACTCTGGGTGAATTGGAAAAGAATCGACTTGAAGCTGTTGAAATGTGGATATGGTGGAAAATGACAAGAACGAGCAGGATGGAAAGAAAACCCACCCTGGAAGTCTTAAGGGAAGTCAAAGAAGAGAGAAGATTAATGAAGGAAATGGGAAAGAGAAAAATAGAATTTATTGGACATGTAATTAGACACAACACTTTCATCGTTAACATTCTTGAAGGGAAAATGCTGGGAAAGAAAGGAAGAGGACGGACGAGGAGGAAGAATTTGGAAGACATCAGGAATAGAATGGGATGTGACAATTACATGGAACTGAAACGAACAGGCAACGACAGAAGAGTGTGGTTGCATCGACAAGGCGTTAGCCTTTAGATTATGAATGAATGTCGCAGCACCCTAAATACCTAAGAGCAACAACTAATTTGGTGATTGTCACAAAGCGGAAACAATAAACATCTCAGTAAGGAGCACAACAGATTCTTTATTCCTGGCAAGTCCCCTACTCCACATTCTTGTTGATGTCAGAAGTGCATGGTCTGAATTTGGGAAGCTGCTCTGAATGCAGTGGATGGCAGGTTGTGTAACAGATTGGCACTCGAGAAGGACCTGCCCAAATAGAAAGCGATTTAAAAAAGAATTCTCTCAACGAGATGGTTGTCGTGTGAATCACGCAGGCTTTGAGAGGTCATTAACATGCATCAAACGATCCGATCCTGGTCCATGTTCGAGCCATTTAATGTGGAGCAACCCATTCCACTCATTCACAAACATTCTGTCGCCAACTATTTCTTAACAGGGTTCTTCATTCTCTTTATCACCTGTCTTCACTATCAAACTCACCAAATGGCTATTTTGAAAGACGTTTCTGCTACTAGAATAATTTTTGACATACGAGGGCAGTTTTATTTTTCAAGCCCCGATGGTTTGTACAAAAATAACAGGTTGTCATACCAAACTGATCTTACTAGTAAATGCTTGCTTGTCTTATTCTTATCTCTCAACATAATCGCCAAAACGATTGAAATATGTGCTGTATCGTTACACCAGCTTTCCAATGCCTTCGGCAAAAAAAAAAAAAAAAAAAATAATAATAATAATAATAATAAAAATAAAATAATTTAATAAATAAAACGCCGCCACTGAGGTGGGTGCGTCTGGAGAATCTCCTGAAGTTTTTCCTTTTTGGCGAGGCGTTGCCGCCCAACCATACCCTCAATTCTCGAAAAAGGAGAAAATCCATCACGACCGCACTGAGCCAGCGTTACAATAAACTTTTTCAAAGAAATCAAGTGTGAAGTTTTGGACCATCTGTCGTTTAGTGCAAACCTGCATCTAATTTAGTTCAATTGTTTACATAACCTCAAGATGGCGGCTGTGCGAAATTTTAAAATTAAGTTCTAATTTCTTGTGTCGTAATCATGCGATGGAAGTGAAAGATTGAATAATGAACCTACGCATTAATTTTCCTTTAATGGTACATAACTATTTGGTCTATACATATAACAATCCAACATGGTGACCAACCGAAATATTTAGACGATTCTCATTATCTACGAATCTTTTACAGGAATCAAACTGAAATTCTTTATGTTCATTGAGGCTATGAAATTACGTTCACCTACAGGACTTTCAATATCCTGGAGAGCACGAATCCAACATGGTGGTGACGCGAAGTATACGTATTTAATTGACGTTTCTCGTAATTTAATCATCCAAGTGCAGTGAAACTTGGTACGGTAAATGCTTATACCAATGTTAATCCATTGGCATCTAATTTATTTCAATTGTTTTCCTAACCACAAGATGGCAGCTGTGCGAAATATTAAAATCTCGTTTTTAGCCTATTTTCAATTTTGAAAAAAAAAAAATAGGCTTATGAGATCACCTTTTGTCCGTGTGTGTGCGTGCGTGTGTGTGTGTGTGTGATTTGTGTGTGTGCCCCCCCCCCCTAATAAAATCTAAACGGCTGGAGCGATTTCAATGAAACTCGGTAAGTTCATATCACTATTCCGGGCAACCCCGACCGTGGCCTTCAAATTATGTTACGTCTCACCAATCCAACATGGCGGCTGTGCGAAAAATTTCACCAGCATTCAATAACTCCGAAACTATTACCGATATCATCCTGGAATTTTGTATGGTCATAAAGAGAACTACTAGAAGTTCACTTATGTGACATTTGAGAACCTGGTGACTACAAAACCAACATGGCAGCCAAGCGAAGTTGAGACTTTTAAATAGACGTTTCTCGCGATTTAACCATCGAAACGCATTGAAACTTGGTACAGTATATGTTTGTATACATTGTAATGCACCAACATCTAACTTGGTTCCATTGTTTACATAACCTCAATATGGCGGTTGTGCGAAGTATTTCACCGGCATTCTATATCTCTGAAACTATGACCGGTATCACCCTGAAGTTTTGCACAGAGGTAAAGGGCACTACTGGAAGTTCATATATGAGTCTTTAAAAAAACCGGTTAACTACAAAACGAACATGGCGGCCAAGCGAATTTGAAAGTTTTAAATAGACTTTTCTCGCTATTTAATGATCCAAACGCAATGAAACTTGGTACAGCAAATGTTTATACACATTGTAATGCACTGGTATGTAATTTAGTTCAATTGTTTACATAACCTCAAGATGGCGGCTGTGCGAATTTTTTAATTAAGTTTTTATTACTTGTGTCGTAATCATGCGATCAAAGTGAAAGTTTGAATAATGAACCTACGCTATAATTTTCCTTTAAAGATACATGACTCTATGGCCTATACATATAACAATCCAACAAGGGGACCATCAGGAATATTTAGAATCTACTAAAGCAATCGAACTGAAATTTTTACGTTCATAGGGCTTATGAACATAAGTTCACCTATAGGACTTTCAATAACCTGGTGATCACAAATCCAACATGGTGGCGACGCGAAGTATAAATATTCTCATGGTCGTTTCTCGTAATTTAACCATCCAAGTGCAGTCAAACTTGGTACAGTACAGTAAATCCTTATACAAATGTTAATCCACTGGCATCTAATTTATTTCAATAGTTTCCATACCACAAGATGGCAGCTGTGCGAAATTTTAAAATCTCTTTTTTACTTCTTGTGTCCTAATCATGTGATTGAAGTTTGAGTACTACTCGTACACAATAATCTTCATGTAACAGTACATTACTCTAAGCCCTACATATATATAAATCCAACATAGTGACAATCCGAACTATAAGACGGTTCTCAATATCTACGACTCTATTACAGCAATCAAACTGACATTTGGTATGTTGATAGAGACAATTAACATAAGTAGGAATATGAAAATAGGCTTTAGTCCTTCACGGAACTACTTATTATCTTTGTAACAAATAAAAAGTTAAATAATTATAGACATCACATATTAACATACTTAAAACCAGGACCACCTCACAACATGGAAATTCAAGACAGTATATATATTTTTATAGGATAATGTTTACATACAAATTGCTTAGTTTAATATCTGAAAAACGTCTCTCTTAAATGCTAGTGTAAGGACGTTCATTTTAATAAATTGTACATTCAAATTGTTTAATTCTGGTTTGAGGGCTGGAACATTGTGCAATCAGCATCCTGGAAGTGTTTTCCGTGGTTTCCCCCTTCTACTTCAGGCAAATGACGGTATGTTACCTAAATTAAGACCATGGCCGCTTCCTAACCAAATCCTACCACAATTACACACACACTATTAAAGAGAACACAGTGACAACTTCTACAAACAGACAAGTACGTGGGGCTACATGACAACGATGTAAAAAAGAATCAACAACCTACCTGAAAATTTTCTTGTAACATTATGGTGTTTAAAGCCATTTTCAAAGTTGCCTTCGTAATCTAAATTTGATTTTTTTCAGTCGGTCAACACGAATGTACCCTAATGAGATGGATTATTCCCTAATCCTGAAAAATATTTACATGAGGTAAACAATTACGGTACACTTGGATGACCAATTTCGATCTTCAAGCGCTCATCATCATATCCAATTCAGTTAGGCTATCAAATCTACGTCTCCCCCCAGGGGTTCACATCTAGTGGGACGTGGGTTGGCGACCATGGGACCGCAGCTGAGTCCGGCATTGCTTCCACATACTTGTGCCGGGATCATCTTTCCTATCGACCTCCCTTGGTCAACTCGTGTTCTTCTCCCACCCCAACGGTATCAGGGTATCCAAGGCCTAGGGAGTCTTTCACTTTCCCGCCTTAATGAGCCCTTGTATCATCTTTTATGATCACTCATTCTTCGAAGAATCAGGCCCTTCAGGAGGCTGGGTGTTGGTAGCCCCACCACTTCTGGTGCACCCTGGATAGTGCTACATCCTCAAGGGCTCACGGCTGGTGGGTTCGGGAGTTGGCGACCCCGAGGGATTCCTGAGCTGGGTTCGGTGTTTTCCCCTTTTTCCATTGCCTCTGGGGCGGTCCCTCTCCTCTTTCCCTTTCCCATCTGCCTTTCATGGCTCTCCTTTCTTCCAAGTCCCTCAATCCTCATTCTTCGAGGGTTGGGGGCATTTCTTTTTCTCCTGTCCTTTATCTGCCTAATTCTCCGTTTGATTTCCATTTCTTCTTCTAGTGAGTAAATTTTAGTTGTAAGTGTGGTTTTAGTTATAGTTTACATTCTCATCTTTCATTACCACCCAAACCATTAGGGGCCGATAACCTCGATGTTATGCCCCTTAAAACAGCAATAATCATCATCATCATCATCATATGAAAAAAATGAAAATCCACAGCCTGCTTCCAGTCGACCGACCGGGTCAGGGAATGGAATGAATGAAGCCCCCATCTAGCGGCGAGGATATGTGCTATGCCGGCTGCGAGGCCTGACGCACTCCTCTGGGGCAATGATTAAATGAATGACAGATGAAATGAAATGATAGTGGAGAGTGTTGCTGGAATGAAATTGTTGACAGGGAAAACTGGAGTACTCGGAGAAAAACCTGTCTGCCTCCGTTTTGTCGAGCACAAATCTCATATGGATTGACCGGGATTTGAACCACGGACCCAGCGGTGAGAGGCCGGCGTGCTACCACCTAAGGCACGGACGCTTCATCATCATCATCATCAAATCTATGTCTAAACATACTTTCACCCATACTTTTAGACACAGATTTAATAGTCTAAGTGTAATGGATCTGATGATGATCGTTTGACGACCGAAACTGGTCATCCATGTAAATTTCTTTCAGGATTAGGGAATAACCCATCATTCTTGGGTAAAGTCATCTCGACTGACTGAAACACATTAAATTTCCATTTGCTTGTAAGTGCAGCGCTGATGGACAGCCAAGGTGGCCTGAATTACGCATGGAGTCACCTGGGCGTGCGATATCACAGGTCAACATTCCAGCAGCACTCAGGGTCCAATTTATTAGGACATTCACTCTAAGGTTTGGCAACGTCAACGGATCAGAACTCCAAGGTAATTACACGTTCGATACAAGACGGGAGCAATTAACAGGTTTTTATCACCTGTTCTTCTAGGTTGTGAGATTAATGGCTTCATCAGAGAAGCTATTGGCACATGGTTTTCCTTTTTCTCACGCTGTTCAGAGATATAGAGATTAGGGAATATTTTGTGATGTCATTTGTTTGGAGCGTACTCTTATATGGATGTGAATCTTGGACAATTCGAGAACAGGATAGAAAACGGCTTGAAGCGTTTGAGATGTGGGTCTGGAGGCGAATGCTAAAGGTCAGTTGGACTGAAAAAAGAACAAACGAAAGTATACTGCGAGAAATCCAGGGGAAGAAACAGCTGATGGTAACAGTACATAGAAGAACAGCTAAATTCATTGGACACACCGTGCGTCATAATACCTTTCTAACCAATCTACTAGAAGGAAAGGTCTTAGGAAAGAAGGGGCGAGGTCGACCTAGGAAGCAATTCCTTCAAGTATTGATGCAAAACGTAGGATATGGTTCCTACTGTGAGACGAATAGACAATCTGAAGACAGAAGACAATGGTTGAATCGACAAGGCATTGCCTTTAGACATTGATTGATTGTTTAGAGAGGACACACTATTATTTTGGGAATCATTATCATCATACTAGGTGGCTCGTTTGCCCCATACAATCTACTTGTAGGCGGCTTCGGTGGCGTAGTTGGTAGCATGCTGAGCTTCTATGCCCAAGATCGCGGGTTCAAACCCGGCCGAAGTCGTCGGATTTCTTAAGAGCGTTAAAAGTCCCTCAGCATGCCTTCCTTCGGAGGGGAAGTAAAGTCGGCGGGCCCATGTCATAGATTTATGGCATGTAAAAGACCTTCCACTAACTTCAATTGGGTGAAGCTAAATTTGTAGGTTAGATTTTAATAATACTCCTAAGTTCCAACGTTCGTCGCCAGGTACTGTTTGCAATGGCATCTAGTAACCAAGTTTTCAGCTAGGTGTCGTGGATGGTAGCATTAGGTAGCGAAAGTAGGAATTACTTGAAATTGATCGTCTGCAGTCCTTACCTGAATTATAATACCACACACTAATACAGCGTTAACAATTAACAACGGTTATTAGACAGATTATACACACATCCAATTTTTAGCCTATTTTCAATTTTGAAAAAAATAGGCTTATGAGATCACCTTTTGTCCGTGTGTGTGTGCGTGTGTGTGTGTGTGAGGAGTGTGTGTGTGTATCCCCCCTAATAACTTCTAAACGGCTGGAGCGATTTCAATGAAACTCGGTAAGTTCATAGTACTATTCCGGACGACCCCAGCGGTGCCGTCGAAATTTTGTTACGTCTCACCAATCTAACATGGCGGCTGAGCGAAATATTTCACCAGCATTCAATATCTCCGAAACTATTACCGGTATCACCCTGGATTTTTTACGGTGATAAAGGGAACTACTGGAAGTTCACCTATGTGACTTTTGAAAAACTGGTAACTACAAAACCAACATGGTGGCCACGTGAATTTTCGACTTTAAATAGACGTTTCTCGCGATTTAACCAACCAAACGCAATAAAACTTGGTACAGTATATGTTTATACACATTGTAATGCACCGACATCTAACTTGGTTCAATTGTTTACATAACTACAAGATGGCGGATGTGCGAAATATTTCACCGGCATTCTATATCTCTGAAACTATTAGCGGTATCACCCTGCAAATTTGTACGGAGATAAAGGGCACTACTGGAAGTTCATCACTAAGTCTTTCAAAAACTGGTTAACTACAAAACGAACATGGCAGCCATGCAAATTTGAAAATGTTAAATAGACGTTTCTCGCGATTTAATGTTCCAACCGCAATGAAATCTGGTACAGGAAATGTTTATACACATTGTAATACACTGGTATCTAATTTAGTTCAATTGTTTCCATAACCACAAGATGGTAGCTGTGCGAAATTTTAAAATCTCCTTGTTACTTCTTGTGTCCTAATCATGCGATTGAAGTTTGAATGCTACACGTACACAATAATCTTAATGTAACAGTACATTACTCTAGGACCTACATATATAAAATCCAACATGGCGACCATCCGAAATATTTAGTTGGTTCTCCATATTTACGAATCTATTACAGCAATCAAACTGAAATTTTGTACGTTGATAGTGGCAGTTAACATAAGTAGGATATATGAAAATAGGCTGTATAGTTCTTCACGCAACTACTTGTTTATTTTTATTTTTAGCGTATGGCTTTTAGTGCCGGGAGTGTCCGAGGACATGTTCGGCCCGCCAGTTTGTAGCTGCTTCGAAACGGACACCCAATGGGTGAGCTACAAGTACCGTTGGGTAGGAAAGTGGGAATGTAAGGACGAGGAGTAGGAAGGTTGCGGCTGTGGCCTAGAGTTAGGAACCAACCCCGGCATTTGCCTGGAAGGAAGATGGGAAACCACAGAAGACCATCTTCAGGGTTGCCGGCGGGGGGATTCGAACCTCCTCGCCTCCCGTATGTGAGCGATTGCCAGCAGTCATGCCGTAACGAACACGGCTAAATCACCTGGTCACACATCTAATGTACACGGGGCTCAGGTCATAGGAGGTCTGTCAGGCACAGCATCGGCGGATGCCTGACAATCACGGAGGTCGATTGCCTGCTTGTTGACCAGGGGGCACGGGCTAAGGCGATAGGCTACTACTTGGTAGCACCATCGTTAGAAAAGCTAAGTTTTTCAATTTTAATTCAGGATTAAATTATAATTCATTCAATCCTTGAATCCATGGTGGTAGATTCTTTTACTCACGCACTGAATAAATTGGGCGTCAAACTCTCCAATTATTTCATTGGGGAGTGTTGTTGTTTGAGTCTTCAGTCATTCGACTGGTTTGATACAGCGACCAATGTACCCCCCCTTTCCCTACCTCTACTCCTACACTGACTCGCTTCATCTCGACAGACTCCCTAGAGGGGCTGCCAACCTGAAGGAAACTTACCAACGGCGGCCCCAAGACATCCTTTGCGGGGCTTGGTGGTTTTGCCTCGGCGGCCGGTGTTGACGACGTATCGGGGTAACACCCCTCAGATGGGCAAGAGAGGAAAATACGTCGCTTTGTTCACCAACTTGAAAGGTGGAAGACTTACCTGGTGAGGTTTCATTCCACCGCAGCTGTCTTGGGGGTGGGGATTGGACATTAAAGGCAAAATGAAATTTAAATCAAGATATAAAAGGGGTCTGTATTGTGTAAAAAATCAAAAAATATATAAAATAGGAACATTAGGTTACAAACAAAGGTTTCATGAGAAATTAGTACTTGAATGGATGGTAAACGCCGTTGACCTCACGTGGTACGACACACCACAAGACATGCTTTTAGGAACAAATTGAGTAACGAACAGGTACACAGAAAAGGTAATATCTTACAATTACAAATTATCCTTAGTCAATGAATAGTACAAAATCTTAACTAGGAAACGCGAGCACACGAATGCCCAGAACTAAACATGAAATGCCACGGCGAATGGTTGTGCAATACCGACATAATTTTACAAGTTACACCCGGAATGGAAATAAGTTGCCAACATACATACCAACACGTCTGGAATTACGTAAGAGGAAAAGAAATCTAAATCAAAAGAAAACTACATTACAAATGACTAACTCCCGAAAAACGGAGCGTCAGTGCTTCCCTGTCCAAAGCTAATCGTTTCATCTCTACATAGCTACCACACTTTACACCCGAGGCAATCTAACATATTCTAACCTTGGTCTACCACTACAGTTCTCATCCTCGACCCTTCCTTCCATAACCAAGCTTGCTATTCCTGGGTGTCTTAGTATGTGTCCTACCAACCTATCTCTTCTCTTCATTAGCAGTTGCCAGAAACATCTCTCCTCTCCCACTCGTCTTAATACACCTTCATTTGTAACCCTATCTATCCATCTGATCTTCATCATTCTCCTGTAACACCACATTTCACACGCTTCAATTCTCCTCTTTTCTGCTGTACCAATAGTCCAAGTTTCACTTCCATAGAGCGCCACGCTCCAGAAAAAGGCCTTCAAAAATGACTTCCTAACACCTAAATCTATATTCGATGCCAACAGATTCCTTTTCAGTAGAAATGCTTTCCTTGCCTGTGCTAACCTACTTTTTATATCCTCTTTGCTTCGTCCATCACCGGTTTTTTGTTTCCCAAGTAACAGAAGTCACCTACTGCCTTTAGCTGTTCACCTGCCAATTAGACATCCATAGGGGGTTTTGATTTCTTTCGACTGCATTGCAATATTTTTGCTTTACATTTATTAATTTTCAACATGAATTCTTTCCTCAAGACATTGGGGAGTATTCCCTGAATATCAGAAGAGGTTCAAGCATTCGTGTATTTAGGAATCTCCAGCGGAAGTTGTACAGAAGAAGTGTGACGCAAAATCTCCATGGGTTGGTTCTTTCCTCAGTTTAGGGACTGCGACAACTCGGTCAAATAGCCCCGTGTACTTTGGGTGTGTGTAGAATCTGTCTGATGACCTGTGTTATTTGTGATGGCTGTATTAGTGTGTGTTATCTGTTTTTAATTCAAGTAAGGACTGCTGATATTCAATTTTCAAGTAGTTTTTACTTTTGCTAGCAAACGCCACCGTCAACGTCAACTAGTTCAGAACTGGGTTACTAGATGCCTTATCAGTCGTCACCTGGCGACGAATGTTGGAACCTAAGGGCGTTAGTCAAATATAACCTATAATTTACCTTCACACAAGTGTAATTAGTGGAAGGTTCTTTTACATGCCATAAATCTATGACATGGGACCACCGGCTTTACTTCACCTCCAAAGCAAGGCATACTGAGGGATTTTGAACGCTCTTAAAATTTGAAATGTGGTTATGGAGAAGAATAGAGAAAGTGAAATGGATCGATAGAATGAGAAATGAGGAGGTGCTAAGAAGGGCAGGAGATGATGATGATGATGATGATGATGATAATTGTTGTTTTAAGGGGCCTAACATCTAGGTTATCGGCCCCTGATGGTTTGGGTGATCGTGAAGATGAAAATGAAATGCAAACGTGAAACTAAAACTAACTACTAACCTACATACTAGAAGAAGAAATGGAAAACTAAAGGAGAATAAGGCAAATAAAGGACAGGAGGAAAGTAAATGCCCTCAACCCTCGAAGAATGCGGATTGAGTGATTTGGAAGGAAGGAGAGCCATGAAAGGCAGATAGGAAAGTGAAAGAGGAGAGGGTCCTCCCCACAGGTAAGGGACAAAAGGGGAAAACGGACCCAGCTCAGGAATCCCTCGGGGCCGCCAACTCCCGAACTCACCAGCCGTGAGCTCCTGAGGATGTAGCATTATCTAGGGTGCACCAAAAGTGGTGGGGCTACATACACCTGGCCTCCTTGAGGGCCTTGAGCAGGAGGCAGGAGATCATGAAAAGAAAAAGAAGGCTGATCCCTCGCAGAAGGAGGGAATCAGAAAAGATGACACAAGGGCCAATTAAGGCGGGAAAGGAAAAGACTCCCTAGGCTTCGGATACCCTAATACCGTCGGCGTCGCAGGAGAACAAGATTTGACCAAGTGAGGTCGCCAGGAAAGAAGACGGAGAGGAGCCCGGCACAAGTAAGTGGAAGCAATGCCAGACTCAGCTGGAGCCCCGTGGTCGCCATCCCACGTCCCACTAGATTTGAGCCCCTGGGGGGAATGGCAGGAGAGGAGAGGATGATACAGAAGAGGAAAATATCTTGGATGAGTCACATATTAAGCTACGTAGGAATTGTTTACTACAAAGAATCATGGAAGAAAAAGTGGAAGGAAAAAGAAGGAGAGGTTTGGAATGTTGTGAAGAGGGAAGAAGTTACAAGCAAATGGAAGAAGATGCTCAGGACAGAGATAAATGGAGGACGTCCAGTTGAAACCTGTCTGCGCACAGATCTACTAATAGAGAGAGAGAGAGATTCCCTGAATCCTGGAATCACGTCCAACTCCCATTTCCTGATATGGTTGGGACTGTGCGGTAAGGTAAATGTGCCAAATAAGGCCAACTTAACATTTAATAGTACATTATGCATCGAGCCTATCATCATCATCATCTTGTACAGTTTCCAGCCCCAGGCTGGGTCTGTTTGGAACATAAGCCCCGCCACTTAGTTCTTTCTTCCCACCACCTCTCCGCTGTCACTCTGGTCCAGTCCTCGTCTCTCTTCTTGTCACATTCCTCCACTCCTTTCAGCCATTTATCTCTTGGTCTTCCCCTTGGTCGATTCTTCTGCATCTGCATCTCATGTATCCTCTTGGGAATCTTCTTCTCATCCATTCTCTTTAAGTGTCCATGCCACCTCAGTCTTGATGTCTCAATCCTACCTTGCAAGGGCTCCTCTTTCACCATTTCCCTGACCTTTTCATTCCTCACCCTGTCTCTTCTTGTTACTCCGATCCTACTTCGCAGAAACTTCATTTTACCTGCCTGCATTCTGCTTATGTCTCTTTTCTTCATTGTCCATGTTTCTGAAGCATAGGTCAGTATCGGGATATAGTAGCTTCAGTATAACACTTCCTTGCTTTTTTGTGGGAAATCTTTATTCCACACTAAGCTCCTAATGCTTCTCAGAAATGCTTCTGCCTGTCTGCCACGTTCTGAGAAGTGACGGCTGACGGGGCTCTGGTGAAGCTACGATAGGCCTAGCAAGCCAGTAGTGGATATCATATTTGCTTTCAAACCAGGAACAGGCAACGAGCCTATAACGACAATAATTAAGACACGAGTATGTTTATAATTTCCACACGAGTTGTAACGTGTTTTTCGAGGTTTTTTTTATGCCACTGGCATAAGTCAGTAGGAAGCCATTCTATATTTATTTACGCGGCAAATTGTTCAGCCAAGAGAATTTTTCATGTTAATTTATTATTATTATTAATTTATTATAATTATTATTAAGATATTTTCGGAGCATTTTATAAAAATTATAAGCATACAGATAGGTTTTCTATGTCTTAGAAAACGCTATCAAGCAAATTATTACGAACGACAATATCATAGAAAATTATGTGATTACGGAATTTTACGGAGTTTCGTCAGTTAGGATATTATGAGAGACATGACTCACTGGAAATTCAGATACGGGCTGATTCTTGTCAAGAAGTGTTACGCAAGCGGGGTTGCAGCGTCAAGAAAAGGCGGATAGTTGGAACGGAAATCGACTTCATCATCCGCGCGCCGTGTGTAATGAGCGAGAGAAGGGGTAGTAGCTCGTGGGGAGCAGCCAATCAGTGGAGACCACGTAAGCTGGAAGTCGGTACCGAGGTGGGGAGCCGACGTGTGCATATATCGTTCGGCGCGCCGTGGAACGAAGACAATCTGTGAAAGATTTGACTAGTTCGGTCGCAAGTGTGTGTCGCTCCAATGTTCCGTGGAGTGGAGAACTATCTGTTTAAAATTTAACCAGTTTGGTTGTACGAGTGTATGGCTCCGAGGTTAGGACCATAAAGTCACCAAATCTACAAGTATATCATCAAATATCGACGGAGATGACGACGTCCAGGAGACTGCGGGAAGCACACAGCATCATCCAGTACGAGGGAAATGCTTTGGCAATTTCCAGTGGTAAGTGCGAATGACGCAGAAATACGCAATCTCTCGTTTCTCTATGTTTTATATTTCATATTTCAGTAACTTCATAGCTTGGGAATAAGAGTAAAATCAATAATTTATCAGACTCCGTTTTCACGTAATTTTCTATCGGTAATATTAAAATCGCAACGCTCCAATTTAAATTTTAAACTTATTATTATTATTAATTTTGCTATACTTGTTTTATATAATAAATTCAATTCTTTTACAATGCAATCTTTGCTTTCAGTAGGTAGCATTAGATATAGACCAATTCCTTCTCCTGATACAATTGTTTGTTAGGTTAATGATCAAATCATACCACGATCTGAGTGAATAGATTCTTGAAGGTGTTCTACCAGAGCTAGACGTTGTTAAATACAAATTTAGATTTCAACATTGCGTTGAGGTCTTGGCGCCCATTAAAACAACATAGCTTTGGCAAAGGAAAACTGTTACATTTGTCGCTACCAACATGGGGCACTAATTAACGTTACACTTGTCATCCCAACGTGGAGAAAACGCAACACTTGTCGCCGACAACTTGGGACTGAAAACCTAATAACATTTGTGGAAGGAGAAGGGTATATATTTCTGTGCCTGTATTTTGGGGGTTATTTGTCTGTATCAGTGTATATCATTATGGGGGATGAGAAAGAAAGACAGATGAGGTTACGTAGTGGTCATCAACGGGAGAGTGATGATACGAGCAGTATGTCGAGTGATGGTAGTACCGGGGTAGCGGAGGTAAATCCCGATACTGAAACAGGGAGTGTAGGCGGCCAACCAGAATTAAAAACTTTACTTCTCGAGTTTATGTATCAGAACAAAGTTAGTAGTGATGCCTTAAATGCAAAGTTAGAACAGAATAATGCAAGATTAGAACAAAACAGTAGGGAAAATAAAGAGAGTAATAGGGAATTGAGCGATAGTTTATACGCCAAATTAGAACAAAACAGTAGGGAAAATAAAGAAAGTACAGATGCCTTAAACGCCAAATTAGAACAAAACAGTAGGGAAAATAAAGAAAGTACAGAAGCTTTAAATAAAAAATTAGAACAGAATAATGCAAAATTAGATAAGAACAACAAGGAAATTAGTGTGAAGATGGAGCAGATTAGAGGAGAAATCAGAGGAGTAATGGAAGAGAAGGTTAAAGAGATCATTGCAGATGTAGACAAGAAATTAGGAAAAGTACAGGAGAAGTTGGAAAGTAGAATCAGCACACAGGCTGAAAATTTAAAGGAATTAGTTAAATTAGAAACACTGCAGGTTAAAAAGAAATTGGGGGGAGAAATTGACAAGATGCAAGTATCAACTAAAGAGGTTAAGGAACAGCTGGGGGGTAGAATTGAGAAAGTCCACTCGCAAATAGTTGCAGAAGTAAATGATTTAAGAGAGAGTAATAGAGAGAGCATTAGCAAGATTGAGGAGAAACAAGCAAAGCTATATGATAAAGTAGAAGAATCAGAAGGAAACATTAAATTAACAGTAAACAGTATTGAGAGGAAGGCTGAGAAGAAAATCGCAGAGTTAGAATTAAAATTAAAAGCTAGGATCAGGCAAGAAAATAGTCAGAAAAGGCCAGTTTTTGTGAATAGCACACACAGGGAGGTAGAACTGGGTAAGTTCAGCAATCGACAGGGGTGCCCAATGGAGTTCATGAACACTATAGAAAATAAATTCGGGGAGAGGTTGGAAAATGGTAGTATTGAGTGGTACCAGGTAGTTGAAATTTTAGAACAAGTGTTTGAGGGGGAAACGAGGAATTGGTTTGCTGTCTACAGAGACAAGTTTACTGATATCAATGATTTTAAAATGAAATTCTGTGAAAAGTTCTGCAATGAGGTTATTCAGTCGCAGCATCGTGAGGGAGTAGTGTGTGGTAAATATAACCCTAAAGGAAGCTCCACCATGACCGAATACCTTTTAGGGCAGGTATTAGTGTGTAAATATCTGGATGGCTTGAAGGAGGAAAGTGATGTGGTGAGGTTGCTACTTAGGCACTTTCCCTATAGGATCAAGGAGGCTGCTTGTATCCAGATTGTAAAGACTATATCACAAGTAGAAAATTTGTTAAGCACATTTGATGCACTAGGGAGGGGGGGTTATGAGGACAATTTCAATAGGAACCAGGGTAATAATAATAATAGACCTAATGAAGCCAGGCATCAAGACGTTCAAGGGAACGGTGGCGAAGGGGCCAACGCTCAAAATAGAAATAATAATAATCAGCTAAATCAGAACAGAGGAAATGGCTATGGTAATCAGTATCAAGGGAGGAACAATGATTTCAGGGGAAATCAAGGGAGGAACAATGATTACAGGGGAAATCAAGGGAGAAACAATGATTTCAGGGGAAATCAAGGGAGAAATTATAATGACAATAATTACAACCAGAATAGGGGTCAAGGAAGAGGACAGCCTAGTGGTAGTAATATACAGCCAAACAATGACAACACAGCCCAGAACAACCAGACCAGTTCAGTAGTTAGTAGTACTACGGCCAGCTGTAGCGGTTCTTTAAACGCGAACCAGGCTGCGAAGTAAGGTCAGAATCTCAGTCTGTAGCATGCCCTGTCCATACAATTATACAGGAACCCTATGACCTAAATGTAAGAAATGAATTATTACATGAACTAAATGATGAAGATAATTTCAGGAAGTGGTTAGTAAGAGCCCCATAGTTAAACGTGTCCGAGGCGCACACAGATGTTTTAATTGATAGTGGTTGTATGAAGAGTTGCATAAGTAGTGCATTTTATGATAAAATGAAAGGAACTGGAGTAAATTTTGAGGAGATGCCAATTAAAAGCACTTTTGTTATCACAGCTGTTGGGAAGAGGTCTAAAGTAATTTCTAAGCAAGTTTTAGTAGACATTAAAATTAATAATCATGTAGAGAAGCAGATTTGCCTTGTAATTCCAAATTTAGTATTCAGTGTTATCTTGGGTTCAGAGTGGCTAAGTAGAGTGTCTGGTAACTTATGTTATGATGTAGGGAGTTTGAAATTTAAATGGGGAGATTCTGAAGTAGAAGTAGCTTTCAATGACCATATTCAGAGGAGTAGTATTGTAGGTGTGATTTGTACTTTAAATGAGATATCGCCAGCCGTAGAGCGGGGTTCTCCATGTTTTGTGGGCAGTGTGATTACGAACGGTAGTCTAAAGGACTCGTTACGTGATGCTGCATTTCAGGGAAATATAGAGGATGAACAGTGTGTTCGGCTCTATGATGTGTTATTGTGTAATAGGAGAGTGTTTGAGGATCGCATTGGTATGGCCAATTGCTATACACATTCATTGAACGTTATTGATAGGTCAGTATTCACAGGACATAGCTATCCTGTACCTTTCGCTTATCAGAGTGCAGTTGAGGCACAAATTAACCAGATGCTTGAAAATGGGATTATTGAGCACTCTAACAGTCCATATGTTAATTCTTTGATCACGGTACCCAAAACCGACGGCACAGTTCGTATTTGTTTAGACGCTCGTTTGGTTAACAGTAGAATTAGTTCAGATCCGCTGAAATCTATGTCAATAGAGGAATTAATGCAAACATTTGAGGGGAAGAAGTATTTCACTTGTGTAGATTTGAGTTCCAGTTTTTGGCAAGTGCCACTTATGTACGAAGATAGACCATTTACAGCTTTTAGTCATAAATATAACCTTTATCAATTTTGTAGAACACCTTATGGGTTAAAGAGTAGTTCAGCAGCTTTAATTAGGGCTTTAAACATCGCATTAGGGGATGACACAGGAGAGTTTGTAACCAATTACATAGATGATATGGTAATTAGTTCACGCAGTTTTGAGGAGCATCTACGTCATTTAGATATAGTTTTTCAGAAGTTAGATCAGGCAGGGTTCACTTTGAAGCTGTCTAAGTCGTCATTCTGTCAGTCAGAAGTGACATTTTTAGGTCATAGAGTGTCAAGTAGAGGTGTGACACCAGAGGAAAGTAGGGTTAGCATGTGTGGACAGTAGCAACAGGGCATCGTTACAGACACTGAGAAATATGCTAGGTAGAGCAACGTGATGACGTTCATTTAAGGGAGCCACTTGCAAGGTTGGAAGCAGGTGACGCAGAAACATTTATAGTTTCCAAACGTATTGGCAAAACAGCATATGTGCTGGAGAATAGTGAGGGAAACAGATTATACGGGACGTATAATATACATAGTCTCCGAAAGTATGTGTCATAAAATGAGGATGTTTAGCTGGCGAGCCAGCTTATCAAATGAGTAAGTGTGGTAATTGGTGCGTGGGAGGAGATGGTCTTCCAGGCAGGCGTATCAGAAGTCACACAGGGGGGTAGTATGTAAGTAAATGAGAGTTTTTAAGGTACAGGGAAATATGACGGGATTGTCGGATGCTCTTGAGCACTAAAATGTCTCGATACACCAAGGCCAGAATTTGGTAGCGCTGGTGAATTCCCATTTGTCCCCAAGAGATGGGTGAGCGCTTGGACAGGGTATTTTTGCCTATGGTGTCCACGGGACAAAAGATGGGCCATCAGAAGGCGAGACAGTCCTTCATGAAACTCATACATAACGGCACACGTGATTTCTGTTTACGACCTCGCCATGTAAGATTTTTAAGTGAGTAATTTAGGGTAATTTGTACAATGGTTTCATTTGTGTGAGGAGAACTGGTCTGTGTTGAGAACTAGTATTAAGTAGAATATGGTCTACGGGAACTTAACAAGACAGGGCGATTACGGCACAGAAATATTTGGTGTTATATGTAATGCACATTTACTGTTTTTTTTTTCAGAAGTCAATATTAATTTCATCTTTTATAAAGAGAGATCAAGTATTATGGTCACGAGGCGCTGCCACAATAGTTTGATCGTGTGCTCAGTGATAAGTGAGATTAAATTTCTCCATAAGGAAGGGACCTCCAGTGAAATTAGGAAGTTCTATGGTGATATAAATATATCAGAACACCTTCAATGCGTGTGATAAGACATCATAAATACATAGTGCTCACACATTAATTATGTCTATTTTCCAACATAGAGAAATTTGAGAGGCGGAAATATCCGTGGAACACTATTCTATATGTAAAACATTGGACTGGTTGCAAAGTGCAATCCATAGTGACAACAAACTTTGACGCAAAGTGCGTGAAGAAAAATTATGAGTGTATATATCTGTAATTTAGGGTGATTTCATTTATGTAATATGTATTTTGGATGGGGATTATTAACGTGTCTGGGATAATCGTCTAATGGACCGTCGTCACGGTAAATCATCCGATGATCCGAGGCGAATATGTAACGTGTTTTTCGAGGGGTTTTTATGCCACTGGCATAAGTCAGTAGGAAGCCATTCTATATTTATTTACGCGGCAAATTGTTCAGCCAAGAGAATTTTTCATGTTAATTTATTATTATTATTAATTTATTATAATTATTATTAAGATATTTTCGGAGCATTTTATAAAAATTATAAGCATACAGATAGGTTTTCTATGTCTTAGAAAACGCTATCAAGCAAATTATTACGAACGACAATATCATAGAAAATTATGTGATTACGGAATTTTACGGAGTTTCGTCAGTTAGGATATTATGAGAGACATGACTCACTGGAAATTCAGATACGGGCTGATTCTTGTCAAGAAGTGTTACGCAAGCGGGGTTGCAGCGTCAAGAAAAGGCGGATAGTTGGAACGGAAATCGACTTCATCATCCGCGCGCCGTGTGTAATGAGCGAGAGAAGGGGTAGTAGCTCGTGGGGAGCAGCCAATCAGTGGAGACCACGTAAGCTGGAAGTCGGTACCGAGGTGGGGAGCCGACGTGTGCATATATCGTTCGGCGCGCCGTGGAACGAAGACAATCTGTGAAAGACTTGACTAGTTCGGTTGCAAGTGTGTGTCGCTCCAATGTTCCGTGGAGTGGAGAACTATCTGTTTAAAACTTAACCAGTTTGGTTGTACGAGGGTATGGCTCCGAGGTTAGGACCATAAAGTCACCAAATCTACAAGTATATCATCAAATATCGACGGAGATGACGACGTCCAGGAGACTGTGGGAAGCACACAGCATCATCCAGTACGAGGGAAATGCTTTGGCAATTTCCAGTGGTAAGTGCGAATGACGCAGAAATACGCAATCTCTCGTTTCTCTTGTTTTATATTTCATATTTCAGTAACTTCATAGTTTGGGAATAGGGGTAAAATCAATAATTTATCAGACTCCGTTTTCACGTAATTTTCTATCGGTAATATTAAAATCGCAACGCTCCAATTTAAATTTTAAACTTATTATTATTATTAATTTTGTTATACTTGTTTTATATAATAAAATCAATTCTTTTACAATGCAATCTTTGCTTTCAGTAGGTAGCATTAGATATAGACCAATTCCTTCTCCTGATACAATTGTTTGTTGGGTTAATGATCAAATCATACCACGATCTGAGTGAATGGATTCTTGAAGGTGTTCTACCAGAGCTAGACGTTGTTAAATACAAATTTAGATTTCAACATTGCGTTGAGGTCTTGGCGCCCATTAAAACAACATAGCTTAGGCAAAGGTAAACTGTTACATTTGTCGCTACCAACATGGGGCACTAATTAACGTTACACTTGTCATCCCAACGTGGAGAAAACGCAACAGAGTGTCTTAATTACCATTATGGGCGAGTTGCATAGGACTGTTTATGTTCGACGATAATTATAACTTTCTTCTTCTTCTTCTGCTTTTACGGCCTCATTGGACCACTTCAGTCAACCGTTTCTTGGTCCTCTTCTTCAGTAAGTTTCCTTTCCGAGTCGCCCAGTAGCTTTTCATTTGCTCTGATCTTCTCAGGCGTTCCTCGTCTGTAAATACCCTTTTTACTGTATTACGTTTGTCTATTTTAGCCTGAATTCTTATTTTTATATCTCTCAGTTTTTTTTGTTTTTTGTTGTTTTTGTTTTGCAAGTCATCCAAGGTTATTTCTAATTCTTTCATATCTTCTCTAATTTCCTTAGTCCATCCTACTTGTTTCATATTCCAAAGTTTCAGTACAATTTTTCTAGATAACCTGGTTTCTGGTGTCCTCATGATGTGACCAAAAAAAGCAATCCGTTTCTTCCGATTAGTACCAGTGATGGGCTCCAGTTCTCTGTATACCACTTCATTTGGTACTATCTGCCACTGTCCATCTTTCTGATATTTTTTATTTATGCATGTTCTAGCTATTCTTCTTTCTACTTTTAAAATTTTGTCGATTCTGTTTTTCTGAGTAACTTTAACCACCGTCTTGTAATGTTTTAATTTTGTTGCGATTATAACTTCATTATATGTTTTAACATAAATATTCATTAATATCTGTGGGATTCATTCTCTTCAGTTAGTGAACAGAGCGCGCTGGGTGGTTTGCTGACTGAACGGAGCGCATGCGTGGGTCAAAGATCTTTTTTATTTGATTTATTTATTAATCAAAGCACAAACTACAGCTATGCTAGCCCTTCACGCTTGTACAAATAACAACAAAATAACAGTTTAAGATAAAATATAAAATAAATTTAACAAATCACCAAACAAACCAAGTCCATATCAAGAGCCGGTAGAATGTCCTTGCTCGTAGCTGTGTCGTCAATGGCCAAGATGACAGTTCTAAATACAGTTTATGTTCTCCTTCACCTGCTTCAGGAACGTCCTCTTGTTTGTGGATATGTCCAACTCACGTTTACTTGCTATTCTATTGTACAAGGATGATATGCGGTTTTGGAAGGATCTTTGGATTAAGGAATGTTTAGTGTGTGGAATGTGCATGATATCTTTGAGCCTGGTAGAACGGGAGGGGGCTCTTAGTTTGAAGAGTGACAGCAGGTGGTCCGAACGGTAATGGCCATTTAAAATTGAATGTAGGAACGACAGGTCACTCACCTGGCGTGTCGTGCTGAGGGGAGATATGTTTATGGCCGAAAATACCTGCTGAGTGGTGAATTGTCTAAACCTTGGCATTCTGTTCCTTACAATGGCAGCAAAGAAGGATTGAATTCTGTTAAATTTTGCTATGTTTGACGGGCAAGAAGTGGTCCAAATGGGAGAGCAGTAGTTAGCAATGGGCTGGATTATAGAGAGGTAATAGAGGCGAAGAGCTGCGGGATTTGATATTTCTGTGAAGCGGTAGAGTATGCCAAGGAATTTCATGGCTTAGGATAAAGAATGTTGTATGTGTTCTTTAAATCTTAGTTGGCTGCCGAATATGACCCCGAGATCTCGCTGATGCGCAACTGCGGTAATGGGCCTGTCCAGTAAGGAATATGTTGTAGGTGCTGGTGAATTGCGTAGGGTAATTGTTAAAAAGCTGCATTTATCTGGGTTTGGTTTCAACCTCCGTGTGCGGCACCAGTCGGACAGAGCGTTAAGTGAGGACTGAAGTAGTGCGGAGTCGGCAGGTGTCTTAATTTCCTTGAAAATCTTATAGTCATCTGCGAAGAGTAGGATATCGGCTGTGTCAGAGAGTTTCGATAGTAGGTCATCCATAAATTATGAAAATCTTCTGAGGCAGAGAATATTTACTTTGCTTCGCAATGCTATTGTTTACAGCCTGCATGATGTCTTGTGCCGATCAGAACTAGCATTCACTAATATTGTCACTGAGTAGGGGGGAGCTAGGAGTTCTACTTCACTCGACGCCGCTGTGCCCAACAAACCAACAAGGCCGCCGCGCAAAAGTGAAACATTTAAATTGACTTTTCCCTCGAACCCATGGTCGGAGTTTCACGAATGAGGTGTCGTTGGACTCGGGTTGACGCCCTCTTTCCAATGGACCACTCATTTAAACCCCTAAATAAAACCTACCCCTACTAGGGGGTGAAATTGTAATTTTTTTAGTGAAAGTCTCTTTTCAAATGCGACATGTATAAGGTGCGATGCTAAAATGAACTTAAACGTTGTTGCTCATATAGCACATGCGCTTTGCTGGATGCCGCTATGAATCAACATTTTTGTTTTTGTTTTGTACGCATGCGCACTTGGAGCTTTTGTAAGAGGGCGAGCTCTTTGAAAAAATGATTGATAAGAAGGGGTTTTGGTGGTGAGGAGAGAGCCAGATAGTCGCCTACTTTCCTACGAAGTTTGCCGATATCTCTCGAACGCAAGGTCGGATTTGAACGTGTGACGTGTCAAATCGCTTGTCTCGAAGCTATTAATAGGTTAAAGTTTTAAGAATGAGGGAAACAGGCTTTTTGGGGGTAAAACCATGATTTTAGACTTTTTCCGATATTTCGCGAATGCATGGTCGGATTTGGTCCTATGACGTGTCAAATGGCTTGTCTCGAAACCCTCTTTATTTTGGTAATGGGTTAAAGTTTTTGAGAATGAGGGAAACAGAATGTTTTGGGGTAAAACCGTGATTTTAAACTTTTTGCTATATCTCGCGAACCAATCATGCTAGAGGCGTGTACGAGGGGTCCAAGGACTCGGGCTGACGTCCTCTTTGCTATGGACCACTCGTTATATTAAAAACAAATTGGAAACTCGATTTTGGGGTAAACACGTGTTTTTTGTGATTTTTGCTGATAACTCACGAACCAATAAGCCTAGAGACAAGTGCGAGGTGTCATTTTTTCATCGCGTTGCCCTCTTGCCGAGGATGTTCGTGTTGAGCAGGAATGAAAAACCATGTTGAGGTAAAACCATGATTTTAGACGTTTTGCTTTATCTCGCAAACCCATAACGCTAGAGACGTGTACGAGGTGTCCTAGGACTCGGGATCACGCCCCCTTTTTGAAACTATGTTTGACATTTTGACAAAGGGCCTAACGCCATATATGTTGAAAAAAATATTTACCGATACCTGTTAATAATGTTCATGAAGCGTGGTGGTTGAGAGAGACGATACTGCTGGGTGTGTGTGTTTCAACGAACCTGTCGCTGACCACGGTGGCTGTGCTCAATAGATCAATCGCTATTTCGACAGGTCGGTTTATGTCAGAGCGAGGGTGCGTTGTTTCTGATACTTTACCCAGAAGATGATCTTTAACGTGTAAACGGTGATGAAAACTTGGTTCTATGTTGGTCGAAGCGAGTACAGAAAACAAACTTGCAGAGGAGCAGGATGTGAATGTCATTTGAGCTTATTGGAATGCGCTGATCTGACTTGACAACAGGTGCAATGGAAAATGACAAAGACGCAGAGGACACTTGAAGGTGAAATAATCTGACCATCGTGGTGGCAGGGAAGAGCGAATACACGTGTGAGATGACATGTACGCTAAACAAGTTACATCCTGTTTGCTTCGTACGTGACAAAATGCAAGTTCATGTGAAATTTGATCCGGCACAGGTGTTCACTTTGGGCGTTAGCTGTCCACGTGACCGATAACAGGATGTTCAAAGCGTGGGAAAAAGTGATTATACATGCAATGTAACATATATAAAGACATGTCGTTATCATTTCCACTCTCACTTAGGTGACTACCTTTGAACACATTGCCTTGCGTGAAACCCCTAGTCTTGTTTAACAGTTTTGGTGTTGGTGGAAAATACTTAACCTTGTTGTGGGGTAGGTATTTATTTATATATTTATTCATTTATACATTTATTGATTTATATATATATTTACAAGCAATTATTTATTGATTAGGTAATTAATGATTTTATTTATTTATTTGTTTGCAGATAACCGGTATACCTTACATGTCTGAGAGAGAAGAAACCATTGCACTTTTGAGCTCACTAGAAGGAAACAGCAACAAGCCACTGCAAGTAAAGGTGAGATGATTTTTTTAAACTAACTCGTTTCATTTTTTTGTTTTATGTTTTATTTTATGAAATGCATGTATTAACCTGACTTTAGGTATTTATAGCGGTTTATTTTATTTATTTTTAGAAACTTGGAAAGAAAAGCCTTACCGCCGTAGCAGTTGTTGAAAAAAAACGAAACGCACTAAAGCGAAACCACTGCCAAAAAGTGAACTGTTTAAAACTCAGGTAAGTCAAACTTAAAAATGCTATTCTATTTTACCACTACTGAAAACTCGTAGACAAAAAAAATCATTACCTGTACATGACTGGGACAATGGTTGCTTTCTTGATTAATGGCTATGTTGTTGTTGTTGACTGGGAAAAGTACAAGGCCATGTTGGATTTTCTAAAAATAAGAAAATTAATTTAATTTATGGGTGGTTCCCTATGGACTCAACGAACATCCACAGGTTTGAACATGATAATGTGAACAAAATGACATGACATCCATTTTTGTTTATATATTGGTTAAAGAGGGGGGGGGGGGGGGGGCATGTAAATGACTGTAGCTTTATAAAAAGAAAATGAGTACATGGGTTACTGTTAGTGTCAACATACATTTTATTTTTAATGGTGTTTTGATATATTAATGCCAATTAACGTTAAAGTTTTATTTACAAGAATTGATTGATTGATTGATTGAGTGATGGGTTATTTTGTTTGCTTTTAGGTGTCGTCATGTGCCATTAACGTAATGAACAGACAGTGAACAAGCATGCATTATGCTTTAAAGTACTCTGTGCTCTTGTGCAACGTTAATAACTTACAATAAGAAAATTTTTATTATATCACATGGCGTTAGTACCAAATACAACAAGTGAGCAAGTTGGTTTACCACGTGGGTGAAATTTAAAATCAGAACATGATCGATGGTTAACATTTGAATCCTGGCCTGTAGGCTTTTTGTCGACACATAAACTTGCAAAAGCCGTTTTTTTACTTGAACCGAGAAGATGTGGTGCGCTGTGTGTTTTGTCGTATTGAACTTTCACACTGGGAAGAAGGGGATGATCCCTTTAGGGACCATTTGCGATGGTCTCCTCATTGTCCTTACATGCATGGAAAGCAAGTGGGTAACCTACCCGTGCATTCATTTTACCGAACCACAAGGCCTTTGGCTGCTACTTACGTTGCTGAATCACAAATAAATAATAATAATGATGTATTACCAGCCAACGGTAGTGTCGATATATGTGGTCCATATACCAAAGACAGTGTTGAATTGGCATGTGCTTTTGAAAAATTGGGAGTTTGCAAGACTAAAGCACTAGCACACCCAGAGTACAGCTGTGTTGAAAAACGTTTAGAATCTTATAAACTATTTGGCCATTACTATTAAAACACCTTACCAAACAACTAAGTGAAGCTGGATTTTTTATAGTGGCGAAGGAAATAAAACAATATGTTTTTATTGTGGATTTGCTTTAAAGGATTGGCAAATGACTGATGACCCTTTTGTGCAACACGCTCGTTGGTTACCTAACTGCAAATACATGGTGTTGCTTAAAGGTCAGGAATTTGTGAACACTATTCGTAAAGAAAACATGATTGCAGCACAAGACTTAAAAGTGCCTTTAGAGTTAGAACACGCGGAGCAAATACACGAGGCTGAAAGAAAAGACCTTTCTCACGAACAGATACAAAAGTGTGACCAACAATTATGTAAAATTTGTTATCAAGATGAACTAGGTGTTGTATTTATGCCTTGTGGACACATGATAGCCTGTGTCAAGTGTGCATTAGAACTCAACACTTGTGCTATATGCAGAAAAGCAGTATCTGCTACAGTTAGGGCATTTCTTGCATAAGTAGTAAAATTTATCAGCCATGCATAGTGCAAAATCCCTAATTGCACAATATTATTAAAGCTGTTTTAGAGTGTAATAGATATGCTTTTCTTTTGTTTATAGACTACTACAATGAATGTTTTGAATGCTGTGGGTCAAGCATGTGGCTTAGAGACAAAGAAGCTCAGCGAATTGCCAACGCATATTCCATTCCACATTATCAAGATTCGGAAATTGAAAACAGCGTATGGTGATCGTGAACTTTGTGTATGTGAAAACTTTGAGACATTTCTGCCTATACGGTTTAATGATATGTCGGAGAGTGTTTTTGATGAAGTCAATAATGCTGTGCAACCTTACACTTAATTTATGAAGTTTTTAAAAACAATCGGTGCATGGTTCGTTTTAATTAAATAAAAAAATGTGAAATAATAATGGAAAATATAATCGATGACAATATACTGAAAAAGAAAGAAAATATGTGAATAGAATAGTAATGTTTTAGTGTTTAGTGTTGTCCTTAAAAATATTATGATGAAACCAAAAAAAAAAACAAGAAATGTATATAAAGTTTGTAAATAAACGCAAAATGATATTACAATGCTGTTTTATTTTCTACAAAGTTAGTATATTTAACATTGCAGAGTATACATGATTATGACAATAAATGCACACTGAATACAAGCCTTTCTCACTTTACAATATTCTGTTATAGTTTTAAACACAAGGCTTGTTGTAGATCATTTTTATAGCAATGTCCATTCACTGTTGTTTTCGAAAAGTGGGGAAGCCGCAATGGTTGTATAGGCATAAAAACCTTATTGTTATTACTATTTAGTCACTTTGATCCTCTTGCATATCAAGAGCAGATGAGCTAGTTGTTCCACTCTTTAAAACGAAAACAACAACACTATCTCTTGCATAGTTTGTGATGTTGATGGCTCTTGCGACGTGGAAGATGGATTAAAAATAACTTTCAGAACAGGGGTTATACGTTGCTCATTAAACAATGCACTATTTTGAGTAGCAATAAGGTTTTCTTGATTTTTGTCGACGACAACTGTGTTTAAAGCAGTACACTACATTGATGATCACTGACACTTAAAACCTCACTATTTTTACTTTTTAGGTCACCACGACAATGTTTGGAACGTTGCTTTGAACAACGCCAAATAATAGTTCCATTTTTATTGGTTCGTTTCACAATATATGAATATCCTTTATAGTATGCGTAAGGCTTACCATACCTAGTCACTGATACTTCCATGTCAACTGTCAAGCATAGACTAAGCTCTAGTAAAGTCAACTTGGTAATAAGAATAATAGTTTATTTTGAGAGCAAATATGGATCCAAAGAGTTCAGGTAAAAGTGGAAGCAAATAAGCAAATATAAGAAACAAGAGTGGGGGTAAAAGTGGTCGCAAAGTGGTAGACCCATTACACAATAATTTCAGCATGACGAAGCTCTTGTTCAATTACTTTGATTTCCCAATCGTGACCGGTATGCCCAGCTTGTTGTAAAGAATTCAATTGTCGAAGCCGTTGAATTAGCTTACTGGGTTTGTTCCAGTATACAAATTTAACAAATGGATTTTTAGGTGTAAACAAAGCATTACCATTATCATGATCATGATGATCATCATCATCATTATCATCATCATCATGATCATCATTATCATCATGACCATCATCACTAATACTATATAGTCCTTTTTGATCCTCTTGCAATACCACTTCATTTATAGTCTGAGTTGATTTTGATAGTGTTGAAGGTTTCTTGGACGTTGACAACTGTCTTAACATGACGTTTTGAGGACATGATAAGTCATTTTGAACAAACACTGTACTATCTTTAGCCGCAATATCGTTTTCTTGAACTTGCTTTTTAGCATTTTGATAATTGTTTGATAACAGGAAGCGTGGTTCGTTTAGAGCACTACATTGATGAACACTCACACTTAAAACCTTTCCATTTTTACTTTTCAGATTGCCTCGACATTTTGTTGACCTCTCTTTTGAGCATCGCCAGAATATTATTCCATTCACATTCTGGCGATTATAGTTATAGGAGTAGCCTTGATAGAGTGCACGTAGCCTACCTTTGTTGGTTGTAATAAGTTCCATAGTAGTAACTGACCTGTCAGTACCATGTTCACACTACAAAGGTTACAACTGTTTTGCTGATGGAGTGACCTACCATAAGCTTATATATTGGCTTATGTGTTGGCTTTTTGTGTTGGCGTTTTGTGTTGGCTTTTGTGTTGGCTTTTTGTGTTGGCTTTTTGTGTTGGCTTTCCGTGTTGGCTCTTTGTGTTGGCTTTTTGTGTTGGCTTTTGTGTAGGCTTTTCGTGTTGGCTTTTTGTGTTGGCTTTTGTGTTGGCTTTTTGTGTTGGCTCTTTGTGTTGGCTTTTGTGTTGGCTTTTTGTGTTGGCTTTTCGTGTTGGCTTTTTGTGTTGGCTTTTGTGTTGGCTTTTTGTGTTGGCTTTTCGTGTTGGATTTTTGCGTTGGCTTTTGTGTTGGCTTTTTGTGTTGGCTTTTTGTGTTGGCTTTTGTGTTGGCTTTTTGTGTTTGCTTTAATATTGGCTTTTGTATTGGCTTATTTGACAAGTTATTTGTGTCAATGTATTTAGTGGATTTTTTTCTTGGTGTTGGAAAGTAGTTGAAAGAGTGGGAATATTTAAAGACTTAACCTCAGCTCACTAACCTAACCTAACCTAACTTCACCTAACCTAACTTCACCTAGCCTAACCTAACCTAACCCTTTAACTCTCAGATGTTAATTAAATTCTGTGCATAGTCGAGTTGGAACCCAAGACCTCAGAGGTGAAAAACCAATTATTTTTGATGGCTTATTTTGGTAACTTATTTTGATGGCTAACCTAACTTTACCTAACCTAACCTAACCTCAGCTCACTTTGGATATTACTAGTAAGTGTTCATATCCTCCGCTAGGTAGCATGCTAGTAGTACAGGTAGGGCTCATATTTACCGCTAGGTAGCGGAAATATACTTTGCGTGTTGCATGTGACACTTGTGAAGTTTAACCGCATGCAAGACGTGCTTGTATAAGTTTTCTATTTTACTCAATATACAATTAACCACTAAATGTTCAGAACTAACATGTATAGCCATGTTTAGGGTATATAGGAGACCCTTAGCAAGAAAGGCTGTCTAACCCACGAGTGTACAGCTTTGTCATACGCAGTAAGCACCTGTTGGCAGAAAACAACAACAACAACAATTTGAGAAAGCCAACAAAAAACTGTTTCCTTTAAATACATTAATGGATATATATGATTTTTTTGTCTACGAGTTTTCAGTAGTGGTAAAATAGAATAGCATTTTTAAGTTAGACTTACCTGAGTTTTAAACAGTTCATTCTTTGGCAGTGGTTTCGCTTTAGTGCGTTTCGTTTTTTTCAGCAACCGCTACGGCCGTAAGGCTTTTCTTTCCAAGTTTCTAAAAATAAATAAAATAAACCGCTATAAATACCTAAAGTCAGGTTAATACATGCATTTCATAAAATAAAACATAAAACAAAAAAAATGAAACAAGTTAGTTTAAAAAAATCATCTCACCTTTACTTGCAGTGGCTTGTTGCTGTTTCCTTCTTGTGAGCTCAAAAGTGCAATGGTTTCTTCTCTCTCAGACATGTAAGGTATACCGGTTATCTGCAAACAAATAAATAAATAAAATCATTAATTACCTAATCAATAAATAATTGCTCGTAAATATATATATAAATCAATAAATGTATAAATGAATAAATATATAAATAAATACCTACCCCACAACAAGGTTAAGTATTTTCCACCAACACCAAAACTGTTAAACAAGACTAGGGGTTTCAAGCAACGCAATGTGTTCAAAGGTAGTCACCTAAGTGAGAGTGGAAATGATAACGACATGTCTTTACATATGTTACATTGCATGTATAATCACTTTTTCCCACGCTTTGAACATCCTGTTATCGGTCACGTGGACAGCTAACGCCCAAAGTGAACACCTGTGCCGGATCAAATTTCACATGAACTTGCATTTTGTCACGTACGAAGCAAACAGGATGTAACTTGTTTAGCGTACATGTCATCTCACACGTGTATTCGCTCTTCCCTGCCACCACGATGGTCAGATTATTTCACCTTCAAGTGTCCTCTGCGTCTTTGTCATTTTCCATTGCACCTGTTGTCAAGTCAGATCAGCGCATTCCAATAAGCTCAAATTACATTCACATCCTGCTCCTCTGCAAGTTTGTTTTCTGTACTCGCTTCGACCAACATAGAACCAAGTTCTCATCACCGTTTACACGTTAAGATCATATTCGGGGTAAAGTATCAGAAAAAACGCACCCTCGCTCTGTCATAAACCGACCTGTCGAAATAGCGATTGATCTATTGAGCACAGCCACCGTGGTCAGCGACAGGTTCGTTGAAACACACACACCCAGCAGTATCGTCTCTCTCAACCACCACGCTTCATGAACATTATAAACAGGTATCGGTAAATATTTTTTTTCAACATGTATGGCGTTAGGCCCTTTGTCAAAATGTCAAACATAGTTTCAAAAAGGGGGCGTGATCCCGAGTCCTAGGACACCTCGTACACGTCTCTAGCGTTATGGGTTTGCGAGACAAAGCAAAACGTCTAAAATCATGGTTTTACCTCAACATGGTTTTTCATTCCTGCTCAACACGAACATCCTCGGCAAGAGGGCAACGCGATGAAAAAATGACACCTCGCACTTGTCTCTAGGCTTATTGGTTCGTGAGTTATCAGCAAAAATCACAAAAAACACGTGTTTACCCCAAAATCGAGTTTCCAAATTTCTTTTAAAATATAACGAGTGGTCCATAGCAAAGAGGACGTCAGCCCGAGTCCTTGGACCCCGTACACGCCTCTAGCTTGATTGGTTCGCGAGATATAGCTAAAAGTTTAAAATCACGGTTTTACCCCAAATCATTCTGTTTCCCTCATTCACAAAAACTTTAACCTATTACCAAAATAAAGAGGGTTTCGAGACAAGTCATTTGACACGTCATAGAACCAAATTCGACCATGCATTCGTGAAATATCGGAAAAAGTCTAAAATCATGGTTTTACCCCCAAAAAGCCTGTTTCCCTCATTCTCAAAACTTTAACCTATTAATAACATATATAGGGCTTCGAGACAAGCGACCTTGCGTTCGAGAGATATCGGCAAACTTATGTAGGAAAGTAGGCGACTATCTGGCTCTCTCCTCACCACCAATCATTTATAGAATTATTTATCGATCATTTTTTTCAAAGAGCTCACCCTCTTACAAAAGTCCCAAGTGCGCATGCGTACAAAAACATAAACAAAAATGTTGATTCATAGCGGCATCCAACAAAACGCATGAGCTATATGAGCAACAACGTTTACGTTCATTTTAGCATCGCACCTTATACATGTCGCATTTGAAAAGAGACTTTCACTAAAAAATTTCAATTTCACCCCCTAGTAGGGGTAGGTTTTATTTAGGGGTTGAAATGAGTGGTCCATTGGAAAGAGGTCGTCAACTCGAGTCAAACGACACCTCATTCGTGAAACTCCGACCATGGGTTTGAGGGAAAAGTCTATTTAAATGTTTCAACTTTGCGCGGCGGCCATGTTGGTTTGTTGGGCACAGCGGCGTCGAGTGAAGTAGAACTCCTAGCTCCCCCCTACTTCACTGAAGTCGTATGAAAGCAATGCGCTGTGTAGAAATTGGGCTTGGGGATATTAAGGTACAGTGCTACTTTTTTTTTATCTAATATTCGCCTGTTTATTTACGCGAACATATGGGATGGTGCACTTTCCATGTCGGTAATTTCTATAGAAGAATGCTGTGTTGCTAACTTCTGGACGTAGATTCCCAAATTTCTTGCATATTTCATAGTATTTTCTTGATACCGTAAAGGTTCGTTCTGATTTTGTCTTTGTGTTTGGCATTGTAACTACAATGGTTGACACAATCAAAAGTTCTCGAAAGAGAAACAAAAAGAGCCCAATTGGCACGCTGGGGAGAAACGCTAGCAATGTGTTGAGTTATGCTGGACATTTTATCACTTTTAGTGTTAATTACAATGGTTGATCCAATATAGGTTACATTGTCAATTTTCATATCATGTAATTCATTCCCGACATGTTGGATTTTGAGCACATGCTCGAAGGTATCCTTACCTAATTGGTCAATGGATGAGCTCTGATTGGTGGGAGATACTGTCTTATAATGAAAAACAGTACTATAATGACGATCATTATAGTACAGATTTCTGACGTATAATATTTACATTTCGACATTGTATTCTTTGTATTCTTACTAGAAAAGGAAAAAACCTGAACATTGTCCTGGATTTAACTTGAAGGCAAGAAGTAAGGAAAACATGGGTTGAAAATTTGAATCACTGGAAAATATTTCAGTAATAATACAGTATGTAAAATATGAGTAACCGGCCTCATTAGGAACACCCGTTCCAAATAAGGCCCACGACTTGTTCCAGAGTGGCGGAAGTGATTGACGAAAGAAGGATGAAAGTAATGGCGTTTGCAGATGGTTTGATGATCTGGGGGAAACAAGGAGGAGGAAATACAGGAGCAGTTTGAAGAAATAGTACATGGATATGGAACGAAGTTTAGCTTAAGCAAAAGCGAGTGGATAATCACAACCAGGAAGAAGGAGAGAGTCACAACGGGAATAACAATTGGTGGGGAAGAATTGAGGAATGTAGAGAGTTTCAAGGATCTGGGAAACTTGATACAAGAAAATGGAAGAAACGACAGAGAAATAAATGAGCGGGAGAGGCAAGCAGAATTATTGAGGAAAAGTGTTGGGAGCATGGTATGGAGTAAGGATGTCCCTCAAAACAGCAAAAGGGTCATATATAGGACGTACTACGTTCCAATCCTGACGTATGCCTCAGAGACCTGGGTTATGAAAGGAAGGGAGTGAAGCAGAATACAGGCTAGTGAGATGAAATTCTTGTAAAGCAGTATTGGAGTGATAAAGGTGAACAGGTTAAGAAATGAGAAGATCAGAGAATTAGTCAAGGAGGGAGCATTACATGATAGGATAGAGGAATCAAGGCTTAAATGATATGGGCATGTTAAGCGAATGGATGGGAGGAGGACACCCAGGAAGATACACGAGATGAAAATAGAGGGAAAAAGACCAAGAGGAAAGCCAAGAGATAAGTATATGAATGGAGTGGAGGACTGCGTGCGAAAGAAAGGAGAAGACTGGACCAAGGTGGTGACGGAGAGACGGTGGGCAGACAGAAGACGATGGAGAGGCTTATGTTCCAAACAGACCCGGCCAGTGGCTGGAAACTGTTCAAGATGATGATGATGATGATGATGATGATGATGACTTGTTCCACATAAGGCCTATAAGTAAATGAAAAGAGATAAAAAATGCACATTGAGCCGAAAATATCAATAGAGTATATTAATGTACAAATCACATTCTTTGAAATGAAATACACCAGTTTTATGTATGTTCTATTTAAAAAAAACTGAAGAAGTTTTATTAAATTACCTAGAAATAGTAACAAAGAGAGCTTCGGACGCCGTTTACTACACGACTGAAGCATCATCGCGGAATCGTTCGCTTCAACTGTTGCAGTTTCTAGTCTAGCCGTTAAAGGCTAGTAGCTATCAGAAACACTAAGAATCCTGTAGAATATCGAATATTCTGCTAATAAAATCACAGAAGGGCCTTATTTGGAACCGGGCGTTATTTGGCTCAGGCACCTTAATCCCTATCAGAAGATATCGGTAACGATCCTATATAGTACATTATCTTGCAGAACCCCTGATCGTCCTATGGCTTCAGTCCGTACGATCATGTGGGGACACAGCAATCAATATGTTTGTAATATATTAAGTGTTGACGTAACCATTATAGAGCCAAATATCCCCAAATCACTTTCAATACTGACATGTTTATGACCTGATTAAGAAAGGCACGCCCTTATAAGACACGCTCCAGTGTTATAGATGCTAATGATTACCAATTAATTAACACACAGCTGGCCCGGTCAGCATTTACCAAATTACCGAATGACTCACCAGGAATTTGACCACTAATTAACTCAGGTGACACAATGTCACTCAACGACGAAGGAATAGATCGTATATCCAAGGTGTTTCCTTGATATAGTTTACGTCATCTCAACCTTCCGGTAGGCGCGCATTTCAAACCCGCACAGGCAGTTGCTAGTGGTGCCTCCAAAAAATCTTCTTTCGCACCATTCAAGCAGTCCTATTTTCATTGCTATAAAAACAAGTAGTTCCGTGAAGAACTACATAGCCTATTTTCATATATCCTACTAATATTAATTGCCTCTATCAACATACAAATTGTCAGTTTGATTGCAGTAATAGATTCGTAGATATTGAGAACCGTAAAAATATTTTAGATGGTTACCATGTTGGATTTTTATATTATAGTCCTTAGGTTTATGTACTATTACATCAAGATTATTGTGTAGGTGTTTTATTCAAACTTCAATCGCATGATTATGACACAGGAAATAAAAGCGGGATTTTAAAATTTCGCTCAGCCGCCATCTTGTGGTTATGAAAATAATTTAAACGAATTAGATGCCAGTCGATTAAAATTTGTATAAGCATATACCGTATAAAGTTTCACTGCGCTCGAATAATTAAAACGCAAGAAAGGTCCATTTGAATATTTGCATTTCGCGTCACCGCCATGTTGAATTTGTGTTCGCCTGGTTATTGAACGTCCCATAGGTGAACTTATGCTTATGGCCTCTATACACTTACAAAATTTCAGTTTGATTGCTGTAGAAGATTAATAGATATTGAGAACCATCTAAATATTTTGGATGGTCGCCATGTTGGATTTTAATATATGTAGGCCATAGAGCTATGTACCGTACTATAAGATGATGATTATTGTGTACATATATTATGCAAACGTTGATTTCAATCGCATAATTAGAACACAAGAAATAAAAACTTAATTTTCGAAATTCCCACAACCGCCATCTTGAGGTTACGTAAACAATTGAATTAAATTAGATACCAGTGCATTACAATGTGTATAAACATTTGCTATACGAAGTTTCATTGCGTTTGGGTCATTAAATCGCGAGAAAAGTCTATTTAAAACTTTCAAATTCGCTTGGCCGCCATGTTCGTTTTGTAGTTAACTGGTTTTTGAAAGTCTCATAGATGGACTTTCAGTAGTGCTCTTTATAACCGTACAAAATTTCATGGTGATACCGGTAACAGTTTCAGAGATATAGAATGCCAGCGAAATATTTCGCACAGCCGCCATCTTGAGGGGGTGTAAACAATTGAACGAAGTTAGATGTTGGTGCATTACAATGTGTATAAACATATACTGTACCAAGTTTCATTGCGTTTGGTTGGTAAAATCGCGAGAAACGTCTATTTAAAAGTCGCAACGTTGCTTGGCTGCCATGTTGGTTTTGTAGTTACCAAGTTTTCGAAAGTCACATAGGAGAACTTTTAGTAGTTCTCATTATCACCGTACAAAATTCCAGGGTGATATCGGTAATAGTTTCGGAGATATTGAATGCTAGTGAAATACTTCGCACAGCCCTCATGTTGGATTGGTGAGACGTAACAAAATTTGAAGGGCGCGGTCGGGGTCGCGCGGAATAGTGCTATGAACTTACCGAGTTTCATTGAAATCGCTCGAGCCGTTTAAGAGTTATTAGTGGGGACACACACACACCTCACACACACACGCACATACACGCACACACACACGGACAAAAGGTGATCTCATAAGCCTATTTTTTCAAAATTGAAAATAGGCTATAAATACGGGGTGCTCTCAGTTGTAGACGACAAAAAAAAAACACGATCTTGCAATTTTCGGCAATGTGCAAAGTTCGATCATTGTTTGTGTTGGAATCCTTGACTTTCAGCTTTTTCGATGCCTGGGTGGATGTTGAATAGTTCGTTATTTTCTACATCCTTCAAAACTAACCACACGCACAAAATGACAACCTACCTCCCCTCCAAACACTATAAGAACGGAGTGCCGAGTTACCGACAAAAAGAAACTGATTCAATAGATATCGAGGATTAGCATGCCACGGTGGGTGAGTGGATAGCGAGTCGGTCAAATAACCCCAAGATTGCATGTTCGCTCCTGGCCGTGGTAAGTGAATTTTGAAAGGCGGCAAAAATATGACTCGCATGTCATACGATGTTGGCATGTTAAAGAACCCATTTGAATTCAGTAGGCCGTGTTCATAATGGCAAAATTAATCTCGGGAGTTTCCGCCAACACAAAGTTCCTCATTTCTCTACTAGAAAGCGCTATAGTGTTCAAGGAGCTTACAAAGATATCTAACCTCCTTGACTTTCATAGTGATTCAAAGAACAACGAAATTCGACATGCAAGCTACCCTCTGGGTGTCAAATTATAAAGTTTGCACCCGGCACCGAGGCCATATGATATTATTACTATTATTATTATTATTATTATTATTATTATTATTATTATTATTATTATTATTATTATTATTATTATTATTGTCCACAGAGGAAGAGGAAGACCAAACATTTTCACCGTCCATGGAAAAGGATATGTCAGACCTGTACTGGCAGTGGCGTCATTTACAAAGTGATTCAATACTTACCTTTTGAAATCCATCTCCCAGAGTATCGTTTTTGTGGCCCTGGAACTCGTCTCGAAAAACGTTTGCAGCCTAGTGATGTACCGGTACCCATTAATCTTTTGGATCAAGCATGTAAACAACACGATCTTTCTTATCGCTATAATCATCCTGGTTTAAGACATGTGGCAGATAAATTGTTATTGAAAAAAAGCTAAACAACGTTTCACATCCTGTGATGCCCCAGTGGGTGAGAGGATGGCAACCCTGATTGTCATGAGTGATATGAAAGGAAAGTTGATAATGCTTGGACATGAACATTGAGGATTTGAGGAGTGAGGAATTGGGATTTGTTTGTATTCTATTATTATTATTATTATTATTATTATTATTATTATTATTACTCTTACAGGTTATCAGTGTGACTATTATTATTATCGTGTTTACTATTATTATTACAGATGATTATTAACATTACTATTATTATCACAGGTCATTATTATCATTATTATCACCGCCATGACTATGGTTATTAATATTACAGGTTGTCATTTTGAGCACTGTTATGATTATTATTATTGTTATTATTATTGTCCTCGGCCAATGTGGTATTGGTGAAAGGTAATGAAAAACGTGAATGGTTGACTGTTAGGAGTGGCCACGGGAGTGTTCAGTGCGGAGTGTAAAGTGAATTAGAAAGAAGCTAAGCCTAGGAGGTAAGCTGAAATGAAGTGCAAGTGTTACAGAAAGAGGCGTACTACGAAAGTACTAATCAATTACAAACATATACCAGGGTACATAGTTAAAAAGTCTCATGACAAATCAATAGGCGTGCTAGCCCGATAAGTTAGGTTAAGTTAGCAGAGTCACGGATCGCCCACCGAAAGAGTCAACTCTGGGTAGTCCATACTGGCAACACAAGACTCAAGTGTAGCAGGTGCGCACAAACATTTCACACCACGCGGAGCGAGCAAAGGTACATGCTAGCAATGTGTAAAGACTTTCCGTCAGGAAAATGAACTAGACGCCTCATGCAGACGGAATAAGGCTAAAGTGTTACAGTTGCGCAAAAACATTTAAATTATTATTATTGTATTGTGAAGTGACTTACCAAAGCGAAGCGCTTGGAGAGAGTTTATGTTATTGAGGACCAGTCAAAACAAGAGAGCATTGGGAATTTTCGACCGAGTATGGAGGATCTTTTGCAACGTTGTCGAAACATTCTCAATAAGATGAAGCTTGCAACTGATAGGCAGCGTAATATATCCAACGATGTGAAGAATGGCATAGTGGAACTAGAAGAGGCCATTGATTCTATAGCCTATTGTGATCGTACTTCACATGCGGCACAAGACGAAGCTCACAAGGTTGTATATTAATGACCTACCGAAGGACATGACCCCCAATTCTAGCAGCAGGAACGAAGTTACTTCGGGAACTGTAGCTGCTCAGGAGGGGGATAAGAAGAATGAGACAGAGTCGTCAGAAATATGGACTCCTGTTACATCGAGGAGAGACAGAAGATTGGTAAAGGTTAGAGAAAATGCTGAGAATAGGCAGGAGGATTTTGCTGATAATGTTAACATATCTACCCACCAAGCAACCCCAAACAGACAGAAGAGACCTAGTAGGCCAAGGCGAGCAGCCTTACTGATCAGACCAGCTGAAGGTAAATCATATGCCGATATTCTGAAGGAGATTCGCCAAAAAGCAAACCCTAATGATACAGGAACTGAAGTCCGGTCCATTCGACAAACTAAAGCGGGAGACGTCCTTGTCGAGTTGGGAGCAAGTTCCAGGGATAAAGCAGCTTTTGGTAATTCTCTGCGAAATGTTCTGGGGTCCAATGCTACAGTTCGTAGGCTTGAAGCGAAGGCAACTGTTGAAATCAGAGACCTTGATGCTCTAACTACTTCCGAAGAGGTCATGGAAGCTATCCAGAGATCTATCCCAGAACTCTCTCCAGATACCAAGGTGCTGCTGACGAGGACGAATACGAGGGAAGTGAAGATGGATGTTGTCACATTAACTACTAGTGATGCAGATGTGCTCTTGAGGCAAGATCATATCACCATAGGATGGGTCAATTGCAGGATTCGACGGAGGATCATGGTATCTCGTTGTTATAGATGTCTGGACTATGGACATGTTGCTAGCAACTGCAAAGGCACAGATAGAAGTAAACTTTGCTACAATTGCGGCGGGGCAGGTCACAAAGCTAGAGGATGTACGGCCTCAAAGAAATGTGTTCTTTGTGAAGAACGAGATTTTATCAAAGATTTAGCACATGCTATGGGATCTGGCCAGTGTAAGGTCTTCAGAGAAGCTTTGGACAAAGAAAAGGCACTGAGGTTCAAATGATTCGTATACTTCAAGCCAATCTACATAGAAGTAAGACAGCCAATGATCTGCTATATCAGCTAGTCACAGAGAAACAAAGCGATCTCTTGCTAATCAGCGAACAGTATAAAGATAAAGAGTCATCTCTTTGGTTCAGTGACACACTTGGCACTTCTGCAATCTGGGTGTTGGATTCTAGAAAAGTTATTATAAAGGATCATGGAAGTTCTGATGGTTATGTTTGGGTGAAGACCAGAAGGGTCACCTATTTTAGTGTTTACCTAACTCCTAATGAGGCAATTGAGCACTTCCGCCGCAAAGTAAATTCGTTGGAAGATGCAATTCTAAACGCCACAGATAGTGTCATAGTGGCTGGAGACTTTAACGCCAAAGCTGTGGAATGGGGTATGCCACGTACAGATTCCCGGGGTAAGTACATTCTAGAGATGGCATCCAGGATAGGCCTTCTAATATTAAATATTGGTGCAGTTCCAACTTTCCGACGTCCAGGATGTGAAGGAACAATTCCGGATGTCTCCCTGGCATCAGAAGTAATTGTGCCATTCATTAAGAGATGGAAAGTGTTCGAAGATTATTGTGCTAGCGATCATCAATTCATCGCCTTTGACTTTGAATCAAATGTTCAGGGACGGGAAGTACCTCACCAGAAATGTCAACGGTGGAATGTAAATAGGATTAGCATGGACAAGTTCAAAGATATCATTGGGAAGGGTGCAGAACAGATTCGAAGTGCTGAAGCACGGAGAGAGTTTGAGGTTGAGGATCTGGTTTCTGCAACCATGAAAATTATTACGTCAGCTTGTGATGTTTCGATGCCCTCCTCAGTACCACGTCACCGAAAGAGCCCTGTATACTGGTGGACCAGAGAGATAGCAGAATTAAGGAAGAACTGCCTCAGGCTTCGCCGTCTTGCCCAAAGAGCAAGAAATCGGGAAGAAGCTAATGAAAAATCAGCGGAGCATAAAGCAGCAAAGAAGCTACTTCGGAAAGCCATAACTACGAGCAAGGTTCAGAGTTGGAGAAAGCTTCAGGAAGATATTGACACTGATCCATGGGGTTTGGGTTACAAAATTGTAACACAGAAACTTGGAAGTCACAGAACATCGTGCATCATGGAGGATGATATTATGAACACCATTGTCCAAACCCTTTTTCCAACTCATCCCACAAGACCTGAGAGGAATTTCGAAAGTGATCTAGATTTCCCACTGTTTACTGAAGATGAACTTCGGGTTGCAACGCATTCTTTACGGAACAACAAGGCTCCGGGGCCGGATGGGATTCCTAATGAGGTTCTGAAACTAATAGTTGATCAAGATATGTTGTTGTTATTGTTGAGAATGTTCAATGTGTGCATGAGAGCAGGAATCTTTAGCTTTCGCTGGAAGATCTGTCGCTTAGTGCTCATTAGTAAGGGCATGGGTGACCCTGAGTTACCATCATCGTACCGCCCACTTTGTATGCTTGACACAACAGGCAAACTATTTGAGAAACTCATAAGACGGAGATTGCTTGAAGCAATAATCGCAGCCGGCGATTTATCACCAAGACAATTTGGATTCAGGGTAGGCCGGTCGACACTGGATGCAGTGCAAGAAGTCGCCGATAAAGTACGAAGAGCGGAGAGTTATAATCATTACTCTCGCCGGGTGATTCTTTTTGTTACACTGGATGTTAAAAACGCTTTCAACTCTGTCAAATGGACTGATATCATGGATGCTCTAGAATTTTCATTCCATGTTCCAAGGTATCTCCTTCGGATCTTAGACTCTTACTTGAAGGATCGTGCTCTGCTCTACGATACTACAGAAGGGATCCGTAGAGTACAAGTCACGGCTGGGGCTGCCCAGGGTTCGATTCTAGGACCTGATCTCTGGAATGTTACATACGACAGCTTGTTGAGGCTTGAAATGCCTGAAGAAACTATTCTAGTAGGATATGCAGATGATGTTGCTGCTCTTGTAGCAGGAAGAAGTGTCGAGCAGGCACAGTTGCGACTCAACATGGTAATGCGCAAAATCAATAGATGGATGGAGGAACATGGTCTGTCTCTAGCACTTAGTAAGACGGAAATTTTCATCCTAACAAAGAAGAGAATTCAGACAATACTTCCAATACAGGTAGGACAAGTTCAAGTAGAGACGCAGCCAGCAGCAAAATACCTGGGCATCATGATCGACAGTAAAATGAATTTTGGAGAACAGATTAGACGGACTGCAGATAAGGCAGCCAGAGGAGTAACGTCCCTCAGTCGGCTCATGGCCAATGTTGGTGGGCCAAAATCTAGTAAGAGAAGACTATTGATGACAGCCATCCATTCAGTTCTGCTGTATGGAGCGGAAATATGGGCGGATGCCCTGGATAAGGAAATTTATAGGAAGCCACTGGCGCAAGTGCAGAGGCGGGGTGCTTTGCGAGTGGCATCTGCATATCGCACGGTCTCTGAGGAAGCAGTTCTCGTTATTGCCGGGATTATTCCGATTTTTTTTCTTGCGAAATGACGCAAGAACATTTACTTGAGGAAATCTGATATGGGTTTACAAAATGCAAGACGATCGGCAAGAGTACAAACCTTTCAAAATTGGCAGATCAAATGGGAGCAAGGAGATCAAAGCCAATGGACTAAGAGAATGATCCCTCAGGTGCAGGTTTGGACAGAGAGGAAACATGGTGAGGTTGGTTACTATCTCACTCAGTTCTTGACTGGCCATGGGTACTTCTGTTCCTATCTTAAGAAGATGGGGAAGGTGGATTCATCAGATTGCATCTACTGTATCAACGAATTAGATAATGCTAATCACACCTTCTTCTCTTGTGGACGGTGGGTCCAAAATAGGCAGTCTCTTCAAGATCACATTGATGTAGAGATATCCCCGGACAATATTGTTGCAGTGATGCTACAAAATGAGGAAAACTGGAAACTGGTAGCAAGCTTTGTTGAAGATATCCTCCGAACAAAGAAGACGGATCTGGATCGCCACTGAAGATGATTCATTACGGAAGAGTGCCCTACAGGCAAATATAAAATGACTCTAGCCTGAAGTAATGTGCTAAACGGTTCCAGGCTAGTGTTCAGAAGTAACGGGGGAGTTTTAGTCGGTAGTCTGCTACTCAGGAGCAGGAGCCCGACACTCTGTGCGTAAATGCATTTCTTCCCCTAAAAAAAAAAAAAAAAATAAAAAAAAATATTATTATTATTATACCGACAACCGACAGTAGTGGCTACGCTGGCTAAAACGCAGCATTAGGTCATGGGGCCAAGCTCTCTGCTGACTCGGTAGACGCGTGGGTTCGAGCCCCACCGTCGGCTATCCTTGAAATGGTTTTCCGTGGTTTCCCATTTTCAACACCAGGCAAATGCTGGGACTGTACCTTCTGACAGGCCACGGCCACTTCCTTCCACATCCTTGCCCAGTTTCATTCACCATCATTTATTTCATCTCTCATTTACTCCTCTCATGAGGTTGGCGTCAGGAAGGGCATCCGGCCGTAAAAACTATCGCCACTAAGACTTCCATCGCATCTCATCCCCGACCCCGTTGGAAAAACGGGAATAATAAGGGGTAGACATACAATACATTATTATTATACCGACAGTAGTGGCTACGCGGGCTAAAGCGCTGCGTTAGTTCAAGGGGCCAAGCTATCTGCTGACTCGGTAGACGCGTGGGTTCGTGTCCCACCGTCGGTCGTCCTTGAAATGGTTTTCCGTGGTTTCCCATTTTCAACACCAGGCAAATGCTGGGACTGTACCTTCTGACAGGCCACGGCCACTTCCTTCCACATCCTTGCCCAGTTTCATTCACCATCATTTATTTCATCTCTCATTTACTCCTCTCATGAGGTTGGCGTCAGGAAGGGCATCCGGCCGTAAAAACTATCGCCACTAAGACTTCCATCGCATCTCATCCCCGACCCCGTTGGAAAAACGTGAATAATAAGGGGTAGACATACAATACATTATTATTATACCGACAGTAGTGGCTACGCGGGCTAAAGCGCTGCGTTAGTTCAAGGGGCCAAGCTATCTGCTGACTCGGTAGACGCGTGGGTTCGTGTCCCACCGTCGGTCGTCCTTGAAATGGTTTTCCGTGGTTTCCCATATTCAACACCAGGCAAATGCTGGGACGGGACCTTCTGACAGGCCACTGCCGCTTCCTTCCACATCCTTGCCCAGTTCCATTCACCATCATTCATTTCATATCTCATTAACTCCTCTCCTGAGGTTGGCGTCAGGAAGGGCATCCGGCCGTAAAAACCATCGCCACAAAGACTTCCATCGCATCTCATCCCCGACCCCGTTGGAAAACGGGAATAATAAGGGGTAGACATACATACATTATTATTATTATCGCGGATTACTCGAAATCACCTCCAGCTGTTGAGAACAGCGCGTTGACTTTCAAGTAGGAAGTTATATTTGCCGAACTAGATACAAATGTACCAATATTTTTTCTTAAACAGTTTTCAAATGTTTAAGGGGTACACGTACTCGTACCCCCATGTTCTCCCTGAAAAAAAAAAGCACTGTATAAAACATTTCCTAGCAGACAAAGTAAGGGTCCCCCTCATTTTAGCTTTTTTTTTTTTAGTCGTTTACCCTCCAGGTTGGTGGAACCCACGGACTCAGCGAGGGAACTCACCACTACCGCCTCTACGGGCAGTGTCCTAGAGCTGGGAACATCGAATCGGAAGGGATACAACTGGTGAGGTGGGATTGGCACCTCGCCCAGGCGGCCTCACCTGCAAAGCGAACAGGGGCCTCATGAGGGAAGATAAGTAATGGTGAGGATGGATAGGCAAGGAAGAGGGAAGGAGGCGGCCGTGACCTTGAAGAAGGTACCTTCCCGGCATTTGTCCAAAGACGAAGTGGGAAACCACGGAAAACCACTTCGAGGATGGCTGAGGGGGAATCGAACCCCCTCTACTCATTTGGGCCACCCGAGGCTGAGTAGACCCCGTTCCAGTCCTCGTACCACTTTTCAAATTTCGTGGCAGAGCCGGGAATTGAACTCAGGACCTCCGGGGCGGCAGCTAACCATGCTGACAGCTACGCTACGAAGGCGCCTCCCCATTTTAGCAAAAACGTAAAATCAAGCAAGTTCCTCAATTGTGCCAAACATTGAACGGTTCAAGTGCCCGAAAAAGTTTCAAATTGAGAGTCTTAAAGAGCTCTATGAAACTACATATTTTTTAAAAATTAAAAATCACTTCCTGTCTAAATGCATTTTCGGAAAAACTGCCTAAAATTGGTTGTATCTTCACTTGTTTTCTTTTTGATTCAAATCCTAGCCAAATTAACTTATTTACATAATTCTTTCTTTAATGTGTTCCTTGGTTAAACACCCAATATCGAATATTCCGTTGCCCAATCTGAATTAGGAGCATGATCGTTTTTCAAACAAAATAAATAAATAAATAAATAAATAAATAAATAAATAAATGAATAAACGAATGAACGAACAAATAAATAAATGAATGAACGAATGAACGAACAAATAAATAAATAAACAAATAAATAAACGAATGAATGAGAGAATAAATGAATGATTAAATAAATAAACAAATAAATAAGTAAATAAATAAACCTTTGATGAGAAATTTGCAAGCATTGGACCTTCCCAACAACACAGTGATACACATCCAATAATCTGTCATTTATAACACTTTCTCATCAGTTGGAAAGTTTATAATTTTTCTGTCACATAAGATGAAATAGGCTAGAGGTGGAATGCCTGTGTGAACGTTTCCAGTCATCTGTGACCATCGGCGTATATAGAAGAGAGAATAAAAATAACCTCATAAGGGATTTCCACTTAATCCCCAAATGAAGCAACAACAAAGAGATTAACCTTTTAAGGGCAGAAACTTATTGAAGATATTTTTATTTCATTTAAATTACCTTAATCTAATTGTAATTATTCATTTTAATTTTTGTTTCTTTTAGCATCTTAATGTTCATATTTGTTTTGATAATTTTCATTTATATATATTTTTTATAATCTCAAATTATTAAAAATTTAATTTTTAGGAGCTTATTTACATTTAATTTTTACAATCATATTTTAATTCATTTTTTTATATTTTATTTTTTCGCTCTTTATTTTTTTTAATATTATCAAGCAACTTGAATATAATATTTTGTTTTCAGTAATAATAACATTTAATAATAATAATAATAATAATAATAATAAGCGCTTCGGAATGCCTAGGACTAACAACTTAGAATGACGTTGAACAAATTGAAAAAAAAAAGGAAAGAAATATTTTCAGAAAAATTCTCGGACCATTAAAATGTGCCGACACATACCGATTACGTAGTAACAACGAAGTAAAGTATATAAAACATGCATCAGAATCCCAGATACCAAACGAAAACGAAGGGTTAAATTCTTTGGACATGTTACAAGAATGTCTGACGACAGACTCACTAAGAAAATGTTTAACCACTTCAACAAGCCCAATAGAAAAGGCAACTCTTATGAAAAATGGTTTGCTAACACCAAGAAGGATCTACAAGAAATGAACATCACTGATCAAGACATCCGCAACAGAACCACTTTCAGAAGTAAGATACACACATTTGAGGGGTTCCTAGAGCCAGAAACAGCGATCAAGAAGAAACAACATTGGACAGCTGAAAAGAAAGAAGCTGTGAGCAAGAGAATGAAGGAATACTGTCGCCAAAGGAAACTGAAATCATGAAGAGTTAATTACGTGGTCCTTAGTTGGCCAAAATCGATTATGATAATAAGCGCTTATTGTATCCAATGACATTGCAGAAGCTCACGGAATTATTCAATAATAATAAAAAGCCATACGCAATCTAGATAGGTGAGCAAAGGACAACAAGATGAAAATGAACACAGAGAAAACAGTGAAAATGACGTTTCGGAAAGGAGGCAGAGAGGCATCAGGAGACAGGATATACCTAGGATCGATTCCTCTTAAGTCAGTCAATACATTTAAATATCTAGGATTGACAATGCAAACAACAGCAAGAGCCTACAGAGTTCATATAAGGTCTCGAGCAATAGCCGCTACCAAAGCGATATATGACATTAAAACAATCACGAAGCTCTCTTTGGGAACTGCTATGACATTATTCGACGCGAAAATAACGCCCATCGCCACATATGGACTTGGAATCATATGGGAGAAATTATCCCTGGCAGACTTGAGGACGCTTGAAGCAGTCATATCGCGCTTCCTGAAGGCTACCCTGGTGATATCGAAATATACAACATCTAGATTAGCGTATGAACTCGCCAGGGAGACCTTCGGATGAAGAGAGGGCTACCATCCACAGACGCCTGGAAAAAACTAATGCAGGAAAGAATACAGAAAAGGTACGAAATCTGGTTCGAGTTTTACACCACGGAGGCCATGATGAATAGGACATGGATGAACACTAATCGAGACTTGTGACACTTTGCTAATTCGATGGCGGTACATGGGTATCACCATAAACTGTGTAATACCGGATACTTTCATGACCCTGATGAATCCTGCGTATGTAAATTATGCGGGGTGCAATGTAGTAGATACCACGTAATTCCTTGTGCAAATCGGGGATCATCCATTGTGATGTTTTGTGAATGACGGTTTGTTATCATCAATATGCACAGTTTGTGCGCTTTATCTTTAATAATAATAATAATAATAATAATAATAATAATAATAATAATAATAATAATAATAATAATAATAATAATAATAATAAGTTTATATATGGCTGAAAGATTCAACAATCAGCATCTTTGGCAATATAATTTGTCCTTATAGTCGGTGTTAAATATACAGTCCACTGACCTATAAAGGGTTATAAAGGAACAAGAAATCTGTTTGTTCAACTGGAAAAGAAGCTTAATACAAATCGCAGTTTTAAGAGACACACCTTCTGTTACTCAACACCACTTTGCTGTGTTTCATGGTCGACCATACAATAAGTACATAGCAGGGTCAAGCATGTCGCCATGGATCAAGTTTCCATTGCCCAATCTGAGTTTAGGAACAAGATCAACTTTCATCGCACATAGACTACAGTAGCCGGGCCCAGGCATGTTCAACAAGCAATGGTTTATTAAAACATGTGGGCGTGCACAGTATGTGTGCTCAGCGTTAACGAAGCGGGACTAATTTGACTCAAGCACACTAAATTTACGAGGGAGGTTCAGAATTATATTTGGTTCGCCAAATTTAATAGCATTCACTAGTAGGCTTTGGAATGCTGAAAATTCCCAAAATCTTCCGTGAAACTTGCAAGATAGATTAGAAGACCTGGAGTTTGCAGATGACATCTGCCTTTTGACCCAGAGGTTCAAAGGTATAAAAGAGAAGCTAGAGCGGTTGAAGGAAGAGGCAGAGGCCGCAGGGCTTACAATAAATACAAATAAGACCTAAGAGATGAGGATCAACTCACAGATTAATGGAAAATTGCCTATATACGTTAACGACATAAAAACAGGTAGACTCCTTCCTCTTTCTTGGGAATATTGTCACAGCAACTGGAGGAGCGGAAGATGACATTAAGAGTCGCATCAGGAAAGCAAATGGGGCATTTGTTCAACTGTATCCCATCTGGAGAAACAGAAACATCTCTAGGAAGACGAAGCTACGACTTTTTAACACAAATGTTATACTTTATGGTTGTGAGACCTGGAAAGTCACCAAGAAGATTACTGACCATCTGCAACTCTTCCTGAATCGTTGCTTGAGACACATCATCGATCAAAGATGGCCGGATGTCATCTCAAATGAAGATCTATGGGAGGAAACCTACCAGCAGAAAATTGATACACAAATAAAGGAGGGAAAGTGGCGATGGATAGGTAAGGAAGCCTACTGGAACCATTGAGAAGACTGCACTCGATTGCAACCCACAAGGGTCCCGAAAATGAGGTCGTCCGAAGAAGACCTGGAAGAGGACGATCGAGGAAGAATGCCTGAAAATGGAAAAGACATGAAGTGAGGTGAAGAAGTGGCCAACAACAGGACCCGATGGAAGTGTTTCACGGAAGCCCTATGATCCGAGAGGAGCAACAGGAATTAAGTAAGTAAGTAAGTAAGTAAGTAAGTAAGTAAACAAAAGTTTGGTGCTTTTCAGTCGGTCAACACGAATGTACCCAAATAGAGCTGGGTTATGCCCTAATCCTGAAATAAATTACATGAGATTAATAAATACACTAGGATGACCAGTTTCGATTGTCAAGCGATCATCATCAGATCCATTACACTTAGGCTATAGCATCTATGTTTGAGAATACAGGTGAAAAATATATACAATATGTACAATTATTTAATTGCAGTGTTGGTAATGCAACTGTCAAAAAAAAGGGGGGGGGGGTTGGGAAATAGCGGTGGTTATAGGTAAATGTTATTTGGATCAGGTGTACTATGTACTTTTTTCTGCAATACACCTAGGCCGTTATGCGCAGCAGTATTAAAGGTGCCGGGACGTCTTCAATAGACCGTGTACCGCTTAGTTTAAATGGCTTTTTAGTCCACGCGTGGCGAAGATAGTTCCACGGTCATTAATAGTTGTAGATCTTCCTGTATTCAATAACATACATTCTTATCTAGACTTGACAACGTCACACAAATGAACATGGCACTGACCTCAGAACGAACATAGTAACAAAAGGGGGAGAAAGGGAAAAAACAGTTTCGTCCAGTTAACACTCGGGTTAGTCGACTATAACTGGTAACAGAGTGAACACGAAACTGCTTGAAGTCCCACTTAGGAAGACAACCGGATAAGTATTCAGCCTGTATTATTACATTAGAACCATAGTAGATTTTGTAATATAATCACCCCGAACAGACAAATCCCGGATTTTTATCACCATTTTAGAATTTCACCTAACATTAGATATACCACATTTAGCATACACTGAGAGTTGCATTACCAACACTGCAACTAAATAATTGTACATATTGTATATATTTTTCACCTGTATTCGCAAACATAGATGCTATAGCCTAAGTGTAATGGATCTGATGACCCCACGATCTTAGGCATAGAAGTTCAGCATGCTACCAACTACGCCGACGCGATATAAAACCTGACTTTAATAATTTAATTGTGTGAATTAGGGCCTACCTATGCATTTCACATAATACGCTAAGTTTTTACGATAAATCTCATGTCAATAATTTCAATTAAAATGTTGAATTTCATTATGTATGCCAGTTATTATATTGTGGTTCTTAATTGGTCGTTAAATAAAAGCATCTGATTATAATTTGTATGATTTATAAAATGTCATAAAAATGACCATAATAGCCGGATTCCTTGTTGACGTATTAATTATATATATATTTTTTTTATTTAGTCAATTTACCCTCTAGGTTGGTGGTTCCCACGGACTCAGCTAGGGAACTCACCTCTACCGCCTCTATGGGCAGTGTCCTGGAGCTTGGAACATCTGGTCGGGATGGATACAACTAGGGAGGTGTGATCAGCACTTCGCCCAGGCGGCCACACCTGCAAAGCGAACAGGGGCCTCATGAGGGATGGGAAGGGATGGAACAATGGGATTGATAGGCTAGGAAGAGGGAAGGAGGCGGCCGTGGCCTGACAGTAGGTACTGTCCCCGTTTACCTGGATAGTAGGCTGTCAGATGTCCGCCCCCTCAATCGGATTGCCAATTATCAATCGCACCGGCATAGCTACATCAATGAAAATGGCACTGACAGATACTATCGAGATAAGAGCACAGAAGTTCACAGGAAATCATTGTGGAACACACCAAAATAGACGGGGGTTCATACTTACCGTTACTTACCTCTTAATTATCTCGGGGTTTGAGTTGACAACAGGATCACTAAAGTCTGTTCACACAATAACCTCCACCATGACATTTAAAAATGAACCAGAACGAAGACGAGAACTTTGAACTGTACAAAAGCTTTATTTCTAATAAAGGGTATGATTTTCATAACACAACACAATAAACGTGGCTATCAGTAGCCCACGTCAATCTGACTACGTCCTCCAGTAGGACTTGCAAAAATTATCATACAACATGATATAAAACATTTTAGCTCCCAAGAGCTCCAAATAACGTAATATTCATAACACTATTGGATTGGAAAAGGACGTCAGGGTGTGACATATATAGAGCATTTGGTTTCCTTTTAATAAACATGAGAATGGTATTTATAGTCGCAAGGCCAGAGTGTGGACGACCTCACACTGATAACCAGATGTTGGCCCAGCTGCGAGCTACCCTCCAACCTGTTGCATACTGGTCAAATGCATTCCCTTCTCACGTGCTAAGTTACGTAAGAGTACAGCTTGCTCTCTGAAGCTTTTAAATGTCTACAAGACAACTCACATTATATTTACGCAAATCTTTCAAGTACTTTGCTCACATCCTATTGGGTCATTATGTTAATTCCTTAAACTTGTTAAGTTCAATCCAAATGTTTAATTAGCTCTTAAATGTTTATAACAAAATCACATAAATTATTTATAACAATTAGTGTCAAAGACAATAAAAATATTATAAGCACGCCTTTAACATCACTCTCGTTCCACATTATTTTCAAAAATATTTACAGCAATTATTTACAATATTAACATTTAAATTGTTTAAATTATTAATTTAAGAAATACATTAACCACATGTTCATTCGGTTGGTAATTTTCATAATCGTGTTTAATATAATCGACCAATGAAGGTTAGTTATACATGTTAATGTCACAATCTGGTTTAATAAAGGTTTTAATAATGATTTGTGACGGCAACCTTCATTCAAAATCTTATCTCAATTTCTTTCAAAACTCGTGTTAATTATAACAGTAATTCACTTGATTTATTTTCAACGAACTATGACAATCTTACTCCAGCGGAAAATCCTTCGCTAACAAGTTAATGCACAAACTGCATTAAAAATATGCCCAAAATCATCATATATTAATCTATATGGCATTAAACTTCCACATAACTTACAAAACTTCCACAAATAATTCTTTAACATTTATTCCTGTGGGAACTTCCTTCATATTCAAGGGCATTATATCTCAGCGACTTTCAACACGCGCTGCACTAGCGATTATACATTCATAGTTCCACTTAAAATTTTTTATAATCATTACTTGTTTCAAAACTGTTTTTATTTAACCTTCGTGGATTTCATTCATGAACCGAAATGAAGTCAAAACTTGCCAATCACAAACAAATTTAATAGTGAATACGCTTATATACGCCTGTCTGGTCTATCAAAATTTAAGATTAACATCCTAAAAAAAATTGTAGTATGAAAATACTATCTTCAAATAAAGTGCGACTAAAATGCAAAGTAGTCGAATAGAATCCAATTAGACTGGGGAATGCAAACATCGTTATATAAATCTCTAATTGAGAAAAACTCCTAACAAAAGTACTTGACTTTAATGCATTCAATAATTCATTATTAAAGTTACTCTTTCACAAAAGTGTCTATAATGCAATGTTCATTCATAACTGACGATAAATGTCTGTGTTGCAATCAATTCAAATAACGACTAGTATTTCCAAGATCGTCGACAACGTAAGAGATTTTAACGCTCTAAAATCATTTAAATGTTCTTCCTTCTTGATGATGACAGAAAATTGGTCAAAGTAATTAAACTGGGGTAGAATTACTTTAATAAAATGACACGCTGTCTGAATTTAAATCTGCCATAAAAATCATTAACTTACAGTCAAATCGTGACTACAAAAAAATATATTAATTACTGAAAATTCTAAATATCAGTCTCAACTGATTCAAAATCGTTAACTATGCCCATGACATAACAGTGTCTTAATAAAACGTCGAAAAATGCAAAACTCATCAAGGTGTACTGAGAATAGGAATCTCAACAAGAAAATAGGGCAAAAAAACATGAGGATAAAAATATGGGAAAAATGGTTGCTCAAACATCATTAATAAACTCAAATACAATAAACGTTCACGACTACCTTATCTGCCGATTGACGTTCCAGAGGAAAATTCCCCAAAGAAGACTGCTGATGGATCCATTTCACCACGTTAAAGCTGAGCTCCATCCTTGAAATAGGAAATAGCACCCTCGGAGAATCGAACTGCTTCCTTCTCCGGAAATCGCTCTGCTCCTCGAAGACGAATAGACATCCCTCCGGCAATAATCTTCTTTGTGAGTCGGGTCCACCCTGACCTCTCTTGAAAAATTCCCTGAAGTTCCAGTAGACAATCGTCATGAAGTTTTGTAGAAATTTCCGAAGAAATTATTCATATTCAGAGTATGAAATTGTTTCTATGGCTGTTCGATGGTATTCAGCCTTTAATTACGAAACATGGGTGTAGATGGTATTCACCGCATGTTCGCTTGTGTGGAATAGCAATTAGCGAAGTTCCATGTCGCTATCTTACTCCGTTGAAGTATGTCCCAATTGCAATAAGCCTTTTAGCCTTCCATCTGCTCTTCGGTTGTAGTGTCAGAAGAACAAACTGCCGTATTAAATTGCTCCATTATACTGTATCGTTCTGTAACCAAGCAATCTGAAGTCTTTCTATTCCACTCGCAGCGTCAGCCGTTGCGTTGATTCTGGCTATACAAAAGTGCTTCTCTTGTGGCGAGATAATCACTTTTGTCAGTCGTATAAAACTGCTAATATCTTTCAAACTAATCGGTCGAAATTGTTCAGCTTTTCTCTATGACTGCATGTAGCACTGCACAATACAATTAGCTTATCGGTGACCGCTAACTGTTCGAAGCTAAACTTGTAGAAGCTTTCTAAGGTCCGTTTCAACTTCACCTAGTTTGACTTGGATCTCGTTAATATAGTGGCCTCGCCACACGTTATAAAGACGATTCTTTTCACTGCTGTTCACTTCGACGTCTCACTATAATGAATGTATAAGAAAAGAACTTTCACAAATAGACTTCGATGATCTGAGAATGAGATCTCAGAATGATCGGAGAACGAAAGAGGCTCCTCTCTTCTGCGCAAGCCCTTTTATTAACTTCACGAGGGGCGTTTCCATCCCTTCCAAAGCGTGGTACTGCGTCATCGCTAAAAGTTCCAACTTCGTTAATACATGACGGATTTTCAAAATTCAAAAACTGAAAATAAATTTCACCAAAATTCCAAATCAATGCTTTTACTGCAAATGGATTTCCACAATTCTGCATTCCAAAAGTAATAAAAATACCATAGTTTCAGCAATCTCCGTCTTCCTTTAAACTATCGTTGATTGGTTCAAGCCTCTCCTCCAATAGCATAGTTTCTTCCTCAGCAGAATTCCTCGTTTCCTGCGACTGCGTCGTAAATCTTGGAACATTCTCGACTAAATCCTGACGTCACTGAGAATCTCAGCTCAAGTAGCCTGCTGGCATAACATTTACGTCATCCGTGCTTACGTCATGACTACCCACGTCATAACTATGACAGCCATAACTCTCCTTATAATTTCAAATATAGCCACCGTGGTCTCTACATAATTCAATTACGGGGGCATTCTCCTCTCACCACGTTTTAAAAACAGTTGCAAATTGTTTTTAAACTCAATGTTACAAGTATCTCAACTCTCTTGAACACGAAATTGAATTATTACTGGCTTACTCTAGGATAGTATCTTTTTAAATTTCCAGCATTGAACTTGCCGTAAACGACATTATTCTCATCATCGTAGAGTTCATAACAGTTGTTTCCATAGGCGTTCGTAATCCTAAACGGCCCCAGGAACACTAATCCAAATTTGGGGTAGATTTTCTTGGTCATATCAGCCTTGACAGGTCTGCGTAATAATACAAGATTTCCAACTTGAAAGGGTGTACCAAAACGTTTTCCAGCTACTCTTTTCAATCGTTTCTCTGCTGCTTTCTGGAGTTGTTCCTTTGCCTTGTCAATCCTCTGCTGTCTTCCTATGTCGGGATCTCTCGGTATTAGGTTGAAAAGATTATCCCACGTCCTTTCTGGGTTTCTTCCTAGATGAAGTCGCATTGGCACTTCTCCTGTGCTCTCCTGCACTGTAGAGTTCAGACATTCCTCAATAAGGGGTACAAATCTCACCCAACCAGAATGATCATTTGGACAGAAAATTCGACAGAATTTCGAAAATTCAGCCATATATCTTTCTGAGGAATTCGATTCAGGGTAACGCACGCTTGAAAATAAGTGCTTAATGCCAAGCCTTTCCATATCCGCTGCAAATTCCACGGACGTAAATTGCGTTCCATGATCTGACAGTAGATATTCCGGTATACCAGCTTTAGGAAATACAGCATTTTCCAGTCTGCTTACTACGTTCCTCGTGTTAGCTTTCTGCATGGGACTCATTGTAACAAATTTTGAGAAAACATCCACGGTCACCAACAAGTACTGGTTACCCTGATATCCCTTCGGACAGGGGCCAAATATATCCGTCGCCATAAGTTCGTTTGGCTTAGAAGGAATCATCGCCTTCGGTTTTCCCTTTAGTAAAGCAGAAGCATACTTTGCTCTTTGACATTTGTCACAGAATCTAATGACCTTGGCAATGCTGGAACGCATGTTAGTCCAGATAAATCTCTCTTTAAGTGTATTAAGAGTTTTATCTAAACCGGCATGTCCAGTTGCATGATGAGCTACCCACACTAAATTGACCACAAGTTTAGGTGGCACGACTATTCGGAGTTTTGTATGCGCAGAGTCAGCATACTTGCATACAATGTCTCCACTCAAGACAAAGTGTCGTGAATTTCTCCGTGTAGCTTCATAGTCAACATCCGTATTGTCCATGTAACCCTTGAGGAACCTGTACATTTTCCTTATTGGAGCGTGTCTCTTCTGTGACACACCGATTCGGGCTAACCTCCTAACGGTTTCTTCATCTTCTTGCTCCAATTGTACATGGTGTATCTGCACATTTTTAATAGGGTTACGTGATAGAGCATCAGCCAGTAAGTTATCTTTCCCAGGCTGGTGGACGATAGTAGCGTTAAACTGTTGGGTGAACAAAGCCCAACGTGTCAATCTATCACTTGACATGTCAGTTTGCAACATAAACTGTAGTGCTTTATGGTCAGTAATAATGATGACCTTATGTCCCAGCAGGATTTTCTTCCAGGCTTGTAAAGCTGTCACAAAAGCTAACGCTTCAAGCTCTGTCGTGAAGTAGTTTTCCTCGTGCTTTTTCAACTTCCGACTAGTGAACGCAATGTAGTGCTTGTTGCCTGCCTCGTCTTTCTGGTATAAGACTGCACTAATGCCTATTCTTGATGCATCAGACTCAATATAGAACACCTTCTCAAAGTCTGGGTACTCCAGTTTCACATTATTTCTGAGCATTTCTTTTGCTTTCTCAAAAGCCTCGTCTGCAGCGGTACTCCATTTCCATCTGTTGTTCTTCTTGAGTAAGTCATACAGAGGAGCCATAATTTCCGAGTATCTTGGACAGTGGCTGCTAATAAATTGGCATGCACCTACAAATTCTCTGACTTGTTTTACCTTAGTTGGCTTTGGAAATCTCGTGATCGCATCTACTTTTTTCATGTTTGGATGATATCCATCTTTATCAATAGTATGCCCCAAGTAATTTATCTCCTTCTTCAAGAATTGACATTTTCCAAAGTTCACCTTAATATTGGCCTCCCTTAAATTCTCGAACAACTTTCTCAAGTGCACTAAATGTTCTGCGGCGCTGGGTGAAGATACGATTAAATCGTCAATGTAGCAGATTACATTTTCTTTCACTTCGTCAGTGAGCTTACTATCAAGTGCTCGAATAAGTGCTGGTCCACTGTTAACCATTCCAAAAGGCATTCTGGCAAAGACCCATGACGTCTGGTCAAATAGGAATCCAGTGTACTGCATACTATCCTCTTCTAGTTGAACTTGATAAAATGAAGACGTCAAGTCAAGAACGCTGAAACATGCTCTTCCTTTGAATTTCCGAAGCAGATCTCTAATCTTGGGTGGTCTGTCATTTTCTGGAAGAATCTTCAAGTTGATGGTCCTGGCATCGAGACAAAGACGTATTTGACCATTACTTTTCTTCACTACTGTGATGGGGTTTATATAAGACGACGCCTGTTTTCTAATAATCCCGTCTACCTCCATTTTTCTGATTAACCCTCGTACTTCTTGATAGTATTTCTCAGGAATGGGGTATATTCTCTTCTGGTAAGGGGTTTCATCTGTCAGCCTTATCTTGTATTTATAATCCTTAATCAATCCAGGCTTTTCATCGAATATATCTTGGAATTCCTTTATCAAATCCTCAAATTCCCCTTGAATTTCTTCAAATCCTTCAGTTTTTCTACTGGGTATTTCTTCTAAATTTTCCACTTCATTAATTATGGTATTCAAAATTTCTTCCCTAAGGTCTATTTCCAGACTGTTTTTCACGTCCTGTTCTTCTATCTCTTCTGTGATTATGTACCCATCATTAAAGCTAATACTTCTGTTCTTCATGTCAATAATAGCTCCGACCTTCGATATAAAATCGATTCCAAGCACCATATCAAAATTGATCTTGCTCACCACAATGAAGATCTGTTCATAATTCCTTCCATTGATCTCAAAGTTCAATAACACTTGAATCTTGCATTTCACTGCCTTATCTTGGAATATCCCTCTCACTTTGACGGTAGAAACAGGTAGAACTGTCATGTTCTCTCCTCTTAGCAGACTTTGATAACATTCCTCTGAAATGATGGAAATAATAGCACCAGTATCCATCAGGGCTTTGTACTGCTGTCCATCTATCCGTACAGCAATAATAGGTAAGGCACATGGTCTTTCCTCTTTAACAATACCCCTCTCTTCTAGTAAATCTTCATCGGTAACTTCGTATATCTCATTAATCGTAATCAGGTGTGGTGTGGCAATGTATTTACAGGTTCTCACTGACGTTGAGAAATCGGCGTTTTTTTTTTTTTTTGTGTTACCGACCTCAAAATTCTGCTGGCTCGTAGAAGGCCCAGGATCGATTACAACATCCTGCCTTTTCCTTTGATTGTCAGCTTCTTTATCCCTTAATTCTTTTAAGTATTGCTGGCTTTCCTTCTCTCTTTGCTGATATTGATCGGGTGTCATAACCTGACCTTGAGTATTCTGGTTTCTATTTTGGTTTTGGTTATTCCTATTATAGTTTCGGTTATACCCATTATTGTTGTAATATCTGCCTCTTCCATTGTAGTTTCCTCGGTTGTAGTTCCAACCTCTTCTCTGTTGATACGGTCGGTAACCTTGTGATCTGTAATTTCTAAACTGATTATTCCTGTGAGGACCTACATTGTCAGTTTTCTCCTGCTCTGGCTTGTCAGTTTGTTGGACTTGGTCCATATATACCGTATTGATTTCTTTAAACTCCTGCCTTTGACCTTTCTGTACTACGTTAGGCATTGGACTTGTGTAGTCTAACCTTCTTAGTAATTCATCCATGCTGGATAAATCCCTGATGTTGGACGAAATTATAAGTCTCCTCACCTCAACTGGCAGCATACGAGAAATCGCATCTATTAGTTGCTCCGTGGACAATGGGGGTTGCAAAAATCTCAAGCGGGACAACTGACTCGTAAAGAAATCAGCGTACCTCGTTGGAAGAGTACCTGAGTATTTTCTTGAATACACCTCCGCTCTTAACGAATTTTGCGCTTCTATGGACCAAAATCGTTTGATTAATGCCTCTGCAAACTCGTCAAAGTTACTGAATGTGTATCTAAATGCGCGAAACCATTCGAGGGGTCCTCCAATCAGATATCTCTCTACTATCTTCATCTCTCTCTCTCTGGGAATGTGAGCTTCGATGAAATAATCTTTGAGATTCCTTACATACTCTATAGGTGTCAAACTATCAGTGTTACTGAATTTTTGTGGTTTGTCTTCGAAATTCCTAATGACCGTCACGTTCCTTGGATATGAATCCGGATAGTTTTTCCCACTATCTCGATAGTTCCACTCAGGTTCCATATTCCTCTCGTCATCCTCCTCTCTGAATCTGGATACACGTTCTTCAGGAGTCACGTCTCTTTCTTCTGGCTCTAGGTTATGTCTTCTAGCATAATTCCTATTCAATTCGCAAGCTAAGCCTTCTGTATCCTTGTCAGTGATTTCCGTTAAGACTTTCTTGATAATCTCTTCTTTGTAGTTCTCCATTAAACTAGCCTCTCCTAACTTCAAATTTTTCAGTTTACTCGTCGTTTCATTTACATCCGAGACAACTTTATGCATCTGTTCCTCTAATGTAGATTTTAAAGTTTGCATATCCTGATCTAGTTGTGTTCTATCGTCAACTTGTTTTTCGGATAACGAATTTATCCTGACGCTTAAATCTTTCCTAATCTGTACTACTTCATTGTTAATTTCTATCTGCGTACTGGCAAGTTTTCTTTCAATCCTTTCCTGAGTTTGGGTTACATGTTCCCCACTTGACTTATTCCACTCGTCTTTCCATACCGCTACGTTTGCTGTTAACATTTCGGCTATGTCTACTTCGATATCCTCTTTTAATACTCTATTGTGGTCTAATACCTGGGTTCTCATGACCTCTACATCATACTTCAACTCTGCTAAAGACGTTGTTGTTCTAACTGATTCATCAACTAGTCTAGTCGCTAATGCAGTTATATTACGCGTACAAAGAGTTTTTGAGTTTTCGATTTCTTCCCTGACTTTATTTACATCAGTTTGGACTTTAGTCATATCTACGAAAACTGTGTTGACCTCTACCTGAATCTTAGTTATGTCACTTTGCACCTCAGTTATATCCGCACGAATGTTATTAATGTCTACCTGAACATTGGATACATCAGTTCTAGCTTTTTGAATTTCTTTTTGGACTTCCTCGACCTTGTCTCGGACAGTCGCAACATCATTTTTGACAACAACTACTTCGGCTCTAGCACAAGAAATATCCCCTCGGACATTAGCTACATCTAGATTTAACATTGTAAGGTCTCTCTGTACCTTAGACACATCAAATTTAACATCATCAACATTTTTATGCACATTAGATACATCTGTGCGGATGTCAGTTACAGTACTTTCAATTCCTAGGGTATTAATCTGTAAACGCGACATATTATCCTCTAAATTAGCAGCACTAGTATGAAGAACCTTCAAACTTTCACCCATGCTAGCTGTCAAATTAGCAGACAAAGTACTAGCATTCTCCTCCATTCGACTAGTATTCCTAGCTTCCATCTCCTTCATACTACTATTCAAATTAGCAGTCATATTACTAGCATTCTCCTCCATTCTTGCATTCAAATTAGCAGACAAATTACTAACATTCTCCTCCATTCGACTATTATTCTCCTTCATGCTTTCATTCAGCATCTGCTTCATACTATTATTCATGCTAGCTTTCAAGTTAGCAGACATCTCCTCTAGCATCAACCTCAAACTTTCATCTGCCATTACAATATTATTCAAAAATGGACTGCTGTAGGGACATACATCAAAAGAGCAAAATAACAACATTTGAGCAACACTTTTCACCATATATAAATTTGATAAATTTTCTGTCTTAAATCTAACTTATAACTACCTTATAATTAACCTTCGACGATACTTCATGTTGAAACAAACCCAAGCACATGTTCAAATTTCTCTGGCTCATTTTAAAATATCCTAACACAAATAATTTACATTTACAATCAAATAATTTAATTTTATCTTTAATATGACTAGAATGTCATAAGCCGGTCAAATAAAACAAGATTCCAGATTATAGGCGATTTTTCTAAGTTTCCAGCCTATTTAACCTGTCTCAAGTTGAATAAGATCTGATCTTTTCTGAGTGTAATTTTCCTAACACAATACAACATTTAATTCCTATATAATCACACTCTCAAATACTACAATTGGCCTAGACATCTAACAAAGAATCAACCTCTTTATTTGAGTCTAATCGAACCCTACGTTTTAGGTTTGCCACTCTTTCTGGCGTTCAACCTGGTAATCCAGTTTTGTTGAATCGAGCCCCAACGTTTTAGGTGCGCCAATCTTTCTGTTGACTCAGCTCCACGTTGGGCGCCAATCTTTCTGTCCCCGTTTACCTGGATAGTAGGCTGTCAGATGTCCGCCCCCTCAATCGGATTGCCAATTATCAATCGCACCGGCATAGCTACATCAATGAAAATGGCACTGACAGATACTATCGAGATAAGAGCACAGAAGTTCACAGGAAATCATTGTGGAACACACCAAAATAGACGGGGGTTCATACTTACCGTTACTTACCTCTTAATTATCTCGGGGTTTGAGTTGACAACAGGATCACTAAAGTCTGTTCACACAATAACCTCCACCATGACATTTAAAAATGAACCAGAACGAAGACGAGAACTTTGAACTGTACAAAAGCTTTATTTCTAATAAAGGGTATGATTTTGATAACACAACACAATAAACGTGGCTATCAGTAGCCCACGTCAATCTGACTACGTCCTCCAGTAGGACTTGTAAAAATTATCATACAACATGATATAAAACATTTTAGCTCCCAAGAGCTCCAAATAACGTAATATTCATAACACTATTGGATTGGAAAAGGACGTCAGGGTGTGACATATATAGAGCATTTGGTTTCCTTTTAATAAACATGAGAATGGTATTTATAGTCGCAAGGCCAGAGTGTGGACGACCTCACACTGATAACCAGATGTTGGCCCAGCTGCGAGCTACCCTCCAACCTGTTGCATACTGGTCAAATGCATTCCCTTCTCACGTGCTAAGTTACGTAAGAGTACAGCTTGCTCTCTGAAGCTTTTAAATGTCTACAAGACAACTCACATTATATTTACGCAAATCTTTCAAGTACTTTGCTCACATCCTATTGGGTCATTATGTTAATTCCTTAAACTTGTTAAGTTCAATCCAAATGTTTAATTAGCTCTTAAATGTTTATAACAAAATCACATAAATTATTTATAACAATTAGAAATTGTTTATAATATTTGTCAAAGACAATAAAAATATTATAAGCACGCCTTTAACATCACTCTCGTTCCACATTATTTTCAAAAATATTTACAGCAATTATTTACAATATTAACATTTAAATTGTTTAAATTATTAATTTAAGAAATACATTAACCACATGTTCATTCGGTTGGTAATTTTCATAATCGTGTTTAATATAATCGACCAATGAAGGTTAGTTATACATGTTAATGTCACAATCTGGTTTAATAAAGGTTTTAATAATGATTTGTGACGGCAACCTTCATTCAAAATCTTATCTCAATTTCTTTCAAAACTCGTGTTAATTATAACAGTAATTCACTTGATTTATTTTCAACGAACTATGACAATCTTACTCCAGCGGAAAATCCTTCGCTAACAAGTTAATGCACAAACTGCATTAAAAATATGCCCAAAATCATCATATATTAATCTATATGGCATTAAACTTCCACATAACTTACAAAACTTCCACAAATAATTCTTTAACATTTATTCCTGTGGGAACTTCCTTCATATTCAAGGGCATTATACCTCAGCGACTTTCAACACGCGCTGCACTAGCGATTATACATTCATAGTTCCACTTAAATTTTTTTATAATCATTACTTGTTTCAAAACTGTTTTTATTTAACCTTCGTGGATTTCATTCATGAACCGAAATGAAGTCAAAACTTGCCAATCACAAACAAATTTAATAGTGAATACGCTTATATACGCCTGTCTGGTCTATCAAAATTTAAGATTAACATCCTAAAAAAAATTGTAGTATGAAAATACTATCTTCAAATAAAGTGCGACTAAAATGCAAAGTAGTCGAATAGAATCCAATTAGACTGGGGAATGCAAACATCGTTATATAAATCTCTAATTGAGAAAAACTCCTAACAAAAGTACTTGACTTTAATGCATTCAATAATTCATTATTAAAGTTACTCTTTCACAAAAGTGTCTATAATGCAATGTTCATTCATAACTGACGATAAATGTCTGTGTTGCAATCAATTCAAATAACGACTAGTATTTCCAAGATCGTCGACAACGTAAGAGATTTTAACGCTCTAAAATCATTTAAATGTTCTTCCTTCTTGATGATGACAGAAAATTGGTCAAAGTAATTAAACTGGGGTAGAATTACTTTAATAAAATGACACGCTGTCTGAATTTAAATCTGCCATAAAAATCATTAACTTACAGTCAAATCGTGACTACAAAAAAATATATTAATTACTGAAAATTCTAAATATCAGTCTCAACTGATTCAAAATCGTTAACTATGCCCATGACATAACAGTGTCTTAATAAAACGTCGAAAAATGCAAAACTCATCAAGGTGTACTGAGAATAGGAATCTCAACAAGAAAATAGGGCAAAAAAACATGAGGATAAAAATATGGGAAAAATGGTTGCTCAAACATCATTAATAAACTCAAATACAATAAACGTTCACGACTACCTTATCTGCCGATTGACGTTCCAGAGGAAAATTCCCCAAAGAAGACTGCTGATGGATCCATTTCACCACGTTAAAGCTGAGCTCCATCCTCGAAATAGGAAATAGCACCCTCGGAGAATCGAACTGCTTCCTTCTCCGGAAATCGCTCTGCTCCTCGAAGACGAATAGACATCCCTCCGGCAATAATCTTCTTTGTGAGTCGGGTCCACCCTGACCTCTCTTGAAAAATTCCCTGAAGTTCCAGTAGACAATCGTCATGAAGTTTTGTAGAAATTTCCGAAGAAATTATTCATATTCAGAGTATGAAATTGTTTCTATGGCTGTTCGATGGTATTCAGCCTTTAATTACGAAACATGGGTGTAGATGGTATTCACCGCATGTTCGCTTGTGTGGAATAGCAATTAGCGAAGTTCCATGTCGCTATCTTACTCCGTTGAAGTATGTCCCAATTGCAATAAGCCTTTTAGCCTTCCATCTGCTCTTCGGTTGTAGTGTCAGAAGAACAAACTGCCGTATTAAATTGCTCCATTATACTGTATCGTTCTGTAACCAAGCAATCTGAAGTCTTTCTATTCCACTCGCAGCGTCAGCCGTTGCGTTGATTCTGGCTATACAAAAGTGCTTCTCTTGTGGCGAGATAATCACTTTTGTCAGTCGTATAAAACTGCTAATATCTTTCAAACTAATCGGTCGAAATTGTTCAGCTTTTCTCTATGACTGCATGTAGCACTGCACAATACAATTAGCTTATCGGTGACCGCTAACTGTTCGAAGCTAAACTTGTAGAAGCTTTCTAAGGTCCGTTTCAACTTCACCTAGTTTGACTTGGATCTCGTTAATATAGTGGCCTCGCCACACGTTATAAAGACGATTCTTTTCACTGCTGTTCACTTCGACGTCTCACTATAATGAATGTATAAGAAAAGAACTTTCACAAATAGACTTCGATGATCTGAGAATGAGATCTCAGAATGATCGGAGAACGAAAGAGGCTCCTCTCTTCTGCGCAAGCCCTTTTATTAACTTCACGAGGGGCGTTTCCATCCCTTCCAAAGCGTGGTACTGCGTCATCGCTAAAAGTTCCAACTTCGTTAATACATGACGGATTTTCAAAATTCAAAAACTGAAAATAAATTTCACCAAAATTCCAAATCAATGCTTTTACTGCAAATGGATTTCCACAATTCTGCATTCCAAAAGTAATAAAAATACCATAGTTTCAGCAATCTCCGTCTTCCTTTAAACTATCGTTGATTGGTTCAAGCCTCTCCTCCAATAGCATAGTTTCTTCCTCAGCAGAATTCCTCGTTTCCTGCGACTGCGTCGTAAATCTTGGAACATTCTCGACTAAATCCTGACGTCACTGAGAATCTCAGCTCAAGTAGCCTGCTGGCATAACATTTACGTCATCCGTGCTTACGTCATGACTACCCACGTCATAACTATGACAGCCATAACTCTCCTTATAATTTCAAATATAGCCACCGTGGTCTCTACATAATTCAATTACGGGGGCAGTACCATCCCGGCATTTGCCCGAAGACGAAGTGGGAAACTACGGAAAACCACTTCGAGGATGGCTGAGGTGGGAATCGAACCCCCTCTACTCATTTGGGCCACCCGTAGACCCCATTCCAGTCCTCATACCACTTTTCAAATTTCGTGGCAGAGCCGGGAATCGAACCCAGGACCTCCGGGACGGCAGCTAATTATGCTGACCGCTACGCTACGGAGGCGACCGTATTAATTATAATAAACTATTTATTACCTTAAGTCAACATTTGCTACATTGAAACTGTACATTGTGACCTTCAGCGTGGTGTAGGATAAGTAACTGTGTAGCAACATACAACTTAATGAAATGAAAATCCACAGCCTGCTTCCAGTCTCCGACCGGGTCAGGAATGGAATGAATGAAGCCCCCAACTAGCGGCGAGGATATGAACTGTGCCGGCTGCCGAGGCCTGACGCACTCCTCTGGGGCAATGATTAAATGAATGACAGATGAAATGAAATGATAGTGGAGAGTGTTGCTGGAATGAAATTGTTGACAGGGAAAACCGGAGTACCCGGAGAAAAACCTGTCTGCCTCCGTTCTGTCCAGCACAGATCTCACATGGAGTGACCGGGATTTGAACCACGGACCCAGCGGTGAGAGGCCGGCGTGTTGCCGCCTAAGCCACGGAGGCTCCGAGCAACATACAACTTCATATTTGTATCGTTTCAAATGATCTTGTCGACTTCGTCGTTATGCTTGGGTCTAACGTTATGCGTTACAGTTACGGCGTGTATGACGTCATCATGTTGTTCAGTGCATATGCACCGAGTTTGAGACGGCGAGTGCGTGACGTCATGCAGCAGAGGGGACCTCCCGCTCCCCGTTCCCCGCGCGGGAAGCCTACGCGCTAGCTGCGTCATACTGAATGACTTGCAACTTGTTGATCATGAAGCGTTCACGTGATTCTTGCTATCTCTGTAGTTGCGAGTTCGTTCGTTAAGCTTGCTTACTTACAGTTTACAAGTTGTGCAGGGTAGTAAAGTGTGTTAATAATGGAGTCTGTGGATCGTTCGTTAAACTTGCTTACTTACAGTTTACGTAAAGTGTGTTAATAATGGAGTCTGTTGACAGTAATAGTGCTATTATATCTACTAAAGCTAAATCTCGTGCTGTAATGGAGTCTGTTGAAAGAGACCTGGGGCTGCGAGCGAAGCGAGAAGCCCTCCTGAGCCTTTCTATCATAGCATTTGTAGCATGCGTCATTTGAAATGATATAAAGTCTAGTCTCTCAGAATGACTGTGTCTTTTTGTGGTCATAATAGTGGATACTATAAATATTTTTGTTCCAAAAGCTCACAGAGTAAAATTTCAAAAACCAGATCTGTTACACAAATTTTGTTAATAAAGCATAACAAATCTTGATAAAACTGCGTTGAATTGAAGAGATGTGTTTGTGAAAATACACAGGTACTGAATAAGTTAGGTTATAAATGATGGTTGTTGTGTATTTGTCAGGTAGAAAAATATTGTAGAGAGAACTTTGGGAACAGATGTGACGAAGTTCTCTCTACAATATCTCTCTACCTGACAAATACACAACACACATCATTTATAACCTAACTTATTCAGCATATATATTTTCACATACCGCTGTTTTATCAATATTTTTTATGCTTTATTAACAACATTTTTGTAACAGATCTGGTTATTGAAATTTTACTCTGTGAGCTTTTGGAACAAAAATATTTATAGTATCCTCTATTATTTTAGTAAGGTTCATTCAGGTCCCATATTGATAAACAAATTAGTATAAACAGGTTAAAGGTTCCGCCTGATCAATACTTTTATTAATTATGATCACTGAGTGGTCACTAGTGGGACATGTTTCGAGGTCTAATTAATATTTTTGGCCCCTTCATCAGCCGATATGACAGAACGATACAAGAATATTTTCTGCGTAGCACTTAAAATTCAATCTTTTATGGTGCACCATAAAGAGTGATTGAAACATTTTACGCCTAATATGAGTTATGTCGAAAGTCCTATGAACTAGGCCTCTATTATGATTTTTTTTTATTAAGTTGTATGATACTGCACAGTTACTTATCCTATACCACGCTGAGGAAGGTCACAATGTGCGGTTTCAATGTACTAAATATTGACTTAAGGTAATAAATAGTTTATTATAATTGTATGATTTACTTAAATTGCAAATTCAACAATGAAGCCTAATCAAAATAAGCTCTGGCGGGCTAGATTGGTAATGCTCACGGGCCGGTATTGGCCCGCTGGCTGTAGTTTGGAGACCCCTAACCTAGATCATAGATTGTACTCTAGCTCAAACTTGCACTTAACCCTGACATTGAACTAGACTACTACTATGGAATCAATTATAATTTTTTTTCTAAACTAAGATCTGACTTTGTGAGAATACTAAGGACTATTAAGTGGTTCTATTAGTATTCTGTGAGGTCTTGATTGTGACATAACACAAGTGCCCACTGCAACAAGAGTCCTCAGGGCTTGCATCACTGCAACCACTCGGAGAAAGTAGGACTCATTAATTCACTCACTCACTTACTCTTTCTTCGAACAAGTTCTTTTAAAAGTAGAACTGCATATCAAGGCCGCAATACGAATATGGAAAGAATTGACAATGTCAAAACTAGATTTTTGAAAAGAGCACTAGGAGCAAGGAAGTACGCCCCAAATAGGATGATATTCGCCCTTTCCAGAGAAAGTTTCTTCCTTGAGGACTTAAGGATTCCGCTACAGATACCATCTACAATACAGTGATAGCCAGACGATAAAGAAAGCATGAAGAAATCATTGAAGATTTTTTTTGGAACTGATGCTGTGATAAACAGAAATTGGACAAAAACAAACCAAACGCAGAGGCATGCCACTATTAGCATTGCCATAACTTACATGGTTTTCGCCATAAGTTATACACAACCAAAAAATTCCACCACGCAAATGACCAATGTATAATTATATGTATTGTGTGACCAAAAAAGGGAATGTTATCACTTTATGTGGTGTAAAGAAGAAAAGAACAAAAACACTCAGTGACTATTTCAATGACAATAGTAGAGAATAATCATGTCATGTCATGGTATACAACATTATCTTTATTTTACAATTTTGTAACTAATGGCTTTTCTGCTGCAATAAAATTTAAATTTATGTTCGAGGATGTTGAAATGTAAATATTATATGTCAGAAAACTGTATCATAATGATGGTCATTATAGTACTATTCTTCATTATGAAACAGTTTCTCCAGCCAATCAGAGCTCATTCATTGACAAATTAGGTAACGATAGCTTCACACAATCGCTCAAAATCCAACATGTCTGGCATGAATTACATGATCTGAAAGTTCAAATTGGATATCGGATCAATTGTTGTAGCTACAATCCCAAACACAAAGACAAAATCAGCACGAACCTTTACGGTAACAATAAAATATGCAAGAAAATTATATAAATCTACGTCCAGAAGTTCGCAACACAGCATCTTTCTACATAAATTACCGAGATGGAAAGTGCACCGTCCCATATGTTCGCGTGAATAAACTGGCGAATATGGGACAAGAAATAGCACTGTACCTTAATATCCCCAACACTAATTTCTACACAGTGCATTGCTTTCAAACGACTTCGGTGACAATATTAGTGAATGCTAGTTCTGATCGGCACTAGACATCATGCAGGCTGTAACAATAGCATTGCCAAGCAAAGTTCATGGTCTCTGCTTTCGAAATTCTTTGACCCACGCATGCGCTCTGTTCAGTCAGCAAACCATCCAGCGTGATATGTTCACTGACTGAAGTAACTGAATCCTACAGATATTTATGAATATTTATGTTAAAACATATAATAAAGTTATAATTATCGTCGAATACAAACAGTCCTATGCACTATTATAATACGAATTCTTATGTTTAATGTTGGAAACTTTCCTTATTGTTAGCAGACAAATTAGTGGTCCCATCTTAGCAAGAACGTAAAATTAAGCAATTTCATCCATTGTGGCAAAAGTTGAAGAGCTAAAGGGCCCAGAAAATTCAAATCGTGAGTCTTGGACAACTCTAACAAACTAAAAAAAGAGAAATTTCGAAAATTAATTCCAGTCTAAACGTAGTTCTGGAAAAGCAGTCTAAAATCGCTTGTTTTTTTTACTCATGTTCTTTTTTATTCAAATCCTCGCCAAATTAACTTATTTACATAATTCTTTCTTTAATGTGTTCATTGGTTCCTTACCCTCTGGCGTTTCTTGATTTTTTGAAAAATTTTCACCTAAGGGTTTAAGTGAGAATGTGCATTGACTCACACTAGCACTCGTGGTGGTAGAAAGGCAAAAAGCTAATGTAATCGACTAGATATGGTTGAGTTTCCGGTGAACAATCAACCGTCTACCGCGTGTCATCCTGGCGGCACCTCGTAAGAAACCTTTAGTGTGTCCTTTATGCTTGGAAAAGTGTAGAAAATTAATTACAAATGCACCAAAAATAAGATTCAGCAATGAACCGAGTTCTAGTCTATGACATTAAAGGATATTTTCAACATTGAATTGGTTGCCTTAAGGGTTAGAACTGTGGATTATTTTTAAAGTCGAATAATTTTGGTTGCTAAGATATGATGGGGAGAAGGAGGAAAGGAAGGAAGAAAGAATGGAAGGAAGAATGAAAGGAAGGAAGAAAGAAAGAAAGGACTGGAGAAAGGAAGAAAGAAAGAAAGAAAGAAGGGAAGGAAGGAAGGAAGAAAGAAAGGAATGGAGAAAGGAAGAAAGAAAGAAGGGAAGGAAGGAAGAAAGGAAGGAAGAAAGGAATGGAGAAAGGAAGAAAGAAGGAAGGGAAGGAAGGAAGGAAGGAAGGAAGAAACGAAGGAAGGAAGAAAGAAAGAAAGAAAGAAAGAAAGGAATGGAGAAAGGAAGAAAGAAAGAAAGGAATGGAGAAAGGAAGAAAGAAAGAAGGGAAGGAAGGAAGGAAGGAAGAAAGAAAGGAATGGAGAAAGGAAGAAAGAAAGAAGGGAAGGAAGGAAGAAAGGAAGGAAGAAAGGAATGGAGAAAGGAAGAAAGAACGAAGGGAAGGTAGGAAGGAAGGAAGGAAGAAAGGAAGAAAGAAACAATGGAAGGAAGGAAGAAAGAAAGGAAGGAAGAAAGGAAGGAAGAAAGAAAGAAAGAAAGAAAGAAAGAAAGAAAGAAAGGAATGAAGAGAGGAAGAAAGAAGGAAGGGAAGGAAGGAAGGAAGAAACGAAGGAAGGAAGAAAGGATGAAAGGATGAAAGAAACAACGGAAGGAAGAAAGAAAGAAAGGAAGGAAGAAAGAAACACAGGAAGGAAGAAAGAAAGAATGGAATGGAGAAAGGAAGAAAGAAAGAAGGGAAGGAAGAAAGGAAGCGTGTAGTTTTGTCTGATAACCTGTGTTATTGTGATGTCTCTATTAGTGTGAGTAGTAATTCAGATGAGGGTTGGGAGGGAGGTAGCCGTGGCCTTCAGTTAGGAACCATCCCGGCATTCGCCAAGAGTAAAAGCGGGAAAGCACGGAAAACCACTTCTAGGATGGCTGAGGTGGGAATCGAACCCACCTCTTCTCAGTTTTGCCACACGAGGCAGAGTGTACCATGTTTCAGCACTCAGACCCGAATAACATTTCTTGGTGGAGCCGGGAATCGAATCCGGGCCTCCACGGTGACGCTACAAGGCGGACTATTTTATTTTACTTAGATAAATAGTTGGATATTCTGTCAAGTGCTGGATTCGAATCCTCATTTTGTGCAATTAACTGTATAGTAGGGCTGGTACTTTTAATCGATTCATATTCGATTAATCGAAGTAGAAAATAAAATAAAGTATAGAAATAAAATATAAAACAAAATATTAAAACAATAAAAACATAATATTCATTTATTTTTTAATTTAATTATTTTTAATTGTTTTATTTTTTACTTTTTATCTTAATTTTTTTAATTTTTAAGTTTTAATTAATTACGTATATAATTTTTATTTGCCATTTTGTTTTTAGATTTTAGATTTTGCCAAAGATTAAAATTAATAATAAATTTAGAATTATAAATAAAAAATTGAATTAAAATTAAAATTTAAATTAAAATTAAAATTAATTTAAAATTAATTTAAAATTAATTAAAAATTAAAAATTTAAAAAATTGAAAATTTAAAAATTTAAAAATTTAAAAATTAAAATTAAAATTAAAATTAAAATTAAAATTAAAATTTAAATTAAAATTAAAATTAAAATTAAAATTAAAATTAAAATTAAAATTAAAATTAAAATTAAAATTAAAATTAAAATTAAAATTAAAATTAAAATTAAAATTAAAAAATAAAGAATTACATTATTTTTAGGATAAGAATCATAATAGAATTTTAAAATAAAATTAAAATTATAATTAAAAGTAAATATAAATATGAAATACACATTTTCAAAGATCATTAAAAATAAAAATAACTTAAAATCATTGCATTACTACAAATGACAAATAATCGATTGTGTGTTTAATCGATTTGTCGTTTAATCGATTCATCGGTTGGCCAAATAATTTATTAATTGTTTAGTTGATTTATCGATACTCTTCGCTCTTTTCACTACGCTGTCACACAAGCAAAACAGACATTTAATTAATTAAAATAATTATATTGTAACATATATTTTTAAATAATGTAGACTACATTCTTTGTAAAATTAGGTTAAAACAAGGTAAGAAAAATAGTTCCTGTCCTAATTTGTAAACACTGAACTAGAATTCAAAATCTTTGCTGAAAACTCATTGTTTTGTTTTTTCGAAATCCTTGGCAATATGATTGATGTTTGTCGTTCCACTGTCACTGACTCTTATTTGGTTATTGTTAACATAAACAAGGAAGGACACTTTGTAACTTTTATAGAAAATAAGGGATGACCTCTCATTTAAACGTTTTATCCTATCTCGTATCTACTAATCAATTAGGCCTAATCGATTTTTCGGTTAGCGGATAAATCGATTAATCGTTTCTAATCGATTAATCTAACATAGCCCGTTACCAGCTCTACTGTATAGTGTGGGGGATGATGTAATAATATCGGAGTGTTGTCCCTGGCGAGTCTCCAGTAGAAGGAAGTTATGTTAATTTACCCCACTTGGCGCCTTGTTCACATGTTTGTTGCAATATTCTTGAAACTGTACAATACCATGGGTATTTAATTTTCAACACATACTGTGGCTACAGTCGCATGCTCAATGGCAATGTGGTAACTTGTCATTTCTTCCGCAATATGCCGGCCTATGGTGACGTATCGCTTTATGGAACGCAGTGTTTCTTCTCGAGAAATGATGTCCTACTGTAACAAGACGCCCTTTGACGGTTTACTGAAGCATCGCTCATAGGGCTACTATAACAGAAGAAAGAAAATCAGTAGTAGGTGATGAAGGACTCGAAAAGGAAGGTTAAGAACGAGCCGTTTAGGAGTTGATAGGGGGGACACACACACACAGCCAGACAGACAGAAGGACAGACAGACAGACACACATTTGCCCGATCTCATAAGTCTACTTTTTCCTCATTTTTGCAAAATGTGAAAAGTAGGCTAAAAATCCCTCAGTATGCCTTCCTTCGGACGGGAAGTAAAGCCTCCCATGTCATAGATTTATGGCATGTAAGAGAACCTTCCACTAATTACACTTGTGTGAAGCTAAATTATAGTTCTTTAACTAACTCTCTTAGGTTCCAACGTTCGTCACCAGGAGCCGACTGCGGTGGCATCTAGTAACCAAGTTCAGAACTAGTTGTCGTTGACGGTGGTGTTTGGTAGCAAAAGTAGGAACTACTTGAAAATTGAATGTCTGCAGTCCTTACCTGAATTAAAAACAGATAATACACACTAATACAGCCATCACAATTAACACCGGTTATCAGACAGATTCTACACACACATCCATCGTACACAGGGCTACAGGACCGCGTTGTCGCAGCCCCTAAACTGAGGAACCAACCAACGCACGTGGCCGGATTCAAACTGGCAACCAAACAAGAGCTCAATTTCAAGAACACAGGAGAGCAACATCAGCCGGAGGGGTAGACACAACATCATTCATTTCTCATTGACAGCTGAATCTTTGTAACTGCAGGGGCATCAATCTCTGACCCACCACTTGACGAGAATCAGGTTAAGTTTATTAGGCTGTATCTTAATTACAATAATGTACATTTCTCTCTGAGAAGCAGTGGCGGATCTAGGAGAGGGCGAGGAGGGCGACCGCCCAGGGCCCCGCGCCAGGATTTTTTAAAATTTAATTAATTAATTAATTATAATTTTCAAACTAATTTATAATTCATATTCCTTTTTTTCAGTGCAGTTATGACCTCCCGTGACCGTTTAGCAAGTTTAGATTTCAGTGAAATAATAGAAGACTTCAGCCGGGAAAAAAGTCGCAAAGTAATATTTTAATATTTCATAGTTTACATAATCTTCTTCAAGGGGACTTAAAGGTTTCTTTCATATTATTAAAAAAATGTACTGTAGTGTATTCAAAATATTGCAACTATTCTTTATTTTATTATTATTACCAAACTATTTTCCATTTGATTTGATATTATTAAAATGTCCTATTGTTGTGGGCCCCACCTCATCATATCGCCCAGGGCCCCGCAAGACCTGGATCCGCCACTGCTGAGAAGAACGAGTCACATTAACATGTTGACAAGATTACATAGTATCTGTTCTAGATCTTACAATAGCCAGCCATACATCAAACAGGCTGTGTGTTAAGAAAAGGACATCACCCACGCTATCCTGGCATTACACAATACTGGTCATGCACCAGTCTAGACTGGATGAAGGGCATCAGACCAGAATATTAGCAGCTTTGTTCATGAGGCGTTCTCAGTTGCCATTTTACCGTCTGTCACCATCCCGCGAACACTTAAGAAGCGTTTGGGTGATACACAAAATATTAAATAGTGGAATAATAAAATTGAATGATCGTGTGGCCTCCGGAGAGGTCGAGTGCAGGTCCTTCTAGTTGACGCCCGTGGGTGACCTGCACGTTGTAATAAGGATGAAGTGATGAAGAAGACGTCACATAGGCCCAGTCCCCGAGCCATGGGAATTAACCCCACGAGGTTAAAATCCTGATGGCTCGGCCGGGAATCGAACGCGGAGCACTTTAGGCCAAAGTCTAGCGTGCTAACCACTTAGCCACGGAGCCGGACTTATAAAAGTAAAAAGCAGCGACAAACCTGGAACGGGTTGGCAACACGATAATCATCATATATATTATTTCAGTAGATCTCTCCTGTGGCACTCATAAGCGACCGATCGTGACAAATGAGCATTCAAATGAAAGAGAATATACTTTAGCAGTGATGAATTGCACTCTAATTTCAAAACTAGTTATAATTCCTAAAAAAAAAAAAAAAAAAAAAACCGTTAAAAAATGTTCGGAGTGTGCGATTTGCAGATACTGTTGCTGTAGGAAAATACGCTCCATAATTGCTGACCACTTCACATTTTTGTCACTGTGACGCCTGTTTCATGCCAATTTAACATTCTGAGCTCTTTCCTTTATCATTTTGGTTGGATTTCAGAAACAGGAAATCAAAGGAATGAGTACTCAAATTGTATAATTTCAAAAATATCGAATAACCGGTGAGTGTTATGATGATCCAATTTTCAGTGATTGCCTTCTTGGAACTCGAACTGAAATGTAAATACAAACATAACAACTTTGATTTCCATCGCATGATTAAAACACAAGAAATTAAACCATAGTTTTAAAAATTTCGCACAACCGCCATCTTGAGTTTATGAAAACAATTGAACTAAAATAGATATCAGTGCATTACAAAGTGCATAAACATTTGCTGTACAAGTTTCACTGCACTCGAATGGTTACATCGCGAGAAAAGTCTGTTTAAATGTTTCAACTTCGCTTGGCCGCCATGATGGTTTTCTACTTAACAGGTTTATGAAAGTCACATAGATGAACTTATAGTAGTTCCCTTTATCACCGTACAAAATTTCAACTGGTTTATTAATTTCTACATCTTGTGTGTCAAAGAAAAAAGAAAAATTGTTGTCATTAATGTAAGGTAACTTTTTTCGGATCGGGGTGGTTCGAAAATGTCGTTCTTGGTCGCGTTGTAATCCATATACACACATCAAAAAAAGTTTTGCATCACCTCGGTTCCAAGAGTTCCGGAACCGATAAATACAAAGGGAATAGAGATCAACACAAACAACATTTCAGCTCGTTTTATTGCTCATGAGACCCACACATTGCACGTTGTACCATCATACAGCTAGACTTTCAGCATTTGTGGTCCAGATTGCAGTACACACCACTACCTCTAATACCCAGTAGCACGTCCTCTTGCATTGATGCATGCCTGTATTCGCCGTGGCATACTATCCACAAGTTCATCAAGACACTGTTGGTCCAAATTGTCCCACTCCTCAACGACAATTCGGCGTAAATCTCTCAGAGTGGTTGGTGGGTCAAGACGTCCATAAACAGCCCTTTTCAACATATCCCAGGCATGTTCGATAGGGTTCATGTCTGGCGAACATGCTGGCCACTGTAGTCGAGCGATGTCGTTATCTTGAAGGAACGCATTCACAAGATGTGCACGATGAGGTCGAGAATTGTCGTCCATGAAGACAAATGCCTCTCCAATATTCTGCCGATATGGTTGCACTATGGGTCGGAGGATGTCATTCAGGTATCGTAAAGCCGTTTCGGAGCCTTCCATGACCACCAGTGGCGTACGTCGGCCCCACATAATGCCACCCCAAAACATCAGGGAACCACCACCTTGCTGCACTCGCTGGACAGTGTGTCTAAGACGTTCAGCCTGACCAGGGTGCCTCCAAACACGTCTCCGACGATTGTCTGGTTGAAGGCATATGCGACACTCATCGGTGAAGAGAACGTGATGCCAATTCCGTGGGGTCCATTCAGCATGTTGTTGGGCCCATCTGTACCGCGCTGCATGGTGTCGGGGTTGCAAAGCTGGACCTCGCCATGGACGTCGGGAGTGAAGTTGCGCATCATGCAGCCTATTGCGCACAGTTTGAGTTGAAACACGACGTCCTGTGGCTGAACGAAACGCATTATTCAACATGGTGGCATTGCTGTCAGGGTTCCTCCGAGCGGCAATCCGTAAGTAGCGGTCATCCACTACAATAGTAGCCCTTGGGCGGCCTGAGCGAGGCCTGTCATCGACAGTTCCTGTATCTCTGTACCTCCTCCATGTCCGAACAACATCGCTTTGGTTCACTCTGAGACGCCTGGAAACTTCCCTTGTTGAGAGCCCTTCTTGACACAAAGTAACAATGCGGACGCGATCGAACTGCGGTATTGACCTTCTAGGCATGGTAAAACTACAGACAACATGAGCAGCGTACCTTCGTCCTGGTGGAATGACTGGAACTGATCGGCTGTCGTACCCCCTCCGTCTAATAGGCCCTGCTCATGCATGGTTGTTTACATCTTTGAGCAGTTTTAGTGACATCTATGAACAGTCAAAGGGACTGTATCTTGGATACAATATACACAGTCAACGTCTATATGCCGGAGATCTGGGAACCGAGGTGATGCAAAACTTTTTTTGATGTGTGTATATCAAAAGGTGACTGAAATACGTAAATGAATTCACTTATTTTATATCGGTTTGTATTTGTCCGGGATAAAATGACGAAATTCTGTCCTCTGGTATATCGAACCATTTCTAAAACTTGACTAAAAGTACCACGCGCTCCGAGCATGAGTCATATTACCTCAATTTCATCAAGGTGGTATTATTCTTTGTAGAAAGGTACTGTTGGATTTTATATGCCCCTATCCACTTCTTCTTGCTTGTAAGATCTAACAGGGTAATTCTTTTGCTGGAGTGGGGCCATCGGGCAGCTACCAGGACGCTAGCCAACGGAACTCGGGCTTCAAATTGCGCGCAGGTAGAAACCGTAACAGAGTACATTAATTAAATGGTAAATTCACCAGAAAATCATGATTAAAGAACTTACCTTACAGACAGGCGTTGTACCGAGTAAATAAATTAGCGTTTGCACTTTGTAATTCCTTTGTGTTGTGAGGGATATCTGCTGCCGTGTATTGTTCTCCAGCTACACTAGAGTGCGGGTAATTGATCTGTACACTTTGTATTTTAAATAATCCCATATTTAAACATCAATCGGGCTCAAGCACACGCTTCAATGAATTACAGTAAACACGCAGGGTGGTATAGGAGTAGCAACGTAATGTAACGATGTAAGTTCCTAAGTTACTGTCTGTCATCTGAAGAGGAACATTTTCTGCATATTCTGTGAAAAGTAAGTTATAACCTTTAACTGGTGACGTGGGGTCTTCCAGACTCCCAAGAAATTAAAAAAAAAACATCTGTGCATCTTTAATTAAATCTTGCAGGAAGCTGTTGTTTATGTTACCTTCTTATCTGTGTGCTGACACTACACACCCTCGTTGATGAAAGTTTAGTGACCCTGGTTTGGTCGTTAGGTTGCAGTTAATGTACTCTGCGCGTAATCTGCGGCATGAGTTCGGTTGGCTGGCGGAAAGCGTGTGCGTGCCTGGTAGCTTGCCGCTTTCCTCGCTCCAGCAAAATAATCTCACTGTATTATGGAATATACCTCGGCGGTTTGGGATCCATATCGAGTAGGGCTCATCAATGAGTCGGAAATGGTACAAAGAAAGGCCGCTAGATTTGTGCTGAGTGACTCTAATCTCTGAAGCAGTGTGACCCATATGATAAAGAAATTTTGGTGGGAATCACTTGAGGCAAGGAGGATGAAATCTAGACTGTACATCAAGCATGGGGTGAGCTTAGCAAACGTATGGAAAATCCCACTTACATGAGTAGGAGTGATCGTTCTTCCAAAGTTAAGGGCCGGCCAGCGTACAAATTATGTTAAATATTCGTTCGTAATCCATGCCATTGATAACTGGAAGTCTCTACCTGCCGCAGTATTTCCCCAAACATTTAGGGGTGTTTAAGAAAAGGCCAATGATTTGCTTGAATACTCCAGATTAATTGTTATTGAATTGTTATGTAAACCCAATTTACCACCGGGGGACACATCCCCAATTGCAAGTAAGTAAATGGTGTTGTTGTTTGAGTCTTCAGTCTTTTGACTGGTTTGATGCAGATCTCCATGTCTCCCTGTCCTGAGCTAATCGTTTCATCTCTACATAGCTACCACACCCTGAATCCGAGGTAATCTGTTTAACATATTCTAACCTTGGTCTACCCCTACAGTTCTTGTCCTCGACCCTTCCTTCCGTAACTAAACTTGCTATTCCTGGGTGTCTTAATAAGTGTCCTACTAACCTATAACTTCTCTTTAGCAGTCACCAGAAACATCTCTTCTCTCCCACTCGTCTTAATACCTCTTCGTTTGTAATCCTATCTACCCATCTGATCTTCATCATTCTCCTGTAACACCACATTTCAAACGCTTCAATTCTCCTCTTTTCTGCTGTACCAATAGTCCAAGTTTCACTTCCATAGAGCGCCACGCTCCCGACAAAGGCTTTCAAAAATTACTTCATAATACCTAAATCTACTGTATATTCGATGTCAACAGATTCCTTTCTTGTAGAAATGCTTTTCTTGCATGAGCCAACCTACTTTTTATATCTTCTTTGCTTCGTCCATTGGTTATTGTGCATCCTAAGTAACAGAAGTCTCCTACTTCCTTTAGCTTTTCACCTGCCAATTTGATGTCCATCGAGGTTTCTGATTTATTTTGGCTGCATTCCAATAAATGAAAGAATGAATGAACGAATGCTGGCCAAAAACCTGATAGTGGGGTCTATTATGGAGCCTTCCTTGTTCATGCCCATCCACCTGGAATGACAGTAGGAAACCTTGGAAACCACTTCCATTACCACGGATTAAGTATGCTATTTAATTTATCCTTGTCCATTACTTCTGACAGGCATATTCGTATAAATCATCCTTGACCGCCATCCGCGACTCATCGATGGATCTCAGGAATTCTGCCAATATCCCACAATTAGTGACCACCCAGGCAAACGATACATCAACTATAAGGCGGCTTCGGTAGCGTAGTCGGTAGCATGCTGAGCTTCTATGCCCAAGATAGCGGCTTCAAACCCGGCTGAAGCCGTCGGATTTTTTAAGAGCGTTAAAATCCCTCAGCATGCCTTCCTTCGGAGGGGAAGTAAAGGCGGCAGTCCCATGTCATAGATTTATGGCATGCTAAAGAACCTTCCAATAATTGCACCTGTGTGAAGCTAAATTGGATAGGTTAAGAATGTAAACAACGCTCTTTGGTTTCTACGTTCGTTGCCAAGAGCCGACTGCGGTGGCGTCTATTAGCTAAGTTCTGTACTTGGCCTAGTAGTCGTTGACGGTGGCGCTTGGCAGCAAAAGTAGGAACTATTTGAAAAATTCTAAGTTGCAGTACTTAAATTAAAATAACAGATAACACACACTAATACAGTCATCACAATTAACACCGGTTATCAGACAGATTCTACACACACCCAAAGTACACGGGGCTACATGACCGCGTCGTCGCAGTCCCTAAACTTAAGAACCAACCAACCATCAACTATAAACATGGCGAAAACACGTTCACAACTTATCTGACCACCTCTCTCCACTGATACCATCTCCTGAATTATGTAAGTGTCCAGCTGATTTAGAGGACCACTTCGTGCGATGCACATAGAGTGCATTGAGTTCCGTATTCCGCAGGTCAGGATCCGCGACTAGAAAGCTCTTCATAGCAATGGTATTTCAGCTCAAGTGTCCACTGTTGCGAAACGTCACTCGTTGAGTAAGCGAATATCCCTTCTTCTTTACAATTCACAGAAAAAGGTAAACAGAAAAATAAATAAATTAATAAAACAAAAACCAAAAACCACAAACCGAAAAGTAAATTTAAAAATAAAAGAAGTAACAAAAAGCAAAAAAGAAAAACAAACAAAAAATTCAAAAAACAAAATTAGCAATTAAAATCAAAATAAATAAGTAAATAAATAAATAAATAAAACAAAACAAAAACCAAAAACCATAAACCAAAAATTAAAAGAAAAAAAATAAAAAAGAAAAAACAAAAACCAACAAAAAATTCAAAAAACAAAATTAACAACTAAAACAAAATAATTAAATAAATAAATAAATAAATAAAACAAAAACCAAAAACCATAATCCAAAAAATAAAAGAAAAAAGAAACAAAAATGCAAAACCATAAATCAAGAAAATCGAAAACCAAAAAACAAAATAAACAATTAAATAAAAAATAAATAACCAAATAAATAAAACAAAACAAAAATAAAAAACAGAAACCAAAAAGTAATAAAAGAAAAATATAAATAAAAAAATAACATAAAAAGAACAGTTAAAAACATAATAAATAAGTAAACAACGAAACAAAGAAAAAAATTAAGAAAGGACCTAATTAAGAGAAAAATATTTTTATAGTTTTAACTTATTCTCAACCTCGTGATCTTAAGGCAAGGTACCTTCGTATTGCATACACTATGAAATTCAGCACAGGAGCACAGGTTATCAGACAAATTCAATACACACCCAATTACAAGAGATTGATGACCCAGATATCCCAGTCCTCTGAAGGTAACATTAATCTAATCACCAATGTTTCTAGGCAGAATTAGAAACACTGCACATGATTTATGAAAACATAGAAAGGAAGGAAGGAGAGGGAAGGAAGGAAGGAAGGAGAAGGAGGGAAGGAAGAAAGGAATGGAGGAGAGGGAAGGAAGGAAGGAGAGGGAGGGAAGGATGAAAGGAAGGGAGGAGATGGAAGGAAGGGAGGAGAGGGAATGAAGGAAAGAGAGGGAAGGAAGAGAGGAAGGGAGCAGAGGGAAAGAAAGAAGAAAGGAACGGAGGAGATGGAAGGAAGGAAGAGAGGAGAGGGAAAGAAGGAAGGGAGGAGAGGAAGGGAGGAGAGGGAAGGAAGCAGAGGGAAGGGAGGAGAGGGAAAGAAGGAAACGAGGAGAGGAAGGGAGGAGAGGGAAGGAAGGAAGGAGAGGGAGGGAAGGAAGAAAGGAATTAAGGAGAGGGAAGGAAGGAAGGAGAGGGAGGGAAGGAAGAAAGGAATGGAGGAGAGGGAAGGAAGGAAGGAATGGAGGAGAGGGAAGGAAGGAGAGGAAGGGAAGGAAGAAAGGAATGGAGGAGAGGGAAGGAAGGAAGGAGAGGGAGGGAAGGAAGAAAGGAAGGGAGGAAGAAAGAAAGGTAAGAGAGGGAAGGAAGGCAGAGAAGAAAGGGAAAGAAGGAAGGAAGGAAGGAAGGAAGGAAGAAATAACGGGAGGAGAAGGAAGGAAGAAAAGAATATGTATGAATATAATTTGTTGCTGTTGTTTCATATAGGAGCTTGGACATCACGTCATCAGCCCTGTTCATTAGGGTGTATGTGTAGAATTTATTTGCTAACCTGTATCATTATGGTGTCTTTATTACCTCGTGTATCTGTAATTGAGTCTAAAATTGTGGATGAGGCGGCCGTGGCCTTAATTTAGGAACCATCCCGGGAATTGTCTGGAGTAAAACTGGGAAACCACGGAAAGCAACTTCTAGGATGAATGAGGTGAGAATGGAACTCAGATCACAGAACGAGGTCTAATTAAAGAAGGCGCCAGACTATTCATTTTATGAAGATAATATAGTTGTGGTTGTTGTTGTTGTTGTTGATTCATTTGAGGGTCTTTGCTACATTGTGGTAATGTGGCCCCGGATACTTGGATATGTATGAAATTAGTCTGATAACCTGCGTTATTGTGATGGCTGTATTAGTGTGTCTAATTGTGAATTAGATGAGGATTGGGAAGGGGAGGCCATGGTCATAATTTAGGAACCATCCGGGCATTCGCCTGAAGTAGAAGTGGAAAACCACGGAAAACCACTTCTAGGATGGCTGAGGTGGGAATCGAACCCGCTTCTTCTCATTTTGCCTCATGAGGCTGAGTGTACCCCGTTCCAGACCTCAGACAAATATAAAATTTCTTCGCAGAGCCGGGAATCGCACTCGGATGGAAGGTAATTCACTCGAAGAACGGCACGAGATGTGAAGTTGACAGCACATCATTTGTAAAGTGCTTGCCACGTTGGGTGAGTGGTTATCGTGTCGGACTACCAACCCCAAGCTTGCAGGTTCGCTCCTGGCCGTGGTAAGTGATTTTTGAAAGGCGACAAAAATCACGACACGCATGTCATACGTTGATGGCATGTTAAGGAACCCTTTTGAATTCAGTTGGCCATGTTCATAATAGCAAAATTAATCTCGGGAATTTCCGCCAAAACAAAAGTTCCTCCTTTATCTACTAGAAAGCGCTGTAGTGTCAAGGAGCTTAGATATCTAACCTACAAAATTCGACATGCAAGCTGCCCTCCGGGTGTCAAATAACAAAGCTTGCACCCAGCACCCGAGGCCATACGATATTATTATTGTTATTATTTTTATAGTGGTAAAAGGGACAATAATAATAATAATAATGTTATTGGTATTACGTCCCGTTTAACTACTCTGGATTGTAGAGACGCCGGGGTGCAGGAATTGAACCCCGAAGGGGATCTTTAACGTGCCAGTAAAGCTACTGACACGGCTCCCTCACATTTGCGCACCTTCAAATGCCAACTGACTCCGGCGGGGTACGAACCTGCAACCTTGGGCCCAGCAAGCGAGAACGTTACCGCTGAGCCACGCAGCCGGTTAAAGGGACTGATGCCCCTCGCTGTTTGGTCCATTAAAACTCCAATAACTACCTAAAGTGGTTAAATACTGGGTCATTATCTATGTGTGCCCCGATAAACACGGCAAGCTAAGCTGGCTGTGACTGGCGCAGATCGCGGGCGCGCATACACTGTTCTGCCGGTGGTGGCGCGCACTTACACACTTTTACCAATCATGTTCAATAATGTGTACTTACAATGCTCATAGGCGATGCTGAAAATGTCCTCTCTCTCTTGTAACACACACCTGACATCTTCTGTTGAAAGAATGGACATCAATCTCATATAATTTTTGTTCTGTAAGAACACAACGTTGTTTATGTTCGACGGTGTCGACATGTAAACATTATGTGTCAGAAAACTGTGTCCTAATGAGGCTCATAATAACACTATTTTTCATTATGAAACAGTTTCTCCCACCAATCAGAGCTCAAGAAACATTTGTGTGATCAATTAGGTAAGGATACCTTCGCGCATACGCTCAAAATTAACATATTTCTGTGTTGGCAAGCAAAGTGAATGGTCTCTGCTTTCAGAGTGCCTTGACCACGCATGCGCTCTGTTCAGTCAGCAAAGCCAGCGCGCACTGTTCACTAACTGAATTTACTGAATCCCACAGATATTTATGAATATTTATGTTAAAACATATAATAAAGTTAAAATTATCGTCGAACATAAACAGTCGTATGCAACTCGCCTATAATGGTAATTAAGACACTCGTATGGAAATTATAAAAGTCGCATATGCTCGTTTTATAAACTTACTCGTGTCTTAATTATTGCCACTATAGGCTCGTTGCATAATGTACTATTATTATTTACCGAGCCTGTTTTCTTGAATCGTTTAAGCGAGATTCCGAATTGTACTGGCATTAGGCACAGGTCTTCCTGGAAACTTGATTCGAAATGTTCAATTGTTTCAGAACAAGACTTTCTGCTTTTCATATACAAATTATGGATATACACACGTTCGTGCAATGTGAATTGGTGTCTAGGCATGACCAACAATCACAGTCATCACAATACTCACTAAACGTGCAACATTAACGTATAAGCTTTGCAGATACACGTCCATATGAATGACAACATACGTGTGAACTAACGATATGAGTCAGCGGAGCGCGCCACCGCCGGCTGAACCGTTCACGTCCGCCCGCGATCTGCGCCTGTCGAAGCCGGCGTAGCTTGCCGTGTTTATCGGGGCGCACATAGATAGTGACTCTGTAGATCGGTCTGATGACCACAACGTGAGAATCTATTAAAATTAAACAACAGCATGTAGCTTGAAGACAGTTAAAAACTATACCGTCAATATTAGAAACACGTTTCTCACGTTATATACTCGATATGGTCACGAAGACAGGAAGTTGAGTAATTTTAAGGATAACAACTTCAATTTCTTGTTCAACCTTTCACCATTCAACATATTACTGTTCGTTCTACAAAGTGCTACTGGTCTTGGATAATTGACAGCAGCATTAATATAATCGACAGCCCAGAACAGTGCTTTTCCCATCTAGCAAGATCGCTATATATATTAATAACAACAATACTAATAATTATGGGGTTTGAAGGCATTTTTCAGTGTTGCCATAGTTAACAAAACGTTGGTGCTTTTCAGTCGGTCAACACGAATGTACCCAAATGAGTTGGGTTATACCCTAAACCTGTTTTTTTATATTTAAATATTTTAAATATTTATTAATATCATGTAATTTTTTTCAGGATTAGGGTATAACCCAACTCATTTGGGTACATTCATGTTGACCGACTGAAAAGCACCAAACTTTTGAATAATAATAATAATAATATTAATAATAATAATAATAATAATAATAATAATAATAATAATAATAGCAATAATAAGAACTACGAAACTACAAAGAGCATACAAAATTACTTCGAAAATATACAATAAAAGAACTAGGGTACTCTATATCAACAACGGCGAAATTAAGACATTATAACACAGTCGTTAAAACAGAAGCTCTAAGTGCATCTGAAACTATTATAATTGGTGGCAAATCTCGAATAAAAAAATGATCGAAAAACAAGAAAGGAAAATCCTCAGGAATATATTAGGACCAAAGTTTGAAAATGGAATTAGGATGAGAAAGAAATCACATGAAATTTATCAAGTTACAGAAAGAATGACAGATACCACAAGGAAACTGCGGTTACAGTTTTACGGACACCTACAGTATATAGAATGGATAATAACAGGCTCACAAAGAAAATTTTTAACCCAGCCTTATCAATGGAAAATCAAAACAACTGCCTAAAATAAATCAGTGAAGACATAAATGGAATTGGCTGTCATGGAGAAACAGAACTATTTTCAGAACTTTAATTCAAAAACACAAATTTTCTGTGAAGCCCACCCAACAAAATACAGAATGGATAGAATAGCGTAAAAGGGAACACAGCGAGAGGATGAAGATTTATTGGGAAGGGAAGAAGAAAAAGTGCTAATAAGTTCAAACGTGCTCCTTAGTTGGACACAACGAATCAATAATAATAATAATAATAATCATAATAATAATAATAATAATAATTTATTTATTTATCGTATGGCTCTCAGTGCCGGGAGTGTCCGAGGACATGTTCGGCTCGCCTGAGTCTGTAGCTGCTTCCAGCAGACACCCTTAGGGTGAGCTACAAGTTCCGTTCAATTTTATATAGTTCCAACTTTCGCCACCAGATATCAATGATACCTAGTGGTGAACGTTGGAACTTTGATGAAGCGTTCCGACAAAATCTAACCTAACAATTTAGCTTCACACAAGTTTAGTCTCTGGAAGGATCTTTTACATGCCATAAATCTATGCCGGCTTTACTTCCCCTCCGAAGGAAGCCATACTGAAGGATTTTTAACGCTCTTAAGAAATCCGACGACTTCGGCCGGGTTTGAATCCGCGATTTTGGGCACAGCAGTTCAGCATGCTACCAACTACGCCACCGAAGCCGCTGTAATAATAGTAATTAATGTGTAAGACTTAATAAAGGTGTTGGGGTATTGCGTCTGCCTCTCACACGGAGGCCCCGAGTTCGATTCCCGGCTCCATCAGGGATGTGACGTGAGGGCTGGAACAGGGTGCACTCAGCCTCGTGAGGACAATAATTGAGTAGCTCTCTGACAGTGAGACAGCGCCCCGGTCACAGAGACTAAGATTAACGGCCGAGGGAACCCAACGCGCTAACAACGCGTCACCCCATAATCTGCAGACCAAATGGCTGTACTGCGGTCGCTTCATGGGTTTGGTTCAGTTTTAATCATGCCTTCTCACTAAACGTCATGAACCACTGGATAATCAAAATCCATAATGATCTTCAAGAAATCAACGTAACATACGAAATTTTATGGGACAGGCCTAGATTCAGAATGTTGGTGAACAAACCCCCAAGACGAGAGCCGCCACTCAACCCACAGACGAAGAACAACAAGTTCCGTGACGAAAGAGCCTACTTTTCTTCAAATTTAAGATTCATGCCAATGATTAATCTATATGGATCTATCTAGAATAATGACGAAATTAAATTGGTAACATCGACATTTCTAATTACTTTGAAATACTGTATACTTGGCATAATGTAGACTAATAGAGCACTACAGTTGGCAGCCCTGGTGACTGAATATATTCTTAGTTCCGTCTCTTAAGGTACAGAATGTGAGTTAGCCGTGGTCGTTACGGCATGACTGCTCGCATCTGGGAGGCGGTTAAAATTCCCCCGCCGGCAACCTTGATGATGGTCTTCTGTGGTTTCCCATCTTCCTTCCTTCCAGGCAAAAGCCGGGGTTGGTACCTAACTATAGGCCATAGCCGCTACCTTCCAACTCCTCGTCCTTACATTCAACACTTTCCTCCCCAGACAACACTCCACACGTGACGGTACTTGTAGCTCACCCATTGGGTGTCCGCCTCGAAGCAGCTACAAAACTGGCGAGCCGAACATGTCCTCGGACACTCTCGGCACTAAAAGCCGTACGATAAAAAAAAGGTACAGAATACGAAATTTGGTTGAAGTCCAATGGATAGCATGGACGTTACATGCAGTTAAACATTGGATCTAACAGCGCGTAAAATCAGGATGGCAACAATGTCATGCATGTATTGGTCAGAAATAAACTGAAATAATATGATCTATTGTTGTGCCAATTTTGAATGAAATCCATTGGTTAGTATAGAAGTTACATGCATTTGAAAATTGGACCTATCAGCAGGCTTAGAATCATGTTGGCAGCTCTGGCGTAGGCCTATATTAGTTACTCCAAATTAATCTAGAATGCCAGGTTCTATACGAGTGCAAAATTTAGAGCTATTGGCTTGCATACTTTCTAATATATTGATATTAGGGTAACAAAAATAGAGACAGCAATTATTAACAGTTGGCAGCCCTGGTTGCTCTTAAGAATATGCACGGTCATATCTGTTATGGTACACATAGCACATACGAAATTTGGTTGAAAACCAAATGATAGTATAGAAGTTACATATATTTAAAGTTGGACCTCTCAGCAGGCTTAGGATCATGTTGGTAGCACTGACGTATATAAGTTACTCCAAATTAGTATAGAATGTTAGGTACTATATGTGTGTATAGTTTAAAGCTGTCGGTTTGCATACTTTCTGATATATTGGTATTTAGATAAAATAAATTGAGAGCATTTATCAACAGTTGGCAGCCCTGGTGGCTCTTAAGAATACGCTGAGTCACATCTCTTTATGTACACATAGCACATACGAAATTTGGTTGAATTCCAATTGATAGTGTAGAAGTTATATGCATTTAAAAATTGGACCTATCAGCAGGCTTATAATCATTTTAGCAACAATGGCCTCCTGGAAATTAAACTGAAATATTATTATCTATACGTGTGGCAATTTTGGAATAGCTCCCATGCATACCTTCCAAGATATACAACATGGAGCTCAAAATTTCAATTGCTGTTTTCCAGCAGTTGGTAGCATTGACATAATTATCAAATATGGCCTTGAGATATTCAGGTAGAGATCTTTACTCCTACCAATTTCTTTTTCGATTGCTACAGGCGTTTAGGAGTTGATAGGGGGGGGGGGGGGCGTGAGACACACACAGCCAGCCAGACAGACGGACAGACAGACATTTGCCCGGAACGATCTCATGTCTACTTTTTCCTCATTTTGCAAAATGTGAAAAGTAGGCTAAAAATCATAGCGAGGGAATGAAGAGAAGAAAGCTAATTATTAACTGTTAGATAGGTTTAATCGGACTCCTACCGACAGTGGTGGCAACGTTCGCTAAAGCGCAGCACTAGGCCATGGGGCCAAACTCTCTGCGGTCTCGGTCAACGTGGGGTTCGAGCCCCACCGTCGGCCGTCTTTGAAATGGTTTTCCGTGGTTTCCCATTTTCAACACCAGGCAAACGCTGGGACGGTACCTTCTGACAGGCCACGGCCGCTTCCTTCCATAACCTTGCCCTGTTTCATTCATCTTCATCCATTCCATGTGTCATCCCGACGTGCAGGGCGCCCACGGGCGTCGACTAAAAAGACCTGCACTCGGTCTCTCCGGAGGTCACGCAAAAAAGAAAATCGGGCTCCTTATTTGGGAATAATGTTGTAAATATTAATAATAATAATAATAATAATACATTTCAAGTTCCTCTGCAGCAATTTTGGAAATATTATTATTATTTTTTGGAGGTAACATTTGAAGACCCCACGGGAAGAACGGGGTGAGTCCATTTTTTTTCCGGAAATGAGTTTATGGCGCATTCTGGTGGCCAGCCATCGTAACTACAGATCTGTTGAAATTAATTAAAAATAAAGCAGAATGTCACCGAGATACAGATTATTTGAAATGATTTTGTCGACTTCGTCGTTACGCTGGGGTCTGGCGTTACGTTACGGTGACGGGACGGAATGTACCGAGAATGCACTGAGGTGTGTGACGTCATAGTACCGCTTGGTGCATCTGTACTGAATTCACTGGTGAGCTCTGGAGTTAGGACACGGCAACGACACGGCAACGACACGGCGAGCGTGACGTCATCCAGCCAGCTCCCTCCTTTCACCGCGCGCTCCAGCTCCCTCATGACTTGTAACTTTCTAGCGTTCTGATTGTTTCTTGATCATCTAACATGTCAAGAGTCTTTGGCTTCGAGCGAAGCCTTTCTAGCATTTTTCAGCATTTCTAGCATTTAAAAAGATATAAAGTCTTTCAGATTGACTGTCTCTTTTTCTGACTGACTATCAGTCTTTTTTTTTTTTTGAGGAAACGGAAAGAACTTTCCATATCCTCTCATTATTTCATAATGTAACTCTAGTTGTTATTTGTTTTACATGAAAGTGTTGAAAGTTTAAATTGGCTCTCCAGAAATATTTATATAATGTGGCTTACCCCGTTTTTTCGTGGAATCTTCATTTTGATGTAATTCATAATTGGTTGGTGGTTGGTTCCCTAGTTTAGGGGCTGCTACAACGTGGTCATGTAGCCCAGTGTACTTTGGGTGAGTGTAGAATCTGTCTGATTACCGGTGTTAATTGTCATGGCTGTATTAGTGTGTTATCTGTTTTACAGTAATTCAGGTAAGGATTGCAGACGATAATTTCAAGTAGTTCCTAGGCTACTTTTGTCACTAAATGCTACCGTCCACGACATCTAGCTTGCGGACTTGGCTACTAGATGGCATCGCAGTCAGCACCTGGTGGCAAAGGTTGGAACTAATAGGGCGTTATCAATTCTAACCTACAAATTTTGGCTTCACTCAAGTGTAGTTGGTGGAAGGTTCTTATTCATGCCATAAATGTATGACATGGACCACCGGCCTTACTTTCCCTCCAAAGGGTTTTTTAACTCTCTTAGAAAAACCAACAACTTCAGCCGGGTTTGAACCCGCGACCTTTGGCATAGATGCTCAGCATGATACCAACTATGTCACCGAAGCCACCGTAATTCATCATAATGACCCACTTTGAGCGTCTTCTTGCCTTGGTAACCATATAGGATCATTTTCGAAGAAATTCGAATTTAGTAACTATTTAGGGATTTTTCTTTATAATAAAATATTATGGGGACAGTAGGCTACTGATATTTGAAATTTTAAGTAACACTCGGAGACGCTAGAAGAAAAACAAGTAGTTCCGTGAAGAACTATACAGCCTATTTTCATATATCTTGCTCATGTTAATTGCCTCTATCAACATACAAAATTTCAGTTTAATTGCTGTAACAGATTCGTAGATATTGAGGACCGTCTAAATATTTCAGATGGTCGCCGGGTTGGATTTTTATTTTTGTACTATTATATTAAGATTATTGTGTACGTGTGGTATTCAAACTCCAATCGCATGATTAGAACACAAGAAGTAAAAACGAGATTTTAAAATTACGCACAGCAGCCATCTTGTGATTATGCAAACAATTGAAATAAATTAGATGCCAGTGGATCAACATTTGTGTAAGCATTTAACGTGCAACGTTTCACGGCACTCGGATAGTTAATTCGCGAGAAACGTCCATTTAAATATTTATATTTCGCGTCGCCGCCATGTTGGATTCGTGCTCACCAGGATACTGAAAGTCCTATAGGTGAACATATGTTCATAGTCTCTATGAACATAAAAATTTCAGTTTGGTTGCTCTAAAAGATTCATAGATATTGAGAACCGTCTAAATATTTCGGAAGCTCGTCATTCAGGATTGTTATATGTATAGGCCATAGAGTTATGTACCATTCAAGGACACTTATTGCCTAGGTTCATTATTCAGACTTTCACTTCGATCGCATGATTACGACACAAGAAATAAAAACTTAATTTTAAAATTTCGCACAGCCGCCATCTTGAGGTTATGTATACAATTGAATTAAATTAGATGGCAGTACATTACAATCTGCAAAATCATTTACTGTACCACATTTCACTGCGCTCAGAGAGTTAATTCACGAGAAAAGTCTATTAAAATATTTCAAATTCGCTTGGTCGCCATGTTCGTTTTGTACTTTACAGGTTTATGAATTATACATAGGTAAACTTGTATCAGTACCCTTTATCACCGTACAAAATTGCAGGGTGATATCTGTAATAGTTTCGGAGATATAGAATGTCAGTGAAATATTTCGCACAGCCTCCATTTTGAGGTTATGCAAACAATTGAACTAAATTAGACTCCAGTGCATTGCAATGTGTATAAACATTTGCTGTACCAAGTTTCATTACGTTTGGATAATTAAATCGCGAGAAAAGTCTATTTAAATGTCTCAACTTCGCTTGGCCGCCATGTTGGTTTTGTAGTCACCAGGGATTTGAAAGTCTCATAGCAGAACTTCTAGCAGTGCCCTTTATCACCGTACACAATTTCATGGCGATATCGGGAATAGTTTCGGAGATATTGAATGCTAGTGAAATATTTCGCACAGCCGCCATGTTGGATTGGTGAGACGTAACAAAATTATAAGGGCACGGTCGAGGTCGCCGGGAATAGTGCTATGAACTTACCGAGTTTCACTGAAATCGCTCCAGCCGTTTTGATTTTATTAGGGGGACACTCACACACACCTCTCTCACACACACACACACGCACACACACACGGACAAAAGGTGATCTCATAAGCCTATTTTTTCAAAATTGAAAATAGGCTAAAAATAGATGGCAATTTTGAACACCTTTTAATAACTTCGTTCCAACACTCTGCTGATAATTAGATTTATTGGCAGATCCATGAATCGAATCCAGATATTTTGGTACTGTCGTCGTGTCAATACGTACCCGAGACCACGGCACCCTTGAAGGTCCGAGTTTGATTCCCGGATCTGTCAAGAAAATTAATTCTGGTCAGAAGAATGGAACGGGGTACACTCAGCCTCGTGAGGCAAAACTCAGAAGGAGCTGGTTCGATTCCCACCACAGTCATCCTGTAAGTGGTTTTCCGTGCTTTCCCTCTTCAACTTCAGATGAATGCCGGCCAGGAGTGGCTCCATCCCCACCTCAATTACAAATACACACACTAATACAGAGATCACAATAACACATGTTATCAGACAACTTCTATACACACCAAAGTATGCGTGGATGAAATGTACAAGCCCCTCAATGAAAAATTTTAAGGGGATTTGTGACATAGTTATCATGCAACCTCGTGTACTTGGGTGTGCTTATTTAAAATAGAGCTTAGGATTTGGCAGGAGGTAGCAGTGGCATTGATTTAGATACAATCCCGGCATTTGCCTGGAATGGAAGTTGGAAACGACGGTAAATCTCTTCTAAGATGGCTGAGGTAGGAATTGAACCGATATCTCCACAGTTCTGCCTATGGGCTGGAATGTACCTGTACCAGCCCTCAAACCAGAATAATTAAAACTCAGCAATTTTTCTCGGTTTGTGTCGTGTCTTGTGTGGGGTTTCGCCTAGGACTCCAAACTGGCTCATCAGCGGGCTCTTGGAGTCCCGCTGGACCCCCACAGGAGTAGCGAACTGCGCGCTACTTCCCCTTTTATGAAGCGCACCTGCGCCTCTTTACTGTGAGAACTAAATGCTCAAACAGCCACAACCTCCATATGAAGGCTTCCAAAAAGATGGTATTTAGGCTTTCACGGCCAGCTTAGTGTCCTAGGCGAAATATTGCTGAGTTTTAGTTATTTCTAGCCGTCAACTTATTTTAGATACTCGAATAACCTTCACTGACATAATTTCTAGTTCAGCTATTGATAGAGTTTTGGACTACACTAGACAAACGAGTAGCTGACGCAATGTAAGACGGAGATACTACTTTGCGAGTTTCCAGATGTGGAGCACGGTTCAAGGTGGTTCACCAGGTCAAGAGTACCCCTTACTTCACTCTATTACAGATCACTCACTGTACGAGTTAATGGCGCTGAATTGGCCCAATAACTGATTGCCTTAGTTAACTATCTCGATCGTTAGTTCAGCGAGGGTATCTTAAAAGGTTTTCGGCTCTGCCAATAAATTTAATTCTGGTCTGAAGGCGGAACGAGGTACACTCAAGGAGGCTTCGGTGGCGTAATTGGTAGCATGCTGAGCTTCTATGCCCAATGTCGCGGGTTCAAACCCGGCCGAAGTCATCGGATGTTTTAAGAGCATTAAAAATCCCCCAGTATGCCTTCCTTCGGAGGTGAAGTAAAGCCGGCGGTCACATGCCACAGATTTATAGCATGTAAAACCGGGTGAGTTAGCCGTGGTCGTTACGGCATGACTGCTGGCAGTCGCTCACATCCGGGAGGCGAGGAGGTTCGAATTCCCCCGCCTGCAACCTTGAAGATGGTCTTCTGTGGTTTCCCATTTTCCTTCCAGGCAAATGTCGGGGTTGGTCCCTAACCATAGGCCACAGCCGCTACCTTCCAATTCCTCGTCCTTACATTCAACACTTTCCTCCCCAGACAACACTCCACACGCGACGGTACTTGTAGCTCACCCATTGGGTGTCCGCCCCGAAGCAGCTACAAAAAACTGACGAGCCGAACATGTCCTCGGACACTCCCGGCACTAAAAGCCACACGCTAAAAAAAGCATGTAAGAGAACCTTCTACTAACTACACTTGTGTGAAGCCAACATTTTGTAGGTTAGAATTGATAACGCTCTATTAGTTCCAACGTTAGCCCCAGGTGCTGACTGCGATGCCATCTAGTAGCCAAGTCCGCAAGCTAGTTGTCGTGGACGGTAGCATTTGGTAGCAAAAGTAGAAACTACTTGAAATTACTGTCTTTAGTCCTTAGTTGAATTAAAACAGATAATACACACTAATACAGCCACCACAACTAACACCGGTTATCAGGCAGATTCTACACACACCCAAAATACACGGGGCTACATGACCGCGTTGTCGCAGCCCCTAAACTGAGGAACCTAGGTACACTCTGCTTCGTGAGGCAAAACTGACAGGAGGTTGGCTCAATTCCCACCGCAGCGCAGCTATCCAAGAAGTGGTTTAACGAGTCTTTCCACGTTAACTCCAAGCAAATGCTGGGATGTCCACGATCGCTTTCCTCCCAATGTTTGTCTTAATTACGGATACACTTCTACAATAATAATAATAATATCGTATGGCCTCGGTGCCGGGTGCAAGCTTTGTTACTTGACGCCCAGAGGGCAGTTTGCATGTCGAATTTTATCGTTCCTTGCAGAGCTATGAAAGTCAAGGAAGTTAGATATCTAAGCTCCTTGAACACTATAGCGCTTTCTATACTAGAAAGGAGGAATTTTGTGTTGTCGAAAAATCACGAGATTAATTTTGCCATTATGAACACGGCCTATTGAATTCTAATGGGTTCTTTAACATGCCAACAACGTATGACATGCGTGCCGTGATTTTTGTCGCCTTTCTAAAAATCAGTTACCACGGCCAGGAGCGAACCTGCAAGTTTGGGGTTGGTAGTCCGACACGATAACCACTCACCAACTGTGGCAATTGACAACACCACTATAAAGCTATAAAACAGGTTGTCAGATAAATTAATTACACACCCAAATACACAGGGTTACAGGTAAGGATTGCAGACGATAATTTCAAGTAGTTCCTAGGCTACTTTTGTCACTAAATGCTACCGTCCACGACACCTAGCTTGCGGACTTGGCTACTAGATGGCATCGCAGTCAGCACCTGGTGGCAAACGTTGGAACTAATAGGGCGTTATCAATTCTAACCTACAAATCTTGGCTTCACTCAAGTGTAGTTGGTGGAAGGTTCTTATTCATGCCATAAATGTATGACATGGACCACCGGCCTTACTTTCCCTCCAAAGGGTTTTTTAACTCTCTTAGAAAAACCAACAACTTCAGCCGGGTTTGAACCCGCGACCTTTGGCATAGAAGCTCAGCATGATACCAACTACGTCACCGAAGCCACCGTAATTCATCATAATGACCCAATTTGAGCGTCTTCTTGCCTTGGTAACCATATAGGATCATTTTCGAAGAAATTCGAAATTAGCAATTATTTAGGGATTTTTCTTTATAATAAAAATTTATGGGGACAGTAGGCTACTGATATTTGAAATTTTAAGTAACACTCGGAGACGCTAGAAGAAAAACAAGTAGTTCCGTGAAGAACTATACAGCCTATTTTCATATATCTTGCTCATGTTAATTGCTTCTATCAACATACAAAATTTCAGTTTAATTGCTGTAACAGATTCGTAGATATTGAGAACCGTCTAAATATTTCAGATGGTCGCCGGGTTGGATTTTTATTTTTGTACTATTATATTAAGATTATTGTGTACGTGTGGTATTCAAACTCCAATCGCATGATTAGAACACAAGAAGTAAAAACGAGATTTTAAAATTACGCACAGCAGCCATCTTGTGATTATGCAAACAATTGAAATAAATTAGATGCCAGTGGATCAACATTTGTGTAAGCATTTAACGTGCAACGTTTCACGGCACTCGGATAGTTAATTCGCGAGAAACGTCCATTTAAATATTTATATTTCGCGTCGCTGCCATGTTGGATTCGTGCTCACCAGGTTACTGAAAGTCCTATAGGTGAACATATGTTCATAGTCTCTATGAACATAAAAATTTCAGTTTGGTTGCTCTAAAAGATTCATAGATATTGAGAACCGTCTAAATATTTCGGAAGCTCGTCATTCAGGATTGTTATATGTATAGGCCATAGAGTTATGTACCATTCAAGGACACTTATTGTCTAGGTTCATTATTCAGACTTTCACTTCGATCGCATGATTACGACACAAGAAATAAAAACTTAATTTTAAAATTTCGCACAGCCGCCATCTTGAGGTTATGTATACAATTGAATTAAATTAGATGGCAGTACATTACAATCTGCAAAATCATTTACTGTACCACATTTCACTGCGCTCAGAGAGTTAATTCACGAGAAAAGTCTATTAAAATATTTCAAATTCGCTTGGTCGCCATGTTCGTTTTGTACTTTACAGGTTTATGAATTATACATAGGTAACTTGTATCAGTACCCTTTATCACCGTACAAAATTGCAGGGTGATATCTGTAATATTTTCGGAGATATAGAATGTCAGTGAAATATTTCGCACAGCCGCCATTTTGAGGTTATGCAAACAATTGAACTAAATTAGACTCCAGTGCATTGCAATGTGTATGAACATTTGCTGTACCAAGTTTCATTACGTTTGGATAATTAAATCGCGAGAAAAGTCTATTTAAATGTCTCAACTTCGCTTGGCCGCCATGTTGGTTTTGTAGTCACCAGGGATTTGAAAGTCTCATAGCTGAACTTCTAGTAGTGCCCTTTATCACCGTACACAATTTCATGGCGATATCGGGAATAGTTTCGGAGATATTGAATGCTAGTGAAATATTTTGCACAGCCGCCATGTTGGATTGGTGAGACGTAACAAAATTTGAAGGGCACGGTCGAGGTCGCTGGGAATAGTGCTATGAACTTACCGAGTTTCACTGAAATCGCTCCAGCCGTTTAGATTTTATTAGGGACACACACACACACACACCTCACACACACACACACACACACGCGCACACACACACACGGACAAAAGGTGATCTCATAAGCCTATTTTTTCAAAATTGAAAATAGGCTAAAAATAGATGGCAATTTTGAACACCTTTTAATAACTTCGTTCCAACACTCTGCTGATAATTAGATTTATTGGCAGATCCATGAATCGAATCCAGATATTTTGGTACTGTCGTCGTCTCAATACGTACCCGAGACCACGGCACCCTTGAAGGTCCGAGTTTGATTCCCGGATCTGTCAAGAAAATTAATTCTGGTCAGAAGAATGGAACGGGGTACACTCAGCCTCGTGAGGCAAAACTCAGAATGAGCTGGTTCGATTCCCACCACAGTCATCCTGTACGTGGTTTTCCGTGCTTTCCCTCTTCAACTTCAGATGAATGCCGGCCAGGAGTGGCTCCATCCCCACCTCAATTACAAATACACACACTAATACAGAGATCACAATAACACATGTTATCAGACAACTTCTATACACACCAAAGTATGCGTGGATGAAATGTACAAGCCCCTCAATGAAAAATTTTAAGGGGATTTGTGACATAGTTATCATGCAACCTCGTGTACTTGGGTGTGCTTATTTAAAATAGAGCTTAGGATTTGGCAGGAGGTAGCAGTGGCATTGATTTAGATACAATCCCGGCATTTGCCTGGAATGGAAGTTGGAAACGACGGTAAATCTCTTCTAAGATGGCTGAGGTAGGAATTGAACCGATATCTCCACAGTTCTGCCTATGGGCTGGAATGTACCTGTACCAGCCCTCAAACCAGAATAATTAAAACTCAGCAATTTTTCTCGGTTTGTGTCGTGTCTTGTGTGGGGTTTCGCCTAGGACTCCAAACTGGCTCATCAGCGGGCTCTTGGAGTCCCGCTGGACCCCCACAGGAGTAGCGAACTGCGCGCTACTTCCCCTTTTATGAAGCGCACCTGCGCCTCTTTACTGTGAGAACTAAATGCTCAAACAGCCACAACCTCCATATGAAGGCTTCCAAAAAGATGGTATTTAGGCTTTCACGGCCAGCTTAGTGTCCTAGGCGAAATATTGCTGAGTTTTAGTTATTTCTAGCCGTCAACTTATTTTAGATACTCGAATAACCTTCACTGACATAATTTCTAGTTCAGCTATTGATAGAGTTTTGGACTACACTAGACAAACGAGTAGCTGACGCAATGTAAGACGGAGATACTACTTTGCGAGTTTCCAGATGTGGAGCACGGTTCAAGGTGGTTCACCAGGTCAAGAGTACCCCTTACTTCACTCTAATACAGATCACTCACTGTACGAGTTAATGGCGCTGAATTGGCCCAATAACTGATTGCCTTAGTTAACTATCTCGATCGTTAGTTCAGCGAGGGTATCTTAAAAGGTTTTCGGCTCTGCCAATAAATTTAATTCTGGTCTGAAGGCGGAACGAGGTACACTCAAGGAGGCTTCGGTGGCGTAATTGGTAGCATGCTGAGCTTCTATGCCCAATGTCGCGGGTTCAAACCCGGCCGAAGTCATCGGATGTTTTAAGAGCATTAAAAATCCCCCAGTATGCCTTCCTTCGGAGGTGAAGTAAAGCCGGCGGTCACATGCCACAGATTTATAGCATGTAAAACCGGGTGAGTTAGCCGTGGTCGTTACGGCATGACTGCTGGCAGTCGCTCACATCCGGGAGGCGAGGAGGTTCGAATTCCCCCGCCTGCAACCTTGAAGATGGTCTTCTGTGGTTTCCCATTTTCCTTCCAGGCAAATGTCGGGGTTGGTCCCTAACCATAGGCCACAGCCGCTACCTTCCAATTCCTCGTCCTTACATTCAACACTTTCCTCCCCAGACAACACTCCACACGCGACGGTACTTGTAGCTCACCCATTGGGTGTCCGCCCCGAAGCAGCTACAAAAAACTGACGAGCCGAACATGTCCTCGGACACTCCCGGCACCAAAAGCCACACGCTAAAAAAAGCATGTAAGAGAACCTTCTACTAACTACACTTGTGTGAAGCCAACATTTTGTAGGTTAGAATTGATAACGCTCTATTAGTTCCAACGTTAGCCCCAGGTGCTGACTGTGATGCCATCTAGTAGCCAAGTCCGCAAGCTAGTTGTCGTGGACGGTAGCATTTGGTAGCAAAAGTAGAAACTACTTGAAATTACTGTATTTAGTCCTTACTTGAATTAAAACAGATAATACACACTAATACAGCCACCACAACTAACACCGGTTATCAGGCAGATTCTACACACACCCAAAGTACACGGGGCTACATGACCGCGTTGTCGCAGCCCCTAAACTGAGGAACCTAGGTACACTCTGCTTCGTGAGGCAAAACTGAGAGGAGGTTGGCTCAATTCCCACCGCAGCGCAGCTATCCAAGAAGTGGTTTAACGATTCTTTCCACGTTAACTCCAAGCAAATGCTGGGATGTCCACGATCGCTTTCCTCCCAATGTTTGTCTTAATTACGGATACACTTCTACAATAATAACAATAATTTAGTATGGCCTCGGGTGCCGGGTGCAAGCTTTGTTACTTGACGCCCAGAGGGCAGTTTGCATGTCGAATTTTATCGTTTCTTGCAGAGCTATGAAAGTCAAAGAGGTTAGATATCTAAGCTCCTTGAACACTATAGCGCTTTCTAGTAGAGAAAGGAGGAACTTTGTGTTGTCGAAAAATCACGAGATTAATTTTGCCATTACGAACGCGGCCTATTGAATTCAAATGGGTTCTTTAACATGCCAACAACGTATGACATGCGTGCCGTGATTTTTGTCGCCTTTCTAAAAATCAGTTACCACGGCCAGGAGCGAACCTGCAAGTTTGGGGTTGGTAGTCCGACACGATAACCACTCACCAACTGTGGCAATTGACAACACCACTATAAAGCTATAAAACAGGTTGTCAGATAAATTAATTACACACCCAAGTACACAGGGTTACACGACCATGACGTCACAGTCCCTAAATGATTAAACAACGACAGCAAATGCTCAGTCACTAAAAGAAGAAATAATAAAAAATGGTTTCTTTCGAAACGCGTCAAATTTAATTAAATGAAACACGGCATAAGCCCAAAATTCTACATTATGGATAATATCACGGGCCGTGAAAGTCTAAATGATAATGATTGATAATTGTTGTTTTAAGGAGCCTAACATCTAGGTTATCGGCCCCTAATGGTTTGGGTGAAGTGAAAGATGAGAAGAGAATGAAAACTATAACTAATACTAACTGTAGTCTTAAAAACTAGAAGAAGAAATGGTAAACAAACAAGAAGTTCCGTGACGAACTAAAGAGCCTACTTTTCTTAAAATTAAAGATTCATGCCAATAATTAATCAATATGGATCTGTCTACAATAATGACGAAATTAAGTTGGTAATATCGAAATTTCTAATTAGTTCGAAATACTGTATACCTGGCATAATGTAGCCTAATAGAGAACTACAGTTGGCAGCCCTGATGACTGAATATATTCTTAGTTCCATCTCTTAAGGTACAGAATACAAAATTTGGTTGAAGTCCAATGGATAGCATGGACGTTACATGCAGTTAAACATTGGATCTAACAGCGCGCGTAAAATCATGTTGGCAACAATGACATACATGTATTGGTCAGACATAATCTGAAATAATATGATCTATTGTTGTGTCAATTTTGATTGAAATCCATTAGGTAGTATAGAAGTTACATGCATTTTAAAATTGGACCTATCAGCAGGCTTAGAATCATGTTGGCAGCACTGGCGTAGGCCTATATTAGTTACTTCAAATTAATCTAGAATGCCAGGTTCTATACGTGTGCAAAGTTTAGAGCTATTGGCTTGCATACATTCTGATATATTGATATTAGGGTAACAAAAATTGAGACAGTATATATTAACAGTTGACAGCCCTGGTTACTATTAAGAATCGGCATAGTCATATCTGTTATGGTACACATAGCACACACGAAATTTGGATGATATCCAAATGATAGTATATAAGTTATATGCATTTAATATTTGGACTTATCAGCAAGCTTATAATCATTTTGGCAACACTGCCATATATGGCCTCCTGGAAATTAAACTGCAATGTTATTATCCATACGTGTGCCAGTTTTGAAATAGCTTCCATTTATACCTTCCATGATATCCAAACATGGAGCTCAAATTTCAATTGCGATTTTTCAGCAGTTGGTAGCACTGACATCATTTTCAAATATGGCCGTGAGATATTCAGATATAGATCTTTACTCCTACCAAATTTTGTTTTGATTGTTGCAGCCATTTAGGAGTTGATAGGGGGACACACACACACAGACAGACAGACAGAAGGACAGACAGACACACATTTGCCCGATCTCATAAATATACTTTTTCCTCATTTTTGCAAAATGTGAAAAGTAGGCTAAAAAGTATAATGCAGACAATGGACAGGTGGAAAAGAAATACCCTCAACCCTCGAAGAATGCGGATTGAGGGACTTGGAAGGAAGGTGAGCCAGGAAAGGCAGACAGGCAAGGGAAAGAGAAGAGGGCCCGCCCAAGAGGCAATCGAAAAAGGGGGGAAAACCAGACCCAGCTCAGGAACCCCCCAGGGTGAGCCATTGAGGGTGTAGCACTATCCAGGGTGCACCAGAAGTGGTGGGGCTACACACACTCTGCCTCATTGAGGGCCTTGACCAGAAGGCAGGAGATGGGAAGAGGTTGGAACCCGCGAAGAAGGAGGGATCAGGATAGATGAGACAAGGGCCAATTAAGGCGGGAAAGTAAAAGACTCCCTAGGCCTCAGATACCCTAATACCGTCGGGGTCGGAAGAGAACAAGGATTGACCAAGGGTGGTCGATAGTAAAGATTACAGAGAGGAGCCCGGCACACGTAAGCGGAAGCTATGCCGAACTCAGCTACGGTCCCGTTGTCGCCAACCCACGTCCCACTAGCCGAGGGCCCCTGGGGGAATGTGAGAAAAATAATTGCTGCTATAAAGTTCACAACAATGGTAAATCATTTAAGTATCTAGTCGGTTATATAATAAATGGAGCCGCGAATTACTCCAAGCACACAACGATTACATTTATAAATAGCGTGTCATAAATATTCTTGTGGGAATACATGTATTTCCTATATTCTTGATGTTGCTTGTTACAATCAAAGATAATTTTCTCTTGACAAGGACTAGAATAATTTATTTTGCAGTAAGTGAAGGTTAGTTATTACACAGTTAATTTGTATTTATATCGAATACATTATTTTACCTCATAAAATGAATAGATTTCCCTGATATCGAGTGACGTAGCACAGAGCAAGAGTTGGTCGCGGTAATTCAAACCACAGAGGTTAGATGGCGACACTAGCTAATAAGAATGTGTCGCATTGTGGTTAATATTGTTGGCTACCACCTTGGAGATTTGAGTCCGACTTCAGGCAATGGGACAGTGTCTTTGACAATGCAAGTCACCCAAATTCCCGCTTCTGTCAAGAAATTAAAATCTAGTCTGAGAGTGTATCAACAGTGCTTTTGGCAATCTTTTATATAAAGTATTAAATTACGTGTAGTCCTCATTGATCTATTATGAGTGGTTAACGTGTCGAACTACTAACCTCAAGCTTGCAGGTTCGCTTCTGGCCGTGGTAAGTGATTTTTGAAAGGCAGCAAAAATTACGGATGTCATACGATGTTGGCATGTAAAATAACCCATTTGAATTCAGTAGGCCGTGTTCATAATGGCAAAATTAATCTCGGGATTTTCCGCCAACGCAAAGTTCCTCCTTTCTCTACTAGAAAGCGCTGTAGTGTCAAGGAGCTTAGATATCTAACCTCCTTGACTTTCATAGTGCTTCAAGGAACAACGAAATTCGACATGCAAGCTACCCTCTGGGTGTCAAATAACAAAGCTTGCACCCGGCACCCGAGGCCATACGAAATTATTATTATTTATCTTTTTACCTTGAGGAGGGAATTGTATTCAGCGAGTAGTGTTTGTAGCTGTCTTTGTAAAAAAGATGTCTGTTAGGTAATCAGCCCGAAGGCAGGTTGGATCCTCAAAAGTTCCGCCGTTAGGTTATGTGGGTAGATACCCACAAAAACCCCAGGCAGAGCTATATTGAGTCGTACTAGGCAAGAAGAGGAGTGGGGTAGTTTGTCATTGCTTTCCTCACTGAGGCAGAATAGCAGGACCAACCCTATGAGTAGAACCTTTCACAGCATCCACAGGCACTGACTGTGCCCTGATTGTTATTACAAAGCACCACCCATACCTCAGTAGCTTCCATATAATCACAGCCATGAATGGGACTGAGACATCGGTGAAAAGCCACATTTTACTCTAGCCTGTGCCAACAGGCAAATGCAAATGTACTGCATTCATCAAGAGATGGCAAACAGACAAAAAAATAAAAAAAATAAAAAACATAGGCTATGTAGGCTTTCAAAAAGTAAAGCAAAGCTGAGAAGAGAAAGGATAGATTCAAAACTCCGCCATCCTGAAAGTGGTTTTCCGTGATTTCCCCACTTTTACTCCAGGCAAATGCTGGGATGGTATTAAACCTAAGACCATGGCCGCCTCCTTCGAAATACTAACCAATTACAGTGCAAATACGCACACCACCACTGACATTCCAATGACACAAATTACCTAGACAGATGTCGCAATAATATGGCACGGTCGTGTTTTTGTAAATATTCAGAATTGTATAGGCACCATAATGACACACGTTATTATGTATATTCAACAGACCTAAATTCCTGAGGTTGATGACCACGATGTGGCAAGCCTTCAAAAAAGATAGCCTATAAGACTTCAAGATAATTCTATTTTTCTTTCAACCTCAGAATCACTCCCCTTGTCCGTGGAAAATAATATTTCACGTATTACACGATGGTATCGAAATTGACGTCACCTCATTCCCAACGCTAGCTTCTCAATGCTACAGGTAACACAATAACACAGATTACTACAGAGCCGCATATAATTATTTAACACTGTCGGACTGTGGTAGATGGGCATTGGGCATTGGTTTTAGGAGCAGCCTATTGATTTTATCCCCAGAATGTAGCGATGTTTTCTATTTTTGTCAACGGAAGTCCACAATACGCAAAAGTCAGAAGGAATTTATTCCTTGACACAGCTATTATATGCGCAAAGCCAAGGCAAATATTTCACCTATAAATAAAAATAAAAATTAAAAAAAAAATTAAAAATTTTCCATAACAATTAAAAATTAAAATTAAAATTAACAAATTAAAATTAAAAATTACGGTACATAAAAATTCTAAATTTAAAATTTAAATTTAAAAATTAAACATTAAAACTTAAAAATGAAAAATTAAATTAAAAATTAAAAATTACAAAATAAAAATAAAAAATAAAAAAATTAAACATTGAAAATTAAAACATACATTTAAATTGAAAATTAGAAATTAAAAGTCAAAAATTAAAACGTTACAAATAAAAATGAAATTGAAAATTAAAAATTAATAACTAAAAGTTAGAAATTAAAAATTAAATATAAAAATCTAATATTTAAAATTTAAAATATAAAAATTCGAAATTGAAAATTAAGGGTTGAAAAATGAAATTAAAAATTAATAAAATAATAAAAATAAATAACAAATGAAAATAAACAACAAATAAACAAGAAAAATTATGAGTAAAGTGTATGATAGTAGATAACGGAAGAAGGAAAGTAAGAAAGAAAGAAAGAAAGATAAATAAATAGATATACTGTATTAATAATTAAATGAATGTGTAAATAAATAAATAAATAAATAAATAAATAAATAAATAAATAAATAAATAAATAAATAAATAAATACTAGTATTCACGTCCTTTAACCACAAACAATTCGAATTCACTGTTGAGAGATTCTGTAGCCTTGCCTCGTGAGGCGAGGAGAGGCGGGTACGATTCCTATCTGAGCCATCCTGGAGGTGGCTTTCCGTGGTTTCCCAACTTCTACCCCAGGCAAATGAGGGTTCCTAATATCAGGCCACGGCCGCCATCTTCCCAATCCTCATCTGAATTACAAATACAAACACTAATACAGCCATCACAATAACACACGTTATCAGTCAATTTTCACGCATACCCAAATATACGAGGATACATGAGCACGATGTCGCAAAGCCCCTAAAGAATCAACAACAACAAAAACGATACTGTCTTTAGTTATACTCCTAACTTTCGCAATAGAAATGAAAATCCACAGCCTGCTTCCAGTCTCCGACCGGGTCAGGAATGGAATGAATGAAGCCCCCGTCTAGCGGCGAGGATATGAACTGTGCCGGCTGCCGAGGCCTGACGCACTCCTCTGGGGCAATGATTAAATGAATGACAGATGAAATGAAATGATAGTGGAGAGTGTTGCTGGAATGAAATGTTGACAGGGAAAACCGGAGTACCCGGAGAAAAACCTGTCTGCCTCCGTTTTGTCCAGCACAGATCTCACATGGAGTGACCGGGATTTGAACCACGGACCCAGCGGTGAGAGGCCGGCGTGCTGCCGCCTAAGCCACGGAGGCTTCCCAACTTTCGCAATAGAAATAATAATAATAATCCCTACCGCACTCTGTATTCACCCACACGCCCAAAATGCAGATAGATAAATGATAGACTGAATGAATATGATTATAAGAAAAGAAAGAAAGAAAGAAGAAAAGATGGAAAGAAAGAAAAGAAGGAAGAGAGAAAATAGATAGATAGATTGACGGATAAATGATTGATGAAAAGAATGTATGATTATAAGGAAAGAAATGAAAATGGAGGGAAGGAAGGACAGAAGGAAGGAAGGAAAGAATGAAAGAAAGGAAGGAAGAAATATGATATATGATTGATTAAATGAATGTATGATTACGAGGAAAGGAAGAAAAGAAAATTTAAAATTAAAAATTCAAAAATTCAAAAAATCAAAAGACAAAAATCAAATATGAAAAATTTTACATAAAAATTTAAAAATTAAATTAAAAATTAAAAGAAAAAAAATGAAAATTTTTATTAAAAATAAATCATTCAAAATTTAAACTTAAAAATTCTAAATGCATAATTAAAACTTAAATTAAAAGTTCATAATTATACGCCGAATCTATACTACATGTGCAGTATTGATTCGGCCGTATAATTATAAACTTTTATTTCTACTGTCAATAGGCTACGGATATTTATGACATTTGTTTCCAATGGCAAATGTGTTTGCATTCATATTATAATTAAAAAATAAAAATTTAAACTTAAAAATTAAATTGAAAATTAAAAATTAAAAAATGAGAATCAAAAATTATTTTTTTAAAATTAAATGGAAGGAAGGAAGGAAGGAATGATTATAAGGAAATAAATAAATAAAAATAGATAAATAAGTAAATAAATAAATAAATAATTAAATAAATTCTATTATCCACTTCCTATAACCACGAACAATTCCAATTCACTGCTGATTGATTCTGTAGCCACTTAAACCCCGAGCGTTTACAATAGTAGGGAAGTCTTGTACCAACGGAAGTGACGTACTGATGCACATAATTCACAGAAAATCGCCACCACATTCTGTATTCACCCACACACACAAAATACAGATCAGCTGTGAGGAGATGCCTTTGACTGGCTGCCAAGTGTTGAACTGACCGAAGCGCATCGCGACATCGCACATTGATGATCATCATAAGATTACGTCACGAGCAGTGGGTTACACCCACCGTGGCCTGGTCGTCAAGCCGGCTCGTGGATAATACTCCTCCTCCTCTCCCCCCTTTCCATCCGCTCCTCTACTGTGCCCATTAGAGTCCGGTGACTTGCAATATTATTCTTATTAATGAGGCCCCGATTCAACTTCACTTGTTGTGACATGATGATAATTAGCTACCAAATTATTATCAACAACACACCAAGAAATCCATTGGTTCTTGAAACCTTTGACTAAAATTAACTCTAGAAAGGTAGCGCTAATCGCAACGTTGTTAACGGTAGCGCTTCACATTGGCGTCGACTAAGATTATAGAAACTGATAATAATACCACTTACATCAACTTTTATTTCACTCTCTATGCTAAAGGAATGGAGACTGTTTTTGAAATTTTTGATCCTCCTTTTCACATTTTGCAAAAATGAGGAAAAAGTAGACTTATGAGATCGATCCGGGAAAATGTGTGTCTGTCTGTCTGTCCTTCTGTCTGTCTGTCTGTCTATCAACTCCTAAACGGCTGCAGCAATCGAAACCAAATTTGGTATGAGTAAAGATCTATACAGGAACATCTCTAAATGCCATACTTGAAAATGATGTCAGTGCTACCAACTGCTGAAAAACCGCAATTGAAATTTGAGCTCCATGTTGAATATCTTAGAAAGTATACATGGGAACTATTCCAAAATTGGCACACATATAGGTAATAATACTTCAGTTTAATTTTAGGAGGCCATACATGGCAGTGTTGCCAAAATGATTCTAAGCCTACTGACAGGTCCAATCTTTAAATGCATATAACTTCTACACTATCAATTGGATTTCAACCAAATTTTTTATGTACTATCTGTACATAAACAGATATGACTGAGCATATTTTTAACAGCCACCAGGGCTGCCAACTGTTAATAAATGCTCTTTCTATTTAATTATCCAAATACCAATATATCAGAAAGTATAAGAGCCAACAGTTTTAAAATTTGCACACGTATAGTACTGACATTCTAGATTAATTTGGAGTAACTAATGTATGTCAGTGCTACCAACATGACTCTAAGCCTGCTGATAGGACCAATTTGTAAATACATGTAACTTCTATACTATCAATTGGATTTCAACTAAATTTCGTAAGTGCTATGTGTACCATAATAGATATGACTATGCGTGTTCCTAAGAGCATTCAGGGCTGCCAACTGTCTCTATTTTTACCCTAATATCAATATAGCAGAAAGTATGCAAGCCAACAGCTCTATCCTTTGCGCACGTATAGTACCTGACATTCTAGATTAATTTGGAGTAACTAAATTGGAGTCAGTGCTGCCAACATGATTCTAAGCCTGCTGATAGATCCAAATTTAAAATATCAGTAACTTCTATAATAACAAACGGATTTCATCCGAAATTGGCACAACAACATATCATAATATTTCATATTATATCTGACCAACACATGCATGACATTGTTGCCAACATGATTTTACGCGCTGATAGATCCAATATCTAACTGCACGTAACGTCCATGCAATTCATTGGACTTTAACCAAATTTTGTATTGTGTACCTTAAGAGATGGAACTAGGGCTGCCAACTGTAATCTATTAGGCTACATTATGTCAGGTGTATTTCCAACTAATTAGTAATTTCGATATTACCTACTTAATTTCGGCATCATTCTAGATAGGTCCGTATAAAATAGATTAATAATTGGCATGAATCTTAAATTTCAAGAAAAGTAGGCTCTTTAATTCGTCACGGAACTTCTTGTTTTTATATTAACTTATTTTTCATTTATTTATTTGGAATTTTTCAGACGGTTTTCACTAATTTTGAATAATTTTGATTTATTTCTTTTTGATTTTGACTAAACTTGTTTCTTTGAAATTTTTGAGCTTACTTTTTTTTTTGGTATTTTGATCAATTTCAAATTATTCGATGAGCGAACATCGCTTATTACCAACTCTAGTTTCCAAATACTTCTCGTTGCCATGTTTGTATTTAGATTATTAGGGGGCGTGGTGGCCAAGCTGTTGGCCTCTCACCAAGGTGGACCGTGTTCGATTACCGGTCAATGCATGTGCGATTTTCGAAGTGAAATGCCATGTCCTGTGGTTCGGAATCCACGTAAAAAGGAGGCCCCGTGGCTCATGATCGCATGATTCAAGGTCACGTAACATTAAAAGCTTCCTTCTTTCGCTTCCTTTAGATTATTACTATAATTATCATAATCATAATGTAATATCGTATGGCCTCGGGTCCGGGGTGCAAAATTTGTTATTTGACACCCAGAGGGCAGATTGCATGTCGAATGTTGTCGTTCCTTGGAGCACTATGAAAATCAACGAGGTTAGATTTCTAAGCTCCTTGACACTATAGCGCTTTCTAGTAGAGAAATGAGGAACTTTTGTGTTGGCGGTAAATCCCGAGATTAATTTTGCCATTATGAACACGGCCAACTGAATTCAAATGGGTTCTTTACCTGTGACAAGTTCAAAACCTCCTGTGAGAATAGATGACGACACACATTCATCCTACACTTCACCACTATCGTACGCATTGATGTGTGTAAAACCTGTAAGAGTTGACGAATACCTTATTTGCGGTCTAAATGTCAAGTTAAGTTAATGGCCTAATAAATAGCTTGTGGTTTTGCCCTAGCCTCACCGCTAGGACTTGCAGTGTACCCGCTTGAGGCTGGACCAGTTCACATTGGACCAGCAAGTCACGGGTCAATGCAGGCTTGGACCCTGCTCCTATCTAGGGCAAGTAGATTTCGAACACATAATTACTTGGATAAAAAGGTATCCCTAGGACCATATTTCAAACCGGTCAATTTTAACACTCGATACGGTTCGTCCTTCAAATGGTCCATATATTCTATAGTCAGCATGTCATTATTGAAAGGAAGAAATTACGAGCGGAGTTTTTCAAATTGGTAGTTGTTTGGTAGCGGTCTCATTGCAGTGATGGAGGTACCTCCCACAAGTCTCAATTGGAGACCGGTTCGCCTCGGAGGTATTTTGATCGCTCAAGATAATGGGGTTTACCATTGCCTCCCACGCAGAGTAGTAATATCCCAAAGTTATGTGCTTAATGGCATAAAAATAGTGTCGACAGAGGCACAGAGGAATGCAAATTATAACAAACCGGCTGCGTGGCTCAGCGGTAACGTTCTCGCCTGCTGTTTCCAAGGTTAAAGGATTGAATTCTGGCGCAGTCAGCTGGCATTGGAGGGTGAGCAAATGAGAGGGAGCCGTGTCAGTAGATTTGATGATGATGATGATAATTGTTGTTTTAAGGGGCCTTACACCTAGGTTATCGGCCCCTGATGACTTGGATGATCGTGAAGATGAAAATGAAATGCAAACATAAAACTAAAACTAACTACTAACCTACATACTAGAAGAAGAAATGGAAAACTAAAGGAGAATAAGGCAAATAAAGGACAGGAGGAAAAGAAGATGATGATGATGATTGTTGTTTTAAGGGGCCTAACATCTAGGTTATCGGCCCCAAGGAGGAAAAGAAATACCCTCAACCCTCGAAGAATGCGGATTGAGGGACTTGGAAGGAAGGAGAGCCATGAAAGGCAAGTAGGAAAGTGAAAGAGGAGAGGGTCCACCCCAAAGGTAAGGGACAAAAGGGGAAAAAGGACCCAGCTCAGGAATCCCTCGGGGTTGCCAACTCCCGAACTCACCAGCCGTGAGCCCCTGAGGGTGTAGCATTATCTAGGGTGCACCAAAAGTGGTGGGGCTACATACACCTGGCCTCCTTGAGGGCCTTGAGCAGAAGGCAGGAGATAACATGAAAAGAAAAAGAAGGCTGACCCGTCGCAGAAGGAGGGAATCAGAAAAGATGAGACAAGGGCCAATTAATGCGGGAAAGGAAGAGACTCCCTAGGCCTCGGATACCCTAATACCGTCGGGGTTGGAAGAGAACAAGAGTTGACCAAGTGAGGTCGACAGGAAAGACGACAGAGAGGAGCCCAGCACAAGTAAGTGGAAGCAATGCCGGACTCAGCTAGGGCCCCGTGGTCGCCAACCCACGTCCCACTAGATGTGAGCCCCTGGGGGAGTCAGTTGATTTACTGGCACGTTAGAGATCCCCTTCAGGGTGAAATTACGGCACCCCGGCGTCTCTAAAATCCAGAGTAGTTAAAAGGGACGTAAATCCAATAACATTATTATTATGAAATTTCGTATAGCTCTCCCAATTCTTTAGATTTAGGCTCTTAGGCACAAGTCTACACCGTTTCACCGAACTAAATCAAATTTTATATAGGCCTACTTACCGTTTACAACTCTGCAGATAACATTGCTTGAAATTTCGGATAATCCTCTCCATTCTCTAGAAGTATGCCGTTTGGAACATGGACGAAATATCGAACAGCGGTATGTGGTGAAAAATGACACCATTGCTCCCTGAATTTCAGCCACTCCTCTAAACCCTGTGTTGATCGGGGGTTTGTGATGGGAGCAGGATTGTGCTGTCTGGGAACTCCTAGTGATAAACCGACACATAGGCGGCGAATGTGTGATCTTCGCTTTGCTCAAGGATGGGCTGTACAGTTCCTAACAAAAGTTTAACCCACGAGGACTGGCGCATGGGTATTTTTGACCCGATGCTCTATATTTTAACATTTGAAATGATCTTGTCGACTTCGTCGTTACGCTGGGGTCTGGCGTTACGTTACGGTGACGGGACGAAATGTACCCAGATGCACTGAGGTGTGTGACGTCATAGTACCGCTTGGTGCACGTGTATCCCAACAATCTCTACTTCGTTAGTATAAGACAAAAATCCCCGATTCTTGGATGTCACGGGCAATCTCGAGAACCACTGGATGGATTTTGATGCGTTTCTTGCCACTCTGTAAAGGGTATCTCGAGGAAAGATTCTACAGAAAATAATTTATGTATGATCAAAGGAGGCCAAGCAGCAACGACTTCAGTGAAAAAGTCGAAAATAAACTTGGCGCCCGTGCGTGCGCTTCTTAAGCCTACGCTGGGCAAACCGTTAAAAATTTCAATATACTATGAGCGTAAGAATTGGTCAGCATGAAAAGTTCTACAAAAAGTCCGCGAGAGCATATCTCTATCTTCAATACATCACCCACTATAAGTGTTTTTAGACTGGATGGAAGGGGCAAGTCCCCGCCCGCTCTGGTGAGCTTTGCCCTTGGTTTGCACTTACCGTTCGCGAGTAATTTGAAACAAGATCAGCAAGATAAGTATTATGCAGATAATGTTCTAACATGTCAAGAGTCTTTGGCTTCGAGCGAAGCGAGAAGCCTCCAGCGTTTCTAGCATTTTTCAGCACTTGTAGCATTTAAAATGATACAAAGTCTAGTCTTTCAGACTGACTGTCACTTTTTTTTATTTTCGTCAGCCCTTATTTCCTGTCGCTTGCTGTACCTTCCTTCTAGGCTTTTGAACTTCACCCTGCAAAAGAAACATGCCCATAGCTTTTTGGAACACCCGAGTTATTTATATATTATTTACGGTCGGGTCAAATTTACCCATGGCGCCAATCCTTGCGTGACAATTTTAGGCTTACGTAAGTCGGGACAATCTGTAAAAAATAATTGGGAAAATCCAACTATTTTGGTGCAGCACATAGTTCGGTTCATTTTCGTCCATGTTAAGTGTTTAGGGACACCTTGGTCATCAGCTCCTTTGTTGAAAAAAATCGAGATATTTGCTTTACCGCTACTATCGAGGCCAATTATACTGTTACGATAATTATTATCATTTTTCTGCATGAAAAATTTGAAAAATATAAATAAACCTCATTTTTTATATCAGGAATACTTCATAGGAAGGCACCAGGTGTAAAAATATTTCATTAAAATCCGTACGACTACGACAAAATAGGAGTGACACACTATGGGTCAAAATGACCTGGGGCCAGTCCTCGTGTTATATTTTTTCATTTTCATTTCCCAATGGTTAAGACCATCAGGTTATTTCACATAAAATATGTCTGGTTATACACTTTTATCACAAATTACTATTTTGAAAATAAACTTGGCATCGTATGCATCATTCTGTGTATTTAAAATCCATTGTGTTCAAAAATCTACGTTTTGAATTACGAAATTCTTATTAAAATATACTTCCTTGGTTAACATTTCGGAAGGAATCGGAAAAAAAGTAAAATGATAAGGAGATTAATGGGAGAGTTATTTTTTATGCCAAGACGATCATCGACATCATATTATAGTTCTGCAAAAGAATTAACACTACAATAAACAAATTGGTTTAGTGTGTACAAAATAATCCGTCGGAAGAAAAACTTGATTTTTTGAACAACAATGAAAAATTATTGGATGTGTGCAACTGTGATGCGCGACAATATTTGAGCGTAACAACGTATTCTCGGACTAATTTGCTTAAACTGTCGCTCTTTCGAAATTACAGATTCGTATATTTTTTAAATTATGTATTTTGCGGAACGGAAAGTTCACAGGTGAAATGAAGAAAAAACGAGTTCCACTTCCAGGGAAACTCGAAACACGGCCACTCTTCTTTGAAGTTTTAACTCAACACGACTCGACAGTTTGCTCCTGGCAGTATATGGGGTAATAGGCCCGCCCGCTAGCTAGGCTGTAACTGGGGTGAAGATGGAGATATCTTCTCGTGGACTTTTTTTTTGTAGAACTTTTCATGTTGAACAATTCTTACACTCATAGTATACTGTATAGATATTTTTAATGGTTTGCCCAGCGTTAGCTTAAAATGCTTGTGTCTTTTTCGACCTTTTCACTGAAATTGTTACTGCTCGGTTTCCTTTGATCATAAATAAATTATTTTCTACAGAAATCTTCCTCGAGATATCTTTCACAGAATGGTGAAAACCGCCTCTAAATCCATTCAGAGATTCACCTGTGACATCCAAAAACTACAGTAGCGACACTCGAACGTAGAAACAGAAGAGAATAATAAATAATAATGTTATTGGTTTTACGTCCCTTTTAACTATCCTGGCTTTTAGAGACGCCGGAGTGCCGGAATTTTGCCCCGAAGGGGATCTTTAACGTGCCAGTAAATGTACTGACACGGCTCCCTCGCATTTGCGCACCCTCAAATGCCAGCTGACTGCACCAGGTTTAACAGAAGAGAGAGTGCGCGTTGCAGCAGAAGAGAGATAAAACGAATCATCACCTTTCACTGTAACTCTTTGCACGAACAGGAGGCCATACATTACAGAGTTGCCAAAATAATTTTAAGTCTTCTGATAGGTCCAATTTTTAAATGCATATAACTTCTACACTATCAATTGGACTTCAACCAAATTTTGTATGTAATATGTGTACATAAACAGATATGACTGAGCGTATTCTTAAGAGCCTCCAGGGCTGCCAACTGTTAATAATTGTTCTCTCTATTTTTTTAAATATCCAGAATGTATGCAAGCCGACAGCTTTTAAGTACGCACACGTATAGTACCTGACATTTTATATTAATTTGGAGTAACTTATATACTGTACGACAGTTCTACCAGCATGATTCTATGCCTACTGATAGGTCCAATTTTAAAATACATGTAACTTCTATACTAACAAATGGATTTCATCCAAAATTGGCACAACAATATATCATAATATTTCAGATTTTTTCTGACCACCACACGCATGACATTGTTGCCAACATGCTTTTACGTGTGCTGATAAATCCAATGTCTAACTGCATGTAACGTCCATTGGACTTCTACCAAATTTTGTATTCTGTACCTTAAGAGATGGAACTAAGAATATATTCAGTCACTAGGGCTGCCAACTGTAGTGCTCTATTTGGCTACATTATACCAGGTATATTTCGAACTAATTAGACATTTCGATATTACCAACTTAATTTCGTCATTATTCTAGATACTGTAGAATAATCATTGGAATGAATCTTAATTTTAAGAAAAGTAGGCTCTTTAGTTCGTCACGGAACTTCTGTTTTATGTGAAATAATCTGATGGTCTTAAATTTTGCTAGGGACTGTAGAGCAATTCGTATGCTACATTCGTGACTGTATATTACTGTATATATCATTGGAATATACGCCAATTCGAAATTCGAATAAATTATTAGAATGTTCGAAGAACTCGAGTATTTCGAATAGTCGGTTATTGAAATGAATATAACAGTTTATTGGAATAATTCGAATATGATAAGAATTAAATCAATTTGTGTAAACAAATATGTCCAGTGTAGGAGCAGATGACCTCACTGTTCAGTCCCTTAAAACAACAATAACTAACTAGCAGTGTCCAGTGTATGAGTTGCTGGAAGCAGGGGCGAATTGAAGGGGTAGGATATGGGGGTTAACCTCTTCCCCATTCGGCCTGATACATCCTTATCCTTTCTTTCTTTCTTTCTTTCTTTCTTTCTAGTTTATTCCTTGTTTTCTTTCAATCATTCTTTTTTCTTTCTTTCTTCCTTCCTATTTTTCTTTCGGATTTTCTTTCTTTGTTTATTTTTTCCTTCTTTCTTTGTTCCCTTTTTCTTCCTTTCTTTCTTTCATTGTTTTTCTTTCTTTCTTTCTTTCTTTCTTTCTTTCTTTCCTTCATATTTTTCTTCGTAATTTCTTTCTTTCTTTCTTTCATTCTTTCCTTCTGTGTTTGTTTATTTCTTCTTTCCTTTCTTTGTTCCCCTTTTCTTTCTTTCTTTCTTTCTTTCTTTCTTTCTTTCTTTATTTCTTTCTTCCTTTGTTTTTCTTTCTTTCTTTCTTTTTCTTTCTTTCTTTCTTTCTTTGTTTTTCTTTCTTTCTTTCTTTCTTTGTTTCTTTCGTCCTTCCTTTTTCTTTCCTTCATATTTTTCTTCGTAATTTCTTTTTCTTTCTTTCTTTCTTTCTTTCTTTCTTTCTTTCTTTCTTCCTTCATATTTTTCGTTCGTAATTTCTTTCTTTCTTATTTTCTTTCTGTGTTTGTTTATTTCTTCCTTCATTTCTATTGTTCCCTTTCTCTTTCTTTCTTTCTTTCTTTCTTTCTTTTCTTTTTTATGTGTGTTGTTTTTCTTTCTTTCTTTCTTTCTTTCTTTCTTTCTCCCTTACTTTTTCCTTTATGCTTTCTTTTCTCTATGTTTCTATGTTTATTATGATAATTCCAACATTTGAATGTTTCGACTTGATCTTCGAATCATTCGATTACTGACAGAATGGGTTGGTTAATTCACTAATGCGAATACAGTATTTCAAAATTTGAATGTTCGAATATGTAGAGCTCTACTAAATACCCGCCCCTGCTTTGGATAGGAACAGACCAGAATTAAAATTCTTGACATACCCAGGAATCGAATCAGGATCTCTGTAGCCAGTCAAGAATACTAGCCACTACACCAAGAGATGATCGAAATGGAATGTAATTTCACACTCATCCAGTGATCCTGTGTTCACCATTCATGAAATATGAATGTTGTTCCTAACCAGACTTTAAAAAAAGAATTGAGTCAGACAACACAAAAAATAAGAATCAGTCTCCTTGGTATTAAAACTACTACGTCATGTTCAGGTATGATGAATTATTGCCGTCTATAATATCGCAATTTTAGGCATTCAGACGCGATCATTATCATTCAATGAGTTCAGGTTTTTGTGTGTGTCCAAACTTGAACTGGTCCAACAAGATTTAAGGTGCATTTTAGAAGACCTGTCCTGCTTAGAGTAACATATGAGCATGAAACACCTGACGCCTCACCAAATAAAATAAAAACAAACAAACAAAAATGCTGCAGTGAAGGGTAAAATGACCACATAAAATTATCTTCCGCCAGCTGACGACCTTCGTGTCAAACCGTAAGAGCACCTGCTAGCAAATGTTGTATAGGAGTTGTAAGGCCACTAAAGCCAAACACGGAGACTCAGCATTTACGAAGCAACTTCCTTGGTGGTAGTGTTTGTTGTTCTAAGAAACAGAACGTCGAGCAATGAGACCTCGGATATTACTGTAAAGATAGTGCCGAAAAATCATCATCATGTTGATGCAGTAAAAAAGTTAAAAAAATGCACATAACATTTTCAAAAATGACAGTAATAAATGACCTAACAAATCGAAAAATGCACTTTAAAATGAAGAAAATGATCTTATAATAATAAACTCACCAATATTTCAAAAATGGCATCTGAAGCTCAATCTGAAAAGTCAATCAAAATAGATTTCTAGCACTTAACAAACGGCTTATGTTCATAGCTACTAGTCTCTTCTTAACTCTGAGCGACGTTACTCCCTCACATGAAGCTGTGACATGACTAAATTGAAGAAAAAAAAAAAAAAAAAAAAGAAAAAAAAAAACTTAAAAAGCCGATTTCTCTAAAATATGACCGAATAAATCTACCAAACTTTAAAAAATGCTCTTAAAATGGAAAAATAGCAAAAAAATGCAAAAAGATGCAAAATAAAAATTACATATTTGAAGACAGGGTGGACTGTCCGGAGTTTCTATGTACTTCAGCAATGTTTTAGACGGCTCAGTAAAAAGATGACATGTCATCAACATCCGGGCCCTAATCATCATCATCATCATCATCATCTAAAGCAGGGGTGAACAACCCGCGGCCCGTGGATAAATACTATTAAAAACGTGAATATATACATTGTGAATGTTGAGATTTTTCCCATTATTGCGGGCCCTAGCTGAAATAAGAAAATTATAAAAATGATTCGTTAAAAATAAATTGATATTGATTTTGACATTGACAGACTATTGAAAAATATACAATGCCAAACATCACATTAGGAGCATTAGGCTACTACTTTATTTGATGTTCAGTTTGACGATATATTGATTTTCATTTTATCATTTTAAATGATTATGTCGACTTCGTTGGGGTCTGGCGTTACGTTGCGGTGACGGGACGAAATGTACCGAGAATGCACTGAGGTGTGTGACGTCATAGTACTGCTTCAGCTTCCTCCTTTCCCCGCGCGCTCCGGTGAGCGTGACGTCATCCAGCCAGCTACCTCCTTTGACCTTGGTTTGTACTTGCTTTTTATCATTTTAAATGATTATTAGTTAGTTTCCGTAGTTATTGTTGTTTTAAGGGGCGGAACTAGGAGATCATCTACCCCTTAAATGTTTATGTCGACTTCGCTGGGGTCTGGCGTTACGTTACGGTGACGGGACGAAATGTACCGAGAATGCACTGAGGTGTGTGACGTCATAGTACTGCTTGGGCTTCCTCCTTTCCCCGCGCGCTCCCGTGAGCGTGACGTCATCCAGCCAGCTACCTCCTTTGACCTTGGTTTGCACTTGCTTTTTTTTCTGCTAACGGACTTTGAGTTCACGCAGCATTTGTAGCATTTAAAATGATATAAAGTCTAGTCTTTCAGACTGACTATCACTGTTTTTATATACTTTAATGTCAAGAATTCTGTTTTTTGTAAAAAAATAAAAATAAAATAATAACAAACTTTAGATGGTATAATTTTATTTTAAATCTTTTCGAACTAGGAGTAAGTTGGTTGTAAATCAGTAATTTGATATCTTAATAACGCAATTTGCAAAAAAAAAAAAAAAACCAGTCTCGCTTCGCTCGAAGCCCCAGGACTCTTTCAACAGACTCCATTACCCTCTAAGTTAGATATCCCGCGCGGGGAACGGAGAGCGGGAGGTGTGCTCTGCTGCATGACGTCACACACTCGCCGTCTCCGTATCGCATAACGCCAGACCCCAGGAGTGAGCTCAGACTCGGTGCATATGCACTGAACAACATGATGACGTCATACACGCCGTAGCCGTAACGCATAACGGTCAAAGGAGGTAGCAGGCTGGATGACGTCACGCTCACTGGAGTGCGCGGGGAAAGGAGGAAGCTCAAGCAGGACTATGACGTCACACATCTCAGTGCATTCTCAGTACATTTCGTCCCGTGACGTCCCGTCATTGTAACGTAACGCCGGACCCCAGCAAAGTCGACATAATCAATTAAAATGATAAAAAAAATGTATTTATACCATATTGAAACACATTTTTTGTCTGCTGGTAAAATAGGTTATTCAGATAATAGTAAAATTAGCTTTAGCGGTAGGGTTTGGCAAGTTTCTATGTGGGAAGGTAACTTGCGGTCCGCCACTTATTATGTAAAAATAAACTTGGCCACCCAGTTATAAAAAAAGGTTGGGCACCCGTGTTCTAAAGGCTAGGCCTTGACGTTGCAACCACATTTGTCTCTCACTTGCTGAAAGTTTTACGTCAGCATACTGTTTAAATGTACGTGCATGCATCACAGAATCCAGATGAGCCTTCTGTGGTCTTCCTCTTGCTTGCTTTCTTCCTCAGAACTTTTCCTTCCAGTATGGTGGTCAGGAACTCATTATGACGTTGGGTGTGGACAACGAATTTTGATTTTCCTCTTTTCTATAGTAGTGATCAATTTTCTTGTTTCGTCTACTTTCTTGAGGACCCATTCGATAGTATTTTTCTCCGTCCAGCTTAATTTCAGCATCCTTCTCCACATCCACATTTCCGCTGCTTCCAGGCGTTGTATGTCCTGTTTCCTTAGATCCCAAGTTTAGCATCCGTATAACGATTTTCTAGTTTTAATGCTAATGTGCCTGCTTGTCAGAAGGTTTATCCAATTTCAAGTATTGAGAAAGAAGCTGGTATTCAGAAAGGTTGTTGATGATGATGATAATATTGTTGTTTTAAGGGGCCTAACATCTAGGTTATCGTCCATTAATGGTTTCGGTGATAATTGTAATTGTAGGTTCATTTTTCATTTATCACTAATTACAGCTTACAAACTGGAAGAAGAATTGGAAAAAGGAAAGAAGAGTAAGGGAAATGAAAGAAAGGGGAAATAAATGCCCTCAACCCTCGAAGAATAAGGATTGAGGACTTGGAAGAAAGGAGATCCATGAAAATCAGATAGGAGAGGGAAAGAGGAGAGGGCCCGCCACAAAGGCAATGGAGAAAGGGGAAAAACCGGACCCAGTTCAGGAATCCTTCAGGGTCGCCAACTCCCGAACTCACCAACTGTGAGCCCCTGATGTTTTAGCACTATCCAGGGTGCACCAGAAATGGTGGGGATACACACACTCTGCCCCCTTTAGGGCCTTGAGCAGAAGGCAGGAGATATAATGAAAAGAAAAGAAGGCTGATCCTTCGAAGAATGAGGGATCTGAAAAGATGAGACAAGGGCCAATTAAGGCGGGAAAGGAAAAGACTCCCTGGGCCTCGGATACCCTAATACCGTCGGGGTCGGAAGAGAACAAGAGTAGACCAAGAGAGGTCTGCAGGAAAGAAGACGGAGAGGAGCCTGGCACAAGTAAGTGGAAGCTATGCCCGACTCAGCTGGGGTCCCAAGGTCGCCAACCCACCTCCCCTTTAGATGTGAGCCCCCGGGGGGATTCAGAAAGGTGTAAGGCAAGACTGCAACTTTTCAATCTATACATTGAACATGCAATGAAGGAAAATAGAGACAAATTTAAAGTCGGAGTGAATATTCAAGGAGAAATAATTTCAACTCTGAGATTTGCTGATGACATCGTTATTTTAGCCGATTCACTTGAGGATTTGAATGAGTTTCTAAATGGTATGAGGAAAGAATTCATGATGAAAATCAGTAAATATAAAACAACAATAATGGAATGCAGCCGAAATAAATCAGAAACTCTTATTGACGGCAAATTGACAGGCGAAAAGCTAAAGGAAATTGGAGGAAGAAAAATAACCAATGAAGGGCGAAGCAAAGAGGATATAAATGGAAGGTTGGCTCAGTCAAGGAAATAATTTCTACAGAAAAGGATACTGTTGACATCGAATATAGATTTAGGTAATAGGAAGTTATTTTTGACAGCCTTTGTCTAGAGCGTGCGCTTTATGAAGTGAAACTTGTTAGGTAGATTTCATTAGAAAGCTAACTATTGCAATGGGTACCATGTTTCGACTTCCGGAAAATTTTGACATAATATCTTCGCGTTTCACATCCCCCAGACCCCAAAACCACCGTCAGTTCAAAAGTTTATATATAAAATTTATATATACACACATCAAAAAAAGTTTTGCATCACCTCGGTTCCAAGAGTTCCGGAACCGTTAAATACAAAGGGAATAGAGATCAACACAAACAACATTTCAGCTCGTTTTATTGCTCATGAGACCCACACATTGCATGTTGTACCATCATACAGCTAGACTTTCAGCATTTGTGGTCCAGATTGCAGTACACACCACTACCTCTAATACCCAGTAGCACGTCCTCTTGCATTGATGCATGCCTGTATTCGCCGTGGCATACTATCCACAAGTTCATCAAGACACTGTTGGTCCAAATTGTCCCACTCCTCAACGACAATTCGGCGTAAATCTCTCAGAGTGGTTGGTGGGTCAAGACGTCCATAAACAGCCCTTTTCAACATATCCCAGGCATGTTCGATAGGGTTCATGTCTGGCGAACATGCTGGCCACTGTAGTCGAGCGATGTCGTTATCTTGAAGGAACGCATTCACAAGATGTGCACGATGAGGTCGAGAATTGTCGTCCATGAAGACAAATGCCTCTCCAATATTCTGCCGATATGGTTGCACTATGGGTCGGAGGATGTCATTCAGGTATCGTAAAGCCGTTTCGGAGCCTTCCATGACCACCAGTGGCGTACGTCGGCCCCACGTAATGCCACCCCAAAACATCAGGGAACCACCACCTTGCTGCACTCGCTGGACAGTGTGTCTAAGACGTTCAGCCTGACCAGGGTGCCTCCAAACACGTCTCCGACGATTGTCTGGTTGAAGGCATATGCGACACTCATCGGTGAAGAGAACGTGATGCCAATTCCGTGGGGTCCATTCAGCATGTTGTTGGGCCCATCTGTACCGCGCTGCATGGTGTCGGGGTTGCAAAGCTGGACCTCGCCATGGACGTCGGGAGTGAAGTTGCGCATCATGCAGCCTATTGCGCACAGTTTGAGTTGAAACACGACGTCCTGTGGCTGAACGAAACGCATTATTCAACATGGTGGCATTGCTGTCAGGGTTCCTCCGAGCGGCAATCCGTAAGTAGCGGTCATCCACTACAGTAGTAGCCCTTGGGCGGCCTGAGCGAGGCCTGTCATCGACAGTTCCTGTATCTCTGTACCTCCTCCATGTCCGAACAACATCGCTTTGGTTCACTCTGAGACGCCTGGAAACTTCCCTTGTTGAGAGCCCTTCTTGACACAAAGTAACAATGCGGACGCGATCGAACTGCGGTATTGACCTTCTAGGCATGGTAGAACTACAGACAACATGAGCAGCGTACCTTCGTCCTGGTGGAATGACTGGAACTGATCGGCTGTCGTACCCCCTCCGTCTAATAGGCCCTGCTCATGCATGGTTGTTTACATCTTTGAGCAGTTTTAGTGACATCTATGAACAGTCAAAGGGACTGTATCTTTGATACAATATACACAGTCAACGTCTATATGCCGGAGATCTGGGAACCGAGGTGATGCAAAACTTTTTTTGATGTGTGTATATATATATATATATATATATATATATGTATATCAGTTTCTTGTGGACACGATAACTGCCGTAATTTTGCACCAATCACTTTGATTTTTTTTATCGAATATGTATACCTATAAAATCTCGGTCGAGTTCGTTACTGGGCTAAATCAGTCGAAGGGGGTGAGAATTGGGGGCTTTTTTCGAAAAGGTGAAATATTGCTATAACTCTCTTATGCGAAATATCGAATCCGTTCAAAGTTCATACTATGTGTCGGATAAAGCCCAACAATTTATGTTTGAAGAGTTCTTTTATAGAACCAACCATTGACCAAAGGGGTGAGAAAAAGTGTTTTTTTTCGGGAAACATTAATCATATCTCTCTTAATAGGCACAATATCAAAACCGTACAAAATGGACAATATTGCCCTAATAATTACCTAAAACTTTTGTCTGAAAGAATTTTTTATATGACCCACCATTACGCCAAGGGATGAGAAAAATGATTTCGGAATTATAAGAAAATGCCAAGAGCTATCAGAGGTTGCCATGGCAACACTACTAAATTGATGAGGGATGAGCCATCAGACGTTGCCATGACAACGCACTTGCACGAGATCAGATTCAAATTTCCATCTGACTAAGTGTGAAGCGGCTTCGGTGACGTAACTGGTAGCATGCTGAACTTCTATTCCCAAGGTCGCGGGTTCAAAGCCGGCCGAAGTCGTCGGATTTTCTAAGAGCGCTAAAAATCCCTCAGTATGCTTTCCTTTGGAGGGGAAGTTCCAACGTTCGTTGCGAGTTGCTGGTTTCGGTGGCATCTAGTAGCCAAGTTCAGAGCTAGGTGTCGTTGACGGTAGTATCTGGTAGCAACATTAGGAACTACTGCTTGAAATTGACCGTCTGCAGTCCTTACCTGAATTACAGACTAATACAGCCATCACAATTCACACCGTTTATCAGACAGATTCTACACTCACCCAAAGTACACGGGGTTACATGACCGCGTTGTCGCAGCCCCTAAACTGAGGAACATACCAAAATCTCTGCGGGAGATATAATTTTGCGTGAAGAAGTAACAGACCGTTACATAGTTACACATCAGTGTCGAAACCTTGCATAAGGACAGTGTGACCACAAGTATAAAAATGGACCCCAAATGACAAGAAGGTTACCGTCCCCATAAGACAATAAAATGTTTAAAACATGCATAAAATGAAGAAAAACAAAGTTAATTAAGCTCCAATTATAAAATACTTTCTCGCAATAAATGAGATCTGATCCTTCTACGAAAACCTGCATATTCTGCCTATTTTCGCCTATCCCCAAGTTTGTCCGGTGTAATCTACCTCCGCCTTCCGGCGTGCCGAGAGGACTTTTGTATTTTAATTTCAGTTTCGTGTTTTGCTTTCAGTTTTGTGTTTTATTTTTAGTTTTAATTTTTGTGTTTTGTGTTTTGTTTTTTGCTTTTTGCGTTTTGCTTTTTGCTATTTGTTCTTTGTTTTTTGTTTTTTGTTTTTGTTTTTGTTTTTAGGTTTTAGGTTTTTTGTTTTTTGTTTTGTTTCTTGTTTTGCTTTTAGTTTTGTGTCTTGTTTCTGTTTAATTTTTTGTTTGTTGTCTTGTTGTTAGTTTTGTGTTTGGTGGACAGTTGGTGCAGCAGGAAAAAGGAGAATAGAAGCATTTGATATGTTGTGTTAAAGGAGAATGATGAAGATCAGTTGGATAGACAGAATAACAAATGAAGAGGTATTAAGGCACGTGGGTCAGGAGAGATGTTTCTGGCGACTGCTAATGAAGAGAAGAGATAGGTTGGCAGGACACATACAGTATTAAGACATCAAGGAGTAGCAAACTTAGTTATGGAAGGAAGGGTCGAGGATAAGAACTGTAGGGATTGATCAAGGTAAGAATATGTTGTCTCGGATGTAAGTTGTGGTAGTTAGAGATGAAACGATTAGGGGAGGTATGGATGCTGCATCTTACCACTCAAAAGGCTGAAGACTCTAACAATCATTATTATTATTAATTGGACATTGTTGCAATTCGACTTCATTGATTAAAATCTTAGTTCTCTACGTTATGCAGCTAGGCGTCATGGACGGTAGCATTTGGTGGCAAAAGTAAGAACTACTTGAAAAAATGAATCGTCTGCAGTCCTTCTACCTGAATCACAGATAACACACACTAATACAGCCATCACAATTAACACCGGTTATCAGACAAATTCTACACACAGCCAAAGTACACGGGGCTACATGACCACATTGTCGCAGCCTCTAAACTAAGGAACCAACCAATTTCTACGTTATGGCTGTAAAATAGTTTTAGGATAAGAGACAGGTCGGTTCGAATAACAGCGTTGATTTTATCTCAAAAGTGATTGATAGTTGATATTGCTTACTTGATGGTCATAGGACATGACTTTCACTGATCAACAGTGTATGTAGATTTGCCAATATCGCCTCGTGATATGTCCTTTCACTGACTATGAAAGCCGAGGGAAGATTGCCATACTTGTGGGTCCTTAAGTGCTGATGATATCAGAGAATCCTCGGAACCGGAAACCGTTCACTCGCCTGCCAAAACTGCAGTCGTGCATATCCAGACATGACTTCCTCGAAACTTGGCTCACAATCAGACAGAAGTGAAGTCTCCCTTCATCGCCTCTCATCACTTGAATAAGAAAAGTCAGAACAGTATCGAACATGGCCTATCTGCTGCTGAATGCTATGAAATGTTGAGTCTCTATTTCAATCACATCTTCACTGCACTTTGCTAGTAGAATTCTGTACAAATGCGAAGATATCCGGTGAGGGTAATATAATAATAATAATAATAATAATAACCGTATCAATAATAATAATTAAAGACTAAATTCGGCAAAATTCATCATGTAAATAAATTCTAGTACTTAGGAGAAGTAATTCAGCCATCAGGATTGAATCGTGAGGCAAACAAAGGGAGAGTTTCAAAATTACAGAAGATCTATAGAATCATCTGGACCAGATGCATAACAAACAAGTAATTCTGTGAAGAACTATAGGCCTACAGCCTATTTTCACATATTCTACTCATGTTAATTGCCTCTGTCAACATACAAATTGTCAGTAACGGAAATAAAATAAAGGGGAAATAAATGCCCTCAACCCTCGAAGAATGAGGATTGAGGAACTTAGAAGGAGAGCCATGAAAGGCAGATAAGAAAGTGAAAGAGGGCCCGTCCCAAAGGCAATGGAAAAAGGGAGAAACCGGTCCCAGCTCAGGAATCCCTCGTGGTCGCCAACTCCTAAACTCACCAGCTGTGAGCCCTTGAGGGTGTAGGACTATCCAGGGTGGGACTACACACACACCCTGCCTCCTTGAGGGTCTTGAGCAGAAGAATTTTGAAAGTAAAACAACAGGTCTGACCCCTCGAAGAATGAGGGATCAGGAAAGATGAGAGACAAGGGCCAATTAAGGCGGGAAAGTGAAAGACTCCCTAGGCCTCGGTTACCCTAATACCTTCGGGGTCGTAAGAGAACAAAAGTTGACCAAGAGAGGTTGACAGGAAAGAAGAAGGGGAGGAGCCCGGCACAAGTAAGTGGAAGCAATGCCGGACTCAACTGGGATCCCGTGGTCGCAAACCCACGTCCCACTAGATGTGAGCCCATGAGGGGTCCACAGATGGGCATAACGATGTAAAATGATGATAATAATAATAATAATAATAATAATAATAATAATGAGAAGATCAGTGACACGATTCGAAAAAGAAGGATTGCCTTTTATAGCCACGTGACACGAATGAGCCCAGGCAGGATATAAAAGCGGATATTGACATACTTCCAAGATAAGAAAACCAAAGGGGCATGGTTCACGGAGATGAGAAAGATCTACGTGAAATGGAAATTTCCCCTAAAGATATCCAGGAGCGTGTTCCACTTCAGGAAAAACTATGTACGTACAAAGGTTCCCAGGAAAAGCTGAAGCTGAAGACAGGGAAGGCGTGGTCCCAAGAGAGAAAAGAACAACACCAGAGACGATTGCGGGAACACTGGGCGGTAGTTAGAGCTCGGAAGAAGAGACAGTTGAACTGACGTGGTCCCTAGTTGTCCGAATCTAAGAAATAATAATAATAATAATAATAATAATAATAATAATAATGGATTCTACTTTCCTTATAACTCGTGTGGCTTTAGAGACCCTGGGGCCAGTATTTCGCTCTGAAGCGACTAATAACGTCCCTATTTTGAAATTCTGATTTTTGTTTTCGGTATTTTATATTATTGCTCGTCTAGTTTTTATTTTATTTTGTGTTTTATTAATTTTTGACTTTTTTCTTAAATTAAATCATTAGGTATCCACCTCTAAATTTTAAATTCTTCTAAATTTGTTATAACGTTATCTTTGTCAAGAGAGGCAGATGACCTCGCGGTTCAACCCCTTTAAACAACAATAACTAATAAACTAATTAAGGTCATCACGCTATTTATTATTTACTTCTACAGGGCGCCAGGAAATGTTCTCCGCAGTGGCTACGTGCAGCAGTTGCGTCATCAGTTTAGTTGGCAGCACAATGTCCTTGATAGGGTGAAGGCCACATGTGTGGGCTGTCGAAATCGTCAGTGCGTCCATCTCTTCTTCCACATTTCTCCTCTAGGTCGTTCTTGTTCCTATGTTCCAACATCCAATTTACGTGGCCATTTTCAAACCAAAAATTCTCCCCCCCCCCAACTCCTCCACCCCCCAGGGGCTCACATCTAGTGGGACGTGGGTAGGCGACCACCGGGCCCCAGCTGAGTGCGGCATTGCTTCCACTTACTTGTGCCGGGTTCCTCTCCGTCTTCTTTCCTGTCGACCTCACTTGGTCAACTCTTGTTCTCTTCCGACCCCGATGGTATTAGGGTATCCGAGGCCTAGGGAGTCTCTTCCTTTCCTGCCTTAATTGTCCCTTGTCTCATCTTTCCTGATACCCTCCTTTTGCGAGGGGTCAGCCTTCTTTTTATTTTCATGTTATTTCTTGCCTTCTGCTTAAGGCCCTCGATGAGACAGGGTGTATGTAGCCCAACCACTTCCAGTGCACCCTAAATAATGCTACACCCTCAAGGGCTTGGGAGTTGGCGACCCCGAGGGATTCCTGAGCTGGGTCCATTTTGTCCCCTTTTTCCTCTGGCCTTGGGGTGGGCCCTCTCCTCTTTCCCTTTCCTATCTGCCTTTCATGGCTCTCCTTCCTTCCAAGTCCTCATTCTTCGAGGGTTGAGGGAATTTCTTTTTCTCCCTGTCCTTTATTTGCCTTATCCTTCATTTGTTTACCATTTCTTCTTCTAATATGTAAGTCTGTGGTTAGTATTAGTTATAGTTTTCATTCTCGTCTCATCTTTCACTATCACCCAAACCATTAGGGGCCAATAACGTAGATGATAGTCCCCTTAAAACAACAATTATCATCATCATCATCATCATCAACATCTATGTTCCAACATCCAATTATCATGGCCATTTTCAAACCAAAAATTATCATCTACTTATCCGGCCGGTTTCTCTTTGTTGCAGTTGCAGTTTCTCGGGGATTGGCCTACGAGTTGTTGGCCCATAATTTCCTTAGCACCCTGGAAGTCAGTGCTCACACCATCTGGCAACTTCATGATTTGAGTTAGTCGTAACTCCCCAAGACTGATCGTTTGAGGTCCCATCAGGTTACAACCAGACATCACACTAAACCTCTTCAGGCCCAGGGTGCACGCATGCGGACCTCCAGTTTCAAATTCTTATCTGTGACAGTTGGTATTATGTTAATTCTACCCCTAAATATTCCCATTTCTACAAGGTTGGAGCTGAGGTAATTTTTTTTATTTTTTTATTTTTTTTAGGGGAAGAAATGCATTTACGCACAGAGTGTCGGGCTCCTGCTCCTGAGTAGCAGACTACCGACTGATACTCCCCCGTTACTTCTGAACACTAGCCTGGAACCGTTTATCCCATTACTTCAGGCTAGAGTAATTTTATATTTCCCCGTACGGCACTCTTCCGTAATGAATCATCTTCAGTGTCGATCTTTCTTCGGAGGATATCTTCAACAAAACTTGCTACCAGTTTCCAATTTTCCTCATTTTGTAGCATCACTGCAACAATATTGTCTGGGGATATCTCTACATCAATGTGATCTTGAAGAGACTGCCTATTTTGGACCCACCGTCCACAAGAGAAGAAGGTGTGATTAGCATTATCTAATTCGTTGATACAGTAGATGCAATCTGATGAATCCACCTTCCCCATCTTCTTAAGATAGGAACAGAAGTACCCACGGCCAGGCAAGAACTGAGTGAGATAGTAACCAACCTCACCTTGTTTCCTCTCTGTCCAAACCTACACCTGAGGGATTATTCTCTTAGTCCATTGGCTTTGATCTCCTTGCTCCCATTTGATCTGCCAATTTTGAAAGGTTTGTACTCTTGCCGATCGTCTCGCATTTTGTAAACCCATATCAGATTTCCTCAAGTAAATGTTATTGCGTTCTTTCGGAATAATCCCGGAAATAACGAGAACTGCTTCCTCAGAGACCGAGCGATATGTAGATGCCACGCACAAAGCACCCCGCCTCTGCACTTGCGCAAGTGACTTCCTATAATAATAATAAGACCTTACCACTTACCACGGTCAGGGGCGAACCTGCAATCTTGGGGTTAGTAGACCGACACGCTATCCACTCACCCACCGTGGCAAGCTATAATAATAATAATAATAATAATAATAATAATCATAATAATAATAAAAATAATAATTATAATAATAATAATAATAATAATAATAATAATAATTAACTCCGCCACTGCCGGTCCCAAGCCCGGGGCCTCATCTCGTAAGTGATGAGGAAGGAGGAGGGGAGGAGTAACACCTCGTTATAAAACCTGGGTCCATCTGGCTCCGGATGGTAGCACCCTGTAAGGGTCCCTGCCTAGGGTTACTAGGTGAAAATTGGTCAACGGTCCTGATGGCGGAAGAGGAATCTAAGATTCCCAACGATGGATGGAGCGGAAGAGCCAGGTGGTTTCCCCACCAATAAAGAACTCTAAATCCAAAAGCGTTTGTTCCCAGATTGGGCGGCTTATGGTCAGCGTCTGTTCACCAAGTGGTGCGGCTGTAAACATGCTCCAGGAACTAACAATCCCTGGTTCTAAGAAACCTAGTGGATAACCACTAGACCCCATTTCTTACAAGTAACCATGGCGCGTGCAAATAATAACAGTATTACCCCAGGTGGTAACCAATCCACCCGTCAACTGACGGCACCCGGGTGTTCGGACTCTGCGGGACCCGGGCAACCACGGCCACAGAGAAAATCGGAGTTCTCTGGCAAACTTCCACATAAGACACCAACATACGTAGGCACTCTAAACATCAACACTCTCATACAGTCTGGAAAGTTGCACAATCTAGTGACAGAACTCGATAGACAGAAGCTTCTAATCATCGCGCTGCAGGAGACACGTATCACAGATGAAGACACCATGGACTACTGCAATTACCGCTTGTTCAAGAGCAAGACTGACAGGCGCGTTGCCAAAGGCGCCCCAATTCTGGAAATGGCCTTCATGGTCCACAAGACCATAGTAGAATCCTTAGAAGAAGTTACTCCAGTAAACAACAGATTGATGAGCATGCGCTTCCGGTGCGCCAACAAAAAATATACACTGATCAACGCACACGCCCCCACTAACCAAAGTAACAAGAGCGATCCACAGTCCGCAGAAAAATTCTGGTCGACCCTTGACACAGTGATGTCCAAAGTCCTCAGGGATGACGTCAAACTCCTCATGGGCGACTTCAATGCACAGATCGGTAGAGAAAAGATGTACAGGAAAACAGTCGGACACTATCCTGCACATAAATTCACAAATAACAAGTAGTTCCGTAAAGAACTATACAGCCTATTTTCATATATCCTGCTCATGTTAATTGCCTCTATCAACATACAAAATTTCAGTTTAATTGCTGTAACAGATTCGTAGATATTGAGAACCGTCTAAATATTTCAGATGTTCGCCAGGTTGGATTTTTATTTTTGTACTATTACATTAAGATTATTGTGTACGTGTGGTATTCAAACTTCAATCGCATGATTAGAACAAGAAGTAAAAACAAGATTTTAAAATTACGCACAGCAGCCATCTTGTGATAATGCAAACCATTGAAATAAATTAGATGCCAGTGGATCAACATTTGTATAAGCATTTAACGTGCAACGTTTCACAGCACTCGGATAGTTAATTCGCGAGAAACGTCCATTTAAATATTTATACTTCGCGTCGCCGCCATGTTGGATTTGTGCTCACCAGGTTCCTGAAAGTCCTATAGGTGAACATATGTTCATAGTCTCTATGAATATAAAAAAAATCAGTTTGGTTGCTGTAAAAGATTCATAGATATTGAGAACCGTCTAAATATTTCGGGAGCTCACCATTTAGGAGTGTTATGTGTATAGGCCATAGAGTTATGTACCATTCAAGGACAATTATTGCCTAGCTTCATTATTCAAACTTTCACTTCGATCGCATGATTACGACACAAGAAATTAAAACTTAATTTTAAAATTTCGCACAGCCGCCATATTGAGGTTATGTAAGCAATTGAATTAAATTAGATGGCAGTGCATTACAATCTGCAAAATCAATTACTGTACCACATTTCACTGCGCTCAGAGAGTTAAATCACGAGAAAAGTCTATTAAAATATTTTAAATTCGCTTGGTCGCCATGTTCGTTTCGTACTTTACAGGTTTATGAAATATACATAGGTATACCTGTATCAGTACCCTTAATCACCGTACAAAATTGCAGGGTGATATCTGTAATAGTTTCGGAGTTATGGAATGTCAGTGAAATATTTCGCACAGCCGCCATTTTGAGGTTATGTAAACAATTGAACTAAATTAGACTCCAGTGCATTACAATGTGTATAAACATTTGCTGTACCAAGTTTCATTACATTTAGATAGTTAAATCGCGAGAAAAGTCTATTTAAATGTCTCAACTTCGCTTGGACGCCATGTTGGTTTTGTAGTCACCAGGTTTTTGAAAGTCTCATAGGTGAACTTTTAGTAGTGCCCTTTATCACCGTACACAATTTCAGGGCGATATCGGTAATAGTTTCGGAGATATTGAATGCTAGTGAAATATTTCGCACAGCCGCCATGTTGGATTGGAGAGACGTAACTAAATTTGAAGGGCACGGTCGAGGTCGCCGGGAATAGTGCTATGAACTTCCCGAGTTTCATTGAAATCGCTCCAGCCGTTTCGATTTTATTAGGGGGGACACACACACACGAATCACACACACACACACGCGCACACACACGGACAAAAGGTGATCTCATAAGCCTATTTTTTCAAAATTGAAAATAGGCTAAAAATGGCACACGACTCATAGAACTCTGCCAGCAGAATAACCTCAAGCTCATGTCAACATCTCTTAGAAAACACCCTATAAAACAGAAAACCTGGCGTTCTCCAGTCCAGCAGTTAGGTGAGTTCCAAATCGACCATGTGGCAATCTCATATCCAGTACAGAAGGAGATTCATGATGTACAGGTACGTAGAGGAGCCAACATTGACTCTGACCATTATCTAACCCGCGTCAAGGTCAAGTTCACCCCAGAGAGAACTTTCTGTAAGAAAACCCCCCTACCAAAATTTGACACAAAAAAGATCGCAGATTCTGGAGTGAAGGAAGCCTGGGAAAAAGAACATGCCAATGACTGGCAAAATTTCCACCGAGAAATCATAGAAACAGCACAAGCTCTCATTCCTTTGAAGAAGAATTCCAAACATCCTTGGTGGGATGTTGATTGTGAGAATGCACTCATTACCAGGAAATTGGCATATCAGAAATACAACAGTAAAAATCCCCAAAAAATGTACAGACTTTCCATGAAACACGAAAAGCAACCGCAAAAATTATCAGGCAATCCAAGAGGAGATACCTGAAGGAACAGTTGGACTCCATTGAGGACAACTTCCGTAACTACAACGTAAGGGACTTCTACAGAACGTTTGCAGGACACATCAGAGGGTACACACCACCAAACCTTTGCTTCAGAAAATGTGATGGAAAATTAGCACTAACGAATAAGGAGACTTGCAAGGTGATGGCACAATACTTCTCTGATCTTCTCAACTATCCAGAACCAATAGAGAGATTCTCAGAGGAAGAACCTACAGTCAAGAACGCAGACTAATTACCTCCGACACAAGAGGAAGTTCACAGGCACATCATCAAACTTAAGAACAACAGGGCATCTGGTGAAGACGGCATAGTGGCCGAACTACTGAAAAACCTAGGGCCACACTCACTTAGGGAACTCACACAGATTATCACTGACATCTGGACATCAGAAAAGCTACCAGATGAATGGAAATGTGCATTGATTCACCCATTACACAAAAAAGGCGACCGCTCTGACGTAAACAATTACAGGGGCATTTCACTATTACAAGTTACGTACAAGATCCTCTCAGCGTGCCTACTCCAAAGGGCTCGGGACCAGCTGGAACGCGAGATTGGCGAGTACCAGGCGGGATTTCGTCCTGGTCGCTCCTGCGCGGAACAAATCTTCAACCTAAAAAGTATATTGAAAATCAAAGCCCTCAGGAATACTCCAGTTATATGCACCTTCGTTGACTTCAAGAAGGCATATGACTCCATTGACCGTCAGTCATTGTTCAACATCTTACACGAGCAAGGTTTGGATAGCAAGACCTTGCGATTGATCAAACAGACACTGACAGACACGACATCAAAAGTGAAATTCATGGGGGAAATCTCAGAACCATTTCAGATCAATACAGGTGTTCGCCAAGGTGACGGGCTCTCTCCGCTCCTCTTCAACCTAGTGCTGAACAAAGTTATCAAGGAATGGGAGAAAGAGCTGAGACTTCAAGGTTACTGGAGGCCAGTGCGACTAGGACGACCAAAGGACGAACTGGAGGTTGGATGTCTAGCCTTCGCGGATGATCTGGCTGTACTCTCAGATAACGAAACCACATCAATCAGACAGATAGAAGTACTCCAAGAGTGCGCCGAAAAAGTAGGACTACAGATCTCGTTCCAAAAGACAGAGTTTTTCTGTACGAAATTCGACATACAGAATTTAAACACGAAATATGGCAAGATCAATAGAGTCGCCCACTTTAAATACCTAGGTGAAGTGCTTGAACCGACGGGAAAAGAGAAAATCGCGCAGAACACTAGGTTAATGAAAATGAAGAGAGCCTTATACAAGACACAGAGTGTCTACAACAAAAAATGTCTGTCCACATTCACTAAACTTCGTCATTACAACACGGTTATTAAACCTGAGGTGCTTTATGCTAGTGAGACGTTGACGTTACACACTAAGGGCGACTTGGAAAAAATCCTCACAGAGGAAAGACAAATAATAAGGAAAATAATTGGACCAAAGCACACAGATGAAGGATACAGGCTTCACTCCAGAGACACCGCAGAGAAATTGTCCAACCTCGCAGTAGACATCAGAAAGAGGTGACTAAAATTTTACGGCCACATCAGCTGACTCCCACAAACCTGACTCACTAACAAAATGCTTAGATACATACAGCGGCTCAAGATTACTACACCCTGGATGATGCAAGTCAAAATTGATCTAGTAAAAGTACGGGTCGACCCAGAAGACGTCATAGACAAAAGCGTATTTAGACACAAGGTATACAAGTGGGAAGTGTTGTCAGAGAGAGCAGCACCTACAGCCCAAAGACCAAAGTGGACCGAAGAAAAGAAGAGGGCCTTTAGTGCACGAATGAAAGAGTACTGGAAAGACAGGAAGAAAAAAAGTCATGATTGCTTCGCGTGGTCTAATAGGCCTGTAACATGTAAAAATAATAATAATAATAATAAAAAAAATAATAAAAATAAAATAAAATAATAATAATAACTAACATTACCCGGCGCAGCTTCGCCCGCGAGTATTCTAGTTGTAAAGAGTACACTTAGCAAAATCTCAATCATGAATGCTATGACTGATTTACCTTTCGTAGGAATAATCAGACTTTATCAATTCAGCTACTGGTGCAGTGGTTAGGGGTTTGTCATTCCTTCATAGGTATATCAGAGCGAAGTTAGTTTTCTGGGAATATCACAGACACTGTTAATTTAAGGGCCTTTAAATGTGTTTTTCGGTGACCCTTTATAGTCGGGTGAAAAAGACCTTTCGTACCACACTCACACGTGAAAATTGCGTGAAAAAATCTAGAGTGCCACTTGACCCCCTTAAGCGCATTATACTGTATGTATTGATGAGTTTTACAGCTTAATTTGGTTCAGTAATAACCTTATAACCATCTGGAAACTTTCACAGTAATGTAATAATTGGAATTGCATTGCGTCTTACAGAAATAGATGGACCTGTGAGATTCTGTTACCATGGTTACCGTGTTGCATTATTTCATTATTACATTGTAAATATACATGTTTTAAGGTATTTATTTAATTGTGAGGCATTTAAAGAGTAAGTGAGTGCGTTGCGCGTACGCATTGGGTTATGCTGAACCTGTAGGTAACCCATATGTGTAGGTTGGTGTTAATGGGACCTTATTTTCGGTACAAAACTGGAATGGGACCTTAGCAGAATAATATAGGGAGGAATAATAATAATAATAATAATAATAATAATAATCTAATAATAATAATAATAATAATAATATGGAGTGTGAAGCCATTTTTCAGTGTTGCCTTAGTAAACAAATGTTTGGTGCTTTTCAGTCGGTCAACATGATTGTACCCAAAAGAGTTGGGTAATGCTCTAATCTTGAAAAAAATAAATACATGTAATTAATAATTTATTTATTTTTATTTTTTATTTAGTCAATTTACCCTCTAGGTTGGTGGTTCCCACGGACTCAGCGAGGGAACTCACCACTACCGCCTCTATGGGCAGTGTCCTGGAGCTTGGAACATCTGGTCGGGATGGATACAACTGGGGAGGTGTGATCAGTTTTTCGCCCAGGCGGCCTCACCTGCAAAGCGAACAGGGGCCTCATGAGGGATGGGAAGGGATGGAAGATTGGGATGGATAGGCTAGGAAGAGGGAAGGAGGCGGCCGTGGCCTTACAGTAGGTTCCATCCCGGCATTTGTAATTAATAAATGTATTTATTAATTTAATGTAATTTTTTCAGGATTAGGGTATTACCCAACTATTTATTAATTTCATGTAATTCTTTTCAGGATTGGGGTATTACCCAACTCTTTTGGGTACATTCGTGTTGACCGATTGAAAAGCACCAAACATTTGTTTTAATAATAATATCGTATGGCCTCGGCTGCAAGTTTTGGTATTTGTTGACCAGAGGACAGCTTGCATGTCGAATTTTGTTGTTCCTTGGAGCACTATGAAAGTCAAGCAGGTTAGATATCTAAGTTCAATGACACTGTAGCGCTTTCTAGTAGAGAAAGGAGGAACTTTTGTGTCGGCGGAAAATCCCGAGATTAATTTTGCAATTACGAACACGGCCTTCTGAATTCAAATGGGTTCTTTAACATGCCAACAACGTATGACATGCATGTCGCTATTTTTTTCGCCTTTCAAAAATCACTTACCACGGCCAGGAGCGAACCTGCAAGCTTGGGGTTGGTAGTCCGACACGATAACCACTCACCACCGTGGCATGCGGAGCTGAGGTGAGATGCGTTTTCTATGTGGTGGAAGGATTTTATGGCTGGGTGCAGTTCCCGACGCCTATCTCATGGGAGTTGTCAATTACAAATGAGATGAATGATTACGAATGAAACTGTCTGAAAGGAAGCAGCCGTGGCCTGTTCAAAAGTAACCGTTCCTGTTTCGCTTGGTGATGAAATGATACAGTACGGAAAAGCACTTCAAGGGCATTCAACTACGAGGTTCAAACCCACTCGTCTTCCCAGTCCGCAGAGTTGCGACTTGATTGCCGCGACCAACAATTATGACCAGTAATTTTAATATTTCATTAAGAATGTGTCATTTGACTTCAAATCTTATTATATAATATGCTAACAAGAGGACCCTACGGCAATCGGATTTCTGTAATTTTTACCGCTTCGGGTACGAAAAGTTCAGACCTCAAACAATAATTTTTCCAAAGCCGTTCGATGCCATATTCATAAATTCTCGAGATTTCCGAGCGCTTCATATCCAGTAAAGACGTTACCGTGTTCGAGCAGAACGCGTGGCTCACCCGCTAAGATTCTGGCCAAGTAATTGCTGGGACGCTAGTTCGAGTCTCACTTCGGGTGCTATTTTTTTCTCTCTTTCAATGCATATACTACTAATGTGATTGAAATATAACAATCATCAAGTCTGTAGTAATTCACAGATATGTAATTATAATTTCCAATGAAAAAACGCACGTCTCATTTCTAATTATCTCCTATTTGAAATTGCAAAAAAGAGACAAAAATAATATCCAGCAATGATATTCATACCTTGTAGTTTTTTTTTGTTGTCGTTTACCCTCCAGGTTGGTGGAACCTACGGAGTCAGCGAGGGAACTCACCACTACCGCCTCTACGGGCAGTGTCCTAGAGCTGGGAACATCGAATCACCTGCAAAGCGAACAGGGGCCTCATGAGGGCAGATAAGGGATGGTGAGGATGGATGGACAAGGAAGAGGGAAGGAGGCGGCCGTGGCCTTGAAGAAGGTACCATCCCGGCATTTGCCCGAAGACGAAGTGGGAAACCACGGAAAACCACTTCGAGGATGTCTGAGGGGGAATCGAACCCCCTCTACTCATTTGGGCCACCCGAGGCTGAGTAGACCCCGTTCCAGTCCTCGTACAACAATTCAAATTTCGTGGCAGAGCCGGGAATCGAACCCAGGACCTCCGGGGCGGCAGCTAACCACGCTGACCGCTACGCCTTGTAGATTAATAAAAATATAAATAGAAGAATTATAAATGTAAACAATGGAATGAGTAAAATTGAATGTGATGAAATATTTGAATATGGCGGTTTCTTCGAAATCTGTCATTATTTCGAATACCAGTTCTGCGTGTATCGTTTGCCTTTGTCACGTTTTTCTACCTGGGAAGTGGGCACAGCTGCTCTAGCACAAAGGATTTGTGGGTAGGATACCAGGACGGGTGGAAGGGACGTGGAAAAGATACATACCACGTCATTCGCAAGGGATGCCTGTTCGAAGTAGCATTTGACCGTTGGTTTCCAGAGAAGCAGACAGTGTTTCTTGGCGTGGTGGGTGATAAAGAAGATCATAATGTCGGGCGTGGAGGACAGCAATCCGCCTGAAGATTTTGAAATTTCTGACACCGCCATGGCCAGGGTGGATGGCGGGCCTACTTACCTGTATTTAGAGGTCCGCCCCGCTTCAGCAACAAAATCACCTCCAGATGACATGCCCCAACAGAAGAGCTCCAAAGGGGTGGAAGGAAAGTGGAGAAGGGGAACGCACAGGCTATTCTACAGACACCCCCAATAACCGACAGAACTGCTGCCGACGAAATAATGCCACAACAGTTGATTAAAAATTTAAAAATAAAAATTTAATGTTAAAATTTAAAGGAGCAGCACTTCCACCAGAAACAGAACATGCATGCTTGCAAAGCAAAAAAAGGGACAAGAATTAAATTGAAATTAAAATGTTATAAAGCCCAAAGATTAAAATAAAAAAATTACAGGCATAATTAAATGAGAAAGGGCTTGATAATTTACAAGGGAATGCAATACCGATCCGACATGCGGAGATCCAGGCCACGATGAAACGAGAAATTAAAAATTAAAATAACAAAATAAAATTGGATTAGAAAATAAATTCATGATTTGCATGACGGAGAAAAACACAGGAACATTTACCAAAAACAAAAAGTTAAACCAACAAGATTACATTTAAAAACATATTAAGCTAACACCACAACACGTTTGAGTTTCGTGGTCGGCGCCGAGAGACTGACCTCGAGACCAGAATGCATCTCGGCAAAACAAAAAACAAACATGGCCACTACAAACAGGAGACCGCATGTCAAATCGAAACTACGGCAAACAATTAGCATTAAATTAATTTAGAATCCCCAGAGTGGAATGAAAGGAGGAAAACAATTACATCTAAAAACTATTACCACTAGTCGGTTTATGTTGCGACGGATCTTACATCAGATTAATAATATGCCAATCCCAAGATTGCCAAAAGAAAATAAATAATAATTTAAAACGTAAAATAAACTTAGAAATGTGTCTCCAGAAGGTACAAAAAACAATAACAAAATTAATATATAAATGGAAACATTATTAAAACATAAAAACATTTTAGGCCTACCAGGCAAAACAAAACACAAGATCAAACATTCATACAAGGCCAATATTGGAGCTCCCAAAATAAAATAATTAAATATATAAAATAATAACGTACCTTAAAACTTCACAGTGGAGACACAATAAAAATAAAATAATTAACACACAATATAAATAAAATATAATACGGCACTATATTGCCTGAAACTGGCCCACCCAGCACATGCTTCGTTTTGGTCACAAGCACAGGTCTGCATCGAGATGCGATTACATTTCACACGTCCTCTTCACGGCGAAACGATGAAATTCAAAGCTTGAAGAGCACAGGCAATTTCCTAGTAGAATTGGCATTCATATTTGTAAAAGCTGGTGGCCTAGGGCGCCCCCATCCCACGAAGAGATACTCTCTCACACCAGCAGTTAAGTTGCTTCTTAGACGACAGACAATGGACTCCACAAGATGGCGGAGAATCCCGCGTCAGATACCGAACTGCATTCATATAAATATTTATCGTCCAATCAAGGCTTGACACATCAATCAACAATGTCATTATTAAGTAAATAATTTGGCGGTATCATGAATACACAGGCATTTGTTTCATGACGTAGAATATAATTGCCTTCAATTATGCCACGAATATGAAGAGTTTTATAAGGCACAAGCAACACTCTCTATCGGAGAAGAAGGAACTACTTGAAGGAACCCCGAAGTCCGACAGCAGGTGCCATCTCGTGTTCACAAACGGAATCAAGTCACCAGGCGGTCGATTCAAAATGTCATGGAACACCAGAATACAGGGAAGAGGGATTTTAAAAAACATTGGGTCGGGCATTGCACGTAACAGTCTCCTTCCCTTAAGCGTGAACACAGTTCACGAATATGTTTAGGCATAGGCAGTACTCCTTAACTAGTCGATTCACCAAGCATGTATCCAGAAGATAATGTTCACCAGTTAACTCCAATTGATGGACAAAAACCGCATCGTTTTGGTTAGGAAGAGTGCAGGGTCAGATTATCAGGGAAGGGATAATTGATCACCTCGCAAACCACTTAGTTAACAGCTTCCCTGTGTCCATAATTCTTCAGAAACGCAGAACACCAGCACCTGCAGTGCTTTCATAGTTCGAGACACGTTAGGAAAATTTTCAACAAGTCCAATGTAGTTAGCTTTAAACGAAGTAGGTGGAAGCAATGTGCAAGATATTATGCGACGCGTGGGCAGCCATTTACAAAACAGAAGTTAATCTTATTTCAAAAAGTTTACAGAAATTACAATTTCATACTACATTTTACAAAGAGAAACAAAGTTGAATTTATATGAAGAAAATATTTCTGACCATGACCTAGATCCGTGCCTACAAAATTTCATTAAATAACAAGATTACCTTTTTACAGACTAGAAGTACCTTTCAAGATTTCATGAGTTAAACGACTATACATTTAGAAGGAACTACGGTAGAGGAATGACCACTTAAATTCCCAAAGGGAACAGGAATACAAGGTTACCATGAGTTAGGTCTCCCACCGAGCCCAACTTACATGCTAGCATCTTTTATGAAAACATCAAATTTTAGTTTCATTTTTACAATATACCATAAAATGGGAATTACCCAACAGTTACATTTTGTATCCCAGCAGAGTTTTCATATCCAGTTAAAAATTCCAGAAGGAACAGATGCCTATAGGCTTCAATGAAGGTTAGGGATACTCTACATTATACAAAATTCGTATTACAAAATTTATGGTAGCATTTCCTCACTAGAAACCTCTCCACCTCGTTTAATATGCGACAGATGCACTCTTGACATTTTGTTTGCCTTGGGGTTTCTAATAAGCAGAGTAACGGGAGTCAGGAATGCCTCTACATAACATGGGCCCTTGAAACGAGGGGTCAACTTGCTTGAAACTAGATTACTGACGCCCTTGGGCTCGAAATTGCGAACGTACACAACATCACCAATTTCCAAATCCGTTGGCTTGCGACAGGCATTGTGTCGCCTGGCAAGTTGGTCATGTGATACCTTAATATTCTCTCTAGCCTTGTCGAATTTCGCTCTCATATCCTCGGGCGTGAAACTGTCTGGAAGGAGATCGTGCAGGTTCCACAGATTGGACAACGGAGAATTAGCCATAAAGGAAAACAGTAACGAAAAAGGGGTGGCTTGCGTGCTCTCATGCACGGCGGTGTTGAAAGCAAAATTGAGCCAATGCAAATTAGAATCCCACTTGGAATGGTCGTCGTGGTGGAAAGCAATCAGAGCAGAACGGAGATTACGATTGACTCGCTCAGCAAGAGACGGGTTAGGAAAATAGGGAGTGGTGGTTACATGCGAAATAGCATAATCAAATAAGAGTTGACGGAACTGATGAGATACAAAGCACTTGGCATTATCTGACACCAGGAACTGACATGGCCCAAAAGATGAAAAGATGGAATTAAGACACTTTATGATGGAACTGGTCGTAGCCTGTCTGGTGGGGAAAATCCAACTAAACCGGGTGAAACCGTCAGTGCAAACAAGCGCAAATTGGATTCCCCGACCAGAGCGAGGGAACGGCCCAACATGGTCGATAAAAAGCCTATCCATGGGTCTAGATGCCGGTTCGGATGACAACAGGCCAACCTTAGTAGAAACCGGAGGTTTGCTAATACTACATGCAGCACAATTTCTAATGAGCCTCCTGATGTCGCCATCCATACTTTGCCAAATAAAAAACTGTCTGATTTTAGCTCGGGTCTTGAATACTCCTAGGTGGCCACCAATAGGAGATTCATGATAGTAACGAAAGATTTCCGGAATGAGGACCGACGGGAGCACAATTTTAGGTAGACGGTCATGACGAGACGAACAACACAATACACCATCCTTTAGAGAGTAGGGCTTGATCACTTCACCAGAATTGATTCGATCAATTAGGCTAGATAAGGAGGGGTCTTCTTTCTGGAATCTTCTCACATCTTCAATAAGCACAGGGGAATTGCTAAGAACGACATTGACACAATTTACAGGTGATACAAGGTTTACGGGTTCACATCCCTGAATATCCTCTCCTGCTGTTTCCTCATACATGCGGCTTAATGAATCAGCTACCGCATTTTCTGACCCACGAATATGGTGGACAGTGAACTGGAACGAGAGAATCCTAGTTGTCCACCTGGCAATCCTACCAGTTTTACGGGGTTTCCCTAAGACCCAGCTCAAGGCTTGGTTATCGGTCTCAAGGAGAAACTTAGTGTGCTCAAGATACATACGGAATTTTTCTAGAGCGAACAATACAGCTAAACCCTCAAGTTCGTATATGGAATACTTCCTCTCTGCGTCCGTTAAGGTACGAGAAGCGTATGCAATGGGTTGCCTACCCAGATCAGATTCTTGCAGTAGGACACAACCAACACCACGACCAGACGCATCAGTCTGCAGAATGAACTGCTTCCCAAATCCCGGAATGGCTAACACAGGGGCGTTAGAGAGCGCAAGCTTAAGATCTTCGAAGGCTGCCTGCTGAGAGGGACCCCACTCAAACTTCACACCCTTTTTGCGTAATTGATTTAGAGGAGCAGCACGGTCGGCAAAGTTACTGATGAACTTACGGAAGAAGTTCACCATACCAATGTAACGAGCAATACCCTTGGCGTTCTTGGGTGGTTTAAAATCTCTGATGGCCTGTGTACGAGACTGGTCCACGGAGATACCAGATTCAGAAACAATATGTCCCAAGAAGGAAATTTTGGGCTTGGCAAAGGAAACCTTGGACAATTTGACGGTAAGGTCAGCGTCACGCAACCGATCAAGTACAACTTTCAGATGATCAACGTGTTCCTCGAAGGACTCAGAATAGATCACCACATCGTCAAGGTAGTGGTACACAAACTTGAATTTAATTTCTGAAAACACCTTGTCCAGAAGTCTGCTCAACACAGCGGCTCCGGTGGATAGGCCAAACGGGACACGGGCATACTCAAACAGGTTCCAGTCAGTGGAAAAAGCAGTAACATGCCTGGATTCAGGAGAGAGGGGAATTTGGAAGTAAGAAGAATTTAAATCGAGGATCGTGAACACCTTCGCGTTGCGAAACCAACTAAAACATGTGTGAAGGTCCGGCAAAGGAATTGATTGTAAAACAACATTTTCATTAAGAGCCCTATAGTCGACCACCGGCCGAAAACCACCGTTAGGTTTTGGCACACGAAATACAGGGGATGAGTAGGCAGAGATAGAGGGTTGGATTACACCTTCTTCTAACATCTTATCGATAATCTTACGAAGTTCAGCCATATTGGGCGTGGAAAGCCGATATGGGCTGGAACGCACCGGCACAGAATCGGTTAGCTCAATCTTGTACTCCATCAAATGGGTTACACCCAACTTGTCAGTAAATACATCGCTATACTCCTGACATAACCTCTTAATGGCATCCTTTTGAAGACTCGTTAAATTTTCCAGATTGAGATCCTCAATAGTCATAGGTTCACTAACTGAATTGACAGCAGGAGAAGATAAAACCGGGTTAAACGATAACTTACTTTGCGGATTAAACTTAAACCATAAGTTGCGAGCACCAAAATCAAGAAGCATACCAACGTGTGACATGAAATTAGCTCCAATGACCACAGAACAAGAAAGATTTCTGGCAACAAAAAATTTAAACTTCCAAGAAAAATTTAGAATATGGATTTTGACTGTCATACTACCCAAAATATTTAAGTTTGAACAATTTGCCGAAATAAAAGATTCATTGTTAGGCTCTAACTCAGGAAATTTGTAAACACTCTTCATAGATAAAAACCAGTCCTCGCTTATAAAGGATGCGACACTACCAGAATCAAGCAATGCAGAAAAGGGCTCGTCATTAACACAAATTTCAATAAACGGGGATATTCCTTTAGCCACAGGAGAAATTCCAAAATCATTACTCACTCTAAAACGATTACAATTAGATGACGAGGACACCCGCACCACAGGTTTCACATTATGTTTAGAATTAGGCTGACTTGCCACGACATTGCTCACCGACAGGTTAGGTAGGTCAGCGACATAAGCAGAATTAGCACGTGAAGATTTAGTTTTCAACGAGTTATCAAGACTTTCATTGGTAGGGCGACCAGAAACATCACAGGGTTTTCCCAAACTCTTATGCACAGAAATATCCTTGGAAGTAACACCCGAATTGGTCTCCACAACATCCCGTCATTGGCGATACACAACCTGGTTACTCGGACACACCTTCTTGTCATGTCCCACGCCACCGCACGTGTGTCACTTAATGTTGGGTCTTGGGTGGAACATAACCTTAGGCGGGGGACGAGACATCAAGGAAGGAGGGGGCCGAGACATCAAGGAAGGAGGAGGAACATTAGCTACACGAAGGAAATCTGCATGTTTCACAGCCATAGCCTCAATAACGACCTGTTTCAGCTCGTCAAATGACGAAGGCCTGGTACACATAGTCATGTATGACCTATATTGAGGTGAAAACCCATTTACAATCGATGACACCAACTGTCGTTCAGTTAAAGGGGATGCAAATACCTGGGCATACACCTTAATGTCGCTGACATAGTCGCTAAGGGACTCGTCCAACCTTTGGACACGATATAAAAACCTTTGCTCGGGAGCACTAAGGGCACTCGCAGGGACAAAAAACCACAACACTTCCCTAATAAACATGGCTAAGGACATGTGGAGGTGGATAGCCTCAATTAGCTTATCGAGCAGCATACCGGATGCAACAGGATACAAAAGTTGAAAAATCTGAATTTCCGACATCCCAAAAATCGAGGCATGGTTACCCAATTCGACCACTTGTTTTAAAAATAGGACCACTTGGGTAATGTCATCCAGGTTGAAACTCTTTAACTTAGTTAAGAAACCAGAAATAGGATGAGGAATCGCCCCATAATTAACGGTAGGCGAGAATGTAGCATTAGGAAAAGAGACATTGTTACCAGGGTAGCCCGCTCGCACACCCTCTACAGGAGACAAAACATTTACATTACTTGAGAAGGAACTGGGATGCAACGGGTCGGCAGTACCCAGGAAATCATTAGGTGACCTAACGTGAGAAGAATGACCGTATGCAGGGTTAAGTGGTATGGACGAGCCAGCGCCAGGCAACAGAGGGGCAGGCAAACACTACTAGTAATCGATCCCAAAACCTCAGACCTAGTAAACAGAGGTGATTCACGTTCAACCCCAGAAGAACTCTCCAAATTCACAAGGTTATCTCTTAAGTCAATTAAATCGAAAACACTATTGTTGTCGGCCATTTTAAAGAACACAGAATGCAGACAGACAATACAGAAGGAAACAATTTTTAGGAATTACGAGGACAGTTTACACTTTCACAATAGTACCACAACCACCAATTACCAACACCATAGATTAGGCTGACACTCGAACACAGCCACCATACTACACAAAATCATGCACAATGCTGCCCAGAACAGCATACGTCACCGCCTGCTTGGCTCGTGAACAGGAAGCTAAATTACAAAAATTGGCACAAAACATATGGCTAACAGCTTCCGACAGAGCTCAAGGATGCCTTCACTCCAAGCATGTAGGCTATCAGAATACTAAGAAATCCCCATTTCCCATGCCAAGAACACATGTCAGTCACTCACCGAGCTTCTTTTTAGTGGGGATGTTGCACACAAACAGGACAAAATACAGCAGCAAACACCTCGCTCAGGACCGGTCACTTACATAACAGCACATGGATATATGGAGGCAAACATGAAATAAAACAAACGACAAGGATTAGCTTTACATAACATCAAGTGCACTGGCCTGACAATATCCCATCAACAACCGCTCCATCAACACTAGAGGGGTCCATAAAACGAGCCTGCGGGTATGGAGGAGGGGATAGTTACGGAAGCGAACTCGAGCGCGGTCTGCTACCAGAATGGCACCACCATGGCCAGGGTGGATGGGCCTACTTACCTGTATTTAGTGGTCCGCCTCGCTTCAGCAACAAAATCACCTCCAGATTACATGCCCCAACCGAAGAGCTCCAAAGGGGTGGAAGGAAGGTGGAGAAGGGGAACGCACAGGCTATTCTACAGACACCCCCAATAACCGACAGAACTGCTGCCGACGAAATAATGCCACAACAGTTGATTAAAAATTTAAAAATAAAAATTTAATGTTAAAATTTAAAGGAGCAGCACCTCCACCAGAAACAGAACATGCATGCTTGCAAAGCAAAAAAAAGGGACAAGAATTAAATTGAAATTAAAATGTTATAAAGCCCAAAGATTAAAATAAAAAAATTACAGGCATAATTAAATGAGAAAGGGCTTGATAATTTACAAGGGAATGCAATACCGATCCGACATGCGGAGATCCAGGCCACGATGAAACGAGAAATTAAAAATTAAAATAACAAAATAAAATTGGATTAGAAAATAAATTCATGATTTGCATGACGGAGAAAAACACAGGAACATTTACCAAAAACAAAAAGTTAAACCAACAAGATTACATTTAAAAACATATTAAGCTAACACCACAACACGTTTGAGTTTCGTGGTTGGCGCCAAGAGACTGACCTCGAGACCAGAATGCATCTCGGCAAAACAAAAAACAAACATGGCCACTACAAACAGGAGACCGCATGTCAAATCGAAACTACGGCAAACAATTAGCATTAAATTAATTTAGAATCCCCAGAGAGGAATGAAAGGAGGAAAACAATTATATCTAAAAACTATTAACACTAGTCGGTTTATGTTTCGACGGATCTTACATCAGATTAATAATATACCAATCCCAAGATTGCCAAAAGAAAATAAATAATAATTTAAAACGTAAAATAAACTTAGAAATGTGTCTCCAGAAGGTACAAAAATCAATAACAAAATTAATATATATATGGAAACATTATTAAAACATAAAAACATTTTAGGCCTACCAGGCAAAACAAAACACAAGATCAAACATTCATACAAGGCCAATATTGGAGCTCCCAAAATAAAATAATTAAATATATAAAATAATAACGTACCTTAAAACTTCACAGTGGAGACACAATAAAAATAAAATAATTAACACACATTATAAATAAAATATAATACGGCACTATAATGCCTGAAACTGGCCCACCCAGCACATGCTTCGTTTTGGTCACAAGCACAGGTCTGCATCGAGATGCGATTACATTTCACACGTCCTCTTCACGGCGAAACGATGAAATTCAAAGCTTGAAGAGCACAGGCAATTTCCTAGTAGAATTGGCATTCATATTTGTAAAAGCTGGTGGCCTAGGGCGCCCCCATCCCACGAAGAGATACTCTCTCACACCAGCAGTTAAGTTGCTTCTTAGACGACAGACAATGGGCTCCACAAGATGGCGGAGAATCCCGCGTCAGATACCGAACTGCATTCATGTAAATATTTATCGTCCAATCGATGATGTGATGATGATAATTGTTGTTTTAAGGGGCCTAACATCTAGGCTATCGGCCCCTGAATATCGTCCAATCAAGGCTTGACACATCAATCAACAAAGTCATTATTAAGTAAATAATTTGGCGGTATCATGAATACACAGGCATTTGTTTCATGACGTAGAATATAATTGCCTTCCATTATGCCATGAATATGAAGAGTTTTATAAGGCACAAGCAACACTCTCTATCGGAGAAGAAGGAACTACTTGAAGGAACCCCGAAGTCCGACAGCAGGTGCCATCTCGTGTTCACAAACGGAATCAAGTCACCAGGCGGTCGATTCAAAATGTCATGGAACACCAGAATACAGGGAAGTGGGATTTTAAAAAACATTGGGACGGGCATTGCACGTAACAATTTCAATCACATTAGTAGTACAGTATATGAATTAAAAGACAAAAATATAACACCCGAAGTGAGACTCGAACTAGCGTCCCAGCGATAACTGGGCCCGTACCTTACCGGGTGAGCAACGCGTCCTGCTCGAACTCAGTAACATCTTTACTGGATATGAAGCGCTCGGAAAACTTCGAAGTCGATTTTCTCGAGAATGTATGAATATGGCATCGAACGGCTTTGGGAAATTATTGTTCGAGGTCTGAACTTTACGTACCCGAAGCGGGAAAAATTACAAAAATCCGATTGCCGTAGGGTCCCCTCGTAAGATGTATGTTTCAGGAAACACAAGCTCCTAAACGAGAGGGAGTTAGAAGGAGCCGGGCGGGTAGTCTGTACACATGGGGCGCACACAACCCATTATGCGAGAGTTCTCTCGTGGGTCCGTTAGTAGCCTACATATAATTTGTGCCATTATTTTAATGAGAAAGGCCGAAAGAGAAAATCTCATCTTCAAATTTTTTATCGGTTGTGAAGAGGTTCAGCGCCCTCAAATGGCGGTCGACTGGGCCGGGAAGAATATTAACACTCTACTTCGCAACCTGCCAGCGCACACAGAAGTCGAAATCGGGGAGAATAAAATATGTATTAACGAAGGAAACATTTTTCATTGACGACATCTGACAACAGATGCTCTTACCAAGCACGAAGGCTTTTAGAAGCCATGTTATGAATATCCATCATTTGATTCTGTATAATCTATTGAAATAAAACAATAAAACTACTTAGAGAAAAAAAATAGAACAGAGTATAATTGCTGACCGCGTTCAAGCGCTCCCCGCAGAGAGACGTGAGTGAAGCAATACACCAACGCTACATGATCATCAGTTTTTAAATCAGATTACGCTGCTTACAACACAACACCCAATTGTTTTTAGTTTAGACTTATGAATTACAAGACATTTTCTTTCAATTATTTTTACCAGAATTTCACCCCTCCCCATGGGCCCCTTAAATTAATTTATGAAAAAACGGTCGAACACCAATTTACTTATTTATTTAGCTGATTTTTTTCGCTGAGTTTCAAATTTTTCGCCTATGTCGTTTAAGAGATAGGCCTACACGCTCCGTTAGGAATCCTTCAACCCCCACTATTCACCCCTTTCACCTCATAATAATACACCACATCGAAAAACCCTTAGACACATGTCTGCTTATTTTTAGCCTACTTTTCACATTTTGCAAAAATGAGGAAAAAGTAGACTTTTGAGATCGATCCGGGAAAATGTGTGTCTGTCTGTCTGTCTGTCTGTCTGTCTGTCTGTCCTTCTGTCTGTCTGTCTGGCTGTGTGTGTGTCCCCCCCTATCAACTCCTAAACGGCTGCAGCAATCAAAACCAAATTTAGTATGAGTAAAGATGTGCACCGGAATATCTCACGCCCATATTTGAAAATGATGTCAGTGCTACCAACTGCTGAAAAAACGCACTAGAAATTTGAGCTCCATGTTGGATATCTCGCAAGGTATGCATGGGAGCTATTCCAAAATTGGCACACATGTAGATAAGACTATTTCAGTTTAATTTCCAGGAGGCCAACCATGACAGTGTTGCCAAAATAATTTTAAGCCTTCTGATAGGTCCAATGTTTAGATACATATAACTTCTACACTATCAATTGGATTTCAACCAAATTTTGTATGTAACATCTGTACATAAACAGATATGACTGAGCGTATTCTTAAGTGCCACCAGGGCTGCCAACTGTTAATAATTGCTCTCTCTATTTTTTTTATCCAAATACCAATATATCCGAAAGTATGCAAGCCAATAGCTTTAAACTATGCACACGAATATTCCGACATTTCAGATTAATTTGGAGTAACTTATATACGTCAGTTCTACCAACATCATTATAAGCCTGCTGATAGTACCAATTTTTAAATACATGTAACTTCTATACTATCAGATGGATTTCAACCAAATTTCGTATGTGCTATGTGTGCCATAACAGGTATGACTGTAGGTATTGTTAGGAGCAATCAGGGCTGCCAACTGTTAATAAATGCTGTCTATATTTTTTTTACCCTAAAATCAATATATCAGAAAGTATGCAAGCGAACAGCTCTATACTTTGCACACGTATAGCACCTGACATTCTAGATTAATTTGGAGTAATTAATACAAGGCAGTGCTGCCAACATGATTCCATGCCTGCTGATATATCCAATTTTAAAATACATGTAACTTCTATACTAACAAATGGATTTCATCCAAAATTGGCACAACAAGATATCATAATACTTCAGATTATTTCTGACCAGCACACGCATGACATTGTTGGCAACATGCTTTTACCCGTGCTGATCCAGTGTCTAACTGCATGTAACGTCCATTGGACTTCAACCAAATTTTGTATTCTGTACCTTAAGAGATGGATCTAAGAATATATTCAGTCGCCAGGGCTGCCAACTTTAGTGCTCTATTAGGCTACATTATACCAGGTATAGTTTGAACTAATTAGATATTTCGATATTAACAACTTAATTTCTTCATTATTCTAGATAGGTTCATATTCTGTAGAATAATCATTGGCATGAAAAGTAGGCTGTATAGTTCTTAACGGAACTTCTTGTTTAATGATTAGTTTACATGCCGAGTATCACATCCACAAATGAAACTACTCGTGAGATATTGTTATTCAATGAAATGCAGGTTTAACCCCCTTAAGACCACTTTAGATCCTGAATATCCAAAAATCCTCCCTTAGTGTACGGTTTTGACATACAACGAACATATCCCCAAAATGCCATGTTTCCAACTTCAATATTTTTGGCTTGGCGATGATGAGTGAGTGAATGAGTCAGGACATTTTCTTTCATTTGTTTTTCTTCAGAATTTCACCCCTCCCGATGAACCCCTTCAATTTGATTGATAAAAAAACTGTCGAATAGATATTTACTTACTTACTTACTTACTTACTTACTTACTTTAAAGCAGTTTTTCCCCCTGAGTTTGATGAGTGAGCCAGTCAGTCAAACAGTTAGGACACTTTCTTTCCTGTTTCCCCCTCTCCCCCAGAATTTCACCCCTACCCATGGGCCCCTTAAATTGGATTTATGAAAAAAAAAACGGTCAAACATATATTTACATATTTTTTATACTGATTTTTTCCCGCTGAGTTTCAAACTCCTCGCCTATGTCGTTTAAGAGGTACACGCTCCGTTAGGAATCTTTCAATCCCTACTTTTCACCCCTTTCACCTCATAATATACACCACATCGAAAACCCCTCAGAAACGTGTCTTCTTACTTTTTAATGATGAGTTTATATGCCGTGTATCACATCCCCCAATGAAACCAATCGGGAGATTATGTTATTCAATGAAATGCAGGTTTAACCCCCTTAAGACCTCTTTAGAACCTGAATATCCGAAAATCCTCCCTTAGTAGACGGTTTTGACACACAATGAACATATCCCCAAACTGTCATGTTTCTAACTTCAATAATTTTGGCTGGGCGATGATGAGTGAGTGAGTGAGTTAGCCAGGACATTTTCTTTCAATTTTCTTTTTTCAGAAATTCACCCCTCCCCATGAACCCCTTAAATTTGATTTATGGAAAAAACTGTCGAACAGTTATTTACTTAATTTAAGGCAGTTTTTCCCCCTGAGTTTGATGAGTGAGTCATTCAGATAATCAGTTAGGACACTTTCTTTTCTGTTCCTCCCCCCCCCCCCCCCAGAATGTCACCCCTCCCCATGGGCCCCTTAAATTGGATTTATGAATAAACGGTCAAACACATATTTACTTATTTTTATGCTGATTTTTTTCCGCTGAGTTTCAAACTCCTCGCCTATGTCGTTTAAGAGATACACGCTCCGTTAGGAATCTTTCAATCCCCACTTTTCACCCCCTTCACCTCATAATATACGCCTCATCGAAAAACCCTCATCTTATTTTTAATGGTGAGTTTATGTGCCGAGTATCACATTCCCCAATGAAACCAATCCGGAGATATTGCTATTCAATGAAATGCAGGTCTACCCCCTTAACACCCCTTTAGAACCTGAATATACAAAAATCCTCTCTTAGTGGGCATTTGCGGCCCTTGAGGAAGCAGCATACCAAATGTCATTTCAATCCGTTCGGTGGTTTCTGAGATTTCGTGATGAATGAATGAATGAGTGAGTGAGTGAGTGAGTGGTATTTGACAAATATATAGTAGAAGATAGTGTCAAGTCTTTGTTATGCTAAACTCGGTTGACAGTGCTGTGTGAGTAGGTGAGTAACTAACGGGATTTCAAGGAAAGATCCTCATTTTCTATACCGATTATGCAGAGCGCTACTGGCATCCAGACGGCCGTGTCTCGACTTGAGCTATGTTGCCATGGAAACTATCTGCCTTGCCATTCCTTCACGAGTATATTTTATGATTTGATTAGCCTGTGCTTGAGTGCAAAAGGGCCGAAATCAGAAGAATGAGAAAGACTATCGAAAATTCATGTAGCCAGCGGTTCCTTCTGGGTCCTAAACTATGTGTATGCAAAATTTGGTTGAGATTGGTGGAACGGTGTAGATTTGTATACGGAACAGATCCACATACATACCCACATACATACATACAGACTTTCACTTTAATGTATAAGATATACATACTACTAACAGGAAAACAGTTTCCATGTAGAAATATGCTTTGACTTGAATAAGACAAAATAAAACTCAACGAAGAGCGATAAAGAAAAAAAAATAAGTAGTTCCGTGAAGAACTAAAGTCTATTTTCATATATCCTACTTATGTTAACTGCCACTATCAACATACAAAATTTCAGTTTGATTGCTGTAATAAATTCGTAGATATTGAGAACCGACTAAATATTTCGGATGGTCGCCATGTTGGATTTTATATATGTACTGTAGGTCCTAGAGTTATGTACTGTTACATGAAGATTATTGTGTACGTGTTGCATTCACATTTCAATCGCATGATTAAGGCACAAGAACTAACAAGGAGGTTTTAAAATTTCGCACAGCTGCCATCTTGTGGTTATGGAAACAATTTAAATAAATTAGATGCCAGTGGATTAACATTCGTATAAGGATTTACTGTACCAAGTTTCACTGCACTCGGATGGTTAAATTGCGAGAAACGTTCATGTGAATATTTATATTTCGCGTCGCCGCCAAGTTGGATTTGTGATCACTAGGTTATTTAAAGTCCTATAGATGAACTTAAGTTCATAGCCCCTATGAACATAAAAAAATCAGTTTGATTGCTAAAATAGATTCGTAGATATTTAGACGCGTCTAAATATTTCGGATGGTCGCCATGTTGGATTGTTAAATGTATAGGCCATAGAGTCATGTACCATTAAAGGAAAATTATTGCGTAGGTTCATTATTCAAACTTTCACTTCGATCGCATGATTCCGACACAAGAAATAAAAACTTAATTTAAAAATCGCACAGCCGCCATCTTGAGGTTATGTAAACAATTGAACTAAATTAGATACCAGTGCATTACAATGTGTATAAACATTTCCTGCACCAGATGTCATTGTGTTTGGAACATTAAATCGTGAGAAAAGTCTATTTAAAATTTTCAAATTCGCTTGGCCGGCATGTTCGTATTGTTGTTAATCGGTTTTTGAAAGTCTTATAGTAGAACTTCCAGTAGTGCCCCTTATCTCCGTACAAAATTTCAGGGCGATACCGCTAATAAGTTCAGAGATATAGAATGCCGGAGAAATAATTCGCACATCCGCCATCTTGTGGTTATGTAAACAATTGAACGAAGTTAGATGTCGGTGCATTATAATGTGCATAAACATATACTGTACCACGTTTTATTGCGTTTGGTTGGTTAAATCGCGAGGAACGTCTATTTAAATATCGCGATTTCGCGAGCGGCGCAATGTTGGTTTTGTAGTTACCAGTTCTTCAAAAGTCACATAGGCGAACTTGTAGTAGTTCCCTTTATCACCGTAAAAATTACTGGGTTATATCGGTAATAGTTTCGGAGATATTGAATGCTGGTGAAATATTTCGCACAGCCGCCATGTTGGATTTGTGAGATGTATCAAAATTTGAAGGGCACGGTCGGGGTCGTCCGGAATAGTGCTATAAACTTACCGAGTTTCATTGAAATCGCTCAAGCCGTTTAGAAGTTATTAGTGGGGGACACACACACACACACGCATACACACGGACAAGAGGTGATCTCATAAGCCTATTTTTTTCAAAATTGAAAATAGGCTAAAAAGGCCTACGAGAGGACTCGCCAATACTAATAGAGAAAAAGCGACTCCAACTGAAATGGTTTCTACTTATCCGACGCCGTAATGACGGCCGACTGGAAAGAGATAAATTACGAACTTCGACATGTGATCACACGTTATGCAATTCATGGGTTCCACCACAAGTTCTGCCAAAACAATATATTTCACCAGGCAATCGAAGACTGAATTTGCGAACTGTGCAACGAACATTGCGGAAGACATCATGCCCAAGATTGCAAGACAAGGAAAATGCCAATTACAATTACAAAACTAGGATTAGAAAATTAAAATAATGTGAGCCTATATATATTAAACAAGTAGATCCGTAAAGAACTATACAGCCTATTTTCATATATCCTGCTCATGTTAATTGTCTCTATCAACATACAAAATTTCAGTATAATTGCTGTAACAGATTCGTAGATATTGAGAACCGTCTAAATATTTCAGATGGTCACCTGGACGGATTTTTATTTTTGTACTATTACATTAAGATTATTGTGTACGTGTGGTATTCAAACTTCAATCGCATGATTAGAACACAAGAAGTAAAAACGATATTTTAAAAGTACGCACACCAGCCATCTTGCGATTATGCAAACAATTGAAATAAATTACATGCCAGTGGATCAACATTTGTATAAGCATTTGACGTGCAACGTTTCACGGCACTCGGATAGTTAATTCGCGAGAAACGTCCATTTAAATATTTATACTTCGCGTCGCCGCCATGTTGGATTTGTGCTCACCAGGTTACTGAAAGTCCTATAGGTGAACATATGTTCATAGTCTCTATGAACATAAAAAATATCAGTTTGGTTGCTGTAAAAGATTCATAGATATTGAGAACCATCTACATATTTCGGAAGCTCGCCATTCAGGATTGTTATATGTATAGGCCATAGAGTTATGTACCATTCAAGGACAATTATTGCCTAGCTTCATTATTCAAACTTTCACTTCGATCGCATGATTACGACACAAGAATAAAAACTTAATTTTAAAATTTCGCACAGCCACCTCTTGAGGTTATATAAACAATTGAATTAAATTAGATGGCAGTGCATTACAATCTGCAAAATCATTTACTGTACCACATTTCACTGCGCTCAGAGAGTTAAATCACGAGAAAAGTCTATTAAAATATTTCAAATTCGCTTGGTCGCCATGTTCGTTTTGTACTTTACAGGTTTATGAAATATACATAGGTAAACTTGTATCAGTACCCTTTATCACCGTACAAAATTGCATGATGATATCTGTAATAGATTCGGAGATATAGAATGTCAGTGAAATATTTCGCACAGCCGCCATTTTGAGGTTATGTAAACAATTGAACTAAATTAGACTCCAGTGCATTACAATTTGTATAAACATTTGCTGTACCAAGTTTCATTACGTTTGGATAGTTAAATCGCGAGAAAAGTCTATTTAAAAGTCTCAATTTCGCTTGACCGCCATGTTGGTTTTGTAGTCACCAGATTTTTGAAAGTCTCATAGGTGAACTTCTAGTAGTGCCCTTTATCACCGTACACAATTTCAGGGCGATATCGGTAATAGTTTCGGAGATATTGAATGCTAGTGAAATATTTCGCACAGCCGCCATGTTGGATTGGAGAGACGTAACAAAATTTGAAGGGCACGGTCGAGGTCACCGGGAATAGTGCTATAAACTTACAGAGTTTCATTGAAATCGCTCCAGCCGTTTAGATTTTATTAGGGGGACACACACTCACACCTCACACACACACACGCGCGCACGCACACACACACACACGGACAAAAGGTGATCTCATAAGCCTATTTTTTCAAAATTGAAAATAGGCTAAAAATCTGTATCTCTTTGCACTTTGGTTGATTCTTAAGTTTAGAGGCTGCGACAACGCGGTCATGTAGCCCCATGTACTTTGGGTGTGTGTAGAATCTGTCTGATAACCGGTGTTAATTGTGATGACTGTATTAGTGTGTGTTATCTTTTTTTTAAAATTTATGTACTGCAACTTAGAATTTTTCAAATAGCTCCTACTTTTGCCGCCAAACACCACCGTCAACGACTACTAGGCCATGTTCAGAACTTAGCTACTAGACGCCACCGCAATCGGCTCTTGGCAACGAACGTAGAAACCTAAGAGCGTTGTTTACATTCTTAACCTATCCAATTTAGCTTCACTCAGGCGCAATTAGTGGAAGGTTCTTTATCATGCCATAAATCTATGACATGGGACCGCCGGCTTTACTTCCCCTCCGAAGGAAGGCATACTGAGGGATTTTTAACGTTCTTAAAAATTCCGACGGCTTCGGCCGGGTTTGAACCCGCTATCTTGGGCATAGAAGCTCAGCATGCTACCGACTACGTCTGTGCGCTTTAATAAATTAATAATGCTCTTTAAACGAACCTCGGGTAACCTGGGTGGAATTAGTGGTCCTACTATGGTATGTCCGTAACACCAGGCATTGCAGCATGGCCTTCACTCTAGCTAGAGGATCACGAATTCGAGCCCAGCCTTGACTACCACACTGGCCTAGATGTACTGATTTATGAGTGAGGTAAGTGTGAAATATGGACTAATACACCACGACTGATAATGTCTCAATACTGTTACGTGGTAATGCATGAAGGCACGGGACTGATTTACCGCTAAACACTAACTGCCATATCTCACGCAATTACTAGGGCCTAAGCATTATTCCTTCGCAGGAAGTAAGCAAATAATGTACTGCCACTGCTCATATTTAGTAAATTTATTTTCAGTCGGTTAACTCGTCAATGTGCTGAATTAACCCGTCGTAGGTTAGTGAACTATTTATTATATGGACAATCTAAAATGAAAAGAAGCTGGCAATTGAATCTTTCGTCCAAATATCAATGAATTTTCATTTGCAAATGCAGGATTTTTCAAAAATTAATTGTTATTTCTTTATCTCCTTGATTTAATGTGCTTGGTATAAAATATCAATTTAAATTACAAAGATAAAAGTAAAATACGTAATAAAAATTACAAAGTGAATATCCACAGCCTGTTCCAGTTGGCCAACCGGGCCAGGACTGGAATGAATGAAGCCCCCATCTAGCGGCGATGATGTGAACTGCACCAGCTGTCCAAGACTGCCGCACTCCTCTGCGGCAATGATTAAATGAATGACAGATGAAATGAAATGAGAGTGGAGAGTGTTGCTAGAATGATATGTTGACAGGGAAAGCCGGAGTACTCGGAGAAAAAACCTGTGTGCCTCCGCTTTGTCCAGCACAAATCTCACATGGAGTGACCGGGATTTGAACATAAAAATGACAAAATAGAAGGTAAAATATGTGATTAAAATTACAAAGTAAAAAATAAAATATGTAAATAAAATTAGAATTAAAATAAATAAGATTGTAAAATTTAAAAATAAATAAACAAATATAAAATTAACATAATTTTATAATCTTAATTTTATGATTGATTGATGATGATTGAGTCTTCAGTCTTTTGACTGGTTTGATGCAGCTCTCCATGCCTCCCTGTCCTGAGCTAATCGCTTCATCCCTACATAGCTACCACACCCTACATCCGAGGCAATCTGTTTAACATATTCTAACCTTGGTCTACCCCTACAGTTCTTGTCCTCGACCCTGCCTTCCATAACTAAGCTTTCTATTCCTGGGTGTATTAGTATGTGTCCTACCAACCTATCTCTTCTCTTCATTAACAGTCGCCAGAAACATCTCTCCTCTCCCACTCGTCTTAAAACCTCTTCGTTTGTAACCCTATCTACCCATCTGATCTTCATCATTCTCCTGTAATATCACATTTCAAAAGCTTCAATTCTCCCCTTTTCTGCTGCTCCAATAGTCCAAGTTTCACTTCCATAGAGCGCCACGCTCCAGACAAAGGCTTTCAAAAATGACTTCCTAATACCTAAATCTATATTCGATATCAACAGATTCCTTTTTTGTAGAAATGCTTTCCTTGCCTGAGCCAACCTACTTTTTATGTCCTCTTTGCTTCGTCCATCACTGGTTATTCTGCTTCCTAAGTAACAGAAGTCTCCTACTTCCTTCAGCTTTTCACCTGCCAATTTGATCTCCATAGAGGTTTTTGATTTATTTCGGCTGCATTCCAGTATTTTTGTTTTACATTTATTAATTTTCATCATGAATGGACTCCGTAAGACGGAGTCCATACCATTCAAAAACTCACTTAAATCCTCAGACTTGTCGGCCAAGATGACGATGTCATCAGCAAATCTCAGAGTTGAAATTATTTCTGCTTGAATCTTCACTCCCACTTTAAATTTTTCTCCAGTTTCCTTCATTGCTTGTTCAATGTAAAGATTGAAAAGTATGGGTGATAAGTTGCAGCCTTGCCTTACACCTTTCTGAACACCAGCTTCTCTCTCATGTCCTTCAACTCGAATGACTGCTGTCTGGTTTCTGTACAGATTGTATATCACCCTCTTATCCCTGTACTTTATTCCAATAGATTTCAAAATGTCAAACAATTTAGTCCAATCAACGTTATCGAAAGCCTTTTCTAAGTCTACAAATGCCATGAATGTTCTCTTATCTTTCCTTATTCTACCTTCCAAATTCAGCTTAGTACAGCTTCCCTTGTTCCTACATTTCTCCTGAAACCAAACTGGTCTTCACCCAACTCCGTTTCTATCTGGCTCTCAATCCTCTTGTAAATTATTCTAGACAGGATCTTTGAAGCATGAGTAATCAAGCTGATTGTACGGTAATCTTCACATCTGTCAGCTCCCACTTTCTTTGGTATAGGGATGATAACATTCTTCTTGAAATCAGGGGGTACCTCACCTGTCTCATAAATCCTACACACCAAGTGTGTAAATTATGTGAAATGAAAATCCACAGCCTGCTTCCAGTCTCCGACCGGGTCAGGAATGGAATGAATGAAGCCCCCATCTAGCGGCGAGGATATGAACTGTGCCGGCTGCCGAGGCCTGACGCACTCCTCTGGGGCAGTGATTAAATGAATGACAGATGAAATGAAATGATAGTGGAGAGTGTTGCTGGAATGAAATTTTGACAGGGAAAACCGGAGTGCCCGGAGAAAAACCTGTCTGCCTCCGTTTTGTCCAGCACAGATCTCACATGGAGTGGCCGGGATTTGAACCACGGACCCAGCGGTGAGAGGCCGGCGTGCTGCCGCCTAAGCCACGGAGGCTTCTGTGTAAATTATGTAATTAATATAAAATAAAAAATAATCTAAATAATAATAAACGTTAAAATGTTAAAGAAAACAAAAGAAAATTAAATTTAGGCTAAAAATAATTAAAAATCAAATTGAAATACAGTTAAAATATCTTCATTAATATTCTGCCTATAAACTGCTGAATAGCGGATGCTGTCGAAAGGATCATCCAACAATCATATATGTATACCTCAGATGGCTTTTAGACCGGGCGTAATGTTCCTTAATATATTCTGACGTTTCACCGATAAGTGTGTGGTTGGCATTTTCAAGGATTTGTTCTAATTAGCTTGAAGAGGCAGTGCCGTAGGTTTATTTAGGTTCAATGGTCTCAGTTGAGCGGTTTTTGGCAGTTCTTTTGTATATTCATCAGGAATTATTCAATAAGCAAATATAATATTGTGAGGTTTGAAGCCATTTTTCAGTGTTGCCTAAGTAAACAAAAGTTACACAAATATACATGGCACTGACCTCTGGAAGAACATAGCAACTAAAGGGGGAGGAAGGGGAAAACCAGTTCCACCCAGCGATCACTCGGGGTTAGTCGACTACAACTGGTGTCTATGGAAACACGCAACTGCTTCAAGTTCCAGTTAAAGAGACAACTCGATAAGTATAAGCTTGCATTATTTCAGTATAACCATAGTTGATTTTGTAAAACCATATAATCACCCCTAACAGACAAATTCCGGATTTTCATCACTATTTTAGAAGTTTACCTAACATTATGGCCTGTTTGCCATCTCTTGATGAATACAGTACATTTGCATTTGTCAATTGGCACAGGCTAGAGTAAAAGGTGGCTTTTCACCGATGTCTCAGTCTCACTCATGGCTGTGATTATATGGAAGCTACTGAGGTATGTTTTTTTTTAAGCGTATGGCTTTTAGTGCCGGGAGTGTCCGAGGACATGTTCGGCTCGCCAGTTTTTGTAGCTGCTTCGAGACGGACACCCAATGGGTGAGCTACAAGTACCGTTGGGGAGGGAAGGAGGGAAGTTGGAATGTAAGGACGAGGAGTTGGAAGGTAGCGGCTGTGGCCTATAGTTAGGGACCAACCCCGGCATTTGCCTGGAAGGAAGATGGGAAACCAGAGAAGACCATCTTCAAGGTTGCCGGCGGGGGGATTCGAACCTCCTCGCCTCCCGGATGTGAGCGACTGCCATCAGTCATGCCGTAACCACCACGGCTAACTCACCCGGTTGAGGTATGGGTGGTGCTTAGTAATGGCATTCAGGACACAGTCAGTGTCTGTGGATGCTGTGAAAGGTTCTACTCATAGGGTTAGGACTACTGTTCTGACTCAGTGAGGAAAGCAGTGGCAAACTACCTCACTCCTCTTCTTGCCTAGAACGCCTCAATATAGCACTGCCTTGGGTTTTTGTGGGTATCTACTCACATAACGTAACGGCGGTGCTTTTGAGGATCCAACCAGCCTTCGGGCTGACTACCTAACATTAGATATACCACATTTAAGATACACCGACTGTTGCATTACCAACACTGCAACTAAATAATTGTACATATCTAATATATAAAAGTGAAAGTCTGTATGTGGGTATGTGGGTCTGTTCCGTATACAAATCCACACCGTTCCACCAATCTCAACCAAATTTTGCATACACATAGTTTAGGACCCGGAAGGAACCGCTGGCTACATGAATTTTCGATAGTCTTTCTCATTCTTTTGATTTAGGCCCTTTTGGACTCAAGCACAGGCTAATCTAATATATAAAAGTGAAAGTCTGTATGTGGGTATGTGGGTCTGTTCCGTATACAAATCCACACCGTTCCACCAATCTCAACCAAATTTTGCATACACATAGTTTAGGACCCGGAAGGAACCGCTGGCTACATGAATTTTCGATAGTCTTTCTCATTCTTTTGATTTAGGCCCTTTTGGACTCAAGCACAGGCTAATCTAATCATAAAATATACTCATGAAGGAATGGCAAGGCAGATAGTTTCCATGGCAACATAGCTCAAGTCGAGACACGGCCGTCTGGATGCCAGTTTTGCTCTGCACTACCGGTATAGAAAATGAGGATCTTTACTTGAAATCCCGTTAGTTACTCACCTACTCACACAGCACTGTCAACCGAGTTTAGCATAACAAAGACTTGACACTATCTTCTACTATATATTTGTCAAATACCACTCACTCACTCATTCATTCATTCATCACGAAATCTCAGAAACCACCAAACGGATTGGAATGAAATTTGGTATGCAGCTTCCCCAAGGACCGCAAATGCCCACTAAGAAAGGATTTTTGTATATTCAGGTTCTAAAGGGGTGTTAAGGGGGTAGACCTGCATTTCATTGACTAGCAATATCTCCCGATTGGTTTCATTGGGGGATGTGATACTCGGCACATAAACCCATCATTAAAAATAAGAAAACACGAGTCTCAGGGTTTTTCGATGTGGTGTATATTATGAGGTGAAAGGGGTGAAAAGTGGGGATTGAAATATTCCTAAATGAGCGTGTATCTCTTAAACGACAAAGGCGAGGAGTTTGAAACTCAGCGAAAAAAAATCAGCATAAAAAATAAGTAAATATGTGTTTGACCGTTTTTTTATAAATCCAATTTAAGGGGCCCATGGGGAAGGGTGAAATTCTGGTGGGGGGGGGGGAGAGGAAAGAAAGTGTCCTAACTGATTGACTGACTGACTCACTCATCAAACTTAGGGGGGGGGGGGGAACTGCTTTAAAGTAAGTAAATAGCTGTTCGACAGGTTTTCTTTCGTAAATCAAATTTAAGGGGTTCATGGGGAGGGGTGAAATTCTGAAAAAAGAAAATTGAAAGAAAATGTCCTGACTCACTCACTCACTCACTCATCATCATCGCCCTGCCAAAATTATTGAAGTTAGAAACATGACCGTTTTGGGATATGTTCATTGTATGTCAAAACAGTCTACTAAGGGAGGATTTTCGGATATTCAGGTTCTAAAGGGGTCTTAAGGGGGTTAAACCTGCATTTCATTGAATAACAATATCTCTCGAATGGTTTCATTGGGGGATGTGATTCACGGCATATAAACTCATCATTAAAAAGTAAGAAGACACGTGTCTGATGGTTTTTCGATGTGGTGTATATTATGAGGTGAAAGGGGTGAAAAGTAGGGATTGAAAGATTCCTAACGGAGCGTGTATCTCTTAAACGACATAGGCGAGGAGTTTGAAACTCAGCGGAAAGAAATCAGCATACAAAATAAGTACTTATTTGTTTGACCGTTTTTTCATAAATCCAATTTAAGGAGCCCATGGGGAGGGGTGAAATTCAGGGGAAAAAAACTGGAAAGAAAGTGTCCTAACCGATTGACTGACTGACTCACTCATCAAACTCAGGGGGAAAAACTGCTTTAAAGTAAGTAAATAGCTGTTTGACAGTTTTTTTTGGATAAATCAAATTGAAGGGGTTCATCGGGAGGGGTGAAATTCTGAAGAAAAACAAATGAAAGAAAATGTCCTGACTCATTCACTCACTCATCATCGCCAAGCCAAAAATTTTGAAGTTGGAAACATGGCATTTTGGAGATATGTTCATTGTATGTCAAAACCGTACACTAAGGGAGGATTTTTGGATATTCAGGCTCTAAAGGGGTCTTAAGGGGGTTAAACCTGCATTTCATTGAATAACAATATCTCAAGAGTGGTTTCATTTGTGGATATGATACTCGGCATATAAACTAATCATTAAAAGTAAGCAGACAGGTGTCTAACGGTTTTTCGATATGGTGTATTATTATGAGGTGCAAGGGGTGAAAAATGGGGGTTGAAGGATTCCTAATGGAGCGTGAAGGCCTTTCTCTTAAACGACATAGGTGAGAAATTTGAAACTCAGAGAAAGAAAATCAGCTAAATAAATAAGTAAATCGGTGTTCGACCGTTTTTTTTTCATAAATTAATTTAAGGGGCCAATGGGGTGGGGTGAAATTCTGGGGGAAAAAAGGAGAGAAATTGTCCTAACTGACTGACTGACTCACTCACTCATCATACTCAGGGGAAAAAGACAGCTTAAAAAAATAAGTTAATAGGTGTTCAAGAGTTTTTTCATCAATCCAATTTAAGGGGCCCATGGGGAAGGGTGAAATTCTGGTAAAAATAATTCAAAGAAAATGTCCTGTCTGACTCACTCACTCATCACGCCCAGCGAAAACTATTAATGTTGGAAACATGAAATTTTGGGAATATGTTCGTTGTATGTCGAAAACGTCAACTAAGGAATGATTTTTGTTTATTCGGGATTTAAAGAGGTGTTAAGGGGGTAAAGGTGCATTTCATTGAATAACGATATCACATGATTTGTTTCTTTGGGGATGTGATATTCGGTATAGAAACTAATCATTAAAAATAATCAGACATATGTCTAAGGGTTTGTCGATGTGATGTATATTATGAGGTGAAAGGGGTGAAAATTGGGGGTTGAGGGATTCTTAACGGAGCGTGTATCTCTGAACGACATAGGCGAAAAAATTTAAATTTGACGGGAAAACAGCTTAAAATACAAGTAAATAGGTGTTCGACCGTTTTTTCATAAATCCAATTTCAGGAGCCCTTGGAGAGGGGAGAAATTCTGAGGGGGGAAAACAGGAAAGAAAGTGTCCTAAATGATTGACTCACTTAGTCACTCATCAAACTCAGGGGGAAAACAGCTTTAAATAAGTAAATAGGCGTTCGACCGTTTGTTTCATAAATCCAATTTAAGGGGTTCATGGGGAGGGGTGAAATTATCAAAAATAAATGAAAAAATGTCCTGACTGACTCACTCACTCATCATCGCCCAGCCAAAATTATTAAAATTAGAAACATGAAATGTTGGGGATATGTTCATTGTATGTCGAAAACGTCCACTAAGGAAAGAGTTTTGGATATTCAGGTTCTAAAGAGGAGTTAAGGGGGTAAACGTGCATTTCATTGAATAACAATATCTGACGAGTTGTTTCATTTGGGGATGTGATACTTGGCATATATACTAATCATTAAAAATAAGCTGACACATGTCTAATGGTTTTTCCATGTAGTGTATGTTATGAGGTTAAAGGAATGAAAAGTGGGGGTTGAAAGATTCCTACCGGAGCGTGTATCTCTTAAAAGACATAGGCGAGGAGTTTGAAACTCGGAGGAAATCAATCAGCTTAAAAATAAATAAATAAATAAATAAAATAAATAGGTGTTCGACCGTTTTTTCATAAATGCAATTTAAGGGGCCTATGGGGAGGGGTGAAATTTTGGAAGAAAAACGTCCACTAAGGAATGATTTTTGGATGTTCACTCTCATCGACCAACCAAAACTATTAAAGTTAGAAGAATTACATTTTGGAGATATGTTCGTTGTGTGTCGAAAACGTCTACTAAGGAGGGATTTGTGGATATTCAGGTTCTAAATGGGTGTTAACGGGGTTAAAACTGCATTTCATTATATAACAATATGACACTCATTCGTTCATTCATTCATTTATTTGCAATGGAGGGTGTGGCCCCCGGAGGCAAATTGGATATACATAACAAATAAATAATTACACATAACAATTCAATAACAATTATACAACAATTAAACTGGAGTATTTACACACATAGTCAGTCTTTTCTTAAACACACCTATATGTTTGGGAAAAGGCTCTAAGACTGCGGCAGGTAGAGAGTTCCAGTTATCAATGGCACGGTTTACAAAAGAATATTTACCATAATTTGTTCGCTGTGGTCGGCCCTTAACTTTGAAAGGATGATCGCTCCTACCCATGTAAGTAATATAAGTAATGACGCGAGCGAAGCAAGGCTAAAAATGAGATGGTGTGTGTCTGTGTATTACTCAATCACGCAAGTACCACTGGTCCGATATACGTGAATTTTACATGGAAGTAGCAGATTTACCTGGTTAACATATAGGTTACTTTTGATTACAATACTTTGCACTATTTAAAGATGGCGGCCATTTTAGTGACGTCACTACACCCTTTGGCGTGGCCCACGAAAGATACTGGCCCCAGTGCGAGCAGCCATCTTGTCTGTGACGTAGGCGAAGTAGTGACTCCGGTTGAGAAGACTTGTTTGTGAATTTCTTGTGAATAGCAGTGTGAGAATAGTTAGTGTTTTATAAAGTGTAATGTCCAACTTTACATCCAACTTGTGTTGTGGTGCATCATGTAGCTGCAATAATCACGTAGCCTACAGGGTAAGTGTTAACACTTTATTTCTCATTAATGATACAGGTTAATCAAACGCACGTGTGGTGCAGGTTATGTACGAACTTACGTTAGCCTAATATTGTGGATGTTAAGGACTATTAGAATGCATGCTAAGTTAATTATCTGAGTTAAAGTTAGATATTTAATGAATGTGTCTCTTTACAGGAAATCAAAATGCCGAGATGCTGTAATGTGGCTGGCTGTAAGAACAATTACAGATCTCAGCATGAAAATGTTTCTACATTTTCTCTCCCAAAGGACGAAAAATTAAGAAATATATGGCCTAGAAAAATTCCCACTGACTTCTCTAAAGTGAGCAAGCCTATAATTTGTATAAAACATTTTCCTGATAGCTCTGTTATCAGGACAGAGCAAGTTGATGGGGAAATAAAGACATTTGCTAGGAGTTATCCGAAGTTGAAACCTGATGCAGTATCTTCAATATTTTCGAATTTGCCAGGATAGCTATCCACTCCTGGGCCTTCTTCTAGAAGACTGTGTGATGCAGAGGTAGAAAATCTCGGATATAGCCATAGAAGCGAGCTCGGACGACTTCAGACACTATGAAGAAGAGAATTCTGTGCACAGTCTATCGGATATATCTGAACACTTCTCCTCCAACAGGAATAAATTTAAGCAGGAATGGACACATATCAAGACAGAAGACAAGTTGGTGAAGTGCTTGAAGAATTTGAGTGATGCAGTGCCCATAATTACAGGTTCTGTGTGTATTCTAAATAACCTCAGCATTGAGCTGGCTGTCAATGGGTTGCAGATTCCCAAACATTAAGTTCCACAAAACTTTCTTTGCGTTACTGATAAAAATTCATTTGATGAACTAGCCTACTTCAGTCCATTGAAAATTCTGAGTGCGATGAAAATGGAAGAAAGTTGTCAGCAGTGAATGCTCCTGTGAACATCCTACAGAGAAGTTTTTCGAGTGATGATTGCATACCATTATAGTCTTTAATAGAGCAAATTAATTTTTTAGATGTTAGGCAAACAATCGTAGGTACAGTGGAGACACGTTACTCTTGGCAGCTTCCATATAATATGTTCACTTGTCATCAGTGTACAAAAAGTTACATCGGAGTGGTCATATTTATCTGCCTCATCCATCAAATCTTCAAAAGTTGCTTGGTAAGTTTGATTTGAGTACTTTTGACATTATTGGGAGTACTGAGTAGCCTATCTCAGTCTAAAGAAGAATAATTTCTTGAAAGATCATGAATGTTCATAAATTACTTTTACCGCAGTTCATTTTAATGGAAAAGTTGAACTGTACTCTTCTAAAGCCATGGCGAGACAAAGCCATTGGTCGCTACTTGGTTAGGCGACTATCTGGACCAAAATTATTGTTAGTAGTACAAGCAAGGAGGTCTGGGGTTAGGTTTGTGTTTGTACGCAAAGAATACTCTGTATTGCCGGTACCGGTACCAATAATGAGCGCTGGCAGCTGTCAAATCTAACACGTGAGGAAATGCTGCGTTGCCACTGAGGCAGATCATGACTCATAACATTCCAAGAAGCTTCCAGGAAGACACAAATACTGGGATATGTGGTGTGTCAGCCGTATTCGTGTGAAGGGTCAATTAAACATTGCGATGCATGCGAGTTTAGGGGAATTTTTAGTTGCCTAATCGCTCTAGCTGCTACTAACTTAATTATGGGATGCGAAATATTGCACACACTAGCATAATTAGAGTCGAGAACTGAGTGTTGCGAACGAATGATGCCCACTAGAGACTGAATTGGGCACTTTTTTGTTTCACATAGTACCGTAAGGGCGAGGTTGGCAGTACTGTTATTGTACTTTTTTGAAGATTGATTTGAACAATGCCGCTCACTGCTGTAATTTTCGCTATATTTGGAATGGCTGGGTGGGTCACAGACGGCGGAGGAGGAAACATCTATTAAAACATTGCTTCCTGATTTATTTCTCATCCTTTTATAAGGTATTTTGACTAATTCATGTATTATATAGAATGTTATCGCTCGTTCTATGTTTATTCAGCACTACCGAGAAGGATTCCTTTTGTCCGAGAGCTGTCGCATGGTAGGCTACATGATGGCGGTCGAGCCATTCCAACATTCGCGGCTTCGTACTTGAAGTTGTTGGAGCTTATTCTATCTGTACTATGTGGTACGAAGCATTGTCCATTACAATAACACTGTGTTCAGGGATGTTGGGTAACAATTGTTCCTGGAACCATTTTAAAAACTAGTTGTCGTCCATGTCTTCATGGTAATCACCAGTTCTTTTCGACCTAAAGAGCAAAAGTGTATTATTAACAAAGCCGTGTGATAGCCCGACGTGTAGAATAATAAATAGACCCCCTCTGCCTGACGGCGCTTCCTTGTCCCCTGAACTGAGTTGTCACTCCAACCCTTAGACACTGTGTGACCAGCATTGACCCACATTTCACCTAACTACACAATATCCATAACATTTTTGCCCTATTAACTTGAGTTTTGAATTTTCCAGTAGCCTATTTTCACCCAATTTTCACCAAATTTTGTAGGTTCTTCAAAGTGAGCATAATTAAGGGAATTCTAAACTTTGGAGCTATTTGGTTCAGTCATTTAGAAATTATAACATTTTATGTAATAAATATGCAAATTTTGAAAATGTCCCAGGTACATCAAATTTAAAGTTATCAATCTAAAACTTGTATGGAATGATCATCAATGGTCTACAAATAAAAATTGGTATTACTTTTAAAATCAGTGCAAATGGTTTATTATTAAAATGTTTTTTTCTTAGAATGACCTGTTGTTCTGTTAAAGTATGTCATTTTTTTCAAATTTGAACCTAAATATTTCTGAAAGTTATTAATATTTTTCAAAATGGATTCCACACATTATTAAGACCAGAAAGTTGTATGTGAAAACCAAGTTTGAAGGTAATGGGATCAAAACGCAGGCAACTGGAACATTTAAAATGCTGAAAAATATAGTATTGAGGAAAAGCTAACTTTATTAAAAAATACAGTATTTTAGTGGAATTTCCTGCATCAAGACTTCCCTGAGTTTACAAATCACTTTTCCCACACTTCAGAGGTAACTTATTACTAAACCCATCTTTCTCCCTGATGTTGACACGAAGATTTACTGCCACATTCACCACACAGGTCTGTAAACAAATTTTGGAGGGCACACATATATGAATGAGAATGTGCTTGTCATTAACACTAGGTCTAACAGTATTCTCCTCACTAAAATAGGCCTATTCCAGTTTTCTGACACTGGCAGAAGAAGTAGTTGCAGCTGTTGAACTTGCATTACTTAACTTCACATGTAATATCACCCCACTGTTTGTCAACATTCAAAATAGCACTATTCCATTTCTTTGTTTCATGGACTTTCGGTTTACACCATCGACTAGATACAGAATACATCTAATAAACTGCACACAAATCTCTAAAATACCATTAACTTACACAAGTTCCACCACTCACAGTAAACCAATAAAAATATAATTCTTGCGAATAAACTTCTCTAAAGCCACTGACCATCAAAATAAACAAAGACGCATGGTTCCACCATGTATCCAAAATGGCCTATACTTTACTACAAACCAAAATACTTCTGTTCGATGTTAAATATGTGCATGTGTATAGTAATGATATTCTTTTAGTGAATGCCATACAGCTAAGAATTATATGGGATAAGAAAATAACATGTACGGTAAGAAAAGTAAGAATAATGCTCTAAGAAAAGTTTCACACTTGACAAACATTGCCTAGGCTACTCATAACTGATAAATTTACCAACAGATGGCACCATAAGCTTGTATTCAGATGATTGGCCTGATAATATTGGCCAAGAGTATGAAATTACAACAAAATTGAGCGGTTTTTGGTTCTAGGAAGTAGGCATTGCCCATTTCAAGACCTAAGCACGTGTTCTTTAAAAGCCCTCGTAAGGTATTTAAAAATGGCCGTACATAAAAAACAAATGTATATTTAAGTGCCCCAAGCGATAGGTAACTTCTAGGGCATGAAACCAGATTATGGTTTTTTGTTTGTAATTTTTGGCCTACAACTCAGTAGGGTCTCCCCATTTCATGTAGGAACTGACACCTCAAAGCCACAATATCTGGCCTCTCCATGATCACCTTCCCCCCATTAATTTTCTTATATTTAAATCCCAGATCGTGCAACTCTTTCAGTGAAGAAAGGCTTCCTTGAAATAATTGTGCCTCTCTGAGCAAAAACAAGAAATTTGCGACATGTTGGAATTTCTTTCCTAAAATAATAGCTATAAATATGCCGTCTAACAGCATCTTGTTGAAAGCCATCTAAATTAGTGACCACCCCTTCTCTATACCTCTTCTTCCCTGGAGTTGATAGTTTAGACGGGCCAGCATCATCAGACAGGAACTTCCCTTCCGTCACTCGGTATGGAGTGATTTCACTCACACCAAGAGTCTTGGCAGTTCTTTTCCTCACCTGAACAAATGGAATCAGAGGTTCCTCCCGTAAGCGCATACTTTCCTCTTCTTCCTCCATAAAATTCCTCACCGCACATACCATTTCCTATACTTGGCAATGGAGAGTCACACCACAGCCTGAAGTTGTTCTGTCGCAGAGAATGGATCCTGGGCCTTCCGCGAGCATGTACCGATGCCATTTTTACACAACGAAAATAGACACGATGATGCAAATAAAAGAAATAAACTCAAAATCTGTATATACACACGCTTCCAACAAAAACAGAACGATAATGCTTACTGTAGCCTATGAAAGAATAAGCAAATGCACTTCAATATATACACGGGATATTACTAATGGCAGTGACGAGTTAGTTCACAGTAGAACACTGCGTCAAACCATGTGCTCACTGCTGTGTTGGCATTCATTGCAACACTGCTCGATGGCAGCTTGCACCATTCATATTTTGTAAATCAGAGTATAACACATAGAATTTAACATGTATGCAGCATTTAAACCCTAAGTGTTGTCCACGTTGTCATGGATGATGCCATTTTGTGTCTAGGGGAATTTTGTAAGTGTAAATTCCATTCCATGTCCACATTAAAGCTATTGGCACAAGTTGGCAGGCTTGTTTTGTTGAGATAAATTAGAGATGAAAATAGTACAAGAGTTAATAGAAGACTCTATCGTTGCCAAGGCTGCAAGATACCAATGTAATTGATAGTGATTTTGTACTGCATAAGGAAACAGTAGCAAGGCAGCTGGAAGCAAGTTAGACATGTCCAGTCGTCAAATTGTGTTCATGCATCTTTGTAACGATGAATTTGTAACCCACTAAGCTCCAGTGAGATTGAGAAATGGTGTCAGAAAAATTTAAAATCCTGAAGAGATCATGAATCATCAGCAGGGTATAATGGCTGTAGGCCCTATGTGCAGTGCAGGTTTTTTGAGAATATTAATAGCTGGAGGATATTAGATCCTAATAATCGCCAGTAATATATCCAAGATCAGCAAGATATCACCTTTATAGCCTACTTGGTGAAACCTGCAAACTTCATTTTCTACATTCTAAGATTCTTCCAGACAATGTGTTAATGTGCTTCAGATGCTTATATTTATAACCAATGTCCTAAATAAAATAATGTCTGTAATACATTTTGTGTGTGCTTATTATAATTAAGTGTAAACATTACTGTGTCATTGGATGAAGATTACTTGCAATTTGCTAGTGTTCTTGAAGATACAAGTATAGTTTTGTACTCCAATGCCCTACCAATCACCACATCCAGAATTCTCTGTTAAAGCTCTAGATTTACCCATTTCAAACCGATTTACCCAGTGTGTAGTACTGTTAACTGCTTATTTTCCATGTGGCCTGCAAGGATGCCCATGTTCTTTTTCAGGGGGAATGGATGTGGTGAGGAGTATACGATATTTTCTGGGAGGAAGGGGTAGGGGGGGACTGGGTATGTTATAAAATTCTTCATCCCCAGACCACCAGGGTGAAACAAAAAATAAGAAAAAATAATTAAAAGTTGAGGAATGCTTTCATTTGAATAATTTGAAGGGTCTCGTTTGACGTTTGGTGGAGATCTTGGACATCTTATTGGGAGGGAGATACCATGTCCGTGTAGCCAGCATAGATCCAAATTACAATGGCAAGTATGGTCTTTCTTTAATTTTAATAAATGGAACAGTTCCACCTATATGGAGTAGGGGTAAGTAAAGTGGCTTCTTGTCCAGGTGACCTGCTTTGCGAAGGAGTATTTGAAACCTGATATAGGATTTATTCTTCAAAGCTTCGCACAAAGGCTCTTGATAGAATGATTTGAATCCCACTCCTTGCATCCTGGAAGTGTCTTCCCAACTCAACTGTAAATAAAAGCTAACTGAAAACGACTACCACATCCTTTTCTATTTCAAGTACAGTACACACATAAGTGCATGGGGCTGATATCCACGACATTTCAATCCACTGAATTAACTCACAATGAATAAGTTTCCAAGGTCCTTCATTTGTAGTAATATACTTCGTTATAAAAATCTTAAGCCCATAAACCATAAATTTGACCTAAGCCTAACTGGGAACGGGAGAGAACCGTTAAACATGTCCAACATGAAGGTAGTTGCCACAAGAAGTAAACCTGCCACTGTAGGGGATTGGTGTCAGATAAAAGGCTCTCTGCTAAAGGAGGTAAGTATAATCTCAGCAATTCATATATGTATCTGAAGTAGTCCTATGCATTAAATTTTTGTTGTTGAAAATGATTGTCTTATGGTAGGCCTACTCAAAAAAGCAAAATGCTAAAAACCACGAGTGTAGGCTCAAATTTCTTATATTCATTTTTATTATTTTGGGGCATGAATGACCCTTCCCTTGCAATAAATGAAGCACTGGATACTTTCTCCTAATGCAATGCTTGGTTGTTTCTTCTTTTTTTTAAATTCCAGCTGCTTTTAAAGTTAAACTTACATGTAAACTGGTATATATGGAAACAACTTATTGATGAACGAAGATAAGAGGATAATATGTACAGTTTTGTATATCTGCATAAACTGGAACATCCATTCAACGTTTGTATTACACTGCTTAATATTCTACTGCTCTAAGGTTTTGAGCTAGTGATAGGGGTGGATTTCTTCCACAGCTTTTAACTTTATTTTTGAGTATCCTTAAATTCACACTAACAAATTACTCGGCTATTGGTAGGCTTCTATAGATGAGAATTCCTTGGTGCAATCAATGCGGTGAGGCGAGCGAGCGACACCACACCTCTGACGTCACAGATCCGCGCCATGGCCTGTCTTTCTCGTCGGCCACGACCCTTTGGTTTCAAACTCATATTTCCATTTGAAATAAAAAGAGAACGCTAAGAAATAGCAAACTTTTGATGGCATATACAAGGTTTAAAATTACATTTTCTATCCGAAAGGTATCTCCAACGGTTAGCGAGTAAAATCTAAATTTGTGCTATAAAACACGGTCAACGCCGAGCGTTGTAGTTGGACAAAATGTTTCATCCTTAATCTCCCTCTGGGCAGCACCTCGCCTATCCCCTATTTTAACTGTCACCTTCACATTTTAATTTATTTATGACGCGTAGCGAAGCACGGGTACTTCAGCTAGTTGTATATATTTTTCACCTGTATTCTCAAACATAGATGTTATAGCCTAAGTGTAATGGATCTGATGATGATCGAAACTGATCATCCTAGTGTATTTAATAATCTTATGTAATTTATTTCAGGATCAGGGCATAACCCAGCTCTATTTGGGTACATTCGTGTTGACCGACTGAAAAGCACCAAACTTTTGAAGCAAATATAAGTTAGCATCTCTGTTTCTAAACATATCTCTAATCTACGACCAACTAAAAAGAAAAAAGAAAAAGAAAAGAGAACTCTGTAAGTCGCAATCTTCTAGTTAACCCAATTTGAACTGAAATAAATATAATTAGAATGTAATGTATAACATACCAGACCCGTAATTTGGCTTGCCATTCTGGATGACTGCAAAGAAAAAGAGAGTCAACAATTTCTCAGTTTTCTCAGCTAAAAATATATAAAAAATCAATATTTTAAAAATAAAATATTAAAAATTAGGTTAAAAAGTAAAAAGAAAGTTAAAATTTTAAAAATTAAATGAAAAGGGGAAGGAAAAGGAAAATAAAGGTGGGAGTGAAAATGAAAATGAAAATGAAAATTTACAAGTAGTTTCGTGAAGAACTATACAGCCTGTTTTCATAATCCTACTTATATTAATTGACTCTATCAATATACAAAATTTCAGTTTGATTGCAGTAATAGATTCGTAGATATTGAGAACCGACTAAATATTTTGGATGGTTGCCGTGTAGGATCTTATGTACAGTAGGTCTTAAGAGTTATGTATTATTATATGAAAATTATTGTGTAGGAGTATTATTCGAACTTGAATCGCATGATTAGGACACAAGCCATAAAAAGGAGATTTTGAAATATCCCACAGCCACCATCTCGTGGTTATGAAAGCAAATGAAATAAATTAGATGCCAGTGGATTCAAATTTGTATAAGCATATACCAAGATTCCCTGCGCTCGTATGGTTAGTTAGTTAATAATAATGTTATTGGTTTTACGTCCCTTTTAACTACACTGGCTTTTAGAGACGCCGGGGTGCCGGAATTTTGCCCCGAAGGGGATCTTTAACGTGCCAGTAAATCTACGGACACGGCTCCCTCACATTTGCGCACCCGCAAATGCCAGCTGACTGCGCCAGGATACGAACCTGCAATCTTGGGCCCAGCAAGCGAGAACGTTACCCCTGAGCCACGCAGCCAGCCAGGTTAGTTAGTTAGTCAGTGTTGTTGTAAGGGACGGAACTACGAGATCATCTGCTCCTAACTCTTATGGTTAAATCGTAAGAAACGTTCATTTAAATACATGTATTTAAATTTCGCGTCACCACCATATTGGATTTGTACTTACCAGGTTATTGAAATGTCCAAAGGCGAACTTATGTTTATCGCCTCTATCGAGATACAAAATTTCAGTTTGATTGCTGTCATAGATTAATAGATATTAAGAACCGTCTAAATATTTCGGATGGTCACCATGTTGGATTTTATTATATGTACGCCATAGAGTTATGTATTATTAGATGAGGATTATTGCGTAGGTTCATTATTCAAACGTTGACTTAGATCGCATGATTTGGACAAGGAAAAAAGAAAAAAACAAAATATTAAAATTTCACACAGCTGCCATCTGGACGTTATGTAAACAATTTAACTAAATTAGATTTCAGTGCATTACAATGTGTATAAGCATATTCTGTACCAAGTTTCACTGCTTTCGGATGGTTAAATCGCAAGAAAAGTCTGTTTAAATGTTTCAACTTCGCTTGGCCGCCATGTTTGTTTTGTAGTTAACAGGTTTTTCAAAGTCACATAGGTGAACTACTCGTAATGTCGTTATCACCGTACAAAATTTCAGGGTGATATTAGAAATCGTTTCGGAGATATTGAATGCCGGTGAAATATTTCGCACATCCGCCATGTTGGATTGGTGGGATGTAATAAAATTTGAAGGGCACGGTCGGGGTCAGCTAAAATAGTACTATGACCTCTCGAGTTTCATTGAAATCGCTCTAGCCGTTACGAAGTTATTAGGGTGGGGGCACACACATGGACGCGCGCACACACACACGGAAAAAGGTGATCTCATAAGGCTATTTTTGCATAAATGAATATATGCTATAAATACTTTCAAAGGTAAAAAAATAAGAAAATAAAAAAGACAAGAATATAGAAATATAAAATGAAATGAAAATCCACAGCCTGCTTCCAGTCTCCGACCGGGTCAGGAATGGAATGAATGAAGCCCCCATCTTGCGGCGAGGATATGAACTGTGCCCTCTGCCGAGGCCTGACGCACTCCTCTGGGGCAATGATTAAATGAATGACAGATAAGATGAAATGATAGTGGAGAGTGCTGCTGGAATGAAATTTTGACAGGGAAAACCGGAGTACCCGGAGAAAAACCTGTCTGCCTCCGTTTTGTCCAGCACAGATCTCACATGGAGTGACCGGGATTTGAACCACGAACCCAGCGGTGAGAGGCCGGCGTGCTTCCGCCTAAGCCACGGAGGCTTCAGAAATATAAAATATAAAATATAAAATGAAAATATAATATAAGAAATAAAATTTTAAAATTTAATATTTAAAATAAAAAAAAAGACATTTAGAAATGACAAATAAAAATAACAAGTGGTTCCGTGAAGAACAAAAGCCTATTTTCAAATATCTTACTTATGTTAATTGCCACTATCAACATACACTTTTTCAGTATGATTGCTGTAATAGACTCGTAGATATTGAGAACCGCCTAAATATTTCGGATGATCACCATGCTGGATTTTTATATATAGGCCTTGGAGTTATGTACTATTACATGAAGATTATTGTGTAGGTGTTTTATTCAAACTTCAATCGCATGATTAGGACACAAGAAATAAAGAGAAGATTTAAAAATTTTTCACAGTCGCCATCTTGCGATTATGAAAATAATTTAAATGAATTATATGCCAGTGGATTACCATTTATGTAAGCATATACTATACCAAGTTTCACTGTGCTCGGATGGTTAAATCGCGAGAAACGTCCATTTGAATATTTAAATTTCGCTACGCTGCCATGTTGATTTGTGCTCACCAGGTTATTCAATGTCCTATAGGTGAACGTATGTTTATAGCCTCTATACACGTACAAATTTCCAGTTATAATATCAATAATAATATCGTATGGCCTCGGGTGCCGGATGCAAGCTTTGGTAATTTCGCCCAGAGGGCAGCTTGCGTGTCAAATTTTGTTGTTCCTTGGAACACTATGAAAGACAAGAAAGTTAGTTATCTAAGCTGCTTGACACTATAGCGCTTTCTAGTAGAGAAAAGAGGAACTCTTTTGTGTTGGTGGAAAATCCCGAGATGAATGTTGCCACTATGAACACGACCTACTAAATTCAAATGGGTTATTTAACATGCCAACATCGTATGACATGCGTGTCGTCATTTTTGTCACCTTTCAAAAAACCACATACCATGGCCAGGAGCGAACCTGCAAGCTTGGGGGGTTGGAAGTCCGACACATAACCACTCTCCCACCGTGGCAAGCTGTTATAGATTAACAGATATTGAGAATCGCTGAATTTTTTTTGATGGTCGCCATGATGGATTTTAATATATGTAGGCCATAGAGTTATGTACTATTAGATAAGGATTAACCGGGTGAGTTAGCCGTGGTCGTTACGGCATGACTGTTGGCAGTCGCTCACATCCGGGAGGCGAGGTGGTTCGAATCCCCCCGCCGGCAACCTTGAAGATGGTCTTCTGTGGTTTCCCATCTTCCTTGAAGGCAAATGCCGGGGTTGGTCCCCAACTATAGGCCACAGCCGCTACCTTCCAACTCCTCGCCCTTCTATTCCAACTTTCCTCCCCAACGGTACTTGTAGCTCACCCATTGGGTGTCCGTCTCGAAGCAGCTACAAAACTGGCGAGCCGAACATGTCCTCGGACACTCCCGGCACTAAAAGCCATACGCCAAAAAAAGATAAGGATTATTGTGTACGTTTATCATTCAAACGTTGATTTCGATCGCATGTTTATAACACAAGATATAAAAACTTAATTTTAAAATTTCGCACAGCCGCCATCTTGAGGTTATGTAAGCAATTGAACTAAATTACATGTCAGAGCATTGCAATTTGTATAGTCATTTCCTGTACCAAGTTTCACTGCGTTCGGATGGTTAAATAGCGATAAAAGTCTATTTAAATGTTTCAATTTCGCTTGTCCACCATCTTTGTTTTGCAATTAACAGGTTTTGAAAGTCACATAGGTGAACGTCTAGTAGTGTCCTTTAACAACATACACAATTTCAGGGTGATATCAGTAAGGTAATAGTTTCGGAGATATAGAATGCCGGGGAAATATTTCACACAGCCGCCATGTTGGATTGGTGAGACGTAATAACATTTGAGTGCACGGTCGGAGTCGGCCAAAATATTACTATGACCTTACCGAGTTTCATTGAAATCTCGCCAGCCGTTTACAAGTTATTAGGCGAGTACAGACACACACACACACACACACACACACACACACTGACAAAAGGTGATCTCATAAGCCTATCTTTTCATAAATGAAAATTGGCTAAAAATACAAAATAAAAATAATAACACAAATAAAATTAACAAGATGTTCAGTAAAGAACATATAGCCTACTTTCTCCTAAATGTATGAGTATAGTTATAACTCGTTGTTATTATCAAAGAGTATAATAGAACTATTCTTTCTTGAAGACCTTAGAAACGATTTACCTCTACCAAACGCCACAACCTAGATAAAAACTGCTACCATCATTGAAGAAAGAAAGATAAGAAGTATATCAATAATGTTATGGATCTGGAGACATAATCGACCGGACTGGCTGCGTGGCTCAGCGGTAACGTTCTCGCTTGCTGGGCCCTAGGTTGCAGGTTCGTATCCTGGCGCAGTCAGCTGGCATTTGAGGGTGCAGAAATGCGAGGGAGCCGTGTCAGTACATTTACTGGCACGTTAAAGATCCCCTTCGGGCCAAAATTCCGGCACCCCGGTGTCTCTAAAAGCAGCAGTAGTTAAAAGGGATGTAAAACCAATAACATTATTATTTATTTATTCGTTAATTCCCCATAAGGAGAGCGTTACAACACAATCAATTTTCATGTTTCATTCTGGACCTTTCTTCTTTTTTCCCAAAAACCTCTCATATACACACTATGTTTCCTCTTTCTCTCTTCTGTCCACCTCTTTGCTGGTTGTCTCTCTTTGGGAGTTTGCTCAAACTTCTGTAGTCTAAGTTTTTCTCTGTATTTGCTCCTGTCTGCGATGTCTTCTGTAGAGATGTTTAGTTTCTTAAGGTCTTCCACAGTTTCCTTTACCCAATTGGTTTTTAGTGTGCTATTCGTAACTATATTAAACATTTTCTTGGTCAGTCTCTCTTCGGTCATCCTATGTATATGTCCATAAAATTTTGCCCTTCTTTTCCTTATGTTGTTTGTAATCGTCTCTGTCTGTTTGTACAGTTCTATTGTTGGTCTCTTCATCCATATTCCCTCTTTCTGAACTGGCCCGTAGATCTTTCTCAGAATTTTTTTCTCTTGTTTTTCTAATTCCTTGATTTTTGTTCGTCCCTTGATTGCTGTCGTTTCTGAAGCGTATAAGGCCTCCTGTAAGACTACTGTACGATAGTGTCGTAATTTGGCATTGATGGAAATACTTTTTTTATTGTAGTGGTTCCATGTAAGTCGGTATGCTTTCTGCAATTTAGCGATCCTGTCTTCATTGGATGCCAAGTTCAGTCCTGTTTTCTGTATAATCTCTCCTAGATATTTGAAACTTTCCACTTGTGTTATTTTTCCATACTTGGTTTCCAGTGGGTGCTTGTCTGTAGATTTTGTGTCCATGAACTGTGTTTTTTCGTATGAGATTTGTAACCCTGTTTTGGCAGAGATTTCATGTAGCGTCTCTAGAGCTTCTTTGGCTTCTTTTCTGTTATTTGTTATAATCGCTACATCATCGGCAAAGGCCAGACACTTAATGTTGACTGTCCTTTTCTGGTGTTTTGCCATTTTTATGCCTTTGACTCCTTTTTCCCATGTCTTGATTATTTTATCCAAAACTGAGTTGAATAGAATGGGTGATAAACCATCACCTTGTCGCACTCCTGTATTAATTTTGAAGGGTTCCGAGATCTCTCCCATGAATTTAACTTTGGATATTGTATTTGTTAATGTTTCTTGGATTAGTTTTCTGGACTTATTGTCGACCTTCATTTCTTCTAATGTGTTAAAAAGTGTTTCTCTATCTATGGAGTCATACGCTTTTTTGTAGTCGACAAATGTGATTGTTGTGTTCCTGGTTTTTCTCGTTGCTAGTATTGTTCTCAGGCACCAAATCTGCTCACTGCACGATCTTCCCTTCCTGAACCCTCCTTGGTATTCTCCTATCTGTGGATCTATCTGAGGCTCTATCCGTTTTAACAGGGCTTTGGAGAAAATTTTGTATGCGACGGGTAATAGTGAAATCCCTCTATAATTATTAGGGTTCATTTTGTCTCCCTTCTTGTGGAGGGGGTGTATTAGAGCTGACTTCCATTCTTCTGGTACCTTCCCTGTTTCCCAGATGTTTTCGATGATTTTGTGTATTTTTGGTGTAACATTTTCGTGGTCTAATTTCCAGATTTCCGAAATCAATCCGTCTTCTCCAGGCGCTCTATTGTTCTTTAGTGATTTTATTATTTCCACGATTTCTTCAAGTGTTGGAGGTTTGGAATCAATGTTAGGTTCTGGCTTTTCGAACTGTAATCTGTGTGTTGGTTTATCACAGTTAAGCAGTGAGTCAAAATATTGTGCCAGTATCGTACAGTTCTTTTTCGGGTTTGTCTCCAGTGTTCCGTCTTGTCTTTTGAAGCATAAGCTCGGTGGTCGATATCCAGTCATATTCTCTCTGAATGTTCTATAGAAGTTTCGTGAGTTATTTTTGGTAAAATCCTCTTCTATCTCCTTGAGTCTGTTGTTATCGTAGTTTCTTTTTTCTCTGCGGATTATTCTCGAGGAGTCTTTTTGTATCTTGTTGAATTCTTCCCATTTTTCTGGTGTTCTATGGCTGTTAAATTTTTTCCAGGCTTGTATTCTATCCTCTATGGCTCTGTCACATGTCATGTTCCACCATCTGTGCTTCCTTTTCCTCGGGGGCTGCCCCAATTTTATCAGTTCTTTCATGTTTTCGGACATGTCCGTCCAGTTGTTACTCTCAATTTTCTTAAGTCCTTGTGTTATTTCTTTCTTGTTTAATTGTAAATACTCTGGGTCTGTTCTGAAAATTCTGGTTGTTCTCTTAGTTTGTCTGTTTGGTATAAACTTAGCCTTGATTTGTAGTAGATGATGATCAGATTCGAAAAAACCTTTTCTCGTTCGTATATTCATAACTTCTCTGGTGTTTTTTGTAGATATCGCAACGTGGTCTATCTGAAATTCTCCGAGGGCGCTGTTTGGAGATTTCCAAGTCCATAGTTTCTTGTAGGGTTTCTGGAATTGTGTTGACATGATTTTGAGGTCAAAATTCCTACAGAAGTTTATCAAATTCTCTCCATTCTTGTTTGTCCTCTGGTGCGCTGTATGTTTTCCTGTTGTGTCTCTGAATTTTCTTTCGCGGCCTAATTGTGCATTAAAATCACCAAGCAATAATTTTACATGCTTAGTGGGGATTTTGTTGGTGATTTCTTCTAAGTCTTCCCAGAATTCTTCTATCATCTGTGGATTTTTGTTATTGTAGTTATTTGTGGGGGCATGAGCATTGATTATTGTATACGCTTTGTTACCAGAACGTATCGTAAGTGTGGAAATTTTTTCAGATTTTGAGGTGAAATCTATTACAGAGTCCAATATTGAGTTGTGGACTACAAAACCTGTTCCGAAGAGTTTGAGATTTTTTCCTGGAATAGTTATGGCTGGTTTCCCCTTGTATATTCTGTAACTTCCCGAATCGAAGTGATTCTCATCTGAGAATCTCGTTTCCTGTATAGCCAGTATTCTGATATTGAATGTGTCCATGATGTTTGTTAGTTGTTTCACTTTACCTAGTTTCAGGAGTGTGTTTACGTTGAGTGTTCCCATGTAAAATATTCTCTTAGTTTTGATGGTTTTTGAGAAGCAATTCTCCTCTTCATGACATACCTGATCCCCTGGAATCCGATGATCAGGTACAATACCCAGTTTTATTGACTGGGGCCCAGGGTAGTGTGTTCGTTCACGTCGTTCTGTCATGATTATTGATTTATGTTCAAGTTGTGGTGGTGAAACCCCAAGGGATCTCACAGAATTACGACTGGAGTTTTGAATTCCAGAAGATTGGATCACAGCCGAGCTCACAGAGCTAACAGACGCCGACCAGAGTACCGGTGGTTACCACACAGACGTGTCTGGATTTAAAATTTTCACCTAGTAACCCTAGGCAGGGGCCCTCACAGGGTGCTACCATCCGGAGCCAGATGGACCCAGGTTTTTTAACGAGGTGTTACTCCTCCCCCTCCTCCTTCCTCAACACTTGCGTGATGAGGCCCCGGGCTTGGGACCGGCACTGGCGGAGTTCAATAACATTATTATTATTATTATTATTATTAATATTATTATTATTATTATTATTATTATTATTATTATTATTATTACATATACGACCTGCCGTGGGCAACATCCAACTTTGAGTTGAGGCATGTCTTTACACGTCTGGTTGTGCATGAATTAACAAATCTTTCCATGACCCTACAGTGACGTGTGTATACAAACTATGTGGATATTTTCGATTGCTATTTGCCTGAAATAAAAGTAATGAACTAACACCAACGGCTTGAATTCAGTTACTATGTGAAATCGTTTTGTTCTTTACTTCAAATAACATTTTCAAGTAACGCAAAATAGGCTGTTACAAACCCTTTAAAATAAAAAGTAAAAATGTATCGTAGTATCATCTTGTCATTCTTCAAATTCGATGCGCATAGAATGCCAATGGTATAGTAATCAATGGAGTCCCACGTAGACTAGTCGTGACATCTAGTGGTGAAATATCGAACAATATAATCCTAACAGAGCGAGTGCATTCTAGCGGCCAGAAGAAGAAACTTTTCAATAAAATCTGGAAGTTAATAAGTAGGTCGACGTGCAGTTACCTTTTTGGCAGCTAGATGTCTCGAGTAAATCTGCTGGCGAATTATGTTTTAATTAAATATATATTTTACACCATAATATGCACAATATAACGCTTAATTTTAAAACATCTGAGTCATTACAAAACAATAAACATATAACATTTCAAGCAAAAAACCTAGCTCTGATCGGGTTTGAACCATAGGCATTTGAGCGATAGGCTAACGCTCTACCACTGAGCTAATTGTGTCAACGAATATCGTTCTATATAAAATGATTTACATAGAACTTGTTAGCAAATAATGATTTATACTAAACGATTTCATCACTGGAGTATATTATTTATATATAAAGCATTTCATACAAAGTTTATTTATTTTGTATCAGTACGCTATATTGCATGCAATACTCAAATTAGTGAAATATAAGCCAGGCACAAGATATCCGCTGCCATCTTGTCTTATTACTGAATCGGCTCAGCTTTTTAAAATCACGTCTGCACTATAGTATTACAAAATAAACTTTTAATTTCGAACGTGCCTCTTCCTTTAGAACAGTTAAAACGATTCTCGGCTTGATAATCGGAACTGGTGGGTCCCATGATATGGATTATAAAGTTTGCATAATTCGCACGGCCGCCATCCTGAAATGGTATGGCGGACGACCTTGTAGTTTGGTCACAAGACGCATCCTATACGAAGGTATGTTGCTACCAAATTTGGTAGAGATCGGATGATTTGGTTAGTCGTTATTTGATTTTACGTTTTGAACGTTTGAGGGGCCGCCATTCAGTTTTAGTAAAGATGGCGGCGATATAAAACATGACACTGAGGTGTCCTTTGCTAGTGCTACCTTTGTACCAAATTTCGTTCAATTCGCATTCACCGTGTTCGAAGTGATAGGGGGGGACAGACATTCAGAGTACACACACTCACACACACACAGACACACACACACACACACAGACTCACACACACATACACACACACACACAGACTCACACACACACATACACACACACAGACAGACACACTTTTTTCGCCCTGTGTTGATCTCATAAGTCTACTTTCATTTTTTGCAAAATTCGAAAGTAGGCTAAAAACAAGATGTTCAGTAATGAACATATAGCCTACTTTCTCCTAAATGCATGGGTATTGTTATAACTCTTTGTCCTTTTCAAGGAGTATGATTGAATGTTGGTTGTAGGAGCTAGTTGAAATACAACGTGCTATAGGGATATTAAACATGAATATGAGGTGCCCTTTGCTAGTGCTACCTCTGTACCAAATTTCGTTAAATTCGGTTTCACCGTGTTTGAATTGATAGGGGGAATCGATTTGCACACATACTTGGCCACCATCTGCAAACTATTGGGCTGATGTTCTTGCAGTTTGGTCAGAATATGTTTCCCACATAAAGATATGGTGTTGCAAAATTAGGTAGAGACTAGATTATTAGGTTGGTCGTAATTACATTTTAGCTTTTAACATTTGGGTGGCCGCGATTACGTTTCCATCAAGATAGCGGTGATATAAAACATGACACTGAGGTGCCCTTTGCAAGCGCTACCTCTGTACCAAATTTCGTTCATTCGGTTCCACCGTGTTCGAAATAATATGGGGAATCAATTTTGATATTAAGATGGCCGCCATCCGCAAACTATTTGGCTAATGACCTATTAGATTGGTCAAAGGATGCTCCCTTCATAAAGGTATGTTGTTGCAAAGTTTGGTAGAGTTCGGATGGTTATGTTAGTCGTAATTTGATTTAAGCTTTAAACATTCGTGTGGCCGCCATTACGTTTCTGTCAATATGGTGGCGATATTAATCATGACACTGAGATGCCCTTTGCTAGTGCTATCTCTGTACCTAATTTCGTTCCATTCGGTTCCAGCGTGTTTGAATTAATAGGGGGAATCGATTCTGACACAAAGATGGCCGCCATCCGTAAACTATTAGGCGAATGACCTATTAGATTGGTCAAAGGATGCTCCCTCCATAAGGGTATGTAGTTGCAAAATTTGGTAGAGATCGGATGATTAGGTTAATCGTAATTTGATTTAAGCATTGAACATTCGTGTGGCCGCCATTACGTTTCAGTCAAGATGGCGGCGATATAAAACATGACACTGAGGTGCCCTTTGCTAGTGCTACCTCTGTACCAAATTTCTTTCCATTCGGTTCCACCGTGTTCGAATTAATAGGGGGAATCAATTTTGACATAAAGATGGCCGCCATCCGCAAACTATCAGGTGAATGACCTATTAGATTGGTCAAAGGATGCTCCCTTCATAAAGGTATGTAGTTGCAAAATTTGGTAGAGATCGGATGATTAGGTTAATCGTAATTTGATTTAAGGTTTGAACATTTGTGTGGCCGCCATTACGTTTCCGTCAAGATGGCGGCGATATAAAACATGACACTGAGGTGCCTTTTGTTAGTACTACCTCTGTACCAAATTTCGTTTCATTCGGTTGCACCGTGTTCGAATTAATAGGGGGAATCGATTTTCACACAAAGATGGCCGCCATCCGCAAACTATTACGCTGATGACCTATTGGTTTGGTCAAAGGATGCTCCCCCCATAAAGGTATGTTGTTGCAAAATTTGGTAGAGATCGGATGATTAGGTTAATCGTAATTTGATTTAAGCTTTGAACATTTGTGTGGCCGCCATTACGTTTCCGTCAAGATGGCGGCGATATAAAACATGACACTGAAGTGCCTTTCGTTAGTACTACCTCTGTACCAAATTTCGTTCCATTCGGTTGCACCGTGTTCGAATTAATAGGGGGAATCGATTTTCACACAAAGATGGCCGCCATCCGCAAACTATTACGCTGATGACCTATTGGTTGGTCAAAGGATGCTCCCCCCATAAAGGTATGTCGTTGCAAAATTTGGTAGAGATCGGATGATTAGGTTAGTCGTAATTTGATTTAAGCTTTGAACATTTGTGTGGCCGCCATTACGTTTCCGTCAAGATGGCGGCGATATAAAACATGACACTGAGGTGTCCTTTGCTAGTGCTACCTTTGTACCAAATTTCGTTCAATTCGCATTCACCGTGTTCGAATTGATAGGGGGGGGAAAGACATTCAGAGTACACAGACTCACACACACACATACACACACACAGACAGACACACTTTTTTCGCCCTGTGTTGATCTCATAAGTCTACTTTCATTTTTTGCAAAAATCGAAAGTAGGCTAAAAATAAATAAATTAAAAGTAAATATTAAAATCATATCTGCTAGAGAAAAGTTATTGTTGTTTTAGTTATTGTTAATTCAATTGAGGAGTTTGCGACAACTTCAGCCCCGTTTAGTTGGGTGTGTGTTGAACTTGTCTGACAACGTGTATTTGTGTGATGACTGCTGTAGTTTAACTGCTAAAGAACAACTAATTCTCAAAATCATAGCTACTACAAAACACTAAATTATGAAGTCAAAATGCGAAATGTAATTTTAAATGCTATTATTTTAAAATTCTCATAGGGGCTGATGACCTCGTAGTTCTGTCCCTTAAAACAACAATAACTAACTAATTAACTAACTCAAATTCACATACAATATATTGCATTACGTGCTGACGCTCTGTGTCTCTTCAGACTTGGGTGATAAATCAGGTAGTCTATGTGATATTTTTGTTCAGGATCGCCTTCATGAAATACTCTGAAGGACTAAGGTTGGGTGTCACTAACGAATACCAGTATTTTTTTAGCCTATTTTCATTTATGAAACAAGAAGTTCCGTGACGAACTAAAGAGCCTACTTTTCTTAAAATTTAAGATTCATGCCAATGATTAATCTATATGGATCTATCTAGAATAATGACGAAATTAAGTTGGTAATATCGAAATTTCTAATTAGTTCGAAATACTGAATACCTGGCATATTGTAGCCTAATAGAGCACTACAGTTGGCAGCCCTGGTGACTGAATATACTCTTAGTTCCATCTCTTAAGGTACAGAATACAAAATTTGTTTAGAGTCCAATAAATAGCATGGACGTTACATGCAGTTAAACATTGGATCTAACAGCGCGCCTAAAATCATTTTGGCAACAATGTCATACATATATTGGTCAGAAATAATCTGAAATAATCTGATCTATTGTTGGGCCAATTTTTAATGAAATCTATTAGTTAGTATAGAAGTTACATGCATTTTAAAATTGGACCTATCAGCAGGCTTAGAATCTTGTTGGCAGCACTGACGTATATAAGTTACTACAAATTCATTCAGAATGCCAGGTACTATACGTGTGTAAAGTTTAGAGCTATTGGCTTGCATACTTTCTGATATATTGATATTAGGGTAACAAAAATAGAGACAGCACATATTAACAGTTGGCAGCCCTGGTTGCTCTTAAGAATACGCATAGTCATATCTGTTATTGTACACATAGCACATACGAAATTTGGTTGAAATCCAAATGATAGTATGGAGGTTACATGTATTTAAAGTTGTACCTCTCAGTAGGCTTAGAATCATGTTGGTAGCACCGAAGTATATAAGTTACTACAAATTAATATAGAATGTCAGGTATTATACGTGTGCATAGTTTAAAGCTGTCGGCTTGCATACTTGCTGATATATTGATATTTGGATTAAAAAAATCAAGAGCATTTATTAACAGTTGGCAGCTCTGGTGGCTCTTAAAATACTCTCAGTCGTATCTGGATATGTACACATACAACATACCAAATTTGGTTGAATTCCTATTGATAGTGTAGAAGTTATATGCATTTAAAAATTGGACTTTCAGCAAGCTTATAATCATTTTGGCAACACTGCCATGTATGGCCTCCTGGAAATTAAACTGCCATATTATTATCTATACGTGAGCCAATTTTGAAATAGCTCCCATTTATGCCTTCCATGATATTCAACATGGGGCTCAAATTTCAATTGTGATTTTTCAGCAGTTGGTAGCACTGACATCATTTTCAAATATGGCCGTGAGATATTCAGGTATAGATCTTTACTCCTACTAAATTTTGTTTCGATTGCTCCAGCTATTTAGGAGTTGATAGGGGGGGGGGGGAGACACACACAGACAGACGGACAGACAGACAGACAGACAGACAGAAGGACAGACAGACACACATTTGCCCGATCTCATTAGTCTACTTTTTCCTCATTTTTGCAAAATGTGAAAAGTAGGCTAAAAATAGGCTTATGACATCACCTTTTGCCCGTGTGTCTGTCTGTATGTGCATTTGTGATGGTGTGTGTGATGGATTTTTGTGTGCGCCCCCCCCCCCCTAATAACGTCTAAACGGCTGCAGCGATTTCAATGAAACTCGGTAAGTTCATAGCAATATTCCCGGGGACCCCGACCGTGCCCTTCAAATTTTGTTACGTCTAACCAATCCAACATGGTGGGTGTGAGAAGTATTTCACCAGCATTCAATATCTCCGAAACTATTACCGATATCACCCTGGAATTTTGTACGTTGATAAAGGAAACTACTAGTAGTTCACTTTGAAAACCTGGTAACTACAAAACCAATATGGCGGCCAAGCGAAGTTGCGACGTTTAAATAGACGTTTCTCGCGATTTAACCAACCTAACGCAATGAAACTTGGTACAGTATATGTTTATACACATTGTAATGCACCGACATCAACTTCGTTCAATTGTTTACATAACCTCAAGACGGCGGCTGTGCGAAATATTTCACGGGCATTCTATATCTCTGAAACAATTACCGGTATCACCATGACATTTTGTACGGAGATAAAGGGCACTACTGGAAGTTCATCTATGAGAATTTAAAAAATCGGTTAACTACAAAACGAATATGGCGGCCAAGCGAAGTTGAACGTTTCAAATAGACTTTTCTCGCGATTTAATGATCCAAACGCAATGAAACTTGGTACAGCAAATGTTTACACACATTGCAATGCACCGGTACCTAATTTAGTTCAATTGTTTATGTAACCTCAAGATGGCGGCAGTGCGAATTTCGAAAATTAAGTTTTTATTTCTTGTCTTCTAATCATGCGATCGAAATCCAGATTTGCACAATGAACGTACACAATAATCATCATCTACATATATTAAAATCCAACATGGCGACCATCCGAAATACTTAGATGGTTCTCAATATCTATTAATCTACTACAGCAATCAAACTGAAATTTTGTAAGTGTATAGTGGCTATAAGCATAAGTTCACCCATGGGACATTCAATAACCTGGCGAGCACAAATACAACATGGTGGCGACGCGAAATTGAAATATTCAAATGGACGTTTCTTGTGTTTTAACCATCCGAGGGCAGTGAAACTTGATACGGTATATGCTACTACAAATTTTAATCGACTGGCATCTAATTCATTTAAATTATTTTCATAACCACAAGATGGAGGCTGAGCGAAATTTTAAAATCCCGCTTTTATTTCTTGTGTCCTAATCATGCGATTGAAGTTTGAATAAAACACCTACACAATAATCTTCATGTAATAGTACATAAATCTAAGGCCTATAATGTAAAAATCCAACATGGTGACCATCCAAATTATTTAAACGGCTCTCAATATCTACGAATCTATTACAGCAATCAAACTGACAACTTGTATGTTGATAGAGGCAATTGATATTAGTAGGCTGATGAGTTCTTCACGGAACTACTTGTTAATATTGTTCTTACACACATTGTCGCTACGAGGAAAATTATAATGATTCCATTTCAGTACAGGGCCATGTTTGGCCTAAAGATACGATATAAATCAGAGTGACGTATACCAGACAGACCTTCCAATATTTAGCACCAATATATCATAGCACTAGTGGTAACTCATCAGTGTGGAACGCCAATTGGCGTGGTATTTAACGCATGTCCTGTCTAATGAAGGTCGTGTGTATATGCCTAGGGGCCAGTGAGATGCCGTCAGCCATCTGGCGGGATTTGGGTTCGCGTGATGTAGCTCTCTTTTTGTATCGTCTGCATTAACCGGATATTCTTGTCAGCATTCGGCCTTGGCTCAAATTACACTCCCTCATGGACAGGGAAAGTGATTTGTTTGGTTCTTTATGTTACCATTGAGGAGACAACGTTAAAAATAGATCTCTCCTTCATTTTGAACCCGCTGAGCTATGGTTCATGTGATATTTTTTTTTATGACAGAGCATTTATGATGGGATGTTGTACTTTTGAACACACCCAGGAAACCACGTGAAGCTGAGAGATCACGCGATACTTTGAAGTAGCGGTGAGTCGCACTTTTGACTTTGGTGTAAACTGCTAATTATTATCTGAGGTCTTATCAATTATTTTTATCTTTCCTACGAGACTCAGAATATTCCATTTCGTCATGCTGCATTATTAAAACATTTTGGAGAATGTTTATTTTTACTTTAGGTAAGGTAATACCCTTGCAGATACGCAAAAAGGAACGTAAGTAGTCGCTCAACGTTTTCGTTTTGACGACCTACTTTCTAGAGACACCCAGTACCGGAGCACTGCGTCTTGAGAATCCGCCTTGTGTAGGCGTGGAATTACATTTGTCCTACGAGACGTAGAAGAATATCCGCTGTTTAGCGTTAAAAGTGATTATAAGGTGCCATCGAGCAAGCAAATACTAATATTCACTGTCGATGAAATCCAGTGAATTAAATAAGAAGCTTGGGAAATAATTATTGGCAAGTATAGTGTATTGCACAACATTGCTGTAACATCACATATTACCCACGCGTATGTGGAGGGCAGATTCCTAGTGGAAATATACAGGTAATAGTGTTACAATTATCCTGAATAAGTGTGATTATAATTGTATGAGATATTTAAATTGCCAAAGTGGAAATTTCATCTCTGAAACGTCGTATAATTCACGGATGCTGCGTGATACAAAAGTAGCGTCACTAGCACGTGCAGCATTACAAAATAGTGTTAGCTCACATGCTAATCCACATCTGCAAGATTAAGGCTGTGTCGTATTTTATAGTTGAAGCCTATAATAGTCACGACGGACATTATAATTTTGGAAGTGAGAGGATGAATAATCACGCAACTTATTTCGCTACCCACGTGATTGGACTTTTCTTCACCATGGTTGAAGCAGTCACCATGGGCTAATACCATCCCGGTATGGGGGGGTGACGTTTCTACAGGAACCAGCATGATGGTGGAACTTCCAGAACGATGAACGAGAGGGAAGGAGCCAAAATGCCATTTCCAGGCATATCCACGAAGATGTCGACAGGGACAAATCGAACCCTGGTCTTTGGGGGAGTCCAGATGGGAATCCTGATGAGGAGGATACCGATCCAGAGAGCCAGAGAGGTTTTTGTACAACCCTTGTTGAGGAATAGAGAGCTGAGTGAGAGCTCCTCCATTTCGTGAGTTTTTGTCACACCCCGTCTTTGTTCTAGTTTCTGGTGGTATAGTAGTTTTAATGTAGTTTGTGAATCAACCACACTCAGTGTCAGCCATTTTTCTAGGTAGGGATGTAACTAGATTAGTTAGATGTCATTTATTTCAGTTTAGAGTGAGACACCCTTGGGGTCAGACATTTTGGTCAGCCCTGGTGCAGCTTGGTGAACGTCGTGGAACGTCAATGCCTACCCTTTTGCTGAACCTGATCGTAGTCATTTTGAGGCTATTTTGTTCAACCCTACTTGGGGTAATTTTCAAGTCTTTGCTGACTGTAGTTATGGCAATCAGATGCCTTGGTTATTAATTGACTGCATTCTTCGCAGCCATCCTTTGTTACACCCCTGACTGTCGTTAGAACGGTCGTATCATTTAGGTAGTCGACAGTAACTACCAGTTTGTAAATGCATTATATTTCATTTTGAATAAGCTCAGAAGCTATTCTTGGTCATGTTTGAACCTAACAACTAGAAGGAATGTTTCGTTGCCTAGCATCGAACGCGGTTCCCAACGTATCATTAAGCAGATCTAGTGTGTGAATATGTGCCACATTTATCATATTTTTTTCTTGTGTCGTGTGAGACACGTTTTTTATTTGATGTTCTAGCAACTACTGAGTTGCATTTTTAAAGCAAAGAGCTTCAGTTATTGTAAGTTTACTTTCATTTAGACGTCTTTGGTAGAAAGACGGAAGTGTATTACTATACTCAGATTTATAGCGTGCGTTTGATACACGGACTCTGTAGAGATCCGTAACCTATGGTAAAGTTTTTTATGCACCGGCCAGGTGCAGGTTTTGTATTGATTAAATCGCCGGCCTTGAATAAACTGGTTAGGTAACCCAGTGACCTAGAGCACGCCTGCTTCATTGTGAGACAAAACTACTATAGACGAGGACAGAGTACAATTTGTATTCGCTTTTCCTTTCATTGCTATTTTGCTTATGGAAATCAGTTTCCACTCTTGTATTTGATCACTTGTTTTATGGATCGGTTTTTGTTAGTTTAACGCTCTGTTGCGTGTATTGTCGTATGACAGGTACAGTTATGTAAGGTTTTCTATAGGATGGTGAAGTCTACCCTGTTATAGCAGGATGTTATTGTATGCTTTGTCCGAGGATGATCCCGTTGACCAGATGTTATTGGAAGGTAACTGTTGTACAGGCCTATCCCAGAGTTATTGAACGCGAGCTTAGCGCCGCTGGTAACCCGTGTTATTGTGTGTCCGAGTTGTTATACTCGTTGATTATATTCCGACTGTTGAGTCGAGGCTTTTTGGTGGAGAATGATCTCAGTTGGAGACACTCCGTGCCCAGGCTATTGTCAATGTTATTCGCCATAAACTTACGATAAACCTATAAACCGACATCCTAATAATAAGATGCATAATTGTTGTAAAACAAGCCTAACTAACGATTCTTTCTATCTAACTTTGTTCTTTGCATTCTGGAACTGTTGACATAGCCGTGCAGTTGAAGATAATTTCCTTGTGAGGAAATGACTAGGACAGTTGACATTTTTGTAGCGACCTGAAGCATGTGCGAACCTAGAGTTCGTAGCTTGTGGAGCTCAGGCCATGCGATGTCAGACGTGGTCACAACTGCGCATTCGTCACCGTAACCATACACATTAGATGACTATGGTTTACAAAGAGTAAACCAAGGTGTAGGCAGGAATTTATAATAAAACTACTGTGTCTATTTCGTTATTAATTTATGATGTCAAGTGTATTAAACCCTACATGTTATTTTATTGTGTGCTGTTAGCACATAGTTATTAAGCATAATTAAATTGTTTGTTTTTCATGGCTGTACACTTAGCTTTTGGATGTAATTGTTTTCTTTTACGGACGTCATCGCCGTAAATTTTTTTAATTGATAGGACTTAGCTAGTTGAATTAATGTTAAATTTAAATGTCGAAATGGTACCATCCTAACCTAGGTTTGTTTCGCTACCCTGTTAAATGTAAATTCAGATATTAGCTTGATCTTGTAACTTGAACTAGGGACTTGCGTCGTACCATATTCCTAGCGTTGCTGTTGTTGCTTTATCATTGTGAGTTAGATCTTTCGCGAGGGTTTTCAGTAACTTCCCAGGTAGGGGGGCCTGCTCTTTATCTTTGTTTATTTATTAATTTGCGGACTAGCCGATTATAACCCTCCGAACTAGGCTAGGGGCTTGTGAATTTTAATAAATTTTCACGGTGTTTTACATGAGTCTGGATGTTTATTTTCTCAGTCTAGTTTTAATGTGAACCTTTCCTTAGGCGGTCTATGACCATCGTCACCATGTACCACGATCCCTGTGGACTACGGACTCTCGTGCCGCTTTAGCCTTTATGGAAGGTCACCTGATCCTCACGGTACTTTTTATTCGATTTATGTGTCGTTAGTTGAGTCATCGTGGTTGTTGACACAACTAAACGGTCTCATAAAATGGCGCACAACGTTGTGGGCTTGACTTGGACGTCATAAAATGGCGCCCAACTCATGTGCCGACGTTAACGTGGTGACCCTCAGTACCATGTTATTTTTTTTTTGAGGATCTTAATGTTGATTATTGGTAAATTGACAGGACTGGGACGAACTTAGAAAGTCGTACTGCAGATCAATTGACCGCATGGCATTCATGTTTGATAGAAGTCCATGGGGTGAGGCTTTAGTGTTGGATAAATGAAGGATAGGATTTTATTTGATGATGCCTCATCCTAAGTAAATGTAATGCTTTGCTTTGCTCACCGTTGGGTTTGTAAATGTAGAAGCACTTAGTTTGCATACTCCAGCTGTACTCGTGATATTTATATAAATGAAGCAAGCTTTATACCACCAAGTAACTAATCATAGCTGTAAGTTCCAGTAGAAATTGACCCCTCACTTTCTCATATATTTCTTATCTATGGATGAGGAAACTATTCGTCGTGTGTTTGGAGAGATGATGGCAGGTGTGAATGCCAATCTTCAACAGATTACTGCTGACTTAGGTCAGAATACTCAGGCTGTAAATACTGTAAGTGGTCATGTGGACCAGGTTAGACAGGAAGTCAACAATGTCAGTGGTCATGTGGACCAGGTTAGACAGGAAGTCAACAATGTCAGTGGTCATGTGGACCAGGTTAGACAGGACTTAGAGGTTAACACTCAGTCTATAAACAATGTAAGACAGGACTTAGAGATTAACACTCACTCTGTAAACAATGTTAGGGCTGATTTAACTCAAGTCAGGGCAGACATGGACACATATAGGATCGAAGCGAGAAATGATCTGACGGCAGGTTTAGCAGCTGTTAGGGTTGATGTCATACGACACCATCAGGAGGCTAACCAGCGCGTAGATTGCTTAACCGACCAGATGAATAGAGCTAGGGAGGAGGTGCAAAACCGATTGGAGGAGCACACAGCTCAAATTCAGACAACCTTGAATAAAGTCCAGATAGACATGAGAGAAGATCTGGAACATACCAGGGAAGAATTCGGGACTCGACTAGATCACGTCGAGGGATTTATCGGAAATGTGAAGAAGGACATGGCAACCATGAACGTTGGTTTAATCTTGATGAGAGGAGCTGCCAATGCCGTTAATAACAACGTGAAGACTATCGTTGATGGCATGATGGAGATTAAAGAGGAACTTAACACCAACAGGAGAAACATTTCTGAATTGACGGAAACCGTAGCCAGTCTACGTGAGACAGTTGATGTTCATCATGAGGAACGCAAAATAGACCTCATGTTATTGAGAGGTGACCTCAACGAACACGAAGCTACCGTCGAGGCTAAGGTAGCCGAGGTTAGAGACGATGTGGGTAAAATCCAAGAAAATATGTCCAGAGTTGAAGGAGATATCGATTCCTTACAAAAGAGATTTGAAGAAGTCGCGGTGACCGAGAGGTTAGACCTCAGTTATAACCTTAGGACGGCCATACGCGAGGTAGACACAAACCTCAAGGGAAAGGTTGAAAGGATCGAGCTGCAATTGAACGACTTAGGCAACAAAGTCGCAGCCAGAACCATCCCAGGTCTTGAAGTAATAGAAAGACGCCTGGACAGACTCGAGACGACTCCAAGAGAGAGACACGTACACCCACAGATGGGAGAATCTCAGGAAACGCCTATATCTCAATCAGGAGGAATGATGCCTACCCATTTCCAACCCAGCGCGCCTATGGAATCGCAACCGTCACAATTCGCTAATTTAGCGCAAGGTCAGACCTTGAACTTTGACGCTCACCCGTTTCAACCAGCATCTAATCGAATTAGTCATGAGACTAACACTCCTACGCAGAGTTACATGCAAAATACTTTCAGACCCGCGAATACGCAGGGAAATGTCACCATAATTCGTTCAAGAGAGGAGCAACCAGCTCGCTTCTCGGGAACTGGGAGCGGTGTTACTCCCGTGGAATTCCTAGCAAATGTCGAAAGCTACTTACGTGATACTATGGTAACTCCAGAGAGGGAACTAAGAGTTATAGAGCGACTGCTTGAGGGACAAGCCGGTACCTGGTTCAGAGCATTCCGATACTCATTTACAGGCTACCAAGACTTTAAGGAAGCGTTATTAAGAACATATTGGTCGAGCGACATCCAGCAGAGCATCCGAGCTGAGATGTACACTCGAAGGTACAGTTCCAATACACCTACTCGTTATGCGAATTACTTCGCAATACAGCTCGCGAAGCTCCGTTGTCTTCAGCCTCCGTTGTCCGAACAAGATTTGGTGAACACAATTGTTTGGCAGTACCCTGCGGATGTACAACGTGTGTTAATCGCTGCAGGGGCATCCACTTTCCAGCAGTGTGACCAGATACTGCGAAGGTTGGATGCTAACACAGAACAGTTTCCTACACACCGTCAGCAGAAGGCTGATAGGCGCGAGGATAGACATATGAATCTGACGACTGTTGATAAAGTGAGCCAGACGCCACAACAAACACAAACCACAGAGGATTCTGGGCGACGTGATAACAATTACAGTTATAACAGGAGAGAATGGAACAACACTCCGTATACTCGAAATCAACATGATGACCGGCGAAGTCATTGGGACCGGCGATTCGACCGAAGGACGGACGACAACCGACGTCATGAAAACAACCGCCGAGGGAATGAAGGAAGAAATCAGCAACACGGACGTATCCGTAGAGACTATCGATATAGTGGGGGTTACGACAGAAATCGAGACCCTAGATACCAGCCAGACAGGGATTGGAAAGGAAGAGCACGGGAGAGCCGTGAGTACCTCCAAAAATTGAGAGAATTGCAGATCCAAGAAGAGGGAGAACGGAACCCTACTTCGAGGGAAAATAGACATTCGGCGCAGGAGACGGAGCAGAACCAGCCCAGTACTTCTCGCCATGACAGAAAAAAAAAACTCCGAAAAATCAATAGATTCTTGTTTGGTTGAGCACCGAGTAACTGCCTCTATATTACTCTGGGAGCCAATCCAAGAAGACTTGTTGGACGAACGACGAACCACAATTATGAATTAACACGTCTACCCAAGATTGTAGCCACCTTGAATGAAGTCAGTGTAGTCATACTCATCGATACTGGAGCGATGATTAGTGTAATTTCCGCCGATTGCCATGCCAGACTGAGAGCAAACTCTGAGGTGACGGAGTTGCCCATTTCAGCTATAAGAGTCAGAGGTGTCATACCTGACCGCGTTGTAACGTGCAAAAACCAGATTTTGTGTACTGTGAAGATTTTGAGCCACGTGTACTTGCACGAATTTCTCGTAATGAAGGGCCTGCATCATGATGCCATTTTAGGCGCAGACTTCATTAGAAAATATGATGGAATCATTGACATGGGACGGAATACGGTAGAGTTCAAGCCGAACGAACCCATTCAGATGAGCCTAATTGAAGAAGAACCGGAATTCCTATCCGAAGTAAACGTAGTCGAAGAATTAAATGGCAAGGAAATTGAGGCGACACTAGATGCCGACGAAGAGGCAGAATCGTTATCAGCACCCACACATGAGGATCTTGACGCAATACTGAACGAATACAGAGATATATTCGACACCACACCTGGTGAGATATTAGACTACGAGTATGATCTTGTATTACTGGACGATTCCCCATTCCAGAAAAGGATCTATCCGATTGCCGAGAAACATCTCGAAGAAGCTGCTAAGAAGATCCATGAGATGGAAGCAGCAGGTACAATCAAGAAATCACCGACTCCTTTCTTGAATCCCATAATACCTGTGGTTAAGGTAGATGGAAGCTTGAGACTTTGTCTTGATGCCAGAGCCTTGAATGAACGCCTAGCTCCTGAGCACGACAGACCGCCCAAGATTAGGGACATTCTCAGGAAGTTCAAAGGAAAAAGGATATTTTCATCATTAGACTTGGTTCAGTCTTATTACCATATCAGATTATCTGAGCATACTCAGAAATATACTGGATTCTTGTTTGATCAGACTACTTATGTGTTCCAAAAACTACCATTTGGATTGAAAAATGCCGGAGCCGCATTAATCAGAGCACTTGATGCCAAGCTGACTCATGAAGTGAAGCAGAAAGTAATATGTTATGTGGATGACATAATCATAGCTTCGGGAACAGAAGAAGAGCATTTAAAGACATTGTGCCTTGTTTTTGAGAATCTCCGACAGGCAAATTTTAAGGTCAAGTTTGACAAGTGTCGATTTTTTCAGGAAGAAGTGAAATTCGTAGGACACATAATCAATGGAGAAGGATATAGACCGAATCCGGCAAAGATTAGAACTGTTGCTGCATTTCCAACACCAACCCGTGTGAAACACGTGAGACAATTCTTAGGAATTCTCCAATTCTTTGCTGCCCATTGTGAGAAGTATTCCGAAACTGTTGCACCACTGCAAGGATTATTGAAAAAGAACTGCAGGTGGAACTGGAATGATGAATGCGAGATAGCTTTCAGGAGAGCTAAACAGATGCTTGTGGACTCAATTCAGTTAGAATATCCAGATAACTCTCGGAACTTTATTCTAGAAACTGATGCATCTGCCATTGGTATAGGAGCCATTTTACTGCAGGAAGATGATGAGAAGATACGTCATTACATCGCTTTCTTAAGTCGACGTTTAAGAGCACTTGAATCTCACTACTTCACGACCGAGATAGAAGCACTTGCGATTGTTTACGCACTTGAATACTGGCAGAAACTTCTGTTAGGTCAGAGGATTATTGTGAGAACCGATCATCATGCGTTGACCTTCATCTTGAGAACAAGACTGGCAAGCGACAGGATCACACGTTGGACGCTGTTTCTCCAACAGTTCGATTTGGAAATAGTTTATCGACCAGGCAGAGAGAATGTGTTGGCCGACATCCTCAGCCGGAATCCTGAAGCTACTGTTAATGCCATAGACATCGAGGGAGAATGCGAGGAACACCTTCGCCGATTTCGTCATTTACCTGAAGGACAGCGACGTGAGGAGGAACTCAGACATATTATCCGTTTCCTAGAACGAAGAATGGATCCACAGGATGATCATTATGCAAGGATTGCTGCTGTTGCAGATGATTATTTGATTTATCATCGTGTCTTATACAAGTTTGTAGACGAGGACCACACTCAACTGCGTGCAGTTATTCCTAGGAGATACCAAGAATCTGTTATTCTTATGGTACATTTATCCATTGGACATGGTGGAACAGACAAAACCATTGCAACTATCAAGGAGTCGTTCACATGGAAAGGGTTAGGAGCCACCGTTAGACAGTGTTTACGTGCTTGCGACGCATGCCAGCGGAACAAGTACACGTCACACTTGCTGAAGGAACAACCTAGACCAATACTACCAACTCAACCTAGAGAGTTGTATGCACAGGACCTGTATGGCCCAATACCTAAGGCTCGTCGTGGGAATCGATACATCGTTGTAACGGTGGATGTGTTCACGAAATATACGATGCTTCATCCGATTCAAAAAGCTACTGCACATCAGATTATTCAGAGGATTAGACGTCAAGTGATACCGGAGGCAGGAAAGCCACAATTCTTGTTGACTGATCACGGATCACAGTACACCTCAGCAGAATTTGCCAATGCCATGAATGAGCTTGAAATAGGTCATGTTTTATCATCTATTCGACATCCAGAGAGCAACCCAGCAGAATGCGTGATGTCTATTATCGCAAAATTCTGTCGATTATATTGTCAAGAAGAACACTGGCGATGGACTGAAGTCCTTGTTATTATGGCAAAATGTATTAATTCAACAGTACATGAGAGCACCGGTCAAATACCTATGGTCTTGCATTTGAACCAGATGCCGCTGAGAATATGGGATCGTGTGATTGTAAATCCACCTTGTTTACAACCATCACATGCCAGCAGACTTTTAGCTGCGAGAGAGACTATGGACAGACAAGCTGCCAAGCGCTTGAGAAGAACTAGACGCCAGAGGTTTAGAGAACCACTAGTAGAAGGAGACCTTATCCTTATAAGGAGACCCGGAATTTCTAGTCCTATAGACCGCATATATGGGAAATTTCTATCCTTGTATTATGGCCCTAGTCGTATCCGACAGCCTTTGAACAATGGAAGTTATGTGATAGAAGACATTAGGACAGGAGAACGCATTGGAACCTTTAATGCAGCCAATCTAAAAAAATATCACTCTTGAATGAATTTCAAAGCAAATAAAAATGTTATCCCAACATTTTATTTGAAACGACAGAGAGGCAGATGAACCCGCTGAGCTATGGTTCATGTGATATTTTTTTTATGACAGAGCATTTGTGATGGGATGTTGTACTTTTGAACACACCCAGGAAACCACGTGAAGCTGAGAGATCACGCGATACTTTGAAGTAGCGGTGAGTCGCACTTTTGACTTTGGTGTAAACTGCTAATTATTATCTGAGGTCTTATCAATTATTTTTATCTTTCCTACGAGACTCAGAATATTCCATTTCGTCATGCTGCATTATTAAAACATTTTGGAGAATGTTTATTTTTACTTTAGGTAAGGTAATACCCTTGCAGATACGCAAAAAGGAACGTAAGTAGTCGCTCAACGTTTTCGTTTTGACGACCTACTTTCTAGAGACACCCAGTACCAGAGCACTGCGTCTTGAGAATCCGCCTTGTGTAGGCGTGGAATTACATTTGTCCTACGAGACGTAGAAGAATATCCGCTGTTTAGCGTTAAAAGTGATTATAAGGTGCCATCGAGCAAGCAAATACTAATATTCACTTCGATGAAGTCCAGTGAATTAAATAAGAAGCTTGGGAAATAATTATTGGCAAGTATAGTGTATTGCACAACATTGCTGTAACATCACATATTACCCACGCGTATGTGGAGGGCAGATGCCTAGTGGAAATATACAGGTAATAGTGTTACAATTATCCTGAATAAGTGTGATTATAATTGTATGAGATATTTAAATTGCCAAAGTGGAAATTTCATCTTTGAAACGTCGTATAATTCACGGATGCTGCGTGATACAAAAGTAGCGTCACTAGCACGTGCAGCATTACAAAATAGTGTTAGCTCACATGCTAATCCACATCTGCAAGATTAAGGCTGTGTCGTATTTTATAATTGAAGCCTATAATAGTCACGACGGACATTATAATTTTGGAAGTGAGAGGATGAATAATCACGCAACTTATTTCGCTACCCACGTGATTGGACTTTTCTTCACCATGGTTGAAGCAGTCACCATGGGCTAATACCATCCCGGTATGGGGGGGGGGTGACGTTTCTACAGGAACCAGCATGATGGCGGAACTTCCAGAACGATGAACGAGAGGGAAGGAGCCAAAATGCCATTTCCAGGCATATCCACGAAGATGTCGACAGGGACAAATCGAACCCTGGTCTTTGGGGGAGTCCAGATGGGAATCCTGATGAGGAGGATACCGATCCAGAGAGCCAGAGAGGTTTATGTACAACCCTTTTTGTGGAATAGAGAGCTGAGTGAGAGCTCCTTCATTTCGTGAGTTTTTGTCACACCCCTTCTTTGTTCTAGTTTCTGGTGGTATAGTAGTTTTAATGTAGTTTGTGAATCAACCACACTCAGTGTCAGCCATTTTTCTAGGTAGGGATGTAACTAGATTAGTTAGATGTCATTTATTTCAGTTTAGAGTGAGACACCCTTGGGGTCAGACATTTTGGTCAGCCCTGGTGCAGCTTGGTGAACGTCGTGGAACGTCAATGCCTACCCTTTTGCTGAACCTGATCGTAGTCATTTTGAGGCTATTTTGTTCAACCCTACTTGGGGTAATTTTCAAGTCTTTGCTGACTGTAGTTATGGCAATCAGATGCCTTGGTTATTAATTGACTGCATTCTTCGCAGCCATCCTTTGTTACACCCCTGACTGTCGTTAGAACGGTCGTATCATTTAGGTAGTCGACAGTAACTACCAGTTTGTAAATGCATTATATTTCATTTTGAATAAGCTCAGAAGCTATTCTTGGTCATGTTTGAACCTAACAACTAGAAGGAATGTTTCGTTGCCTAGCATCGAACGCGGTTCCCAACGTATCATTAAGCAGATCTAGTGTGTGAATCTGTGCCACATTTATCATATTTTTTTCTTGTGTCGTGTGAGACACGTTTTTATTTGATGTTCTAGCAACTACTGAGTTGCATTTTTAAAGCAAAGAGTTTCAGTTATTGTAAGTTTACTTTCATTTAGACGTCTTTGGTAGAAAGACGGAAGTGTATTACTATACTCAGATTTATAGCGTGCGTTTGATACACGGACTCTGTAGAGATCCGTAACCTATGGTAAAGTTTTTTATGCACCGGCCAGGTGCAGGTTTTGTATTGATTAAATCGCCGGCCTTGAATAAACTGGTTAGGTAACCCAGTGACCTAGAGCACGCCTGCTTCATTGTGAGACAAAACTACTATAGACGAGGACAGAGTACAATTTGTATTCGCTTTTCCTTTCATTGCTATTTTGCTTATGGAAATCAGTTTCCACTCTTGTATTTGATCACTTGTTTTATGGATCGGTTTTTGTTAGTTTAACGCTCTGTTGCGTGTATTGTCGTATGACAGGTACAGTTATGTAAGGTTTTCTATAGGATGGTGAAGTCTACCCTGTTATAGCAGGATGTTATTGTATGCTTTGTCCGAGGATGATCCCGTTGACCAGATGTTATTGGAAGGTAACTGTTGTACAGGCCTATCCCAGAGTTATTGAACGCGAGCTTAGCGCCGCTGGTAACCCGTGTTATTGTGTGTCCGAGTTGTTATACTCGTTGATTATATTCCGACTGTTGAGTCGAGGCTTTTTGGTGGAGAATGATCTCAGTTGGAGACACTCCGTGCCCAGGCTATTGTCAATGTTATTCGCCATAAACTTACGATAAACCTATAAACCGACATCCTAATAATAAGATGCATAATTGTTGTAAAACAAGCCTAACTAACGATTCTTTCTATCTAACTTTGTTCTTTGCATTCTGGAACTGTTGACATAGCCGTGCAGTTGAAGATAATTTCCTTGTGAGGAAATGACTAGGACAGTTGACATTTTTGTAGCGACCTGAAGCATGTGCGAACCTAGAGTTCGTAGCTTGTGGAGCTCAGGCCATGCGATGTCAGACGTGGTCACAACTGCGCATTCGTCACCGTAACCATACACATTAGATGACTATGGTTTACAAAGAGTAAACCAAGGTGTAGGCAGGAATTTATAATAAAACTACTGTGTCTATTTCGTTATTAATTTATGATGTCAAGTGTATTAAACCCTACATGTTATTTTATTGTGTGCTGTTAGCACATAGTTATTAAGCATAATTAAATTGTTTGTTTTTCATGGCTGTACACTTAGCTTTTGGATGTAATTGTTTTCTTTTACGGACGTCATCGCCGTAAATTTTTTTAATTGATAGGACTTAGCTAGTTGAATTAATGTTAAATTTAAATGTCGAAATGGTACCATCCTAACCTAGGTTTGTTTTGCTACCCTGTTAAATGTAAATTCAGATATTAGCTTGATCTTGTAACTTGAACTAGGGACTTGCGTCGTACCATATTCCTAGCGTTGCTGTTGTTGCTTTATCATTGTGAGTTAGATCTTTCGCGAGGGTTTTCAGTAACTTCCCAGGTAGGGGGGCCTGCTCTTTATCTTTGTTTATTTATTAATTTGCGGACTAGCCGATTATAACCCTCCGAACTAGGCTAGGGGCTTGTGAATTTTAATAAATTTTCACGGTGTTTTACATGAGTCTGGATGTTTATTTTCTCAGTCTAGTTTTAATGTGAACCTTTCCTTAGGCGGTCTATGACCATCGTCACCATGTACCACGATCCCTGTGGACTACGGACTCTCGTGCCGCTTTAGCCTTTATGGAAGGTCACCTGATCCTCACGGTACTTTTTATTCGATTTATGTGTCGTTAGTTGAGTCATCGTGGTTGTTGACACAACTAAACGGTCTCAATTTAGTTTGAAAACGTTGACGAATTAAGAAATTATTCAGCTGTAACTAATCAGTAGTTATCCACATTGACCACAACACTCTTCAGAGACTGATGATCGGAATCCTGTAGTTACCAACATTCACTACAAATCTCTTCAGACATGGAAGATCAGAAACCAGAAGTTACCAACATTGACTAAAAAATTTCTTCAGACATGGAAGATCAGAATCCAGTAGTTACCAACAATTAACAAAACTATTCAGACATGGAAAATCAGAATCCAGTAGTTTCCAACATTGATAACAAATCTCTGCAGACAGTAGCGTAGCCAGGATCGATCAATGGGGGGGTTATAGTTACTGGAGCCAAACTCTACAAGCATTTCGTCCCGCGGCATAGCCGCGCTCGTCAAACATACACCATGGCCGCGAGGGCACCTGCAGTAAGTACGAATATCTTAGGTTATCCTGAGTGTGTTTTTTCCCTGGGGTTTTCTACACACCCTACAGAAAATTGCCGGGATAGTGTCTTACTTCATGTCCTGGAGCGTCTACCCCATCCCTGTCCCTGATATATTTACACACATTACTACAGTCATCACAGCAATACAGGTTGCCAGAGAACTGCAACACACACACACAACTATACGGGGCTGATGACCAAGATGTCTCAAGCCCCTCAAATGAATTATTTACAACAACTCTACAAGTATTTCCATTTCTCCATTAGATAATATTACACAAGCAAAGTTTCGTGTATTTTGGTCCAGAAGTTTTCGTATAGTATAATATGCACAAAAGACAACAAAAGAAAAACATGATGTTCAGTAAAGAACATATAGCCTACTTTCTCCTAAATGCATGGGTAAAGTTTTAACTCTTTATCCTTTTCAAGGAGTATAATTGAATGTTGGTTGTAGTAGCTTGTTGAAATACAACGTGCTATACGGATATAAAACATGAATATGAGGTGCCCTTTGCAAGTGGTACCTCTGTAAAAAAAAGAACATTCAATTCGGTTTCACCGTGTTTGAATTGATATGGGGAATCGATTTGCACACATACATGGCCACTATCTGCAAACTATTGGGCTGATGACCTTGTAGTTCAGATAAAAGATTCTGTTTACATAAAGGTATAATGTTGCAAAATTTGGTAGATATGAGATGATTAGTTTGGTCGAAATTTGATTCAAGCTTTTAACATTTGGGTGGCCGCCATTACGTTTTCGTCAAGATGGCGGCAATATAAACATGACACTGGAGTGTCCATTGCTAGTGCTACCTCCGTACCAAATTTCGTTCAATTCGGTTTCACCATGTTTGAATTGATACGGAGAATCGATTTGCACACATACATGGCTGCCATCTGCAAACTATTGGGCTGATGACCTTGTAGTTTAGTCAAAAGACGCTGGCCATATGAATATATGTTGTCGAAGAATTTGGCAGAGATCGGATGATTAGATTAGTCGTAATTTGATTTAAGCTTTTAACATTTGGGTGGCCGCCATTACGTTTCCGTCAAGATGGTGGCAATATAAAACATTACGATGAGGTGCTCTATGTTAGTGCTACCTCTGTACCAAATTTCGTTCTATTCGGTTTCACCGTGTTTGAATTGATAGGGGGAATCGATTTGCACACATACATGACCGCCATCTGTAAACTATTCGACTGATGACCTTGTAGTTCGGTCAAATTATTCTTTATACATAAAGGTATAATGTTACAAAATTTGTTAGAAATAAGATGATTAGTTTGGTAGTAATTTGATTCAAGCATTGAACATTTGGATGGTCGCCATTACGTTTCCGTCAAGATGGCGGCGATATAAAACATGACACTGAGGTACCCTTTGCTAGTTCTACCTCTGTACCAAATTTCATTCAATTCGGTTTCATCGTGTTTGAATTGATTAGGGGGGGGGGCAGACATTCAGAGTTCACACACTCACACACACACTCACACACAGACAGACACACAATTTTTGCCCCTGTATAAATCTCATAAGTCTACTTTCATTTTTTGCAAAAATCGAAAGTAGGCTAAAAGTTCTGTAAAAAATGAAGTTAATTTTTGACTGAAATGGTAAATGTAGAACATTCCTGTTCCCCTGACAGGAACAAAATAAACTCGAATCTATCTGAGCTACCAACATGAAGATTGCTTATCTCTCATCAAGAGAAGACATTTACAGAAGTCTCAGCTAAAGTGGGCATGTCCCCTCACGATATCATGTTGATTTATGAGTTATACAATAGGCTACTCCGTTTTATGTTCATACAATTTTTTCAACAAGATCCTGTGCTTTATATTGCAATTAACTTAGCCCTGAACATCTAAAATATCATTTTCGAAGATATTTGTCACCTACTAAGTCCTTTATACCTTACAAATGCTACATGCAGTCGGAAATAGGTTTATTTGCTTACACCACACATGCGACAAATTTCACTCATTCGTAATTGGGAGATGAGTGAAATTCGGGGAATTGTTGGAAATACTGTAGCAACTCGGCTGACGGCGATATCATGCTCAAGAATTTAACAATGATCCCACATATAGTGTTAATGTACCCATGACATTTTCGAAGTCCTTATTAAAACGCGTTATTTTAAATTAAACTAGATTAATTTACATATAAGTTCTCTCCCGCTAAGAAAAGAAAAAACACTAATATTGTCCCGCTAGGTGGGATTCAAAATTATTTGGCTCTAGCCTCAGTTTGAAATAAGCTATATTTCGCGGGGGAAGAGTTATATTAACAAACCTGGGAGGACGGAGTTGTAATACCAGTTGTATACACTGTCACAAAGCTCGCTGCGTTACGAAATTGAATCCTCTTGGTAGATGGAGTGACACTAGCGATCGCGGCGGCCAGCAAGCTGGCAACTGCCGTATGCGCGTTATTCCCGGAACTGATGATTTCACTCTTGTAGGGCTTTTATGAATTTTAACTCACCTGAGGGATTATTTTCATTGTATACATATTCATGTTAAATCACAATGTTGATATACTGTACCTTTTAATTCATAGGAGCATTAAAAAAAATGCTCTGTTTTTATTAGTTCAGTCTTCTACAAGTATCCTTAGGAACAGTTGTATGACATATTTAATGAGTCTTACGTAGATTTAATAGCCCATACTAGTTATAAATTCATGTATTTGTTTAAATGATAGTCGCGGGCATCTCGACATACTGTAGCAGGCTATTAAACAGAGTCCCCGATTCTTGGATGTAACGGGTAATCCCGAGAACCACTGGGTGGATTTTGATGCGATTTTCACCATTCTGTAAAGGATTTCTCGAGGAAGGCTTCCGTAGAAAAACATATATTTGTGAGCACAGGAAGCCGAGTAGTAAATAGGGTCGAAAAAAATCCTACCGTCTGTGTGCCATTTGAGCTTACGCTGGATAAACCGTTAAAAATATCTATATAGGCCTACTATGAGAGTAAGAATTGGTCAGCATGAAAAGTTATACAAACAGGTCCGCGACAGCATATCTTTAATACATCGCCCACTATAACTGATTTTTACGTTTTCATTTCTTCCAAAAATCTCCAGTCAGTGGAAATATAAATTGTTAGCTTCCGAGCGAGTTAACGAGGTAGCGAGTGAGCCTATCACCCCAGCTTCGGCCAGCATCAACTTTCGAGTCGTGTTGAGTTAAGACTTCAGAGAAGAGTATATATATTTGGAGTTTCGCTGTTCACCTTGGATTTTCTGAATTCCGTCTGCGACCTGCCTTCCGTGCGCCTTTCAAGCTTACGCTGGGAAACCGCTAAAGATACCGGGCGAAGCCGGGGCGGGTTACTAGCATGGGTATAATTGTAAATACAGTAGATTGCTATATCAAAATCTTAACCATATCAAAAGCTATTCTTCCGTAAAATTGAGTCAGATTATAATTAATTAGAAAAATACCGGTGTGACTTGTGAAACGAAAAGTTAAACAGATCTTAAGGTCTTAAATGGGTCAATTGTAAGTACTTCGTATTGTTATTGTCATTTTGAAACTTTTCATTCCTGAATTTGACAATGTCAATTTTACAAATAATTTCAGCAATATGTTGCGTACCGTTCCTTCAACGCAGTCATGTGGGAGACCAGGTATTTCATAAGAGAATTATCCTGACGAAATAAATTGGCTTACTACAAAATGATTCAAGATTAAGTTCATATTATTGTACAAGATAGTCTATATTTTTAGCCTACTTTTCACATTTTGAAGAAAAAGAGGAAAAAGTAGACTTATAAGATCGATCTGGGCAAATGTCTGTCTGTCTGTCTGGCTGTGTGTGTGTCCCCCTATCAACTCCTAAACGGCTGCAGCTATCAAAACAAAATTTGGTATGAGTAAAGATATATACCTGAATATCTCAATGCCGTATTTGAAAATTATGTCAGTGCTACCTACTGCTGAAGAATCGCAATTGAAATTTGAGCTCCATGCTGGATATCTTGAAAGGTATGAATGGGAGCCTTTTCAAAATTGGCACACGTATAGATAATAATATTTCAGTTTAATTTCCTGGAGGCCATATATGACAGTGTTGCCAAAATGATTCTAAGTCTGCTGATCGGTCCAATTTTTAATGCGTATAACTTCTACACTATCAATTGGAATTCAACCAAACTTCGTATGTACTATGTGTACATAAACAGATATGACTGAGCGTATTCTTAAGAGACACCAGGGCTGCAAACTGTTAATGAATGCTCTCAATTTCTTTTATCAAAATACCAACTTATCAGAAAGTATGCAAGCCGACAGCTTTAAACTATGCACACGTATAGTACCTGACATTCTATATTAATTTGGAGTAAGTAATATATGTCAGTGCTACCAACATGATTCTAAGCCTGCTGATAGGTCCAATTTTAAATACATGTTACTTCTATACTATCATTTAGATTTCAACCAAATTTAGTGTGTGCTATGTGTACCATAACAGATATGACTATGCGTCTTCGTAAGAGCAACCAGGGCTGCCAACCGTTAATAAATGATGTCTCTATTTTTGTTACCCTAATATCAATATATCAGAAAGTATGCAAGCCAATAGCTCTAATCTTTGCACACGTATTGTACCTGGTATTCTAGACTAATTTGGGGTATCTAATATATGTCAGTGCTGCCAACATGATTCTAAGCCTGCTGATAGATCCAATTTTAAAATACATGTAACTTCTATACTAACTAATGGATTTCATTAAAAATTGGCACAACAATAGATCATATTATTTAAGATTATTTCTGACCAATACATGCATGGCATTGTTGCAAACATGATTTTACGCGCGCTGTTAGATCCAATGTCTAACTGCATGTAACGTCCATGCTATCCATTGGACTTCAACCAAATTTTGTATTCTGTACCTTAAGAGATGGAACTAAGAATATATTCAGTCACCAGGGCTGCCAACTGTAGTGCTTTATTAGACTACGTTATGCCAGGTATACAGTATTTCGAACTAATTAGAAATGTCGATATTACCAACTTAATTTCGTCATTATTCTAGATAGGTATATATAGATTGGCATGAATCTTACATTTTAAGAAAAGTAGGCTCTTTAGTTCGTCACGGAACATCTTGTTATTCATTAATTCAGTTCTCTATTTCGAAGCCATTTTCTAAACCTGAAAAATAAAATATCGGCACGTGTTTGAAATGACATCATTTACGTTTATTTATGTCTTAATTTGAAAAAGCATTGATATTATTTATATTTGAATTGCAGCGAATGACCATAGCAGCGCATTTCATTGAACGCCCGTAGGATCCCCAATTCCAATTTCAAGTAGTTCCAAGTTGGGCTACCAGACGCCACTGTCACTGACACCCAGTGGTGAACGTTGGAACTTGATAGAGCGTTTCTAACCAAATAGCCTACACATTTTAGCTACACACTACCATTGTAGTGGTAGGTTCTTCTACCAGCCATAAATCTATGACATGGGCCCGTCGGATTTACTTCCCCTCCAAAGGAAGGCATACTGAAAGATTTTAAAGCTCTTAAAAATCCGACGACTTCGGCCGAGTTTTAACCCGCGATCTTGGGCATAGCAGTTCAGCATGCTATCGACTACACCACCGAAGCCATGCATAGATATCCTACCGAGACATGCTTCTGATTTATAATCAATTGACTGCGTGGCTCAGAGGTATCGTTCTCACCTGCTGTGTCCAAGGTTGCAGGATCTAATCCTGGCGCAGTCAGCTGGCATTTGATGGTGCGTAAATGCAAGGGAGCTGTGTCTGTAGATTTACTGGCATGTTAAAGATCCCCTTCAGGGCAACATTTCGGCACCCTGGCGTCTCTAAAAGCCACAGTAATCAAAAGAGATGTAAAACCAAAAACATTATTATTGATTTATAACCAGTCAGCCTAAAGAACTAGTTCCGTTGTTTGTTTGAAAAGCTTTATAATACCGTACTAACCTAAAATCCGTAGCTCAAATCTTACCTTTTAGGGTACTTTCGAAAGTCAGGTGTCGTCTTGTTATTTGAACAGTCTACATCAGGCTGTTCCAGCCGAGCAGCTCCCTCGTGAGCAGCAGAGTACTCGCCGCCTTTCGTGAGTAAACCTGCAACATGCAATGCAGCTCTGCTGTGGGGGGCTGCCGTCACTTCGCGGTGGATACATCAAGACTGGCAGGAAAGCATAGACTTGTGTTATGACCTTCGCCCAGTGACGTATTGGCTATCTCCCCCAGTCCCCCTCCAACCGTGCTCCGAGCATTACTGCTGAGTACTCGCGTGTACGCATACTCAAGCTCATGGATTTGGAACAGCCTGGTCTACATTAATAGAATGACTTCTCAGTCAGTCAACATGAATACACACAATTAGATTGGACGAGGAGTAACAATTAATTTCCCTGTGTAATTGTGTAATTCATAATACAATAATTATTTATACTATTAATAAGACGTTTCTCATTCAACCCCCGGCCCCGTTTTGTGCGAGAAGTGTTTTATTAAGAGTATAAACAATTCATGTATTTTTATTTCAGGCACTAGGAGATAAATTATCACTCGTGTTGACCGACTGAAACGCGATCATATAGGCTTAGCTTACTTAGGAACACTGAAATATGGCTTTTAATATTTGATCTGTTTATTGCACTGCAAATCACCTTTTGTAAAACACATAACTGCTACACAATGCTAACATACAGTAAATCCAACAACAATAACATTCACCAACATAGCGCAGTCGGCACATGACTGCTGGCTGCGGAAGAGCATTATTGTCGCACGGCGCGCGGCGGTAGTAAAATATGAGCCAAGCTTCCCGGCTGTGTAGGTAGACTGTGGTTATACATTGCCATGAAGTCGTGTCTAGCCTCAAATATGGAGCCGGCCGAAAGACGACAACTGTGCATCACCAAGTAGCCGGCGCAGTGGTGAAACAGACACAAATCAATCACAACCAATATCCAAGGGGGCCTTCCTAACCCCCAGTAACCCCCCACTCCTCTGGCTCCGCCACTGTCTGCAGACATGGAGGGTCAGAATCCATTCATTACCAACATTGACAACAAAACTCTTCAGACATGGAAGATCAGAATCCAGTAGTTACCAACATTGAAAACAAATATCTTCAGACACGGAAGATCAGAATCCAGTAGTTACCAACATTGACAACAAAGCTCTTCAGACATGGAAGATCAGAATCCAGTAGTTACCAACATTGACAACAAAGCTCTTCAGACATGAAAGATCAGAATCCAGTAGTTACCAACATTGACAACAACACTCTTCAGACATAGAAGAACAGAATCCAGTCGTTACCAACATTGAAAACAAATCTCTTTGGACATGCAAGATCAGAATCCAGTAGTTACCAACATTGACAACAAAGCTCTTCAGATATGGACGATCAGAATCTAGTAGTTACCAACATTGACAACAAAGCTCTTCAGACATGGAAGATCAGAATCCAGTAGTTACCAACATTGACAACAAAGCTCTTCAGACATGGAAGATCAGAATCCAGTAGTTACCAACATTGACAACAAAGCTCTTCAGACATGAAAGATCAGAATCCAGTAGTTACCAACATTGACAACAACACTCTTCAGACATAGAAGAACAGAATCCAGTAGTCACCAACATTGACAACAAATATCTTCAGACACGCAAGATCAGAATCCAGCAGTTACCAACATTGAAAACAAAGCTCCTCAGACATGGAAGATCAGAATCCAGTAGTTAACAACATTGACAACAAAGCTCTTCAGACATGGAAGATTAGAATCCAGTGGTCACCAACATTGACAACAAAGCTCTTCAGACATGAAAGATCAGAATCCAGTAGTTACCAACATTGACAACAACACTCTTCAGACATAGAAGAACAGAATCCAGTCGTTACCAACATTGAAAAAAAAATCTCTTTGGACATGCAAGATCAGAATCCAGTAGTTACCAACATTGACAACAAAGCTCTTCAGATATGGAAGATCAGAATCTAGTAGTTACCAACATTGAGAACAAAGCTCTTCAGACAATGCAGATCAGAATTCAGTAGTTACCAACATTGACAACATAGCTCTTCAAACATTGCAGATCAGAATCCAGTAGTTACCAACATTGTTAACAAAATTCTTCAGACATGGAAGGTCAGAATCCAGTAGTTACCAACATTGATAACAAAGCTCTTCAGACATGGAAGATCAGAATCCTGTAGTTACCAACATTGATAACAAAACTCTTCAGACATGAAAGATCAGAAGCCAGTAGTTACCAACATTGACAACCAAGCTCTTCAGACACGGAAGATCAGAATCCAGTAGTTACCAACATTGATAACAAAACTCTTCAGACATGGAAGATCAGAAGCCAGTAGTTACCAACATTGATAACAAAACTCTTCAGACATGGAAGATCGGAAACCAATAGTTACCAACATTGAAAACAAAGCTCTTCAGACATAGAAGATCAGAATCCTGTAGTTACCAACATTGGCAACAAAACTCTTCAGACATGGAAGATCAGAAGCCAGTAGTTACCAACATTGACAACAAAGCTCTTCAGACATGGAAGATCAGAATCCAGTAGTTACCAACATTGACAACAAAGCTCTTCAGACATGGAAGATCAGAAACCAGTAGTTACCATATTGATAACAAATCTCTTCAGACAGGGAAGATCAGAATCCAGTAGTTGCCAACATTGATAACAAAGCTCTTCAGACATGGCAGATCGGAATCCAGTAGTTACCAACATTGATAACAAAGCTCTTCAGAAGTGGAAGATCAGAATTCAGTAGTTACTAACATTGATAACAAAACTCTTCAGACATGGAAGATCAGAATCCAGTAGTTACCAACATTGATAACAAAGCTCTTGAGACAGAGAAGATCAGAATCCAGTAGTTACCAACATTGATAACAAAACTCTTCAGGCATGGAAGATCAGAAGTCAGTAGTTACCCACATTGATAACAAATCTCTTGAGACATGGAAGATCGGAATCCGGTAGTTAGCAACATTGAAAACAAAGCTCTTCAGACATTGCAGATCAACATCCAGTAGTTACCAACATCGATAACAAAATTCTTCAGAGATGGCAGATCAGCATCCAGTAGTTACCAACATCGATAACAAAATTCTCAGACATGGCAGATCAGAATCCAGTAGTTACCAATGTTTGAACCATTTGAATATCTGTATCTGTCTAATAAAGGATTATTTATTTATTCGTGTCAGAAGTACAAAAGAAGAAAACATAAACATGAAAACAGGAAAGAAACTATAAATGGACACAAGATCATGCAACTTCAAACAGTTCCTGCCGAAAACTTCGCTCCTTCGAGAGTGTTTGAATTTGCTCGAGTCAAATCACTCATTGTTCATCTAGATGGGCACAAGCGACAACATGATAGATGCTGTATTGCTTGTTAAACCCTGTGGGTGTGACAACAATAGTTATTTTGGACTTAGTGGTCTAACAATGGAACGTTGAGAAAGTGAATCTTCCATGTCAGAAGAATTGTCAATGTTGGTGACTACTGTATTCTGATCTTTCATGATCTGGTTTGTCTTAGATTTTGTGTCTGTTTATTGTTCATTGCATCGGAATTTTGCTTTTGTTTTTTTATTCTTTTCACCATTAATTTTTGGATTTTCTGTTTAGTGTTGTTTTTTCGTTTTGGTATTCCTTTCTTGATATTTGGTATTAGGGTTTGTTTTTATTTGGTATTTTGGTACGTGTGTTTCTCGCTTTTGATTTAGTTCGTCTCTTTTCCTTTATGCTTTTGTTTTTACTTTTTGCTTTTGTTTTTGCTTTTTTGCCTTTTGCATTTGTCTTTGCTTTTCTTTTCTTTTTGCTTTTGTTTTTTGTTTCAGATTTTGTGATTTGCATTTGATTTTGTTTTTAATATATGCTTTTGTTTTATTTATTTTGCTATTTGCTTATGATTTAAAAAGAAATTGCTTTTGTGGACTACTTTGGTTTTTGCTTTTGATTTTCATTTTCATTTTTCTTTTTTGTTTGTTTTAGATTTGGTTTGACTTCTTGGGTTTGTTTTTGCTTTTTATTTGATTTTGTTTTTTGCTTTTGCTTTTGTTTTAGCTTTCTGTTTTGTTTCTGATTCTGTCTTTGGCTTTTGATTTTGGTTTGACTTACTTTTTGCTTTTGTTATTTGTTTTGGATTTGCTTTCTGCTTTTTTATGTTGATAGTTCTTGATTTTGTATTTACTTTTTGCTTTTGTATTTTGTTTTTGATTTGTTTCTTGCTTTTGTATTTTGCTTTTGACTTTTGTTTTTGGTTTTGATTTTGGGTTTTTACTTTTGTTGTAGCGAATCACAGGCAGCCATGTCACGATTTATCGAACGAAAGTCGATTTGTCGTGATTTATCGAATTGAATGGTTGCCTGTGATTGGCTTGTTAAAGTGATTTCACTTTTGATCGCCTAGCACTGAACGTCAAGCCGGAAGTTACGATGGCATCACTAAAGTTTTGTTTTTATTCTAATAATAATAATAATAATAATATCGAATGGCATCGGGTGCCGAGTGTAAGCTTTGTTAATTGACGACTAGAGGGCAGCTTTTATGTAGAATTTTATACTCCTTGGCGCGCTATGAAAGTCGAGGAGGTTAGATAACAAAGCTCCTTGACTCTATAGCGCTTTCTAGTAGAGGAAGGAGGAACTTCGTGTTGGCGGAAAATCCCGAAATTAATTTTGCTATTATGAATACGGCCTTCTGAATTCAAATGGGTTCATTAACATGCCAACAACGTATGACATGCGTGCCATGACTTTTGTCGCCTTTCCAAAATTACTTAATTTGGCCAGGAGCGACCTGCAAGCTTGGGGTTGGTAGACCGGCTTGATAACCACTCACCCACCGTGGCAAATCACATCTTTGATTATACATTGCCCTTATGACAGTGGTGGGAGAACAACCTAAGGAATCACTGAGGCGAAAGTGATTTTGTTCCTTTTCCCTACCATTGATCAGAAGATAAAAGGTGAAATACGTTAAAAATAAAACAGAGCAATTTTTCTGGGTTTAAGCCGGGCAGGGACACCAAGAGCCCGCTGGTGAGCCAGCTTGGTGTCCTAGGCGAAAACCCTTACAAAACACGGCACAAACCTAAAAATATTGCTGAGTTTTAATTCAATGACCGTCAAAGCGTTAGAAATAGATTTCTCTCATATTTCAACTTAGGAAATTACTGACAGTAGTGAGACATTAGTGAACCGTATCTAATCAGGATTAAATGCCACAGTTATAAATCGAAATATACTACAAGCTATAGAAATGTCTGTCCCTGAGGCGGGCTTATCTGCAGAGTAAGACTTGAAAGTATATTCACAGTAGGGATTCGAATCCTTATCTCCTGCTTTCCAGGGTGATAGTTTTTGCGATATTATGGAGTAAAGTAAATGTTAACAATTTATAATAAAATTAACAATAAAAACGCTCAACCACTAAATAAAACTGTTTTGTGATTTGTGAAAAATATGCGTGATATTAGCCATTTTATGTCAAATATTTATTACTAACGGACACATTTGAGAACTCTCGCATGTGCATAAACCACCCGCTCGGCTTTATTGTTATGCGAGCTCGACGCGATACAGTTCTGTCAGGGGGCTATTGTATTGTTTATTTTTCTTAACCCACTTTATAAACAAATAATGTACATGTATATTTACGTTGACTTTTCAAGAAATGCAAGTTTTTTCCTGTACTATTGTGACGGTTTGGAAGTTTTTGGCACAAACTGCACCTTCTAACTCCCTCTGGTTTAAAACCTAGTGTTTTGTGAAACATATACCTCACCGCTTTGTATGATGATGATGATTCTAAATTATTTTAGTTTTGGAAGTGTGCTTTAAAACAATTTTTTAGAGAGCTGTTAAACTTTTGAAGAATTCTTTCAAACACAATTTTTGAATTATTTGTCTATTGTAAAATTTACATTTTGGTATAGAGGATTTAAGTGTAAAAGAATTTGTATGCATCTAATATTTTCCTCAGAAGTTTAAATATGTATTCAATGTATTAACAGAAAGACATAAAAATGATTTAAAATTTTCTAACCTTGATGGTTTCTTTTAATTCCAGGTTTCACAAAAATAAATGAACACATTTTCCTTCATATAGCATATCAATGAATATTAATATTTTACGACCTTGGAATTTCATGTTTAATAGTAGACTATACTAAGGAATTCCATGATTTGTTTCCAGGTTTTTAATGCAAGTTACTAAGAAATGTTAAACTAATATCCAAAATTGCTTTTAAAAATCTACCCCTGATCCAAAGGCTCTAATATTTTAATTATAGAAACACAAGAAAAGAAAGGTCAAAAATTTTTAAATTTGAAAAATTAATTTAATTGGAATAAAAATATAAATAACAATGAATACAAAATAAAAATAACAATAGAAGCAAACGAAACAAAAACGTGAAGGTAATCGAAAACAAAAAATAAAAATTAAAAGTAAGAAATAAAAAAATAAAAATCAGAAAATAAAAATAAGCAAAAATAAAAAAAATAAAATAAGAAAATTAAAAAAAAATAAAAAATTAAAAAAAAAAATAAAAGATTAAGATTAACAATAACATTAACATCAACATTAACATTAATTTATAATTATAATTATAATTAAAAATTGGTGGAGTTTCGAACTCATCCGGAGATAGCCTGGCTCAATGGTCTTGATCCTTAGCGCCTATAAATCAGTTTATTTTACCACCGGCTATAGCGGGATTCACTGAACCACTTCAGATTACGCAGCATTTTCCCGCGAACTGAAGGAGCGATGGAGATTGTGGTAACACGCGATCAGTGAGAAGGTCATCATTTGAAATGTTACGGCTCGCTGATTGCCAGGCCGAAGCTCTTGAGAGAAGGTAGAAGCATTAAAGGTCAAGAAAAAACATTCACCTTCCACAAGGCTGATAGAGAAAATAGTGGATGCCGTGAATTATGTCGAACACACAATTCAAGATACACGACATTAGTTTATGTTTCAGATACGTACTCGAGATATCTGTGGTTATCGTGTCGGACTGCCAACCCCGAGCTTGCAGGTTCGCTCCTGGCCACGGTAAGTGATTTTTGAAAAGCGTCAAAAATCACCAGACGCATGTCACACGATGATGGCATGTTAAGGACCCATTTGAATTCAGTAGGCCGTGTTCATAATGGTGAAATTAATCTCGGGATTTTCTGCCAACACAAAGTTCCTCATTTCTCTACTAGAAAGCGCTATAGTGTCAAGGAGCTTTGTTATCTAACCTCCTCGACTTTCATAGCGCTTCAAGGAACGATACAATTCGACATGCAAGTTGACTTCTGGGCGTCAATTAACAAAGCTTGCTCCCGGCTCCCGAGGCCAAACGATAAAAAAAAAGAAGAAAAAAGTTCCATGTTGGAATCCATTACTCAGTGTTGCCAAAGTAAACGAAATTTGAATGCTTTTCAATTGATAAACAGGATTGAACCCAATTGTATTGGGTGTTTCTCCCTAAATTTCAAAACAAAAAGACACGGTATTTATAAATCCATTTGGATTACAACACTGCTGGCCAATAGAAAAAAACAAGCGTGACACTTTGATATTTTCTAAGAATGAGCTCATGGTTCCATAGATTAGAGGCTACGACAACGCGGTCATGTAGCCCCGTGTACTTTGGGTGTGTGTAGATTTGTCTGATAACCGGTGTTAATTGTGATGGCTGTATTAGTGTGTATTATCTGTGATTCAGGTAGAAGGACTGCAGACGATTAAGTTATTCAAGTAGTTCCTACTTTTGCTACCAAATGCTACCGTCCACGACACCTAGCTGTGGGCGTGCCTACTAAATGCCAACGCAGTCAGCACCTGGTGGCGAACGTTGGAACTAATATAGCGTTATCAAACAAAACCTACAAATCTTAGCTTCCACAAGTGTATTCAGTATAATAAATAATAACCCCTGCCACTATACAGCCCATGAAGGGCCTAGGCCGACCAAGCGACCACTGCCCAGCATTGGGGTGACGCGTCGGGTCCCCTCGGTCGTTAATCTTAGCTGCTTCATTGCCAGACAGCTACTCAATTATCCTCACGAGGCTGAGTGCACCCCGTTCCATCCCCACGTCAGTTTATAAAATCCCTGACGGAGCCGGGAATCGAACCCAAGGCCTCCGGGTGAGAGGCAGGTGTGCTACCCCAACACCACGGGGCCGGCCCAAGTGTAGTTAGTGGAAGGTTGTTCTTCATACCATAAATCTATGACATGGGACCGCCGGCTTTACCTCACCTCTGAAGGAAGGCATACTGAGGGATTTTAAACGCTCTTAAAAATCCGTCGTCTTCGGCCGAGTTTGATAATGGAGATGATAATTGTTGTTTTAAGGGGCCTAACATCTAGGTTATCGGCCCCTACTGAAATGGAATGGCATGAAATGAAAGGATGAAGATAAAAACAGCTCACTGCCATGGATGAAACGAAAATGGTTTATATAAAACAGACAGTGAGCCCCAACAATTATGCCTTATTTGAATAAAAATAGTAAAAGTGGGGGTGGTAAAAAACAATAAAACAAATAAGGCATAGTAAACAATAAAATAGATGAACGCAATAAAAACATAAAACAGACTTAACCAGAATTTAAAGTCTTTACTCACGTTAAAACTTAAAAAAGTAATCACTCTCCCTCATAAACCGGATGACGTGGTCTGCTGACGGCTCGTCATCACGGAGAATAAGGGACAGAGTGGCCGGGTTTGAACCCACGATCTTGGGCATCGAAGCTCAGCATGCTACCAACTACGCCACCAAAGCCGCTAGAATAAACACAGTAATGGAAGAGGGAAGGAGGCGGCCGTGGCCTTGAAGAAGGCACCATCCCGGTATTTGCCCGAAGACGAAGTGGGAAACCACGGAAAACCACTTCGAGGATGGCTGAGGTGGAAATCGAACCCCCCCTACTCATTTGGAACTCTCGAGGCTGAGGAGACCCCGTTCCAGTCCTCATACCACTTTTCAAATTTCGTGACAGAGCCGGGAATCTTATTTATTTATTCATTTTTTGTTCCGAACTTATTTACCATTTCAAATGATCTTGTCGACTTCATAATTATGCTTGAGTCTAACGTTATGCGTTACGGAGACAGCGACTGCGTGACGTCATGCAGCCACGCGGGAAGCCTAAGTTAATGGGTAATGGACGGCGAGAGCTTAACGTCATGCAGCCACGCGGGAAGCTTGAGTCTAACGTTATGCATTACGGAGACAATGGGTAATGGACGGCGAGTGCGTGACGTCATGCAGCCACGCGGGAAGCTTGAGTCTAACGTTATGCATTACGGAGACAATGGGTAATGGACGGCGAGTGCTTGTTATGCATTACGGAGACAATGGGTAATGGACGGCGAGTGCTTGTTATGCATTACGGAGACAATGGGTAATGGACGGCGAGTGCGTGACGTCATGCAGCCACGCGGGAAGCTTGAGTCTAACGTTATGCATTACGAGGACAATGGGTAATGGACGGCGAGTGCGTGACGTCATGCAGCCACGCGGGAAGCGTCAGTCTAACGTTATGCATTACGGAGACAATGGGTAATGGACGGCGAGTGCGTGACGTCATGCAGCCACGCGGGAAGCTTGAGTCTAACGTTATGCATTACGGAGACAGTGGGTAATGGACGGCGAGTGCGTGACGTCATGCAGCCACGCGGGAAGCTTGAGTCTAACGTTATGCATTACGGAGACAATGGGTAATGGACGGCGAGTGCGTGACGTCATGCAGCCGCGCGGGAAGCTTCAGTCTAACGTTATGCATTACGGAGACAATGGGTAATGGACGACGAGTGCGTGACGTCATGCAGCCACGCGGGAAGCTTCAGTCTAACGTTATGCATTACGAAGACAATGGGTAATGGACGGCGAGTGCGTGACGTCATGCAGCCACGCGGGAAGCTTGAGTCTAACGTTATGCATTACGAAGACAATGGGTAATGGACGGCGAGTGCGTGACGTCATGCAGCCACGCGGGAAGCTTGAGTCCAACGTTATGCATTACGGAGACAATGGGTAAAGGACGGCGAGTGCATGACGTCATGCAGCCACGCGGGAAGCTTGAGTCTAACGTTATGCATTACGGAGACAATGGGTAATGGACGGCGAGTGCGTGACGTCATGCAGCCACGCGGGAAGCTTGAGTCTAACGTTATGCATTACGAAGACAATGGGCAATGGACGACGAGTGCGTGACGTCATGCAGCCGCGCGGGAAGCTTGAGTCTAACGTTATGCATTACGAAGACAATGGGTAATGGACGGCGAGTGCGTGACGTCATGCAGTCACGCGGGAAGCTTCAGTCTAACGTTATGCATTGCGGAGACAATGGGTAATGGACGGCGAGTGCGTGACGTCATGCAGCCACGCGGGAAGCTTGAGTCTAACGTTATGCATTACGGAGACAATGGGTAATGGACGGCGAGTGCGTGACGTCATGCAGCCACGCGGGAAGCTTGAGTCTAACGTTATACATTACGGAGACAATGGGTAATGGACAGCGAGTGTGTGACGTCATGCAGCCACGCGGGAAGCTTCAGTCTAACGTTATGCATTACGGAGACAATGGGTAATGGACGGCGAGTGCGTGACGTCATGCAGCCACGCGGGAAGCTTGAGTCTAACGTTATGCATTACGAAGACAATGGGTAATGGACGACGAGTGCGTGACGTCATGCAGCCGCGCGGGAAGCTTCAGTCTAACGTTATGCATTACGAAGACAATGGGTAATGGACGGCGAGTGCGTGACGTCATGCAGCCACGCGGGAAGCTTGAGTCTAACGTTATGCATTACGGAGACAATGGGTAATGGACGACGAGTGCGTGACGTCATGCAGCCGCGCGGGAAGCTTCAGTCTAACGTTATGCATTACGGAGACAATGGGTAATGGACGACGAATGCGTGACGTCATGCAGTCACGCGGGAAGCTTGAGTCTAACGTTATGCATTACGAAGACAATGGGTAATGGACGGCGAGTGCGTGACGTCATGCAGCCACGCGGGAAGCTTGAGTCTAACGTTATGCATTACGGAGACAATGGGTAATGGACGACGAGTGCGTGACGTCATGCAGTCACGCGGGAAGCTTGAGTCTAACGTTATGCATTACGAAGACAATGGGTAATGGACGACGAGTGCGTGACGTCATGCAGCCACGCGGGAAGTTTGAGTCTAACGTTATGCATTACGGAGACAATGGGTAATGGACGACGAGTGCGTGACGTCATGCAGTCACGCGGGAAGCTTGAGTCTAACGTTATGCATTACGAAGACAATGGGTAATGGACGACGAGTGCGTGACGTCATGCAGCCACGCGGGAAGATTGAGTCTAACGTTATGCATTACGGAGACAATGGGTAATGGACGGCGAGTGCGTGACGTCATGCAGCCACGCGGGAAGCTTGAGTCTAACGTTATGCATTACGGAGACAATGGGTAATGGACGGCGAGTGCGTGACGTCATGCAGCCACGCGGGAAGCTTGAGTCTAACGTTATGCATTACGGAGACAATGGGTAATGGACGGCGAGTGCGTGACGTCATGCAGCCACGCGGGAAGCTTCAGTCTAACGTTATGCATTACGAAGACAATGGGTAATGGACGGTGAGTGCGTGACGTCATGCAGCCACGCGGGAAGCTTCAGTCTAACGTTATGCATTACGAAGACAATGGGTAATGGACGGCGAGTGCGTGACGTCATGCAGCCGCGCTGGAAGCTTGAGTCTAACGTTATGCATTACGGAGACAATGGGTAATGGACGGCGAGTGCGTGACGTCATGCAGCCACGCGGGAAGCTTGAGTCTAACGTTATGCATTACGGAGACAATGGGTAATGGACGGCGAGTGCGTGACGTCATGCAGCCACGCGGGAAGCTTCAGTCTAACGTTATGCATTACGAAGACAATGGGTAATGGACGGCGAGTGCGTGACGTCATGCAGCCACGCGGGAAGCTTGAGTCTAACGTTAAGCATTACGAAGACAATGGGTAATGGACGGCGAGTGCGTGACGTCATGCAGCCACGCGGGAAGCTTGAGTCTAACGTTATGCATCACGGAGACAATGGGTAATGGACGGCGAGTGCGTGACGTCATGCAGCCACGCGGGAAGCTTCAGTCTAACGTTATGCATTACGGAGACAATGGGTAATGGACGGCGAGTGCGTGACGTCATGCAGTCACGCGGGAAGCTTGAGTCTAACGTTATGCATTACGGAGACAATGGGTAATGGACGGCGAGTGCGTGACGTCATGCAGCCACGCGGGAAGCTTGAGTCCAACGTTATGCATTACGGAGACAATGGGTAATGGACGGCGAGTGCGTGACGTCATGCAGCCACGCGGGAAGCTTGAGTCTAACGTTATGCATTACGGAGACAATGGGTAATGGACGGCGAGTGCGTGACGTCATGCAGCCACGCGGAAAGCTTGAGTCTAACGTTATGCATTACGGAGACAATGGGTAATGGACGACGAGTGCGTGACGTCATGCAGTCACGCGGGAAGCTTGAGTCTAACGTTATGCATTACGAAGACAATGGGTAATGGACGACGAGTGCGTGACGTCATGCAGCCACGCGGGAAGCTTGAGTCTAACGTTATGCATTACGGAGACAATGGGTGATGGACGGCGAGTGCGTGACGTCATGCAGCCACGCGGGAAGCTTGAGTCTAACGTTATGCATTACGGAGACAATGGGTAATGGACGGCGAGTGCGTGACGTCATGCAGCCACGCGGGAAGCTTCAGTCTAACGTTATGCATTACGGAGACAATGGGTAATGGACGGCGAGTGCGTGACGTCATGCAGCCGCGCGGGAAGCTTGAGTCTAACGTTATGCATTACGAAGACAATGGGTAATGGACGGTGAGTGCGTGACGTCATGCAGCCACGCGGGAAGCTTGAGTCTAACGTTATGCATTACGAAGACAATGGGTAATGGACGGTGAGTGCGTGACGTCATGCAGCCACGCGGGAAGCTTGAGTCTAACGTTATGCATTACGGAGACAATGGGTAATGGACGGCGAGTGCGTGACGTCATGCGGCCACGCGGGAAGCTTGAGTCTAACGTTGTGCAATACGAAGACAATGGGTAATGGACGGCGAGTGCGTGACGTCATGCAGCCGCGCGGAAAGCTTCAGTCTAACGTTATGCATTACGGAGACAATGGGTAATGGACGGCGAGTGCGTGACGTCATGCAGCCGCGCGGGAAGCTTCAGTCTAACGTTATGCATTACGGAGACAATGGGTAATGGACGGCGAGTGCGTGACGTCATGCAGCCGCAGGGGAAGCTTCAGTCTAATGTTATGCATTACGGAGACAATGGGTAATGGACGGCGAGTGCGTGACGTCATGCAGCCGCGCGGGAAGCTTCAGTCTAACGTTATGCATTACGAAGACAATGGGTAATGGACGGCGAGTGCGTGACGTCATGCAGCCGCGCGGGAAGCTTGAGTCTAACGTTATGCATTACGGAGACAATGGGTAATGGACGGCGAGTGCGTGACTTCATGCAGCCACGCGGGAAGCTTGAGTCTAACGTTGTGCATTACGAAGACAATGGGTAATGGACGGCGAGTGCGTGACGTCATGCAGCCGCGCGGGAAGCTTCAGTCTAACGTTATGCATTACGGAGACAATGGGTAATGGACGGCGAGTGCGTGACGTCATGCAGCCACGCGGGAAGCTTGAGTCTAACGTTATGCATTACGGAGACAATGGGTAATGGACGGCGAGTGCGTGACGTCATGCAGCCACGCGGGAAGCTTGAGTCTAACGTTATGCATTACGGAGACAATGGGTAATGGACGGCGAGTGCGTGACGTCATGCAGCCACGCGGGAAGCTTGAGTCTAACGTTATGCATTACGAGGACAATGGGTAATGGACGACGAGTGCGTGACGTCATGCAGCCGCGCGGGAAGCTTGAGTCTAACGTTATGCATTACGAAGACAATGGGTAATGGACGGCGAGTGCGTGACGTCATGCAGCCACGCGGGAAGCTTGAGTCTAACGTTATACATTACGGAGACAATGGGTAATGGACGGCGAGTGCGTGACGTCATGCAGCCACGCGGGAAGCTTGAGTCTAACGTTATGCATTACGGAGACAATGGGTAATGGACGGCGAGTGCGTGACGTCATGCAGTCACGCGGGAAGCTTGAGTCTAACGTTATGCATTACGGAGACAATGGGTAATGGACGGGGAGTGCGTGACGTCATGCAGCCACGCGGGAAGCTTGAGTCAAACGTTATGCATTACGGAGACAATGGGTAATGGACGGCGAGTGCGTGACGTCATGCAGTCACGCGGGAAGCTTGAGTCTAACGTTATGCATTACGGAGACAATGGGTAATGGACGGGGAGTGCGTGACGTCATGCAGCCGCGCGGGAAGCTTCAGTCTAACGTTATGCATTACGGAGACAATGGGTAATGGACGGCGAGTGCGTGACGTCATGCAGCCACGCGGGAAGCTTGAGTCTAACGTTATGCATTACGAAGACAATGGGTAATGGACGACGAGTGCGTGACGTCATGCAGCTGCGCGGGAAGCTTCAGTCTAACGTTATGCATTACGGAGACAATGGGTAATGGACGACGAGTGCGTGACGTCATGCAGTCACGCGGGAAGCTTGAGTCTAACGTTATGCATTACGAAGACAATGGGTAATGGACGGCGAGTGCGTGACGTCATGCAGCCACGCGGGAAGCTTGAGTCTAACGTTATGCATTACGGAGACAATGGGTAATGGACGACGAGTGCGTGACGTCATGCAGTCACGCGGGAAGCTTGAGTCTAACGTTATGCATTACGAAGACAATGGGTAATGGACGACGAGTGCGTGACGTCATGCAGCCACGCGGGAAGCTTGAGTCTAACGTTATGCATTACGGAGACAATGGGTAATGGACGACGAGTGCGTGACGTCATGCAGTCACGCGGGAAGCTTGAGTCTAACGTTATGCATTACGAAGACAATGGGTAATGGACGACGAGTGCGTGACGTCATGCAGCCACGCGGGAAGCTTGAGTCTAACGTTATGCATTACGGAGACAATGGGTAATGGACGGCGAGTGCGTGACGTCATGCAGCCACGCGGGAAGCTTGAGTCTAACGTTATGCATTACGGAGACAATGGGTAATGGACGGCGAGTGCGTGACGTCATGCAGCCACGCGGGAAGCTTGAGTCTAACGTTATGCATTACGGAGACAATGGGTAATGGACGGCGAGTGCGTGACGTCATGCAGCCACGCGGGAAGCTTCAGTCTAACGTTATGCATTACGAAGACAATGGGTAATGGACGGCGAGTGCGTGACGTCATGCAGCCACGCGGGAAGCTTCAGTCTAACGTTATGCATTACGAAGACAATAGGTAATGGACGGCGAGTGCGTGACGTCATGCAGCCGCGCGGGAAGCTTGAGTCTAACGTTATGCATTACGGAGACAATGGGTAATGGACGGCGAGTGCGTGACGTCATGCAGCCACGCGGGAAGCTTGAGTCTAACGTTATGCATTACGGAGACAATGGGTAATGGACGGCGAGTGCGTGACGTCATGCAGCCACGCGGGAAGCTTCAGTCTAACGTTATGCATTACGAAGACAATGGGTAATGGACGGCGAGTGCGTGACGTCATGCAGCCACGCGGGAAGCTTGAGTCTAACGTTAAGCATTACGAAGACAATGGGTAATGGACGGCGAGTGCGTGACGTCATGCAGCCACGCGGAAAGCTTGAGTCTAACGTTATGCATTACGGAGACAATGGGTAATGGACGGCGAGTGCGTGACGTCATGCAGCCACGCGGGAAGCTTCAGTCTAACGTTATGCATTACGGAGACAATGGGTAATGGACGGCGATTGCGTGACGTCATGCAGTCACGCGGGAAGCTTGAGTCTAACGTTATGCATTACGGAGACAATGGGTAATGGACGGCGAGTGCGTGACGTCATGCAGCCACGCGGGAAGCTTGAGTCCAACGTTATGCATTACGGAGACAATGGGTAATGGACGGCGAGTGCGTGACGTCATGCAGCCACGCGGGAAGCTTGAGTCTAACGTTATGCATTACGGAGACAATGGGTAATGGACGGCGAGTGCGTGACGTCATGCAGCCACGCGGGAAGCTTGAGTCTAACGTTATGCATTACGGAGACAATGGGTAATGGACGGCGAATGCGTGACGTCATGCAGTCACGCGGGAAGCTTGAGTCTAACGTTGTGCATTACGGAGACAATGGGTAATGGACGGCGAGTGCGTGACGTCATGCAGCCACGCGGGAAGCTTGAGTCTAACGTTATGCATTACGGAGACAATGGGTAATGGACGGCGAGTGCGTGACGTCATGCAGCCACGCGGGAAGCTTGAGTCTAACGTTATGCATTACGAAGACAATGGGTAATGGACGGCGAGTGCGTGACGTCATGCAGCCACGCGGGAAGCTTGAGTCTAACGTTATGCATTACGGAGACAATGGGTAATGGACGGCGAGTGCGTGACGTCATGCAGCCACGCGGGAAGCTTGAGTCTAACGTTATGCATTACGGAGACAGTGGGTAATGGACGGTGAGTGCGTGACGTCATGCAGCCACGCGGGAAGCTTGAGTCTAACGTTATGCATTACGGAGACAATGGGTAATGGACGGCGAGTGCGTGACGTCATGCAGCCACGCGGGAAGCTTGAGTCTAACGTTATGCATTACGAAGACAATGGGTAATGGACGGCGAGTGCGTGACGTCATGCAGCCACGCGGGAAGCTTGAGTCTAACGTTATGCATTACGAAGACAATGGGTAATGGACGGCGAGTGCGTGACGTCATGCAGCCACGCGGGAAGCTTGAGTCTAACGTTATGCATTACGGAGACAATGGGTAATGGACGACGAGTGCGTGACGTCATGCAGCCACGCGGGAAACTTCAGTCTAACGTTATGCATTACGGAGACAATGGGTAATGGACGGCGAGTGCGTGACGTCATGCAGCCGCGCGGGAAGCTTGAGTCTAACGTTATGCATTACGAAGACAATGGGTAATGGACGGTGAGTGCGTGACGTCATGCAGCCACGCGGGAAGCTTGAGTCTAACGTTATGCATTACGAAGACAATGGGTAATGGACGGTGAGTGCGTGACGTCATGCAGCCACGCGGGAAGCTTGAGTCTAACGTTATGCATTACGGAGACAATGGGTAATGGACGGCGAGTGCGTGACGTCATGCAGCCACGCGGGAAGCTTGAGTCTAACGTTGTGCATTACGAAGACAATGGGTAATGGACGGCGAGTGCGTGACGTCATGCAGCCGCGCGGGAAGCTTCAGTCTAACGTTATGCATTACGGAGACAATGGGTAATGGACGGCGAGTGCGTGACGTCATGCAGCCGCGCGGGAAGCTTCAGTCTAACGTTATGCATTACGGAGACAATGGGTAATGGACGGCGAGTGCGTGACGTCATGCAGCCGCGGGGGAAGCTTCAGTCTAACGTTATGCATTACGGAGACAATGGGTAATGGACGGCGAGTGCGTGACGTCATGCAGCCGCGCGGGAAGCTTCAGTCTAACGTTATGCATTACGAAGACAATGGGTAATGGACGGCGAGTGCGTGACGTCATGCAGCCGCGCGGGAAGCTTGAGTCTAACGTTATGCATTACGGAGACAATGGGTAATGGACGGCGAGTGCGTGACTTCATGCAGCCACGCGGGAAGCTTGAGTCTAACGTTGTGCATTACGAAGACAATGGGTAATGGACGGCGAGTGCGTGACGTCATGCAGCCGCGCGGGAAGCGTCAGTCTAACGTTATGCATTACGGAGACAATGGGTAATGGACGGCGAGTGCGTGACGTCATGCAGCCACGCGGGAAGCTTGAGTCTAACGTTATGCATTACGGAGACAATGGGTAATGGACGGCGAGCGCGTGACGTCATGCAGCCACGCGGGAAGCTTGAGTCTAACGTTATGCATTACGGAGACAATGGGTAATGGACGGCAAGTGCGTGACGTCATGCAGCCACGCGGGAAGCTTGAGTCTAACGTTATGCATTACGAGGACAATGGGTAATGGACGACGAGTGCGTGACGTCATGCAGCCACGCGGGAAGCTTGAGTCTAACGTTATGCATTACGAAGACAATGGGTAATGGACGGCGAGTGCGTGACGTCATGCAGCCACGCGGGAAGCTTGAGTCTAACGTTATACATTACGGAGACAATGGGTAATGGACGGCGAGTGCGTGACGTCATGCAGCCACGCGGGAAGCTTGAGTCTAACGTTATGCATTACGGAGACAATGGGTAATGGACGGCGAGTGCGTGACGTCATGCAGTCACGCGGGAAGCTTGAGTCTAACGTTATGCATTACGGAGACAATGGGTAATGGACGGCGAGTGCGTGACGTCATGCAGCCACGAGGGAAGCTTGAGTCTAACGTTATGCATTACGAGGACAATGGGTAATGGACGGCGAGTGCGTGACGTCATGCAGCCACGCGGGAAGCTTGAGTCTAACGTTATGCATTACGAAGACAATGGGTAATGGACGGCGAGTGCGTGACGTCATGCAGCCACGCGGGAAGCTTGAGTCTAACGTTATGCATTACGGAGACAATGGGTAATGGACGGCGAGTGCGTGACGTCATGCAGCCACGCGGGAAGCTTGAGTCTAACGTTATGCATTACGGAGACAATGGGTAATGGACGGCGAGTGCGTGACGTCATGCAGCCACGCGGGAAGCTTGAGTCTAACGTTATGCATTACGAGGACAATGGGTAATGGACGGCGAGTGCGTGATGTCATGCAGCCACGCGGGAAGCTTGAGTCTAACGTTATGCATTACGGAGACAATGGGTAATGGACGGCGAGTGCGTGACGTCATGCAGCCACGCGGGAAGCTTGAGTCTAACGTTATGCATTACGAAGACAATGGGTAATGGACGGCGAGTGCGTGACGTCATGCAGCCACGCGGGAAGCTTGAGTCTAACGTTATGCATTACGAAGACAATGGGTAATGGACGGCGAGTGCGTGACGTCATGCAGCCACGCGGGAAGCTTGAGTCTAACGTTATGCATTACGAAGACAATGGGTAATGGACGGCGAGTGCGTGACGTCATGCAGCCACGCGGGAAGCTTGAGTCTAACGTTATACATTACGGAGACAATGGGTAATGGACGGCGAGTGCGTGACGTCATGCAGCCACGCGGGAAGCTTGAGTCTAACGTTATGCATTACGGAGACAATGGGTAATGGACGGCGAGTGCGTGACGTCATGCAGTCACGCGGGAAGCTTGAGTCTAACGTTATGCATTACGGAGACAATGGGTAATGGACGGCGAGTGCGTGACGTCATGCAGCCACGCGGGAAGCTTGAGTCTAACGTTATGCATTACGAGGACAATGGGTAATGGACGGCGAGTGCGTGACGTCATGCAGCCACGCGGGAAGCTTGAGTCTAACGTTATGCATTACGAAGACAATGGGTAATGGACGGCGAGTGCGTGACGTCATGCAGCCACGCGGGAAGCTTGAGTCTAACGTTATACATTACGGAGACAATGGGTAATGGACGGCGAGTGCGTGACGTCATGCAGCCACGCGGGAAGCTTGAGTCTAACGTTATGCATTACGGAGACAATGGGTAATGGACGGCGAGTGCGTGACGTCATGCAGTCACGCGGGAAGCTTGAGTCTAACGTTATGCATTACGTAGACAATGGGTAATGGACGGCGAGTGCGTGACGTCATGCAGCCACGCGGGAAGCTTGAGTCTAACGTTATGCATTACGAGGACAATGGGTAATGGACGGCGAGTGCGTGACGTCATGCTGCCACGCGGGAAGCTTGAGTCTAACGTTATGCATTACGAGGACAATGGGTAATGGACGGCGAGTGCGTGACGTCATGCAGCCACGCGGGAAGCTTGAGTCTAACGTTATGCATTACGGAGACAATGGGTAATGGACGGCGAGTGCGTGACGTCATGCAGCCACGCGGGAAGCTTGAGTCTAACGTTATGCATTACGGAGACAATGGGTAATGGACGGCGAGTGCGTGACGTCATGCAGCCACGCGGGAAGCTTGAGTCTAACGTTATGCATTACGAGGACAATGGGTAATGGACGGCGAGTGCGTGACGTCATGCAGCCACGCGGGAAGCTTGAGTCTAACGTTATGCATTACGGAGACAATGGGTAATGGACGGCGAGTGCGTGACGTCATGCAGCCACGCGGGAAGCTTGAGTCTAACGTTATGCATTACGGAGACAATGGGTAATGGACGGCGAGTGCGTGACGTCATGCAGCCACGCGGGAAGCTTCAGTCTAACGTTATGCATTACGAAGACAATGGGTAATGGACGGCGAGTGCGTGACGTCATGCAGCCGCGCGGGAAGCTTCAGTCTAACGTTATGCATTACGAAGACAATGGGTAACGGACGGTGAGTGCGTGACGTCATGCAGCCACGCGGGAAGCTTGAGTCTAACGTTATGCATTACGAAGACAATGGGTAATGGACGGTGAGTGCGTGACGTCATGCAGCCACGCGGGAAGCTTGAGTCTAACGTTATGCATTACGGAGACAATGGGTAATGGACGGCGAGTGCGTGACGTCATGCAGCCACGCGGGAAGCTTGAGTCTAACGTTGTGCATTACGAAGACAATGGGTAATGGACGGCGAGTGCGTGACGTCATGCAGCCGCGCGGGAAGCTTCAGTCTAACGTTATGCATTACGGAGACAATGGGTAATGGACGGCGAGTGCGTGACGTCATGCAGCCACGCGGGAAGCTTGAGTCTAACGTTATGCATTACGAAGACAATGGGTAATGGACGGCGAGTGCGTGACGTCATGCAGCCGCGCGGGAAGCTTCAGTCTAACGTTATGCATTACGGAGACAATGGGTAATGGACGGCGAGTGCGTGACGTCATGCAGCCGCGCGGGAAGCTTCAGTCTAACGTTATGCATTACGGAGACAATGGGTAATGGACGGCGAGTGCGTGACGTCATGCAGCCGCGCGGGAAGCTTCAGTCTAACGTTATGCAATACGAAGACAATGGGTAATGGACGGCGAGTGCGTGACGTCATGCAGCCGCGCGGGAAGCTTGAGTCTAACGTTATGCATTACGGAGACAATGGGTAATGGACGGCGAGTGCGTGACGTCATGCAGCCACGCTGAAGCTTGAGTCTAACGTTGTGCATTACGAAGACAATGGGTAATGGACGGCGAAGGCGTGACGTCATGCAGCCGCGCGGGATGCTTCAGTCTAACGTTATGCATTACGGAGACAATGGGTAATGGACGGCGAGTGCGTGACGTCATGCAGCCACGCGGGAAGCTTGAGTCTAACGTTATGCATTACGGAGACAATGGGTAATGGACGGCGAGTGCGTGACGTCATGCAGCCACGCGGGAAGCTTGAGTCTAACGTTATGCATTACGGAGACAATGGGTAATGGACGGCGAGTGCGTGACGTCATGCAGCCACGCGGGAAGCTGGAGTCTAACGTTATGCATTACGAGGACAATGGGTAATGGACGGCGAGTGCGTGACGTCATGCAGCCACGCGGGAAGCTTCAGTCTAACGTTATGCATTACGAAGACAATGGGTAATGGACGGCGAGTGCGTGACGTCATGCAGCCACGCGGGAAGCTTCAGTCTAACGTTATGCATTACGAAGACAATGGGTAATGGACGGCGAGTGCGTGACGTCATGCAGCCACGCGGGAAGCCTGAGTCTAACGTTATGCATTACGAGGACAATGGGTAATGGACGGCGAGTGCGTGACGTCATGCAGCCACGCGGGAAGCTTCAGTCTAACGTTATGCATTACGAAGACAATGGGTAATGGACGGCGAGTGCGTGACGTCATGCAGCCACGCGGGAAGCTTGAGTCTAACGTTATGCATTACGAGGACAATGGGTAATGGACGGCGAGTGCGTGACGTCATGCAGCCACGCGGGAAGCTTGAGTCTAACGTTATGCATTACGAAGACAATGGGTAATGGATGGCGAGTGCGTGACGTCATGCAGCCACGCGGGAAGGTTCAGTCTAACGTTATGCATTACGATGACAATGGGTAATGGACGGCGAGTGCGTGACGTCATGCAGCCACGCGGGAAGCTTGAGTCTAACGTTATGCATTACGGAGACAATGGGTAATGGACGGCGAGTGCGTGACGTCATGCAGCCGCGTGGGAAGCTTGAGTCTAACGTTATGCATTACGGAGACAATGGGTAATGGACGGCGAGTGCGTGACGTCATGCAGCCACGCGGGAAGCTTGAGTCTAACGTTATGCATTACGGAGACAATGGGTAATGGACGGCGAGTGCGTGACGTCATGCAGCCGCGCGGGAAGCTTCAGTCTAACGTTATGCATTACGAAGACAATGGGTAATGGACGGCGAGTGCGTGACGTCATGCAGCCACGCGGGAAGCTTGAGTCTAACGTTATGCATTACGGAGACAATGGGTAATGGACGGCGAGTGCGTGACGTCATGCAGCCACGCGGGAAGCTTGAGTCCAACGTTATGCATTACGGAGACAATGGGTAATGGACGGCGAGTGCGTGACGTCATGCAGTCACGCGGGAAGCTTGAGTCCAACGTTATGCATTACGAAGACAGTGGGTAATGGACGGCGAGTGCGTGACGTCATGCAGTCACGCGGGAAGCTTGAGTCTAACGTTATGCATTACGAAGACAATGGGTAATGGACGGCGAGTGCGTGACGTCATGCAGTCACGCGGGAAGCCTAAGTTAATGAGTAATGGAGTCTGTTGAAAGAGTCCTGGAGCGTCGAGCGACCTGGGGCTTTGAGCGAAGCGAGAAGGCAGTGGTAGCATGCGTCATTTGAAATGATATAAAGTCTAGTTTTTCAGACTGACTGTAACTTTTTCTTTATTACTATATTTATTAGTTTTTTTTAAGTTTATAACCTTAGTGGTAGATACTTTAAAGCAACATGTATTACCATCATCATTATCACTAGGGCTAGGATTTTTAGGTAAATAAATATTTTTTATGTAAATACATATTTTAAGCATTTTTTCTATAAATACATAAATTCCTGCTTTTCACTTATTAGCGCATAATATTTACATTTTTTAAAAATCAGTATGCTAAATCTTTCAGTTTATTGCATTTTTGTTCTGTGTTGCTTCAACGGGGAAGAGCCTATGAGCTATCTAATCTTCATGCAGTGCGTATGACAGCTTGCAACTGTGTTATTCTTAACTTGTTGCCCCGTGCCACTCACTGTGGAAGCCGGGGATTTTCTTGCCCATAGTCATATTGCACCACGTGCTAGACCTCCCACTCCTCCAGCTACCTGGGACCAGTGTCACTCACACGCAGTTCATTTCTGGCGCTGGGAAGTGTAAGGCAGTTCTACGATGGCTAAAGTAAAAACAAATATACCAGGCCCAAAACAACTGTGAACATGTGGGAGGAGCCAGATTCACGTGTTCACCCGCGCCAGCCAATTGCATAGCGCGGCGTTGCCTAGTTAACTACTCATCTGGGCTCGCTGTGCCGTACGAAATCCCTATTTCTCTCCGCGCACGAAAATCATGAATTATCCAATTATTTAGATGAACCTATGTTACAGAGCTAAACATTCTGAAGCTGACTGTGCAAACCCCATGACGATACGACCAGCCGTTCGGGAGATATCATCTGCTCTTGAACTGAAGGGATAATTAGAGCGAAGAATGGTTAGGTGTTGAAATATTTAGTTTCGCTGGGGGAAGATAACTAAGAGTGACAGCATTGCTGTATCAATTCAGTAGTGGAGCTTATAGAAGTTAGTGCTGTGAGCTGAAGTTTTGAACTCATAACAATGCTCCTTAGCAGCCGAGTGGCTGTCGAATAGCGAGGCAAGAAAAATAATGTTCATGGTATACGGCCTTTTAAAGAATCTTTCGAATACAGAAGTACGTGAAAACACAAAATCTGATAACCTGTGTTGTTGTGTTGTCGGCAATTATGTTTTCTTTTTTAAAATTGAGTCGAATAAAACTCACTTCTTCACAGTCTTACCTCACGAGGCCTAGAGTACCCGGTTCTAACCCCGAGACCAGAACTAAATGTCTTGATTGAGCCGTGAATCGAATCTGGACATCATGGGTGACAGCAAGAGTTGTTGTTGTTGTTGTTGTTGTTGATGATGATGATGATGATTGTTGTAG